>JANHMN010000001.1:202691032-202734989 GCA_030674055.1 Rhabdomys pumilio | reverse complement strand
CACACACACACACACACACACACACACACACACACACACACACACACACTAGCAGAAAATACCACTTCAAAAAACAGTTTAAAAATAAGAAAAAAAAGGCAAACTTTTTTTTACAAGTTTACTTACATATATATGATATATTTATGTGTGCATGCATTCTCACAAGTACATGTATATATGTGTGTGGATCTGTGCATATCTCTCTACAATATATGTGTGCATACATATAGATATATAATTATACATGCATCTATATTTGTAATGAATTTTTGTGGTTCTCCCCATGAAAGTTATGCGCCCTCTAACTAAAACCCAGTGCCAAGAATGGAAAAATCTCCCTTCAAGGCGTTGCTTGGTGGAACACAAGAGTCTTCCCGAATAATGCAGGCTACTGCTATTGTCCTTGGTCACCTTCTAGAATTTGATGGTGAGATCCTGTTGCTGAAGACACCACTTTGGACACAGGACCTGGGGGAATAAAGCTGGAATTGATTTGAAAGACTCTTCCACCTCTCTGAGAACTAGATCTCAGAGTATCAGAAGGCACTATGCAAGTTGCCAAAAAGCCTACGAACCACAACTGTGACTGGTCCGTCAGTGTATCTACGGCGTCACAAGAGCAGCACTTACATCTTGAGGGTGAGCAGCAGATGTTTAATTGGATTTCAGTCCCTTCTTGCTCAACACTGTAAACCTACTCAACTATCCGTAACTGGGGAAGGGAATGGACCTGAGAGGAGAAACACATTCCTAAGCCAATATAATTCCTAACTGAATCCCAAATACCATTAGACCCAGATATAAATGGAGTTCTCACTCTCCACCTGAAAAGCTGCTTTTTTGCAACTAATGTAGATTATTAGAAATTCAAAACTGGTGGAAACGCAGAGAGTAAGTGGCAGTGAGTGCCTAGCGCCAGCCAGCTCAGACATCTTCAGTCCAACTCCTATACATATACTCAAAACTCAAGGGAAATCATGGAGGACAAGGCTGAAAAATCAGAAGAGCCAGAGGCCCAGGTCTGATACAAGATTATGTCACTAGACATCAGAGGAAAACCATCTGTCCATGAGTCATCAACAATACAGTTACCTAAATGAAACCAGCATTATCATATTCTCAGTTGACATATCCACATTGACAGGAGAAATTCCACATTTCCATGTGGTCCCACACCTTGGTCCCACACCTAGCTGAAGAACTCAAAGCTGGTCACTGACTTCTGAGTGAGGGAGCATCAATTTTGTTTGGGACAAGCTCTCCATAGAGACAGGTTGTCCTCTCAAGTGCTCATCCCTGCACATGTGTCCATAGGGACATTAGAGAAACACTGCATGGACTCAGTGATGTACACGTAATATGTACACTAACAATAATAATTAAGGAGAAAATTATAAATTTGGGAAGGAAGGGTAGAACAGGGCAAGAGTTGAGCAAGGTGTTAGTGTTGTAGGTGCAGTGCTTGTATGGGAAGTGCACATATAATTTTTTTTTTAAAGAAAACACAACAAAAAGCAAGAGCAAGCATTTCATATTAGAGGAAATGTTTCTGGGTAGCAGACATGGCCAGACCAGTTTAAGGAACTGAAAACCAAGAGAGCACAAAAGTCTGTATTAAACTGCTTTAGCTAATAAGATTTAAAATTCTGATGATATGATGGACCAATGAGCACTTTCCCATGTCACCAGTGGTATGATCACATGGGGAACTCTGAGATATCTATCCTCTGGTTGATCGCAAGCCATTATGCTCTTTGAACTGCTAACACACACAAGACAGCCTTCAAGAGGCTCCCACAGAAGACACCCCATGAATTTCTGTAGAAACCCCAAACTGTAAATGCCTCCCCATAAATGGTGACTGAATGACAACACACAGTGACAATGGGCCATAAGGAATGAAAGACTACTTGTTGAAGAACACAAATTAAACTTTGCAAATTCACACTGGATGAGAAAAAAAAAACTTACGAGGAAAAATATTCAGACTGAAACCTCCAAATACACAACTGTGAAGGGCACATGACTGAGGCTAATGAGCAGACACATGGGGGAAAATGTGCAGGGAAGCCGGGTTCCTCCAAATCTTTGATATGGTCATGGCTCACAAGAGTTCCAATGTTAACAAATGACCATATAACTAGGTAGATAGCTAGGTAATCCCAGCATTATAGTGCGATGGTGGATTAGTAACCATTGTCTGGAGAGAATTCAACACAACATACTTGAGATTTCAAAGAAACAGAATAGATAGGAACACTGAAATACCACCAGGTAAGTCAGCAGTAGCATAGGTGTCAGGTCCTTTAAGAGTTTCAGCAAGGGCCAGTGTGAGAAGTCAGCAGACACAGGTGATCCCACAAGTAACAGTGCATATGTAATGTGACATCATTGCACAGGACTTGCACAAGAGCTGCACTCAATTGCACATACCCAGACGCGTACACCTAATGTAAACAATAAAAATAAACCCTAAAGGAAATATAAGAAGACATTAAAAATGTGAGTTAGCATTTGATGAGTTTATTGGGAGGTTTATTTTTTTTTATATTGATGACTAGAATATTGTTCTAATATTAGTTTTCCTTGGACATAATCTTTTAAAAATGATGTTCTCATGTTAGCCAAAGAAGACAACTATTCACAAACGGTCATTGTTCCACTTACTGTCTGTCATTGTGGCTGCTGTAGTGCCAGGTTTTTATTTAAATCAGGCCCCCACACATGCTGGCAATTGCTATACCACTGCCACGTCGCCTATGTGGATTACAGAAAGAAATACACCCGTGGCTGATAAGGTTACCCATTAGTGGGATTATGGACCAATTTAAATTTCTTTTCATGACGTTTAATTTCCCAACATAAGACATATGATGGTAATGATAATAGAAAAACACGGTAATTAAAAGTGTTTCATCTAATCCTCACTTTTTCCCTACAGATCTCCCCATGTTCCTCAGAATCAATATCTAATGAAGATGTTTCTAGAACATTCACATCCTCATGATGCCTCAGGACAACTAGACATGGTGTTTTCTGTCAGCTGTGTACCCCACCAACATGGTCGGGCAGTGCAGCTAGCGGCCTTAGGCAGATTTCTTTTATCTTTTCAGCCCTTGACGATTTGAGTACAAATCTTCACAGAACCCTCCTGTCAGCAGAGAAATGGAAAGCCACTCAAAGCTTCACGAAAAGGGTGCCATGGGAACGGGTTGGAAGATACCAGGGAACTGTCTGGAACCCAGAAGAAGATATTTTATTTGACCTTGAAATTGATGCTTTTCATTGAAATGATTTGAAAATACCACTTTCCCTTGAGCAAAAGCTAAAATGGGAGCATGGGCGATGTGGTTTTCCTGTGTGTATTTTTACAGTGCGCATCTGGAAAGAAGCTATTACCGCTGTCTGTGGATGGTAGAGGGGCCAAGCAGGCTCCAGGCTTTCCTAGCTCATGGTACAGTCAGAGTAGTTGTACTCCAGGACGGCCGAAGATCCTCAGGAGGGCCCAGTGTCTAAAAAAAATCCCCCCTCAAAGATCAAAAAGCAAAATTTCCACCACCGTGGAAGTCTTATGTTGAAATAACTTGTAACACTGAGTACAGGTCAAATCATAAGATGCTAGTGTCTTAAACCAAACCTTCTCTGAGTATTCTAAAACAAAACACTACTTATCTACACTGCTTTCCTTAGAAGGGCCTTTCCTTGCTTTCTAAAATTTCAAACTGCTGCCACAAAATTTGCTAAACAATTCAAATATAAGCACCTTCTGCTGTTATAACCAAGCCAGATCATAGGGCAGAGCAGCTGGGTAAAAGCATTCTGAGTTTGCGGTGAGATAGGTAAGAGGCTAAGGGCCCCAAGTACAATTATATCTCTCTCCTGAGTCACCAGCCCTCTCCAAATTTGTAGTTCCCTAAGAGGAATATGGATAGAAACTGTGAAATCCCTGTGACGGGTCTTGTTTTTGCTTCATTTTGTGTTCTACCAAGGGGACCACCATGGCTCTGACCGACTGAACCCTCAAATAAAACATGCAACAAAAACAAATTGAAATAAAAATCAAGTATTTAGTTAACAATAACAATCTCCATTGTCTCAGCGAAGTTCTCCCTATCCGTTTCTTGCTTTCAGATGACAAAGATGAGACAGAAAAAGCCTTATGTCTCCTCTTCACAGAAATCCCTGTTGTCCACACTGAGGGTGGGGGTAGGTAGCCTCTGCTGTCTTTTCCTCTACTGGCTAGAATTTCAAGGCAGCCTTAGTGACAGTCCACAGCATCACTAAAGCACCATTGATAGATGGGCCTGACACCCACAGTGACAGCAGACATATCAGCATTGTCCCCATCACATCCGGGGCTGATGAACCTTGTAATGCTTCCTTTGAATCAGGGCAGAGCCTATGTGTTAGAGGCTGGACCCCTAAAGGACGTCTGGTAGGTGGTCCATGTGATGAGGAGGGCCAGATGTCCCATTTCTCTTCTACTCTCATCCTAGCACATTGGGTTTTTTCTTTTCCTTTTTTTAAAACTTATGTCCCAAGTATCTTAGAGTCAGAATCTATCAGAAATTCCTGGAGGAGCCTTTTCTCCCTTTGGGGTTCAGAGTTCAATGTACTCACTTTCAAACTGCCATTTGCTTATCTCTAGGTGTTATATAAAGAGAAACTAAGTCTGGTTTCATCTGTGTGGTAGGAAATTGCAAACACAAAGAGAAAGGGAGGCCAGCCGAGCTATCTTCTGGGCACTGAGCTTGGCCAAGCTAAAATGTGTTTTCATTTTTATAAAATTAAATTTGGTTTATTATAACTGAATCTTTTTCCAGTGCTGGCAAGGTGCCGAAATTGCACATAGCCTGGCTGTGTTGGGACCAGGTCAGACTCTTGCCACACAAGTAGGCGATCTGGAACCATTAAAATAATAAAGTCTAACTTCTGAAGGAACTCAAAGTTGACCTCCCCTGCTTTCACAGTGTTCCCAAGCAGGCCTGAGATGGTGGCAGAGTCTGGCAACTCTTCTAAGTGCTGGGAAGGCTGAGTCAGAAAGTTTGCAAATTTGAGACCAGTCTGGGTTACCTAGCTGGAGCCCACGCAAAGTGAACACAAAACGAACACTGCCTCCGGTAAAACTGAATGTATCCATCTTCTTGCCAGTCTGATGTCTTCTACTGTCCCCACGCAGGCTGTGACACTGGTCCCCTTCTGTGTGGTCACTGTAGCTACCTTCTAAGCAGGCACCAGGCCTTGTTCTCTCACTTCTCTCTGCCTCATGACTGAGTCTCTGCTTCCTTGAGTAGAACAGACCTGCTTTAAGGGGAGGTCAATTGCCTCTTCTTCAAAGGCAAGGATTCTTTCTACCCTCTGCTTGGAAAGGTACAGTAAGCACATGATACATTAACAATAGCATATAATATCAACCACTCCCCTGAATCATTACTGGGTTTTGTTTTTTTGAAAAAAGTGTATTTCTTGTCAACATGTTATCTTACTTTGCTAGCAAAACGCATTTTTTTTTTTTTGTAATTTAGGTATATATGGGAATAAAAAGCCAAAAGCATCACAAGCAATCTACAATTCATACTTTGTGATGCACGCGTCCAGTCCTTTTTTGAGGTTAAGTATGTATCAACACACATATCGTTTAGCTCTGTCTAAGAGTTTTATATGTATCTATGCACCTGTGTGCCATTTTTAAAACCTTAAGATGTTGATGGACTGGAGAGATTGTTTAATGTATCAGAAGTTACTGCTCTTACAGAGGACTCAGATGTGGTTCCCAATACCCATGACAGGTGGCTCACAATCAGTGTAAGTCCAGTTCCAGGGGTCTCAATGACCTCTTCTGGCCACCACAGTCACCCGAATCATGTGCCATTCATAAACTCATGCAGGCATGCACACACAAATTACAAAAATAAATCTTTTTAAAGAGTGTTTTATTTATATAACTCTTCCCCAAATCTGAGATTTTATTTTACCCAATATCCTATGGCCTGCCTTTTTATTTATCTATTTGTTTATTTTCCTGGTTGTACTCTATGCCTCAACTATCCACCCAGCAGCTTGCTTCTGTTTTTAACATCACACAAACTTTGCAGTGCTCTCCCATACAGCTTGTTTTTTGTAATTTATTATTAATGCACAATTTTAAAAGGTTGTAGCATTCTCTCCCTGGAAATGTGCTGGCCCATTGATGCTGAGCTGTTGTTGAACATACGTGCCTTCTCTGCATGTACTGTAAACTTCAAGAGCTGTGTGACACTCTGGCTGTCACTAGTTCAATATATCAGAAAGAGGAAGTATTTTATCATGAAGCTTGGCTAACCACTCCATTTACCTGAAACTTGGTTTTCTCTTCTATAAAAGCATCCTGATTTTCCTATTTCTGAAAGCTGTCTTGACTACATATGGCAAACTCAAACAAACAAACAAACAAACAAACAAATTGCCTTCTTTTTCCCTTCCTCTTCTGTTCAGAAAGCTCTGCCCCACACCCAGCCACACTGTCATTCACCTCTGTTCTTTTTTATGTCTGTATTTAAAGGTATCATTTAAGACAGAGTTATAAACAGACACACTAAGCACCTCCCATCTATTTCTTAGGTCATTTAATCCTAAAGCAAAGCAAAGTTTTAGAGACGACTTTAAAAGTCAGACAAAGATAGCTCGTTATCTGGAGATGGGCAGACATAAGATGGTGAGAGGAGTTTGGATAGGCCAGTACAAACCTGCAGTCCCTCACAGAAGGTAATATTGATTGAATAGTCCAGATATTGATAATATCAGAATTCTCTGTGGTGACTGATAGGATAAACGAGGTGAGTAAAATTCTCATGAGCTCTCATTCATATATCCCTAGCTAGGAGAATGGTTGAAGGGTGTCTTAGTGTTCCATTGCTCTAAACACCATGACCATGGCAATTCTTATGAAAGAAAACATTTACCTGGGATTGACTTGCAGTTTCAGATCTTTAAACCATTATCATTATGGCAGGCAGCATGGTAGCATGCAGGCAGATGTGCTAGAGAGGTAGCTGAGAGGTCTACATCTGGATCTACAGGCAGCAGGAAAAGACTGTGAGACACTAGGCTAGACTGGGCTTCTGAAACCTCTAAGTCTGCCTCCACAGCGACACACTTCTTCCAACAAGGTTATACCTACTTCAACAAGGCCACACCCCTCAATAGTATGTTTTTCCTGGTAACCAAGCATTCAAACACATGGGTCTATGGGGGCTATTTCTATCCAAACCACCACAGAGGGTTACATAATAAAGAGTTAAAAATAAATCAGATGGTGCCTGCTTCCACATCCTGAGGAAATTTCTGCCATCTTCCTTACACTGTGGTCTCCATGTATGATTTAGCCTCTGTACCAAGCATCTTTTTAGTAACTTCTACATCAGGACCAACTAACCTTGACTCTGCAAATGACTGCAATGTTTTTAAATATGCCCCCACTAATGTTTTACTTTATACCTAACTTCTGTGGGTCTATGAATTGTAAATTGGTTATCATTGATTTAATAGCTAATATCAACATGTAAATGAATATATGCCATATTTGTCTTTCTGATTCTGGATTATCTCACTCAGAATGATTATTTTTTCTGGTTCTTCCAAACTGTCTGCAAATTTCATGATTTCATTCTTTTTAGATGACTAAATAATACTCCACTGTGCAAATAGACACATTTTCTTTATCCATTCTTCCATTTTTTACTGAATATTATATTTACATTTCAGATTTTATCCCATTACGCCTATTCCCCCCACCTTCCAGGAACCTCCTATCCTATCCCCCCTCCTCATGCTTCTATGAGGATGTACTCCCACTTTAACCCCCTCCCACCTCCCCACCCTCGAATTTCCCCCCACTTGGTGTTCAGCCTTCGTGGGACCGAGGATCTCCTCTCCCACCTATGCCTGACAAGGCCATCCTCCTCTACATATACAGATGGAGTCATGGGTCCCTCCCTATGAGCTCCCAGGCTGGTGGTTTAGATCCTGGGAAGTTCTGGTTGGTTAGTATTGTTGCTCTCCTCATGGGGCCACAAACCCTTTCAGCTCCTTCAGTCTTCTCCCTAACTTCTCCATTGGAAAACCCTTGATCAGATCAGTGGTTAGCTGTAAGCATCTGCCTCTGAATGTGTCAGACTCTGGCAGACCTCTAAGGAGACAACTATATTAGGCTCTTGTCAGCATGCACTTCTTGCCATCCACATCAGTGTCTACCTTTGGTAACTGTACATGGGATGGATACCCAGGTGGCATGGTCTCCAGACAGCCCCTCCTTTAGTTTCTGTCCCACACTTTGTCTCCATATTTGCTCTCTTGAGTATTTTTGTTACTCCTTCTAAGTAGGACTGAGGCATCCACACTTGGTCTTCCTTCTTCATGAGCTTCATGTGATCTGTGAGTTGAGTCTTGGCTGTTCCAAGCTTTTGGGCTAATATCTGCTTATCAGTGAATAAATACCATGTGTGTTCTTTTGTGATTGGGTTACCTCACTCAGGATGATATTTTCTAGTTCCATCCATCCATTTACCTAAGAATTTCTCGTATTCATTATTTTTAATAGCTGAGTAATACTCCATTGTGTAAATGTACCACATTTTTTGAATCCATTCCTCAGTTGAAGGACATCTGGGTTCTTTCCAGCTTCTGGCTATTATAAATAAGGCTGCTATGAACATAGTGGAACATATGTCCTTGTTATATGTTGGAGCATGTTCTGGGTATATGCCCAGGAGTGGTATAGCTGGGACCTCAGGTAATGCTATGTCCAGTTTTCTGAGGAACCTTCAGACTGATTTCCAGAGTGGTTATACCAGCTTGCAATCCCACCAACAATGGAGGAGTATTCCTCTTTCTCCACATCCTCGCCAGCATCTATTATCACCTGAGATTTTTATCTTAGCCATTCTGACTGGTGTGAGGTGGTATCTCAGGGTTGTTTTGATTTGTATTTCTCTCATGACTAAGGATGTTGAGCATTTCTTAAGGTGCTTCTCAGCCATTCGAGTTTCCTCTGTTGAGAATTCTTTGTTTAGCTCTGTACTCCATTTTTTAATAGGGTTATATGGTTTTCTGGAGTATAATTTCTTGAGTTCTTTGTATATCTTGGATATTAGCCCTCTATCGGATGGGGATTGGTTAAGATCTTTTCCCAATCTGTTGGTTGCCATTTTGTCTTATTGTCAATGTCCTTTGCCTTACAGAAGCTTTGCAATTTTATGAGGTCCCATTTGTCAATTCTTGATCTTAGAGCATAAGCCATTGGTGTTCTGTTCAGGAACTTTTCCCATGTGCCTAGGTATTCAAGGGTCTTCCCCACCTTCTCTTCTATTAGTTTCAGTGTATCTGGTTTTAAGTGAAGGTCTTTTATCCACTTGGATTTGAGCTTTGTACAAGGAGATATGAATGGATCGATTTGCATCCTTCTACATGTTGACCTCCAATTGAAACAACACCATTTGCTGAAAATGCTGTCCTTTTTTCCATTGGATGGTTTTAGCTCCTTTGTCAAAGATCAAGTGACCATAGGTATGTGAGCTCATTTCTGGATCTTCAATTCTATTCCATTGATCTTCCTGCCTGGATCTGTACCAATACCATGCAGTTTTTATTACTGTTGCCCTGTAGTACAGTTTGAGGTCAGGGATGGTAATTCCCCCCAAAGTTCTTTTGTTGTTGAGAATAGTTATCTCTATTCTGGGTTTTTTGTTGTTCCAAATAAATTTGCAAATTGCTCTTTCTATCTCTATGAAGAATTGATTTGGAATTTTGATGGGGATTGCATTGAGTCTATAGATTGCTTTTGGCAAGATGGCCATTTTTACTAAATTAATCCTGCCAATCCAGGAGCATGGGAGATCTTTCCATCTTCTGAGGTCTTCTTCAATTCTTTCTTCAGAGACTTGAAGTTCTTGTCATACAGATCTTTCACTTGCTTGGTTAGGTTCACTCCAAGATATTTTATATTGTTTGTGACTATTGTGAAGGGTATCATTCCCCTAATTTCTTTCTCAGCCTGTTTATCTTTTGAGTATAGGAAGGCTACTGATTTGTTTGAGTTGATTTTATATCCAGCCACTTTACTGAAGTTGTTTATCAGGTTTAGGAGTTCTCTGGTGGAAATTTTAGGGTCACTTAAGTATACTATCATATCATCTGCAAATAGAGAAATTTTGACTTCTTCCTTTCCTATTTGTATCCCTTTGACTTCCTTTTGCTGTCTAATCACTCTAGCTAGGACTTCCAGTACTATATTGAAAAGGTAGGGTGAGAGTGGACAGCCTTGTCTAGTCCCTGATCTTAGTGGGATTGCTTCAAGTTTCTCTCTATTTAGTTTGATATTGGCTACTGGCTTGCTGTATATTGCTTTTACTATGTTTAGGTATGGACCTTGAATTCCTGCTCTTTCCAAGACTTTTAACATGAAGGGATGTTGAATTTTGTCAAATGCTTTCTCAGCATCTAGTGAGATGATCATGTGGTTTTTTCCTCTGAGTTTATTTATGTAGTTGATTACATTGATGGATTTTCGAATATTGAACCATTTCTGCATTCCTGGGATAAAGCCTACTTGATCATGATGGATGATTGCTTTGATGTGTTCTTGGATTTGGTTTGCGAGAATTTTATTGAGTATTTTTGCATCAATATTTATAAGAGAGATTGGTCTGTAGTTCTCTTTCTTTGTTGGGTCTTTGTGAGGCTTTGGTATGAGTGTAATTGTAGGTTCGTAGAACGAATTGGGTATTGTTCCTTCTGTTTCTATTCTGTGGAATAGTTTGAAGAGAATTGGTATTAGGTCTTCCTGGAAAGTCTGATAGAATTCTACACTAAAACCATCTGGTCCCGGACATTTTTTGGTGGGGAGACTTTTAATGACTTCTTCTATTTCTTTAGGGGTTATAAGACTGTTTAGATGGTTTATCTGCTCCTGATTTAATTTTGATACTTTGTATCTATCTAGAAAATTGTCCATTTTACCCAGATTTTCCAATTTTGTTGAGTATAGGCCTTTGTAGTAGGAGCTGATGATTTTTAAAATTTCCTCAGTTTCTGTTATTATATCTCCCTTTTCAGTTCTGATTTTATTAATTTGAATACTGTCTCTGTGCCCTTTGGTTAGTCTTGCTAAGGGTTTATCTATCTTGTTGATTTTCTCAAAGAACCAGCTCCTGGTTTTGTTGATATTTAGTATAGTTCTTTTTGTTTATACTTGGTTGATTTCAGCCCTGAGTTTGATTATTTCCTGCCATCTATTCCTCTTGGGTGTATTTGCTTCTTTTTTTTCTAACACTTTCAGGTGTGCTGTCAAGTTGTTAATGTATGCTCTCTCCAGTTTCATTTTGCAGGTACTTAGAGCTATAAGTTTTCCTCTTAGTACTGCTTTCATGGAGTCCCACAAGTCTTGGTATGATGTGTTCTCATTTTCATTAAATTCTAAAAAGTCTTTCATTTCTTTTTTATTTCTTCCTTGACCAAATCATCATTGATTAGAGCATTGTTCAGTTTACATGTATGTGGGTTTTCTGTTTTTTTTTTTTTTTTTTTTTTTGTCATTATTAAAGACCAGCCTTAGTCCATGGTGGTCTGATAGGGTAAAAGGGATTATTTCACTCTTTTTATGTCTGTTGAGGCCTGTTTTGTGACCAATTATATGGTCTATTTTGGAGAAGGTACCATGAGGTGCAGAGAAAAAAAAGTATACTCTTTTGTTTTAGGATGAAATGTTCTATAGATATCAGTTAAATCCAATTGGTTCATAACTTCTGTTAGTTTCATTGTGTCTCGGTTTAGTTTCTGTTTCCATGATCTGTCCATTGTTGAGAGTGGGGTGTTGAAATCCCCCACTATTATCGTGTGAGGTGCAATGTATGCTTTGAGCTTTAGTAAAGTTTCTTTTATGTATGTGGGTGCCCTTGCATTTGGGGCACAGATGTTCAGAGTTGAGAGTTTATCTTGGTACATTTTTCCTTTGATTAATATGAAGTGTCCTTCTTTATCTTTTTTGATTACTTTTGGTTGAAAATCAATTTTATTTGATATTAGAATGGCTACTCCAGCTTGTTTCTTGGGACCATTTGCTTGGAAGATTGTTTTCCATCCTTTTACTCTGAGGTAGGGTCTGTCTTTTTCACAGAGGTGCGTTTCCTGTTTGCAGCAAAATGCTGAGTCATGTTTATGTATCCAGTCTGATAGTCTATGTCTTTTTATTGTAGAATTGAGTCCATTGATATTAAGAGATATTAAGGAAAAATGCATGTTGCTTCCCGTTATTTTTGTTATTGGGAATGGAATTCTGTTTGTGTAGCTATCTTTTCTTGGGGTTGTTGGGAGATTACTTTCTTGCTTTTTCTAGGTTGCAGTTTTTCTCCTTGTGTTGGAGTTTTCCACCAATTATCCTTTGAAGTGCTGGATTTGTGGGAAGATATTGTGTAAATTTGGTTTTGTCATATAATATCTTGGTTTCTCCATCAATAATGATTGAGAGTTTTGCTGGGTATAGTAGTCTGGGCTGGCATTTGTGTTCTCTTAGGGTCTGTATGATATCAGTCCAGGATATTCTGGCTTTTATTGTCTCTGATGAGAAATCTGGTGTAATTCTTATAGGTCTGCCTTTATATGTTACTTTACCTTTTTTCCCTTACTGCTTTTAGTATTTTTTTCTTTGTTTTGTACATTTGATGTTTTGATTATTATGTGACGAGAGGTATTTCTTTTCTGGCCTAGCCTATTTGGAGTTCTGTAGGCTTCTTGTATATTTAAGGACATCTCTTTCTGTAGGTTAGAAAAGTTTTCCTCTATAATTTTGTTGAAGATATTTACTGGCTCTTTAAATTGGGAGTCTTTACCCTCATCTATACCTATTATCCTTACGTTTGGCCTTCTTATTGTGTCCTGGATTTCCTGTATGTTTTGGGTTAGTAGGTTTTTGTATTTTGCGTTTTCTTTGACAGTTGTGTCAATGTTTTCCATAGTATCTTCTGCACATGAGATTCTCTCTTCTATCATTTGTATTCTGTTGGTGATATTTGTATCTATGACTCCTGATCTTTTTGTTAGGTTTTCTACCTCCAGGTTAGTCTCCTTTAGTGATTTCTTTATTGTTTCTTCTTCCATTTTTAGATCCTGGATGGTTTTGTTTAATTCTTTCAGCTGTTTGGTTATGTTTTCTTGCAATTCTTTTTTTTTCTTTTTTTTTCTTTCTTTTTTTTTTTTTTTTTGGTTTTTCAAGTCAGCGTTTCTCTGTGTAAGCCTGGCTGTCCTTGAACTCACTCTGTAGACCAGGCTGGCCTTGAACTCAGAAATTCACCTACCTCTGCCTCCCAAGTGCTGGGATTAAAGGTGTGTTCCACCACTGCCCGACTTTCTTGCAATTCTTTAAGGGATTTTTTTGTGTTTCCTCTTTAAGGGCTTCTACCTGTCTTCCTGTGTTCTCCTCGAATTCTTTGAGGGCGTTATTTATGTCCTTCTTAAAGTCTTCTATCATCTTTATGAGAAGTGATTTTAATTCTGAATCCTGCTTTTCGGGTGTGATGGGCGTGTTCAGGGCTTGCTGTGATGGGAGAACTGGGTTCTGATGATGCCATGTAACTTTGGATTCTGTTGCTTATGTTCTTGCACTTGCCTTTCACCATCTGGTTAACTCTAGTGCTACCTGCACTCACTGTCTCTGACTACAAGGAAAAGGAGCCTACCTTTCCAGTTATCTTGCTTGTGTCTGAACTCCTCAGGGTCCAGATGTCTCTGTGATTTTGTAATCCTGAGTTCCAGCTGCTCTGACTACAGTGGCTCCTCTAGGATGTCTCAGGATATGGTGTCTCCATGGTAGCAGACCAGCTAGGTGTTCACTGCTCTGGGTGCAGTGTCTCCTCTAGGATGTCTCAGGATAAGGTGTCCACTGTTCTGAGTGCAGTGGCTCCTCTAGGTTATGAGTCCCTGCTTCTCTGAGTTCAGTGGCTCCTCTAGGATGTCTCGGGGTTTGGTGTCTGTCGCTCTGAGTTCAGTGGCCCCTCTAGGATGTCTTGGGATACGGTGTCCACATGGGAGCAGACCAGCTGGGTGTCTACTCCAGGTACTAGGCCCAGGCGAGGGACAGAAGGGCCCATTCTTCCATTTCAAGACATCTAGGTTGTTTCCATTTTCTGGCTATTCTGAAAAGAGCAGCAATGACCATGACTGAACAAGTTCCCTCGTGATATGAAGCATATTTTGGGTATATGCCTAAGAATGGCATAGCTGGAATTTGAAGTGTATCTGTTCTTATCTTCCTGAAGAACCATCACAGCAATTTCGACAGTGGGTGTACAAGTTTGTACTCCAGTCATCAAGGATAAGTGTCCCCTTTCCTCTACACCCACTGCAGAATGAGCTGTGTCACCTGTGTTAATAATCTTAGCTATTCTGATGTAAGGTTAAATTCCAAAGAAATTTTTGTTTGTGTTTCTGCATTTCCTTAATGACTAAGGATGTTTAGCATTTCTTTAAGTGTTTCTCAGACATCTCGGCTTTTATTTTGAGAATTCTCTGTTTAGATCCATACTTCATTTTTAAATTTTATTATTTACTTTCTCAATATCAAATTTTTTATTTCTTTATATATTTTTGATATCAGATGTGAAATGGGTAAAAAAAAATCTTTTCCCATCCTGTAGGCTGCTGCCTTTTCTGAATGATGGTGTCCTTAGCAGTGCAGAAGCTTCTCAGTTTCATGAGGTCTCATTTACTAATTTTTGATCTTAGTGCCTGTGCTAACGGTGTTCTGTTCTGAAAGACTCTGCCAATGCATTTAAGGTCATTCCATGCTTTCTCTTCTATCAGGTTCAGTGCATCTGGTTTTATATTGAGGTTTTTGATCCGTTTGTAGTTGAGTTTTGTGAAGGGTGATAAGTATGGATCTATTTATATTCTTCTACATGCAGCCATCCAGTTTGACCAGCACCATTTCTTAAAGATGCTGTCTTTTTTCCACTGTGTATTTTTGCCATATATTTATATAATACATATTTATATATTATACATATTTATATATTATACATATTTACATATGACACATATTTATATATTATACATATATGTTATAATATGTATATAATAGATATCTATAAGTGTGTGGATTTATGTCTTCATCTTTAACTTGATTGTATTGATCAGTGTGTCTGTTTTTGTTTCAGTATCATGCTGGTTTTTATTACTATGGTTCTTAGTAAAACTTGAAATTGGGGCTAGCTATACCTTAGTTCTTTTATTCTGGATTGTTTTAGCTACCTTGGAAATTTAATGTTTCTATATAAAGCTGAAAAATGTCCTTTGAAGACCTGTGAAGAATTGCGTTGGAGTTTTGATGGGGATTACATTGATTGTCTAAATTGCTTTTGACAGAATGGCCATTTTTACTATATTAATTCTAATAAGCATGAGCAATCTTTCCATTTTCTGATTTATTCTTCAATGTCTTAAAATTTTTTATCATGTATTCTACATTATTTTATTATGTATTATGAAATATGAGGTTATTATGAAAGGTACTGTTTCCCTGGTTTCTTTCTAGTTTGTCATTTATAAGAATGCTTTGAAGTCTTCCTTTTCAATCTGTATCCCATTGCTCCCCTTCAGTGTCTTATTGCTCTAGCTAAGACTTCAAGTACTATATTTACTAAGTTTGGAGAGTGGACAACTTTGCCTTGTTCCTGATTTTAGTGGAATTGCTTTGATTTTCTCTTCATTTAAGTTGATGTTGGTTATGAACTGTCCTGGCCCAAGCTGCCCCATGCTTGGAGGCCAAAATGTCCTGGTCTGCTCTGCTGCTCTGGTCCTTGGGTCAGCGTCTAGCAAGAGAGGGAGTGGCGGGAAGAAGGGGAAGAGATGTGAAGAATGGAGACGAAACAGAATGTGTAGTCAAGTCTTGTTTACTGACTCCCTTTGCAAGAAAATCCTAGGTATTTATAAGCACAAACAGGGGAACACAGCTGAAGACACTTTACCACATGCACCATGCAGCTGGGGTCACTAAACAGCAAAATAAGTTATTTGGGATAAACAAGATGTTTATCAGAGTGTGCTCAGCTGTTGTAGGCTGTTGAAAGAACAAATCTCTTATCAGGGTATATGGCTCGAGATGGCTGCAAAGTTGATAGCCAATTTCTGCTAAAAGTTGGCTCCCAACAGGTCCTCCTTTTTAATTTTTTTCAAAAGAGAAGGCTGGGAAAACTTACAGAAACTGTGCCTGCTTTAGGTCAGAACAAATGACCCCAGCCTCTCTTTCCTGTCCTTGGATACTCAACAGCCATTGGTTGAGCTCCTGTCTTAGGATGGTGAGGCCTCCCTTTTTAGGGGCAAGGGTCTTCAAGTGTTCTCTTACCCGTCATTGACTATCCGACTTAGTGCATAAGTTAGGGGTTAATCCTTGTCAGTCTTGATGACAGAGGTTTCAAAGTTCCCTACTTCCAGCCTGTTATAGCAGACCTGTACGGGTTTCATTTGAATAGTGTCTATCTGTCATCGTACAAAAACCATCAGTCTGTTGAACAGCATGAACCCGAGAGACAAGAGACTTGATGCCTATAAAAGCAACACTCTTTTTTAAGGGCAACACACAACTCTCCTGTTGGAGAAGTAAAAGGTCTAAGCCTTGTACCCACAAATTTTCAATAGAAGAAATGATACCAATGAAATCCTTGAATTTGCATCAGCTTAGTAACAATTATACAGATTTCTACCAATAGGTTATGGCTATTATTAGGTAATCAATTTTAGCTCTTCCTCCCTGTTCCAATAAAACCATTACTTTTCTCTAGAAAGACAACTTAATATTAACCACTTCAGTCCCCAAGTCCAGGGAATTGGGGCACCGATTCTTCATTAACTTCTTCAAGCTGAATATGGGCATTGAGATATTAGAAGAGGAATGAGGGAAAGGCTAAATTGATAAGCCTCTGATGTCTGTGTTAACTGCATCCAGCTGGAAGTCCAGGGCATCAGTGAACATGCAGGTGATAAGAAGATTCATTCACCAAGGCTGTGTATTCTGTAATATACAAATCTCAAAACAAATTTTAGTATCGAGATAATTATTTTGTTTGATAATTATTTTTGTTTGATTCTCTGGAATCTAGTCTTCTGGAGGCCTACCTCTGTCATGTCTGATCCATATAATTCTGGAAGATATAACTACTACCTTAATGACCTCTTCTGAAAACACATAGGAAAACATTTTTTCCCAAATATGTTTATCCTTTGGCCAGTAACCAGAAAAGCCTTTATATTGACCTTTTATTCAGAGGAAAAATAAAACTACATAACTCAGAATCACATCCATTTTGAAAATTAAATCAATCTAATACAACTGACTAACACTATCTTTCTGTTCAGCTCTCTGCCTAAAGCAACCTTCTATTCATCTATTTATCTGTT
Source organism: Rhabdomys pumilio (assembly GCA_030674055.1). Lineage (NCBI taxonomy): Eukaryota > Metazoa > Chordata > Mammalia > Rodentia > Muridae > Rhabdomys > Rhabdomys pumilio. Next base: position 202,717,565 of record JANHMN010000001.1, on the reverse strand, counting down.
TGTCTCTCTTGACTCAGAGCATTCTGCAATTTACTCCTCAAATCTTTAAATCCCTTTTCATCTGTTTCTGCTTACTTATTTCTTGTCGCATTTTCGTTACTATGACCTACTGGTCTCGCTGCAATCACCTTTGTTTAACTTCTGATTTCAGCTGGCTCCGTCAGTCGACTGGTTCTCCAGTGCAGGAGCGATGATGGCCGCTTCCAATTCCCATGGTGTCCTTCACTGTATCCCACTTACTGGAGCTCAAACATTGAGGCACCACTATGTTGAGGTCTGCTCCGTTCCATTCTGCCCCTCATTTGGGGGCCACTATGTTGCTGTCCACATTGCCCCACATTTTGGGGCTAAGTGCTCTGGTCAAGAAAGAGAGTGGGAATAGAGGGGCAAGAGACTCAAAGAATGGAGACAAAACAAAGTGTGTAGTCAAGTCTCATTTACTGTCTCCTGTTGACTCCCTTTGCAAGAAAATCCTGGGTATTTATAAGCACAAGCAGGGGAACACAGCTGAAGACACTTTACCATGTGCACCATGCAGCTGGAGTCACTAAACAGCAAAACAAGCTATGTGGGATAAACAAGATGTTGGTCAAAGTGTGCTCAGCTGTTGTAGGCTGTTGAAAAACAAGTCTCTTATCAGGGTATATGGCTCAAGATGACTGCAAAGTTGATAGCTGCTTTCTGCTAAAAGTTGGCTCCCAACAATGGACTTGCTATTAACTGCCTTTATTATGTTTAGGTGTGTTCCTTGTATCTCATCAGAACTTTTATCTTGAAGAGTTACTGGATTTTTTTCATAGGCCCTTTCTTCATATAATGAGACTGATACTCATGTGATTTTTGTCATTTAGTTGATTGATAAGGTGGATTACATTATATATGTTGAACCATTGCTACATCTCTAAGATGAAGCCTACTTGATCATGGTGAATGATCTTTATGATATATTATTAGGTTTGGTATGCAAGTATTTTAATGAGAATTTTTGCATCTATCTCCATAAAGGGAATTGGTCTGTAATTCCTTTTTGGGTCTTTATGTGGTTGGATATGAGGATATCTGTGAGCTAATACAACAAATTGAGTAATGTTATCTCTGCTTTTATTTGGTAGAATATTTGAGGAGTATTGGCATTAACTCTTCTATGAAAGCCTGGTGGAATTCTGTAATAAAACATCTGGCCTTGGGCTTTTCTTGGTTAGTAGACTTTTAAGAAGTGTGTATTCTTTTTTCGCATTTGTTCATTTCTATTTTATTGATTCAGCCCTGAGTTTGATTATTTCTTATCATCTCTCTTTTTTGATGTGAATTCTTCTTTTTATTCTAGAGATTTCAGGCGTGCTGTTTAATGACAATTATGAGGTCTCTCCAATATTTTTATGTAGGCAGTTAGTGCTATCAACTTGACTTTATTGTAACATGTCAGTTTGAGTATGTTGTGAATTTAGTTTCATACAATTCTAGATGTCTTCTAACTTCTTTCTTAATTTCTATTGATTCGTTTTTCTTTTAGTAGTGAGTTGTTCAGTTTCCTTGTTTTTAAGCCTTTTGTTGTTGATATCCTGCTTTAAATTCATCAGATAGGATAAAGGGTGTTATTTCAATTTTCTGTGTCTATTGAGACTTGCTATGTGTATGAATGTGCAGTCAATTTTAGAAAAAGTTTCATGAGTGCTGAGAAGAAAATATATATATTTTCCCCTAGTGAAATTTTCTGTAAATATGTAAATATCTGTTGGGTCCATTTGATTTATAATATTCATAAAATCGAGCATTTCTTTGGTTAGTTTTCTTTTTGAATTTCCTTTCTGTTGAAGAGAGTGGGGCATTGAAGTCTCCCACTATCAGTGTGTGAGAGTCAATATGTGATTAAGCTGTAGTAGTGTTTCTTTTATGAGCTTTGGTGAACTTGGTTTTGGTGTATAGATGTTAATAGTTTCTGACCCAATCTAGTTGGTGTTCTGTATGCTTCTTGTACTTTTTATAAGTACCTCCCTTTTAAGAGTAGAAGAATTTTCTTCTATGATTTTGTTGAAAATATTTTCTCTTGTTTGATATGAGTTTCTTCTCCTTTCTTTATTTCTACTTTTCTATTATTCTTAGATTTTTTTTTTTTATAGTGTCCCAGATTTCCTAGATGTTTTGAACCTGGAACTTTTTAGATTTAACACTTTTTTTGAGAGAGGAGTCTGTGTCTTCTATAATGTCTTCAATGCCTGACGATCTTTCCTGCATCTCTTGTTTTCTGTTCCTGCATTTTGCCTCTGAGGTTCCTGTTTGAGTTCGTTTTCCATTTTCAGATTTTCTTCAGTTTGGGTTTTCTTCATTAATTCTATTTCTGCTTTCAGGTTTGATTCACTTCCTTTTACTGATTGTTTGTGTCTTCACAGATTTCTTTATCAGATGTTTATCCATTTCCTTTTTAAGTACCTCTTTTATTTTCATAAAGGCTATTCTAGTTTTATGGCTTTCTGTGACAATATGCATATAAAATGCAAGCAATAAAGCAGGTAAAATGTGCTTGTGAGTGTTGAAAGCTAACATTTAGATATTGGGCTGGGCTGGCGGGTGGGTTAGAAGCTCCACAGGAGCAAGGAAAGTAGGGTGTTCCACTGAGATCTGCTTCTTCCCTAGGCATGGTATTGGAGAGTGAGGAAAGGTCACAGAAGAAGGTCTGGTAAAGAACTGGAGGTGAGAATGTGAGATCAGACTTGGAAGAATGGAGGGAGAGGTGAAGATCTGCAGTTAGCCTACCTGTTTCATAGATGAAGTGGCCTGAGGATTCCCAGGGGATGCCCGTAGGAGTTGGGGGGATGATAGAGCAATGAATAGGGCAAAGGAAGTTTGGAGATGAAGATCTGTATGATCCACTGAAGATGGTGACAGAGAGGAAGTAGAACATGCAGCAGGTGGTTTGTTGCAGACCTGAGAATGAGACTTGGGAATTGAATTTGGAGGAGTGGAGGGAGAGGTAAGATATGTACTTAGTCTGCCTGCTTCCCTAACTGGAGTGGCCTACAGGTTTTCTGGGGCCCAGGTTTGTGTTTATGCCTTCAATGGGACAGAGGACAGTGCCAATATCTTCTGCTATAAAAATCATCATTTCCCTCTAATATTGAGCCTTCTGGGAGTAACAGAGCAAACACCATCATTTTTCTCTGCTCTTTAAACACAGATATCAAAGGTTTTTGGCATCTCTCTGAAATTTCCTCCAGATGACTTCCTTAATAGAACAAAAGACATCTGTAAATTCATCTTTGGTAACAGACAGGCAAATCTGATGGCATTCCTTGATAATATGCAAATGAATGCCAGCAATAAATAAGGTTTCAATAATGGGTTTCTAATAAAAATCTTTCCATCTAGGGACAGACCAAGGACAGGTGGTCAGGTGTACATAAGCATTCCAGCCACCCTGCTGAGCTCAACACCCCTGCTCTGTTTGGACTTTGGGGACTGGTGAATAATACAGCTTGCAGTTTTGCATAAAACAAGAGGCATGGCTCTCATTCAGGTTCTCTTGTATTTTGAATTTTTTGGGGCTTAGGTCAGTTCATGGACTTCAGTGCCGTGGTGGTTGTGAAATGTAATCACAGCTCTGAGGTGCTCTGGAACTCCTTTACTGTTTGGTGATTGAAGCTGACGGGCATTGGGCTGAGCTGCAGTCTTAGAATTGATAGACTTCAGCTAATCTCGGCAATAAAAAACAGTCACCCATAGACACTGTGGCAGTCTTGGCAACAAGGGAAGTCATCCCGAGCTCACTGGAAAAGATTAAGAGACAGTCAGGTTAAAAACTTCTTGGCTCCCTTTGCACATGCCTTGGGTGGTGAGCTCTGACTTAGCCTCTGATTCTTGCTCACATATCTCTTTCATGTGTCTTGTTATAACAACTTCCAAAGCTATAAACAAAGAAAATAAGACATCACCTCAGATAAAAGAGCAAAAGATTTAACACCGGGAAAAGCCCTCACTCTTGAACAGTCTGGCCTCAGAGAACAAAGGGATTTGCAGTCCATCTTACTTCCCAGTGTTGGCATGCTTTATGTTAAAAGTAGATTTCTCTCCTGATTATATTGTTACACATTCCACAGCTCTCATGCCATCAGCCTTGAGGACTTTATTATTTATGTAATTCCCAGGCCTGATGCTGAGTAAGTGCATCTGATCTCAATGAATGGCATAGGACTTTAAAATTATCAGTAGATTTCAGGGTAGAGAGAGACCATCTTAATTCTCCAGCAAGAGTATCGATTAGTAACAGATGGGCTTTTCTGATTGAATTATTTTTCTTCTTCTTTTTCTTGAAATAAAAATATAGATCTGTCAAAGTATTTCAAATCATCTAGAGATAGAGAGGTCACTTAAACAAGATTTTTATATTTCTCTTTCTGGGGAGTACTCCAGGTTAAGAGGGTCACCAATCACAGATACATTCTTCTCAGCTAGCAACAGTGGCAGCTTCATTTGGAAGACTTTTAGCTCAAACATGGGGCTGTTGGTTTCTTTCTTTTCCTAAGGAGTTTAAAGTAAAATGAGTTTGGGTAGGAAGGTCTACTAAAAGTAGAGGCAAAAAAAATGTCTTTTTAGACTAAATCAAAGATTCAAGAGCTCACTAAACAGACCATCCACTTGGTGAATGTTCTTCCTCTCACAAAGAAAACTTCTGTGGACAAGAATTCTTCAACTCGACTCTTTAGGCCTCAGCTCTGCTCTACTTGGGTGGGAGACTTCACTCCAAAAGACCAATAGGAAATCCAATTTTGAAATAAGAAGCAAGATTCTGAGGATTGTGTCCTATGAATATCCAAGTGAATTTGGAACTTGCCTTCTAAGCAGTCAATGGAAGGTTGGCCTCTACTTTTCTGATTTGAAACCCTGTGTTTTATATGAACATAAAGTTTCCAATTATAGATAGGGTGGAGAAGAAGAAAACAGAGGAAAACAATGGATTTTGAATGAGGAATTTGAAAATAATAGTTGGAAAAAAATGAAAATGTCATGTTTTCTATGTGGCTAAGATATAGAATAGAATGTAGCAAACCTGTGGGCATAGGGAACTAATACAGACTTTCAAAAGTTAGTTAAAATATTAAAATGATGTCATATTAGATTAATAACACACATTTCTTGGTTCTTTTAAGAAGTAAAATAGCATACCTCAGCTAAGAGACAGTATTTAGTCTGTAGACCACTTGTGAGACTCCAACTAACACAGATTAGCTGTTAAGAACCATCCATCCTCCATAGACTCCTGTTCCACCCCTCCATATGCCCTTCCCTCTAAGTTGCATCTCTAGACCTTACCCATGGAGGCCTTTTCATTCACTACTTTTATATGTTCCATTAAGACAAATTACATGTAGGCCTAATTCTTTTTTTAATAAGTGAAGCTTCTATAAAGTTTATTTAAAACTAAGCTGTTTAAACATCAAACATTGAGTTTCTGATTCAGAACTCAGGTATATTATTTAAGTTAGCTTTTGAAATGGTTTTCCTAAAAATTGTGTTTTCTTAAAGATGTCCTAGAGGCCTAGAATGAAGAGGCTAGGTATGCATATTACATAAGTATGATTGAATGAGGATAAGGATCCTTTTTTACAAGGTCATAGGGTATGCTAGCTAATTTTGTTGTTGCTGTTGGTGGTGGTGGTGGTGGTAGTGGTGGTGGTGGTGGTGGTGGTAGTGGTGGTGGTGGTGGTGGTGGTGGTGGTGGTGGTAGTGGTTTTGTTTTGATCAACTTGAGTCATCTGGGAGTAGAGAACTTCAACTGAGAAAATGTCCCCTTCTGATTGGCCCACAGGTAAGGTTATATATCATTTTCTTGGTTAATGATTAATGTGGAAGGGCCCAGCTCACAGTGTGCAGTGTCATCCCTGGGCAAGTAAGTGGTCTTTGGTTGTATTAGAAAACAAACTAAGTGATCCATGATAAACAAACCAGTAAACAGTGCTTCTCCATGGCCTTTACATCAGTTCCTGTCTTTAGCTCCTGACTTGGTTTCTCAAAATGATGAACTGAACTTGTAAGATGAAATAAACTCCTTTCTCCCCCAGGTTACTTTTGGTCATGGTGTTCGTCACTTTAATAGAAAAACTGAACTAGTCCATAGGGCCATTTGCTTGCTGTTTCTGTACTCAAATTTTCATGGTTCAAATGAATCAGTGCCTCCAGTTTTCTGAGTAGAGGTCCTCCATTCTGTATGATCTTAAAGGTTCTGACATAGAGACAAAGTATGGAAGAAGGAAACCCTTTAGTAAATGAGTAGACTACAGACATACAATAGCTGAGAAAAAGATGAAATTTCAATGTGCGTTGCTATATGAATTTCTGTTATGTCTATGTGGGCAGTGGTAGAGAAGTTGATTTGGGTGAAGAAAGAGAGTGGATAAACAGTTGGATGTTTCCTGGCTTTCACTTCGTATTTTCCATTAATAAGAAGACAAGTTGGCTCCTGAGTAGTACACATAAACGGTTTAATGAAAGTGAGACAATGCATCAAGTGGAAAGTAGCACTGGAACTGGAAAGGGAGGCAACCAAACTCCTGTGCCCAGGAATGCCCCAGACAGCCACACCTCTGGGACTTCTGTGGCCTCGGCCGATGCACGACCCTTTCCTGACTTGGGTCCAGTGTTCTCTCTAGGATCAATCACTAGTGCCTCTCCCTCTTAAAAGTAATAATTTAGTCAAGATGAGATAATGACTCATTTTTTAAAGGCCACATTAGGTCAAGAAACAGAAAAGAAAATACTTTATGGAAAATGTACCTGTTTACAGAAACTGCTGGAGCTGCTGTATGGGCTCTGTTGGCAAACAGCAATTTCTCAAGTTGATTCAAGGAAGCCTAAAGCTGTCCTCAGATTCAGAATGGGCATCACTCTCAGAGGGTGATGTCTCTTAAATCACAGAGAGACACAAGGTATAAACAGAACACAAGACTTAACATCTAAACTTCTCAATTCCAAGTCAGATCAAGCTGTCACATGATTGGCCAACTTAGCCAAGTCGGTTGGCATGGTTTCTGTGTTGATTTTTAAGGTATTCCTGGTACATCTCAGGCAGTCAGTGCTCTCCCCAGTTATACTGACTAAGATTAGACATCAGTGCTGAATGAAATTCAGAGTGGAAACTTACAGGCTAGAAATGATGCCAATGACCACTCTTTTGGACTTAAGAGTACTGACAGGGGGAGGCACTCTCCCTCTCAAACTCATTCCTATGATATGGCCTAAGGCATTAAGTTTTCTTTGGATTCCACCCTGAAATGAAGATAACACTCACTGGCTTAGATGACTAAGATTTTAAGGATATGAAAATGCACATCTGTATAGGTTGCTAACCTTGTCCAACATTGCCAAGGTCAACTTCCAATTTAGTACAGGGAGAGAAAATGCTTCCTAAATCTGAAACAACATGGATCCTGAGCATGATATCAGCCCATACTTCTTTAAACTGAGTTTTCACAAGAGAAAGATAAATAAGCATGGGTTGGAGTGGGTTTCGAATTATGGATGGCTACAAGCATTCAAGTATGCAAGCTTAGGGGGGTTTGTCAACTGAATCTCAGGTGCATAGAAGCCATACACATCTGACATGATCAGGAATTCTGGACTACATTGGCCTAGAGAACAGGCTTCCTTGAAACACTCTTTGAGTGGTATGAGTCAGAAGTTTGAAAGCTGGCTGTGGGATTAGCAGGTGGGATAGATGCTTCAGTTCCTGTGATTTGAAGAAAAATAGTGTAGGGAGAAGGAGAGGGGAGTACGGTCTATCTAAGTCCCACACTGCAGTAGGTGCCAAGATAGGCTCTAGAAAGACTCCCATTTCTCAAACTACCAAGGAGATTGAAGGCAAGGAAAAATCTAGCCATAGCTTGTTTAAGATTAACCAATGAATTTGAAAGCTACATCAAATGTTTAGAGTGACTTCGTAGCAAACGTTCTACTTCGCAAAGAAACGTAGTTTGAATCAGATGCCCTGACCTAAGGTCTGGTCTTATCTTTTCTGGGTGGGCGTGGCATTGCACATGGACTCAGCTGGATTGGTGACATTATTCTTCTCTTCATGTTGTCATTACCACTTCAAAATACAATTGAGAGCAAGTGGGGAAAGCTATGTATGAATAAATTCCAGAGGGTATAAAAAAGAGAAAGCATTGTAATAATTTATAATCATTAAATCATAAGTCCATAGATCATATTTTTTGATATTGCTTCTTATGAAATAAGAAGCCAGAGGGTGCTCACACATCTGTCTAGGAACAAGTAGCAGAACACATGAATGACAAGGGCCCCTAATTACCTCCTGTGCATTGGTGTTTACTTGTTCTCCTTAATAATAATAATAAAAAAGTAGACTGAAGAACACATGCATGCAAGTAGAAGGATGTTATAGCTAATGATTAGTTGATGAATCAATGAACAATGCTCTCATTTATAGTCAGATTTCATGTCTTACTGTGCTTAGCAACTCAGAAGAAAATCTTTTCATTCCCCAAATATCAAAGTTCTTTATGATCTATGGGGCTTTGTTTTGTTGTTTGTTTGTTTTGTTGGTTGGTTGATTGGTTTTGTCAAGATGTGGTTTCTCTGTGTAGTCCTGGCTGTCCTAGAACTCACCTTGTAAACCAGACTGGCCTCAAAGTCAGAGATCTGCCTGCTTCTGCCTCCTCAGGTAGTGTGCGCCACTACCATCAGGCTTCTGTGGTTGATTTGGAGTTTTAAACCCTTTCTTTAATCTCTTAGCTGTACTTAAGGCTTTCCAACTGGGAAGCTGCATTTAATTCTCATCACCAGGGGCAGTTGAAGGCATTGTCTCATGTATACATGTGGGATAGAAGGCTGGACAGGATGAACTGGGCTGAAGACAAGTAGTAAATTTTTGGTTCTGTTTGATGACTGGGTCTTCCAAGGATGATTAGTAGTACAGGGAGCTGTTTGATAATGTGATTGTTTTTGTTTTTTTTTTTTTTTAAAGTATAGATTATTATGAAATTGAAAGTAATATCTAAACCAGATACTTGCCACAAGCCCAACCCACATTCTTTTTTTTTGTTTTGTTTTGTTTTTCTTTTTCTTTTTTATTGGATATTATATTTACATTTCAAATTTTATCCCCTTACTCCATTCCCCCCACCACCCAGGAACCCCTTATCCCATTCCCCCTCCTCCTGCTTCTATGAAGGTGTACCTCCACCTACCTCCCACTCCCACCTCTCCACCCTTGAATTTCCCCCAACTCAGTGTTCAGCCTTCATGGGACCAAAGATCTCCTCTCCCACCTATGCCAGACAAGACCATCCTCCCCTACATAAACAGCTGAAGTCATGGATCTTATTCAGATTTCACCTTGTATACATTCTCTTATACATATGTGTGGCTTCTTTATAATTTTTTCTCATGTATAGATACAAACCACCATCCAGATGAAGCTAAAGAACACCAACGTTGTCCCTGATGCTGGGGTCTGGGAGAGATGGCTCAGCAGTGAAGAACTCTTGCTACTGGACCTGAGTTTATTTCACAGCATCCATGTCAGGTGGCTCACAGCCAACCTGTATCTCCACTTTCAGAGTATCAGACCCTTCTTCTGAACTCCATGTGTGTCTTCATTCATATGAACATACCTCCTCCTTACATAATTAAAATTTATCTTTGTAAAAACAAAATACTTTGTTGACACTTCTTTATTCCTAGTTCCTTTAACTCACCCATAAACTTAAAACCAATGTGCGATCCCTGTCTACAGTCCTGTAATCTCAACAGTTTTATGTAAATAAGATTATATAGCATTAATCGTTAGGATTGATTTTTCTCTCTACGTGCTATCTTTGAAGCTTATCCAGATTGTGTGTCAATAATCTGTCCTTTTTTATTGCTGAGTAGAATGCTGTGGAATGAACCACAGTTATAATATTCATTTAATCAACTATATTTTCGCTTGGTCTTAGATATTAGGAGTAAAGCTGCTAGGAACACTGAATTGGAGGGGGCGTTGCAGGGGCGGACATATTTTAAATTTTAAATGTGTGTACATGTGTGTAGTGTATTCAGGCATACACACCCCAAGATGGCATGTCTGTAGGTCAGAGGATAATGTAGGGCTCTCTTCTTCAATCTCTTCTCCACTTTATTTGGGTTGGGGAATAAGGTCTCTTACTGGACCTATAGCTCACTATTCTCTCACTTTGTCCACATTCTCCTAATTGTTTGCTGTGGACATCTGTGTTCTCTTTCCTCTTTGATCACAAAGGATCATGTGGAGTGGTCCGAATGCAGTCTACCATCTTAGATAGAAGTAAACGGAGATTAGTAGAGTGATAGAACAGAGGCAGAACAAGCAGGGCTTAAGGACTCAGAGCTTGTTGTGACCAACAGTTCAGAACACAAAGGTGTGGCCTGACTGTGGCCTGGCAGTGAGTGCAGAAAGGACAGAAATTGTTATAGGCAGTTGTGACCTAAAAGTCCTCTGCACTTTTGAATGACAAAGTCCCACTCTCAAATGATGCTACTAGGTGGTGTGAGGACTTTGGATATGATTACTGCATCAAGACAGAACTAATTTGAGCAGGATTAGTGCCCTCATAAAGAAGCCCAAGGGACCCACCTGCCTCTTATCATGTGAGACACAGAACAGGCATTATGAATCATCCAGGAACTATGTTCTCAGCAGACTTCAACTCTTCTAGTACATTTACCTTGGACTTTCCAGCATTCACCAGGGACATTGGGAAATGCATCAGTACCACTGATCAGCCAACCAAATTATGATATTTATTGTGACAGCTCCAGAGGGGTTAATACCAGGGCTTAGATATCACTTCTTCCAGTATTTCCCTGGCCAGCCACCCTCTATGTCACAAGATGGACTTTACTGTGCCTGCTACCATGTGACCATGGCAGAGTCCTGATTGTCACACATCATGGTACTTATCTGGGTGCCTCCACATTCTAACAGCCTCATGGCAGCCACTGGACTGTACCTGCCTTCATTCTCATATGCTGAGCAGAATGTTCAATATCTTTAGCTGAGAAACAGTGAACTGGAGACCCTGTGTATATTCAGTTATTACATGACAAACCATTTCAGAGCTGGTAAATGTTTTTCTCCAATTTGTTTGTTTGTTTTAGATAAATCACAGGAACATTAATAGTAAAGATCAGCTGAAAGTTTGAGAGTTAAATACTAAATCCAAATGAAGTTGTTCTGAGACTGGCTCTCAACTCTTGCTGGAGTCCATCAGTACATGAAAACAAGAAAGAAAAAAGAAAGAGCCCAGGGATTTCTCCCTCTCTCCCTTCCTCCCTCCCTTTCTCCTTCCCTCCCTCCTTCCCTCCCTTCTTCCTCTTCCTTCCTTCCTTTCTTCCTTTCTTCCTTCCTTTCTTTCTTTCTTTCTTTCTTTCTTTCTTTCTTTCTTTCTTTCTTTCTTTCTTTTTCTGTCTTTCTTTCTTTCTTTTTCTGTCTTTCTTTCTTTTTCTGTTTTTCTGTCTTCCTCCCCTCTCTATCTCCCTCCCTCCCTCCCTCCCTTCCATCCTTCCTTCTTCCCCCTTCTTCCCCCTCCCTCCCTCCTTCCCTCCCTCCCTCCCTCCCTCCTCTCTCTCTCTCTCTGTCTCTGTCTCTCTCTCTCTCTCTGTCTCTCTCTCTTTCTTTCTTGAGTCAGAGTCTCTCTGTGTAGCCCTGGATGGTCTGGAACTCGCTCTATAGACCAGGCTGGCCTTGAACTCAGAGATTTGCCAGCCTCTGCCCCCATCCTCCAACCCCCACCCTCTATCCCCCACCCTCCCAGTGCTGGGATTAAAGGGGAGCATCACTAAGTTATTTTTTAAAGGAAGATTTAAACTATGTCACTCAAAATATATTTTGTGTCTGTATTTGCCCATGGGTCTTCTCAAGGACTTTATTTGAGAACACACACACACACAAAGAGAGAGAGAGAGAGAGAGGGAGAGAGAGAGAGAGAGAGAGAGAGAGAGAGAGAGAGAGAGAATATTCATAGATTAAAAAGGTGAAAGCTTAGAAGAATTAATTAGAAAGCTTTTGAGTTCTGATGTAGCACAATGAATAGAACATTCTTTGTATGATATCGTGGCACACATGGCTGTTAAAAGGCAAGATATTACATGGAATTACCTTTATGTTACGTGCATAAGGTGTCTATGAAACACATACATTTTGTGTGTAAAATTTTAGTGATATACCTAACACATGCCATTGGATATTTTCAAATATTTCAAGCCCTGAAATCTAAAGCACTTTTGGTCTCAAGGAGCTTAGATATAAGACACTGAGCCTGTACACCCAAATATCAAACTATTTTTGCTGTAATTTTTGAGTCCACAATGAATTAAACTCTTGCCAGTTACTACAGTTGAGATGAATGGCTTTGCCTCCACGACTTTGAAACAACCTACTTTTACTGTTTGAGTGGAGTTAAGTTGTGCTGTACTTACTCATCATGAATGACCCTGATCACCAAGGGACCTGATCTCCACAGAATCCAACTTATGTCCATCATCAAATGGTGGCAACCAGAGACTAGGAGAAAAATGAAAAAGCACAATGGGAAGAAGGTCACTAAGCCCAGGAGCCATCTGCGTCTGCTCCTCAAAGACTCGTTTTTCCAGAGCTTCACGTACTACACATACTTCACATGCTGGAACACTGACCTCAGAGAAGAGGAAAGGGAAAATAACGAAACTCACTGTTTTACCAAGCAGATAATCTATAGGAAATTGGATACAGTTTTAAAGACATAAATATGACTGTTTGTTTCTGGAAGTTCCTACTTCTGTTTCTGCAGACAGATGAGAGTCCATGTGTTATTCTTTATTCCAAGTTGAGAGAGAACCTGCACTCAGTCTCAGGTAGCTTCTAGGCTACATTGTGGGCTGTCCCTGTTGACTCTGGACACTATAGCAAACACAAAGGAGGATCCTGCTTCAAAATCAAACTTCTTTCTCATGGTTGTGGAGGCTGGCAGTCCAAGATTGAAGCAGTTTGGTGTGTGGTGAAGTCTCGCTTTCTGGTTTATAGGCTTGCTCTGTCCTCATGTGGTGAAAAAGGATGCGCTCTCTCTGTGTCTGGCCTTTGCCATAAGGACACCAATACAAAGAGTCCCCAGATTCTTTACTATAAGAATTCCCAAACAATAAAAGTGTAATGCCTTGGGCTGACAGAAAAGAAGTAAAGAATTAACAAAAGCAAGATTCCCAGACATATGGAAAAGGACATTTTTTACAGTGCTTGCCAGTTAGAGTATTGCTAGAACTGAATATACATGCTAAATATCATTATTTCTCTTTTATAACTTTTGCTTTTGTAAATTCATTTCTTGAATGTGTTTGTATCAACTTAAAATATCTTCAAAACTATGTTTTCCTAGGTCATAGAGTCTTGTGATAGATTGGGTGTCACTCAGGCAGAACTTACCAGATGCTGCACCTTATGCAAACCCTTCCCTTATGACATAAACACAGAGGCACCCAAAAACTTCACAGCGCTCAGTTTATTTCATGGATTTCGAGGTTCTGCAGAATTCTCACACAGTGTTCTACATCTCTCCAGTTCATTAAAGTTCCTTTTTTTCTAGGAAGTTGTATTTGAAAACATAGTTCTAAATAGATTGCTTATGCGGTACAATTACGAAGTTTATTCAACAGCCGTCCTTGACGTCTGTGATCACATGTCATACACTGATATGAAAACAAAGGCCACTAAACGACCATGTGCATAAATCTTAGCTTGGTCATCTTAGTAGCTCAATGGCAGGGGTTGAGTTCTTTTGTTCCTCAGTGACAGTTCTAGGTACAAGCACTTTCCTAAAGACCAATGGTTGACTAGTGTCTCAAGATGTCTGAGGAGAGCATTTGTCTATGGGAGTCCAAAGAAAGGTGTCATACACTCCAGCTCTGCATTGTATAATCTTCTTTCTCATAGGATGCTGATGTCAGTGCTGGAAATGTCAATGTGATCCAAAGATAGTAGCAGGTGTCAGTGTTGGTGTTTCTGTTTCTCATGAGCTGTTTGAAACCTTGGGTCCCAGAGGACTGTTCTGTCTCTTACCACTGAGGTAAACTGTGTCTGTTACTCCTGTTCAAATGGCATCCCTTTCTCCCCTCGTTCCAACCTGTAGCTTTCATGTGTCTTGGAGATTGTTTTCTTTCTTTATTATGGGTTGTCACCCAACTCACGTTTTAGAAAGAGCAGCTACCACCAGACTTTCCGACTCTTAAGTTAGAAAAACTATGTACCCACAGTGTTTGAACAGTGCTGTAGCCTGATGTCTTCCCATGAATGTCAGGGGTCACTGTCATCTCTGCATCTCCAGATCTGTAGTTACTACAGACAAATCTGTATCATTCATAAGACAGACACCATCTATAATCTCAAGCATGCCTTTGCTTTCTGCACATCTTCATTCTTCATTGCTTGTGCAGAGAAACCCTGACAATGACAATACCAAATACTTCTTGTTTCTCAGTCTACAGAATGCTCATATCCTTCCTTCAAATCTTGGTATTCAAATCAGATATTGAGAGTTAAAAGTGAACTATCCTTGTGTTCTGGCCTATGTAAGAAACAACTAGAAAAAGAACAGCATTACAGGCATGGTGTCACAACTGTGCTAGTGAAGTAGAGGCGAGACGGTATTGAGTTCTAGGCCAGCCTGGGCTATAGAGTGACATTCTGTTCACTCTAAGAGGAGAGAAGAAGACATAGAAGAGAATGAAGGGAGAGGAATGACTCAAGGAATTATAACACTTATTTCTCGGAACACAGGCTTTGTGTTTGATACATTGTTTGCAGAAGGAAGTCATAGCTTGAATTTTTATTCCACTGCGGGGTGTTACCAATTTTAATGGTAATGGTCATTTGGCACACAAAGGTCATTGCCATGTGAGTAATAAAGAATCTCCAATGTCACTAAGCATGCATAAGGAGGGGCACAGGGCAGATACAGTGAGGGTTTGAGAGGCATTGGCTGTGACAGAATGGTGGATGCTTTGTTGAGTGTAGAATCCTCTTAAGCAGACAGAGGTTCAAATACCATTAAGTCTTGGCAGAACTCTCCTTCCTAATTCAGAGAACAAAAGCTTGCTAAAACCCATAAAGAATGACTTCTCAAATTTCAAATAGCTTTTTAAAGCACTTAATGAGTTAAGAGTAATCAAATCAGAAACATATGGATTAAATTTTCCTTGAGATTCATAGGGGTTTAATATGAAGGGAAAGTCATTCAACAAAATTGTCAACTCAAACTTTTAAGACTAATAGTTCTGCTCTGTAACCAGTTGCTAGGCCACGGGACTTGGATGATAGTGCATCCATTAAAATTTTACCTGGAGTCAGTAGATCTGCCCGTGGAGGAACTCAGCCCAGTAGCTTCTGCCTACATGGAATCAGCCCACCTGTTTACCCACATGTAATCTAATTATGTGGTAGTCTCACCCCTGGAGAACTGCATTTTGAATCAATATGGACTTATTTTAGGATATCAGTTCCTTGTAGTGTGTGTGTGTGTGTGTGTGTGTGTGTGTGTGTGTGTGTGTGTGTAGGTATGTATGCACATGAATATAGAAGTTAAAGGACGGTTTGTGGGCACTGGTTTTTTTTTTTTCACCATGTGTGTCCTCTCCAGAAAGTATCTTGAGCCAGCTTGCCAGACCCAATATGAATTTTGTTTTGTGAGTCAGTCATGTAGATCCACAATATAGCTGATTGGCTGAGGGCCAGGAGTGGGGATTTCTGTGTTGTCAGTTCTTACTACCGTGGCTTTATGGTATTAGAAAACATGTTACAGTCCTCTGACCCAGCAGCTAGCCAGAAAGGAGATAATCCACAAAATCAAAGGAGTGACAGTGGCTTCTAAGATGGGGAAGGAACAGGACAGTGTCCGAAACTGTAGAAAGACCTTGAGTAGAAGCTTTACATGCTCACTTTCCCAACTACTCTAAGAAGCGTTGACATTTGGTTTTTGTGTTCCCAGAAGACTGGCGAGGTCAAATTGAGAGACTACAACTATGGGAAAGATAGATGGGCAGATAATGGACAATATGTAAACTGCCTAAGCTGTAACAGGCTTAGAAAATATTGTCCTTAGGTGTAGGGGAACTACCTGTTAGCATCTACACCACAGAATACCATTGTATCAAAGGTCATACAGTAAGTGACGTGCACCATAAAGGTCTCATCTCCATTTATAAAAATTCCAAGATAAAAAATAATGGCCTTGGTCTTGTTCCTTTGTTCATTATCCAGTGTTTAAAATGTAAGAAAGCTTATCTGTGGGCTACTAGGAGGCAGCAAACATGCATTGATGCGGTCTGTGTGATGACTGTTTGTCAATGTGGGATAGCTGGGAGATGAGTCTCTATGGGAGAGATGCCTGAGGTCTGAGCACTGCATGTCTGGTAAGAGCTGGTACACTGTATAACATCCATCCACAGTGTGCAGGGAGCTCACAATGCCTGTGTTTTCAAGCACAGACAGTTCTGTTTTAAAATGTGGCAGCAATGTGTTAGGTGTAGTCCTAGCTGGAGGCAGATGTGAGAGGCAAAGTAACTGAAAATTCAGCTGCAGACAGAAATACCAAATTCTCTGGCGGGAGTAAGGTGGGGCGGAGGTGGGGTGAAGGCTAGGTGGAGTCTTCAAAAGACCAGTGGAAATCTCTAACAGTAATTTGAATGTCTGTGGATCAAACCTCAGAATATAACAATATAGTTCATCTCTCCCTTTATAATTCTCTAGTTTCCTTTTGCCAAACAATCACAAAAATGATATCTAATATTTCTCCATTAAGATGTATAGAGATGCATTTCTCAGAGCTGAAAATGATTGTGTGTGTGTTTATGTTTGTGTGTGTTAGACAGATCTCACCAGGAAAAATTCTCTAAATTCCAGAGAATATCTAAAGTATTAAGAAATGAAAATGACCCATCCAGGGTTATAACTGCTATAAGGCCTTAAAAGTGAAACCTGTTCATATTGTAGGTAAATAAGTTAACACTAGGGAGCAATGTTAAATCAATGCCGTGTGAAATTAATACATTTCTTGTCCTAAAATCATCTTGTGTCAGACATAGGGCCATGCCTATGGATCTGAAGATTTTGTAAAGTGACTTGTAAATTTAATGCTACTGTCTCCTCCCCTTAAAACTCTAACACCTAGAAAGAGCATTGCCAGTTTCCTTCTGAGCACAACAAAGACTTCTCTCTCATTGAAGCTAAGCCAAAAGCCACTATTCTAAGTTGACTGCTTGCATGGGCAAAGATGCCAAGTCCCCAGCCTTGGAGCCTCCCCACTACAAGCAGGGCTGCTGTTGGGTGGGGCTGGCATTCCAGGCCCAAGGAAGGAGGCATATTGTTCTGCAACTTCCAGCACCACAGACCCTCCACCCTGAAGAGAGCTGGGTGCAGCAAACATATTATTGCATTCACGTGTACCTTCAGTCTGGCTAGTGCAGGGAAAACTGCTATTCTGAGAGTAGGAAAGGCCTGATTTGTGACTCATTCAACACAAAAGAAACATGCTTATGGAAGATTGTTTTGAAGACACAATGTTCTGACATTGTCAACTACTGTGGGGAGGGTGAGTGAGAGGCTGTGGAGGTAAAAAAAAAATTATTATTTTTTTTTTTTTGTAGTTTTCAGTATTAACACTCTTAGAGAAAAACAGCAAATACTTAGAACAGGGTGCTTCCCAACAGTAGACAGGAAGTCAGCCTCCACTGGTCTAGTACTGATATTGACTAAAGGGTGTGAGGTTTTAATGTTAAGTGATGAATTAATTTACTGTACTCACACATACATTCACACACAGATGTGTGTGCACAGATGTGTATCTGTGTAAGTGTGTGTGTGTGTGTGTGTGTGTGTGTGTGTGTGTGTGTGTGTGATGGGTGTAGACAATTTATAGGATTTGGTTCTCTCTTTCTACCCTGTGTGTTTGGAGGATCAAACTCCGGTCCTCTGGGTTGGCAGGAAGTGCCTCCGCCCACTGAGCCACCTTGATGGAGCCCTTCTCTAGGTGTAAAATGCCAGACTTCAAGGGAAAACATCAAATCAAATACATATACTTTTAATTGTTTTATATAACAGAAAACATATTCTGATATTTTGAAAGAATCCATCCATGACTTTTAAAAAGAAAACCTGAGAAAAATTAAAACCAAGCTCTTGGGTCCAAGTATGGGGAGATAAAGAGAGAGGCAGATGGGGGAAACTGACCTTCTAAGACTATTTGAGAAGGGACACCCTGAGGCAGCAGAGCTTTTCAGTAGAAACGTTCTAGGGTCTGAGTAGAAGTCTGCCCCATTCTAAGTCAATGCACATCCGTTGACTGTTTGGGGAGACTCTCTCCATGCTTGGAAAATCATCAGAACACTAGCAGAACTGTCTGTGGCAAATGAACATGTGGTGTGTGTATGTGCACACTTCTTCTGGCTCACTGAGTGCTCATAGTAAGAAAACAACCATGGGTGTTTAAAACTGAAATCAAAAATGCTCTGCCTCCTGCACCCCCACAGGCCACATCCCATTATTATTCACCATGTTGGACTTTCTGATTGGTGCTCACCTCCATTTCTTTAAAATCACAGATATAATCCAACAAATTTAACTAGAACACCTTACAGATCCCAGCATTGACCTCGGGGTCCTGCCTCAGTAGCAGTAGACGGCATCTGATGGCCTCTTCCTTATCTTCTCAGGTCTTTACATACAGTTCACTTGCAGCAGACACTTGAACTTCTAATCACGGCACAGCAGCCCATACTGTGAGACGCACAGGGGAGGCCCAGGTTGTCTGTTCTAGGTTTGCAACCATCAGATTACATGATGTTGTTCACTAAGAAGAGAAATGTTTCACCTTCCTGCTGAGGGTTGAGAAAACAGTGACTGTGGGGGAAACCTGTGCCCAGCTTAAGACCATAGCTCCTAACAAGAAGAATGATTAGAAGCTGAGGAGCAATCCCAGGCTATTCATCTTCCCTTCCCACTATATCTCAGGCAACTTAGAGCATGTTTAGATGGTCTGTCACATCAAAAATATTAATACTTAATTTAAATTAAAAGAAACCATTCAATCAGTTCCATACCCTCTCCTAAGCCAACTGCAGTGGCATGCTTAGCTTTAGCTTATAGCTTTCTTATACAAGGTTTTGTATAACACACACACACACACACACACACACACACACACACGCCTAAAACTTAATTGGTTTTTACAAACTTGGCTGCTTTGGTTTTGCTTCCTTAGGATCCAAAGTGCAAGGCAGAATGGCTTTAGCAGTGACTACTTCAGTAGTCAGTCACATACAGACATACCCTGCCATCTTTCTCCACTCTATTTTCGACAATAAAATCTTTACCCATGGCTATGTCCTTTGTTTCATGGCATCAGGAAAGGTTCCAAACACTAACAGGAACACAAATGTGCGAATCCATATCCGAGGAAAGAGTACAAGAGCTCTTTTATGGAAATTCCAACAGGACCAGGAACCACTGCCATTGCTAGACTTTTTTGCCCAAGAGTATTTCATTTATAATAAATAATAATAAATGGACTTATGAAATTGGATAAATAATATAAAATGTTACATTAGTTTAGTGATAGTAGGGTTCCAACTTACTCTGTCCTCTGAACTAAGGGCTACTAGCTCTCGAGACTGTTCTCATTTGCCAGCACTACACACCCATTCTGACATTGCATGGCTTATACTTCTACACTGTAAAACACTTCTGCAAGGTAACTTATTGAACCCTAGTGGTAGAATATTATATTTACCCAATTTGGTAAACATTTTGCTTGTTCCAATTATATACTTACAGTCTTTGAAAGAAACAGTTTTGCTTCCATAAGTGACCTCATGCAGATTGGGCCCAAATGCTAACATCACCGTAAGTTGATAGAAATTGCAGAGAAAAGAGTTGTGGTGGGTTTAATGGCACGTTCTTGAAACCATTGTTAATTCAATAAAACACTTGCCAAATCCTTATTCGTTAGAAAGTACCAAGACAATTAGTCTTTAAATAAAAAGATAAGACAAAAAGGTAACACATCAGAATTGAACAAAGCCGACAAACAGAAGCAAAGAGACTAAGAGAAGGCACAAGAAAGAGAAACCCACTCATTCACACACTCAGGAGCCCCACAAAAGCACTAAACTTGAATCCATAGGGGATTCAAATGCAGAGGACCTGGTACAGACCCATGCAGGCTTAGTCTGTCCATGATGCTTCAGTCTCAGAGTTAATATAAATTTTGATCATGTTGATTTCAACAGCCTTGTTTTTCTGCTGTCCTCCATCCCCTGGTTCTTACCCTCATTCTGCCTCCTCTTCTGCAAAGGTCCCTGAGCCCTGAGGGGAAGGATTTGATGGAGACAGCCCTTTTAGGGCTAAGCATTCCAAGATGTCTCACTCTCTGCATAATAGATGGCTGTGGATCTTCGTATCTGTACTTAGCTACTGCAGGAGAAAGCTTCTTTGATAATGGCTGAGCAAGACACTGATCTATGAGTATAGTAGAATGTCCATAGGAGTCATTTTACTGCTTTGTTTTTGTTGTTTGTTTGTTTCTTTTTGGAACAGTGGTATTTGGATTTCTCCTAGTTCTCTAGGCTATTTAATAATCTCAAGTTTTTGGTCACCCCAGCAAATGGGTATAGGTTGATTTCCTGGAGTGGGCCTTAAGTTAAATCAGATATTGTTTCTTCATCTGATAGTCTAATTTTAGCCAGTTTTCTCCTCTTCCACTCCCTGGAAGGAATTTCTCAACCATTTCTGAAACAATGCTTGTAGCCAGACAAGAGTGTCTGCTCATTACTAATTTAGCCTTAATCAACCACTGACTCTTGGATTTAACTTCTTCAAGAACAGGTCTGGGTGGACAAGGTACACATATCTTAATGAAATTTACTAAGGAAAGAAGGGTTCTGGTTAAGCCATCGTTATTATCATGGGAACACATCTTTTCTCTTAGATGCATGGGTAGGTGGCTAAATGGTTAGGTAGTTGGGTGGCATGTAGATGTTGCATTACTGTGACAAAATGCTTGAGACTAACAACTTAAAGAGAAAAAAGTATATTTTGCTTTATGATTTTAGAGCTTTAGTTTATGGGGCCAGTTGCTTTCAGGCCATTAGTGAGCTGTTGGAAGCATATTGCCAAGAACACTTTCCTCATGATGAGTAGTCAGCAAAAAGAAGGAGGAAGGCCAGTATCCCAGTGTAGCCTTCAAGGGCTCAAACTTAATAACCTAGGTTCCTTCTTCTTGACTCCATCTCTTAAAGGTTCCACAAGCTCTGGTTATCAAATAGAAACCAACACTTTACTGAGACCCCAAATGTGAATGGGTGAGGCTGGGGGGAGGGGCATAGGCTGTTAAATGAACACCCTGTTTCATTCCTTGCTGATTCTTCTGCCTTTGGTTATTGTGGTATTAGCTGTGGCCCTTAGAGTAGATGAGGAAAACAATCACATCTTTTGCCCTTCACTAAACTCTGAAAATTTATAGAATACAAACCCAGAAACTGAAGTTAGATTAGTTAATTGAAGGTTAATATTAATGTTTCTCCGTTTTACAAAAGTTATACATGGAAAGAGCAAAGATAGATCAGGAGAGCATTTGGAAGTCATAGACAGTGGACAGAGACCCTTAACATATAAAGATACAGACGCATGTGTGAGACAAGGGCAAACATGGCAGAAGATCAGAGCACGTGTATAATTTCACTCATTTTAGGAGAAATGAAATTCCTAACTGAGATGGTTTCCTTTCTCAGCCCATCAGGTGAGCAAAAGTGAAAAGGTATACTAACAATTCGGCCATGTGGGGAAATAGGTGCTGTCCAGTGAAATGTAGGAATAGAAATCTATATTGAGAACATTCGGAGATGCTTATTAATATATATTAAGAAAAGCATCATCATTTCATTTCCATTAGGAATACACACAAAGATTCTGTTTCTTTAGATCTTATCAAATAGGAAAGATATCAGAATGAATAATTGCACCTATATTGAACCCATAAAGACCAGTTTCTCCTTCAAATTCCTCAAATAAAATAGTATGTCAGCTCTTTATGGAGTGTGTGCATTTTGCTACCTACTATAAACAATTTAGAAAGATTTAAAATATGTCGGCAGTCGGGCATAGGTCATATTCAAATCTGAGGCAATTGTAGGTAAGGGATGTGAGGCCACAGGTTTCACCATCTGATTGCTTCCTGTGATCAATGCCTCATGGAAACTGGCAAGATGATCTATACAATACTATATTATACACACATGTGTAAGATCATACACAAACATATATGTGTATTTGTAAGTGTGTGTTAGTTTTCCATCATGATGAAACTGCCCTCCAAGAAAAGCAACCCAGAGGAGGAAAGGGTTAATTTTGCTCATGGCTCAGTTTTCCCTCCATGGTTGTCTCGTTCCATTGCTTATGAGTCTGTGGTATGATGGAGCAAAGTGGCTAATCTTTGCTAGAGAACTCTGAAGGGAGCAGGAGCAGGAGGAAGAGAAGAAAGAGGAGGAGAAGGAGGAGAGAAAGAAGAGGAGGTGGGGAGGGGCAAGCTCTGGCTTCAAAGGCTGTCTGCTGGGACCCAAGTCTTCCAACTCCCAAGCTGAGCTCTTAACAGTCCATGAGCTTTGCACTTGTTTGTGGATTCATCTGTTGATAAGTTGTCTGCTCTCACGATAGGTTACTATGATAGCTCTCCTTATACCACCTCTGCTGCAGCCAGCGAAGCTGTGGGCAGCTCAGGAACCTGGAAAGAAAGTCAGTGGGATACAGAGACCCAGGACTTTAGGTACTTTAGAAATGAGTAGTTTTTCATTTTTTTGCACTGCTGTTTATATACCATTCAGCTAGCGACTAAAGCTAGCGACTAAGCAAACAGTCTTTCTGACCATTTTATCTGAGCTCCTTCTATACTTCCCTGTCTCTGTGATCTTGTTTTTTCCATAGAATATTCCTCCTTCACCATTATTTTGTGGCTTTAGCTTTCTGCAGTCCCATAGCCATAATTTGGCCAGGATTTGTGCGTGAGAAAAAAGCTGCAGACCATCTGGACCCTGACACACACCATTACTATAACAGTACCAGCTGTGAGGCAAGCCTTTAAGCCATGAACCTCTTCTGAGAAATACTTAACATCCAAGTTATAATTCCAATGTCCCTTAAGGCAGGATGTCCATATGCCCAGGATTCTGCTTACAGCAATACTGTTCATGAAGAGTACATATGCGCAGCAGGACAGCCATGACACATGTGCACACATACATTCCAACGTGATGAGCAGGTGGCCAGTGAACCATCCACTCAGGGGAATGCTCTGCGAATTAGTGGACTATCTGGACCGGGGTTGGTCTCTCAGAGGCAGTCAAGGAAAACGGAAAGCACAGCACACACAGAGGTGCTGTATGTGCTTGCTGACATTTGTGCAAGCTTGGTGGCGCTCAGCAGGACAACTATGGAAGAGTCACACCACCTGGTAGCAGTAGTTGCTGCCTGGGAAGGAAATGCAGTGGCTGAGGCACATGGAGGGAGGGTGACTAAATCTTTACCATACACTTGTGCATTATGTTCACTGCTTCCTCAGAGATAGAATTCTGTTGAAGAGACAAAAACGCCAAGGGTTCCTCTATTTAATTCCATTACATGTCTGAGCTTATTTTCACAGACAGCATGCTTATAGATTTCTAATGTTACTCTGCACTTTTGAATTGTAAATATCCTCAGGGCTTGCATGCTGAGATCTTGGGGTACAGCCTGTGGTACTTGTTGGAGAGTTGGCAGATCCTTTTGAGGATTGGGCCTAGTAGGAGGGTCCAAGTCATTGTGATCATCCCCTATCAGGGGACTCCGGGACACCGATCTTAGTTTCCTTCCTCTTCCTCTTCCTCTTCCTCTTCCTCTTCCTCTTCCTCTTCCTCTTCTTGTCTCTGTCTCTGTCTCTCCTCCTCTCTCTTTCTCTCCTTCTTGGCTGCTATCAGGTGAGCAAGTCTCCTCTGCTATATGGTCCTTAACATAGTATACTGTCCTGAGAAAGCTTTGAGTGACAGGCCAAGTGACTGTGGGCTGACACTGAAGCAATCATCCAAAATCAACCATTTTCATTCTGAAGTATGTTTCTCAGTATATTGATACAGTACCACTAACCCGAGCAATTCCATGTAATACAAAACAAACAGTCCATATTAATATATAGTTAGACGCCTTCCCCACACAAATGCCCTTTTCCAGAATTTTTATTCAAAAAACTGCCTACTATACATATATACATTTTAGAATTGTCTTCTAGAGAATATATTTGGACATAGATAAAATGAATACTGGCTTATAGGGAACTGACATGCTAAAAATATTAAGTTTTTCCATCAGATGTGTGGGTGTTTTCTCCAATGATGATTTATTTTTCTTTTAGCTGGTTTATGACTTCTCTCCACATGGATTGTACAAATTTTTCTTTATGTTTCTACCCAAAGATCTTAACTTTTGTCAGGTTGGAGCATGAATCTTTTTTGAAGCCATGTGTTTGGACTGTTTGTTGACTGTGAGGTAGGCCAACTGCTGCGGGTACTTTTGTAACTGTCTCGACTGCTGATGAATTCTAACATTTCCATAAAGTTTTTGTCCCAACTCATTGGGATTTTTTTTAATAGGCAAGCATATCATTGATATAATCAACAAAAACTGGTTCCTGGTTCTTCTTTACCAATATTTATACATATTAATTTGTTTACCTCTCTATTTTCTCTTCTAGATATTTCCAGCATAATCTAGAGGGTCACTGGTTATTGCCCATCACTGCCATTTCTCAGTATCTTTTCCATAAATAACACATATGCATCCAGGCACCTGTTCCTAGTATAGATTTATGACAAACACATATTAAGATTCAGTTGAACAACCTAGATGGATGCAAGGCAAGGCTTAATGACATAGTAAATATGGCCCCTGCCACATAGAGGACACAGTTTAGCTGAGGGGGACAGACATAAACAGGTAAAGCAAGGCACATGCAAGACTAGCTTAGAAATATGCAATTAAGTGTAATTCTTAGCTGTGGAGCCTTGGGGGTGATGCCTAGAGTCTATGGGGGTGTTCAGAAGAGCCACACAAGAAAGCTGAGCAGATGCAAATCCCCAAGCAGAACTTTATGCCAGAGTTTGAATCAAGTACGAAGATATTTAATCATTAAAAGCTTAACTGTGTCCTCTATGCTAGCCTGGAATGGGGATAGTAGGTGAGGCAAGAAAGACCAGACTATGCTGGCTCAGATTCCAACAGAAGCGCTGGGCACAACTATGATGGCCAGACTGTAAAGTGTGTGTGGAAGCTGAGACATCCTTACAGGGCAGCCACAGTGGAAGGAGTGCACTGGGGTGGGGTTGGACTGTGTCAGGGTAGACTGGCTAGGATTGCTCACAGGAGACAAATATGGGCTGAACACACTAATGAGCGTTTGGAGCCTGGTGAGGATAGTTTGCCTATAGAGAAAGGTGCAGTCGTAAGCTAGGACCTGACAAGGGAAAGTAGGGATGACAGCGAGGACCCTCAGAATTTGTTGTGCAGACCCTGATATATATCCAGAAGATACAGCTGGGGGTGGGGTGGGGTGGATGGTCAGTCTCCATGTGTTATTCTCTAAGCAACTGTCTTACTTTTTCTACTACAGCAGCACAAACACACATGCAAACATACATGCAAACATACATACATACATACATACATACATACATACATACATACATACATACATGCAAATAAGCACAGATGTATTGGTATGTTTAGATTGGGTCCTGGAAGGGGTCAGGGCTGGAGTGCAAGCAGAAGCAGTCTGAATCCAGGAAGCAGACAAGGGAAGAAACTTGTATGGCGAGCGAGCGGGAGTCTGAAGCAGTAAGGATGGAATTGATGACTCATCCCCAGCAGCTGCTCCTTGACCTTGGTTGGCCTGTGGAGTGGCTCAGTGGGCTGAGACCCTGACTCAGAGAGATCCCACAGCCAGGTTTATTTAGCCTCTATTTAGCCTCCAGTTGCCACCGCTTCTGCAGACGGTGGTGTTAGCACTTGACAGAGACAACTTGAAATTTACCACATGGTCATTGTTTGTTTGTGGACTAAAGATGATAAGTCTTCTCTTCTGTCTTATTTTTATGACTGTCCCCGTGACATCTTTGTGTACTTACTAGTAGCCAAAGATGATTTAAAAACAAGCCCCACTTTAGAGTAACCCTCTGTTCTATTTCCTTCTGGATGGACAGTAATTTAGCATAACTTGTCAAGGAGCTGAGACCTGGCTCCTGGCAAGGTTCCTCCTCTGCCTCCTACCTCCAGGGGCATCCTCCCATCCCTGCTCAGTACATTGAAACCAGATGCTCTTTTGGGGGATAAAGTACCCTTCAGACATCAGTGCCTGGACACAGCAGTTGCCTCTTTGTAACTAAAGGACAAATCAGGAAGTGATTTCACTCTTACCTGCCTCCCCTGCCTCCCCTGCCTCCCCTGCCTCCCCTGCCTCCC
>JANHMN010000001.1:202645322-202690932 GCA_030674055.1 Rhabdomys pumilio | reverse complement strand
CCCTGCCTCCCTGCCTCCCCTGCCTACCTGCCTCCCCCGCTGCCCCTACCTTCTCTGCTTCCTGCTTCCCCTGCCCTGCTCTTTCCAGACTGCTGAGGGAGGGAGGAACAGAAGTCCCCAAAAGACAACTATAAATTCATTTCTTTAAAAAAATAGCTTAACACAGTAATAAAGGACCCGGCACAGAAATTCCCAAGGTGACACAGAGTGCCTATATTTCTGTAAATTCCCAAGGTGACACAGAGTGAGTGCCTATATTTCTGTCTACCCTGATGCAGTGAGGAAGCCTAGGCTTCCTGGATGGCAGAGGGTTTAAAGAAAGCTGAAAACTGTTTCTTGTAATGAATGGATTTGTCCTTCTCACTGTTTATCAATCATTATTTTTATAGAACTAGTTACCTCAATATATATCTTAAATTTAGGGCTATGACCCATCCACTGGAATGGGCAAAATAGGCAAACCTGGATGGCTCCCGGTTGGCTCATCGGAGCTGTTTAAATTGGTTCCCGTGCTTCCCTTGGTAGGGGTCTCATGAGTGACAGGTGAGTTTCTTAATTTGCTTCCTTTAAGCACATCCCTTCTTGCTGGCACCCCAAGTTTCCTCATCACTTTTGTCCTTTCTCAGTCTCAGACTCACCAGATTTTGGAGGAGGGAAAGACTGAGCTCATTGTAGACTGTTGATAGGACCCAGCCACAGGGTGTGACCATCCTGCTCAGATGCTATTGCCACTAGGCACTTTCAGCTGAGAGAACAAGAAGTGATCCTTGTATGTATGTGCATACAATATATCTATGTATAGGAAATATGAACATATGTGCATTTACTCATGTGGTAACACTTATGAGGTCAAAACTCAGCAGAAGTCTGTGGCTTAGGATGAATTGTGTTCACCATCACCTCGGGATGGCTGGGGAGAAAGTTCCCTACAGTTCTTCAGGTTCGAAGCTGACAGCAAGGCCCATGAAAACAGGTGTCACATCTATGTTGGGTCCCATCACCATTGCACTCCTGCAGAGAGCTAGAGGGAACTCTGGCTTCTCCATCCTTAGTCCTCCCGCACTGCCTGGACCTCAGGCACGAACTGTGTGCTCAGCCATGCTCCTACTGTGTAGCACACTGTCTTTTCAGAATGCAACTGATACGTGATGTAAGAATCCATGTGCTCTGAAAAGGATCATTTTGCTTTACCAGAGAGAGAATTAATTACTCGATAGCTTTCCAATATTATCTAAAAAGATACAGTGGATCAACTGCCATGAAGCCTTCCATCCTGCTTGGGGTGTACCTGTGTGAGGATGTATTGATGAGAGCATCACACACACACACACACGCACACACACACACACACACACATGCACACACACACACACACACACATGCACACACACACACACACACACACACACACATATGCACACATGCAAGCACATGCACGTGCACACACACACACATGCAAGCACACCTGCACACATGCTCGCAAACGCATATACACACACACACACACACACAAGCACACACACACAGGGCTTTACTCCTATTAGAAAGCCACTTTGCTGCCGAGTTATACCCCAAACGGCCTGTCAACAGTGCTCCAAGCTGAGGAAATTGAGAAGTTGAGCATGTTAAACTGTGTTCCCTCTGAGCAAAGGTGGACACTCCTGTCTTAGCAGGAAGCAGAGAATATCTTCTGAGGAAGACACAGAGGTGACAGGCCCTTGTATAAACTCAAGAGTTCAGCAGTTCACTTTATATTTTAAGCTCTTAACTTAACTTCATATTTTCATCCGTGTCCCATCAGTGGCCATGGAAGTTTC
The DNA here is from genome assembly GCA_030674055.1 of Rhabdomys pumilio. Taxonomy (NCBI): domain Eukaryota; kingdom Metazoa; phylum Chordata; class Mammalia; order Rodentia; family Muridae; genus Rhabdomys; species Rhabdomys pumilio. The sequence continues at coordinate 202,689,115 of JANHMN010000001.1, read as the reverse complement.
TAAGGCCCGAAGATGTGAGCTTTGAACTCTGTGTTTATGGGTGATGCAGTTGTGTGACCTGTTTGCCCCGAGGCTCCATGGAGGGCTGTGGTTGTCTTAAATTGGCCCTGTTCACCTGTATGTCTTGCTGGAGATCTGGGCTGGGTGTCTGTTTGGCTTTCTCCATCCTTTCTTCGACAGGTGTGTGGCCAGTTGTGGGGCCTGGTGGTAGCTACACAGAGTTCTTGTCTGCAGTGCCCACCCTGAAAATATGCCTCTGTGTCGTGACTAAGATGTTTAGGTCTTTTTTCAGCAGTACCTTGTCTGATTGACTGATGGGTCTGTGAGCTATTTCTGAGTCTGGGTTATCTCTATTTCTGACTTAAGTTGTTGCAGGCTGCATAATTTCTCAAGACACTCTTTTCATTTGAAAACTTGTGCCAAGAACGTAAACTGGCCTGTTATAAAGTCTATTTTTTTTTTTCAGAAATATTGATGGCTAGAACTCGGCACTGAGTGTTCACCTCAAACATCAAATTATGGTGCTTGGAGTCATACTATGTTAACATCTTTGTGTTTAGGATTCTCAGGGGACATATTTCTTAGATTATTTTTCTAGAAGAAAGTGCATATGAGTGTATGTGTAGGCATGTCACATGTGCATGTATGTATGCCTGTGTATGCATGTGTGTATGCATGTGCACATGTGTGCGTGTGTACACACACACACACATACATACACACACACATACACACATACACACACACACACACACACACACACACACATACACATACACACACACACACAAGGTCCTTTAGTAAATCATTTAAGGATCTGGCAAATGATGAAGGGACACCCATATTCATAAAGAGATTATCTAGAACTTTTAAATTAATATTAAACCTGGTTAGTTGGTTTGCTCAGTGACTAGTGTTAAATCAATTGTGTAATTCTCATGATGTGGGAATTTCACTAGGTCCTAAATGGTGTGAAGGCCTAGAGAGTCCTGACTGTAACCAAAGACCTAGCAACAGGGACTGAGTAATGCCATCTAGATCTTTGTTTTTGGTATCTAAAACAAAGCATGTTTTTTTTTTTTTTTTATTTAGTATGCTTGTTTTATATTTAAATGGTCATTTACTTTTTCTTAAAATGATATTTTAAAATTATAAAACTGATTAAAACCTAATTGGAGAATGTTGTTTCTGAAACACAATAAAAAAAATAAGTGACCAGACTGTGGACAATACTCCTGAATTTCTACTTACAGTACTGCTGTCTCAATGATCATAGAGGAATGGTTAATTTAAAGTAATTTATCTATTGACTTTTTTTTAATCTATTGGAAACGGACCTTTCTATTCAGCCCAGGTGTGAATAGGCTTTGCTGGTCCACTGGCAGGAAGAGGTGAGCTTAGAACTCCTAAGAGTCACAGGCAAGCAGAGAACACTAGCCTCCTTCCTCCTAGCTAGTGGCTGTGGCCTGCTTGTCCCAGAACACAGAGTTGGAGAGTCACAAGCAGTCTGCTACCTGTCTGAGGCCATCCATAGTCAGAAAGTGGGAAGTCTCATGCCCGAAGTTATTCATTAGACAAAGTTTTGTGTCCTAAACCAATGAGGTGGAGAATTTGGGAAGGAGACAAGTCCTGGCTTATTAGAGAAGAAGATAGACATTTCTCTCTATTGGGACTTTTTAAAAAAAATCACAGTTTTGTGTGAGGTTTTGCCTTTTCTCTATGCTGATGTTCATTTCTATAGAACAGTAATCTTAAAGCCAGAGACTTCCTACCTCCTCAGCTTTCTTCTGGTATTACAGTCATGCACCCACATACCTGGATGCTGCAATGAAGTTTTAAGAAGCAGGTGCGGAGCCACTCTGGTTAAATTTTGCTATCAGAATCCGTGAACATCTTCACAGACACTATAGATGGTTTAAAAGATTTTGCAGTTATTTTATACAAGGAGAGTCATACTATGAAACGACAATTAAGTTGTCTCATAATAACACAGAGCTCAAACTTTTGCATAAGTCTCTGAATGTGCCATCTTTAACACAATTTTTATTTCTGTGTCTGTGTTTGCATGTCTGTGGGAGGTACGGGCACGTGAGTGCAGGTGCCTAGAGGGCCGGAACAGGGCAGCTGCAGTCAGAGGTAGTTGTAAGCTGCCTGACAAGGATGCTGGGAACTGTACTCCCGTGCTCTGTAAGAGCAGCACGCACGTACCCTCTAAGCCATCAATCCAGTCCCCGTGTTTTAACACATTCTTATTCTTTATAAATAAATTATCAATAAATTATTGATAGTGTCTTATCAAACTTCTTACATACAAAAGGACAGGGAGGATAGCAAGTAAAATAGTAAGTTCAGAGTATATATATACTTTCTCTGGTTATAAATATAGAGATATATAGAGATAGAGATAGAGATAGAGATAGAGATAGAGATAGAGATAGAGATAGAGATAGAGATAGAGATAGAGATAGAGATAGAGATAGATAGAGATAGATCTTTGTGTCATCTCAATTATATACATGGAATTTATTCGGACTTGCTAATCAAAGAAAAGTTCCAGGTTGGCTTGTCATGAGATGATCTCTGTAGCCTGGCTACCAACTACACAGTTATGTGCTCCTAACTATGTTTGCCAGGACAAGGGAAAATGGACACTATCTTACTCAATTCCCCTCCAAAAGGTAGGAGAAAGCAAACTTTGACAACATAATTTTTTTTCAACTGTAGAGTTCCCTTCCTTCACAGAAAGTTGGGAAAGCATTATAGCACATTTCCATGCAGGTTACACCTGTTTTCTCACAGCATGACATCACACTTGATAATGAGCAGTAGCCATAGGCCATTATTTTAAAAGTCATACATTATTGAAAGTCTCTTACTCTGTTTCAATCCCAGCATCCCACTTGAGACAGCACATTATATGTAGTTGATATTTCTCTTTATACAACAATAGAAGGTGAGTATTTCTCTGGTGCTTCCTATCTTTGGGGAGTAACTTTAGGTTTTGAGGGATGCTGTTCAGGTCTGTGCACTAACTTCTCCCCCAGGGTGAACTGATGTTTGTTTCACATTCCCTTGGTGCTTTGCCTTTGGGAGACAAAGACCCAGAGTCATTCACATGCCATATTGTCAATGGCTTACAACCATGTGGAGCTTGTGGTTTTCAGACCTGATCCACTGTGAGATGTCTCCCTCTCTCCCCCTCTACCCTGCTTTCTGCCTATCACTCTTTATCATGTTGTAATTTTCTCCCACTGGAAATTCTTTCTCCAGGATACATGAGACAGGAAGTAAACAAACATCACGGTGTGAGACCATGAACATTTGCAAGATTCACAAGGTAGTACCTGACTTTACCGAAACAGTAGCTCTGCTGGAAGGGGGAGGCTGTCACTTGTACAGCTGTCCCCAAGTCCTGCAGAGAGCTGTGGTTGCAGCAGTCATGATTTGCCCCCCACTGTGAGAGACACAGCTAGCTGCCTTGGAATTGTCCTTGCTCCTATAAAGGACTCTTCATCCAGGTGACTCTAATATACTCACTGGCTCACCAAGCTGGACTTAGAGGTAACTGATGCTTGTGTCTGTTGCCAATTCCCTCTTTGGAGTGAATAGATGTACACCAGAGACACGTCCATGGGCAAATATGATGCAGAAAATTCAACTGAGTTTTCCTCTTTCGGTTAACTCTAGTGTATGTCAGATTGCCAAAAGAACTAACAACCAAGAAAGGGTAGGAGACGGAAGCACAACAATAAGCAAACCACAAAGTTTTACTTGTGATTTTTGTAAACAGTATATAGAATCTCTTTCAGAGAGTAGGAAAAGTGGAGCCTTTACAAATTCATTATACAAGACAAGCTTATGGTTAATGTGCAATCAGAAAGAGAGATATAAGACTAAATTACAATCAGCCTCTCATGAAGACAGAAGTGAAATGCACTCTGGAAATAAATCCAGGAATATTAAAAATAAGGTATAGGGCTTGAAGAGCGGTAAAGCAGTCAGAAGTATGAACTGCTCTTGCCAAGGACCAGATTCAGTTTCTAACACTTACAGTGGGCTACTCACAATTGCCTGTGACCACAGCTATGGAGATCTAATGATCTCTTCTGGCCTCCACATGCCCCTTCACTCATGAGCACACACACACACACACACACACACACACACACACACATATACACACGTACCATACACACATATATCACACACACAGACACACACATACATATGCACACACATATCACACACACATATATGACACACACAGACACATAGAGACACACACATGCATGCATGCATGCATGCATACACACACACACCCACACACACACACACACACACACACCTATACTAGAAGAGTGGGCTTGTCATTCAGGTACTTTATTGTGACTGTAGAGATGAGAGTAACACATCTCACAAAATTTGATTGCAAACTTTTTTCTTTGTTTTATTGAATATTTTATTTATTTACATTTCAGATGTTATCTCCACTCCACCCCCCACCCCATAAACCCCCTATCCTATCCCTCCTCCTCCTTTTTGCTTTTATACCATTTTATCTATTGAAAAAATTTTAAAGCTTTTGCAAAGTAAGATCAGAGTGAATTTCCTTGATTTAATGAAGACTGCCTAAAAGGGGACTCCTGAACCCATGAATGAATAGTTGAAAACATTCTTCCTGTGTGGAAGCAGGTAAGGACATCCTGCTGCCCTCTGTTTTCATCATATGTCATATGGAAGGGGCGGTAATGGTCTAAAGGGAAACACAGAAGATGTCATTATTTAGAGTCAAATTATGAAGACAAAATCTTCTCAAAATCTGTAGACAAAACATGAACACTAACTATTAAATTTGGCATAGAACAGATAAAAGATTGAAATAAAAATCTGTGTTTCTATATCAATAACCTAAAATTTAAATATTGCACACTGAGGTATAAGATAGATTGTGAGAGTAATCCAGGACAGCATGTGCATGGCTTCTGACTGAGAGCAGTCTTACAGTCTCTGCAGGTCTCTCTCAGACTCAGGTCCCCTCTACACTGATCGCAGACTCAATTAACTCGCCTATGGCATGGCAGACTTAGCCAAAGTTTTCAGTTTCATAGAAAAAAATTGTAAAAATGCTCAAGTCACGAACAGACATGGAAGTTTTTAGGAAGACACACAAGCTGAAAGACATAAACAGTTGCTATGGAAAGAAGGAAATGCCAAGTTTCTGGCAAGGCCTTCAGTAAGAGGGACACATTCTCTGCTGGTGGGAAATCTCACAGCCTTGCCAAGTGACTTGACAGTATCTTAAGAAACCTGAACACACACATACACAAACTCACATATATAACACATGCACACATGTGCACATACCACATTCACATATATCTCACATAGTGAAATATACAAGAGACATTCTAATCTTAAGGTTACGCTGCAGAGTAGTAGCAAAGATGACTGAAGTTGACCTATTGACCTTGGCACTGATATACAGACTTGCCTCTGCTGATGCGACAGTGTGCTGCAGTTCCTTGGATCAACGTTGCCAAGGAGAGCAGTGCGAAGACAGTATTCATTCCTGGAGGAAACAGATTGCTTCGAGTTAAAGTGTGAGAAACAAAGGAATCAAGAGTACATGGACCCTGTAGCATCCTTGTCAGCAGCCAAGTTTGCTTTCACCCAGCAATGCCTCACTGGCAGAAGCCAATCATCTTAAGTACCCCAGCAGGCCCAGAGCCAAGTTCAGCTAAGCCCTAGCAGGACCCTGGGTCTCCCTCTTAATTCAGAGGTGCAGTGTTTTTTCGAAGCTAATTTTCAACAGGCCGTTAAGTCTCTATAGCTAGGGCACTCTTTCCACTTTGCTCCTCCTTGGCTAATCCTTGAAAATAATCAGAAGCAATTTTACAGAAGTGTGAAATGAGTTCCCCCTGCTGTCTGTGTGAGGGTGGCTTCAGAACCCTGGGCTGAGCTCTCGTGCTTCTCCTGAGACATGGTTGAGATGCTAACTGCTAACTTCATCAGCGTGATTGCACTCTCTCGTATCTGGGCCATTCATCCCTGAAACACTCCTTCATTTCCTTGATTGTGAGATAACTAATTTTGTAACATTTCATATTTTGTTATTTACTAAATGAACATAAGCCCGCACAACATCTATGTACCTATTCTCAGTATTCCTACGGACTGCCCTTCCCCCAGTCCTGACTCCACTTCTCTCTTCATTGGTCTTTCTGTGGGTTCACTGACCACCGTGTTTTTCCTATGGGCTCATTGACCATTACCTTCTTTCTAACATGGCTAATCCTCCAATTCTTGAAGAAGTTTAAATTCATGGTGCCTTCAATCAGCCCATTGTCTGTTTCTCTCTGTGTGTGTTCAGATGTGTTGCGTGTGTGAGCACATGAACATTTTTGTGTATGCAAGTGGAGGTCAGGGGACATCGGGTATCACTTCTCTGGTGTGAGGCTCACCGCACAAACTGGACTGGCAGGCTGGCCAGCAAGCCCTAAGGATCTACTGTGTCCACTTATAACAATGGAGACAACCCTGTAGAGACTGGAATCTTTAAATTTGAGCCAATAAAAGCCTTGCCTGTTATCAACTGGTTCCCTTGGACATTTTGCTGTCGTGGTAGAAACAGGATTGACACAAGGTTGTTACGTGTCAATCATGCTATGACAGTCATGCTGACTGAAAATTTAAATAACAAAATCAAAAAACCTACTGTGGTGGGGTTTGTGTGTGTCAGATCTCAATTACAACCGTTCTGTAGGTTACCACTGGCCACCATTTTACATTAGCAATGGTGGAAGCACAAATCTTGCCTTAGCACTGTGAATAGGTCCAGGAAGTAGGGGTCCTCCTAGTCACAGTATGGATGAAAGCACAGCTTACAAATGTCAGAGGTGAGGGTTTGAAAATGGGCATGTGAAAATGCACTGAGACATGTAAGGACAACAGCAGAAAAGCATGCTTCAAGGGTGCAGTGGCACATACTGGCAGTCCCGCCTATTCAGAGATCCAGGCAAGGAGACTTAAGATAGGACCTCAATAGTGTGTCTGCATAAACACTGGCATTAATGTCATATAAAACTCCTGATGAGGGAGCAAGGACCACCAGGATGCCTCAGTGAGAAATGGAGCAGACCACAAAACCAATGTGTTTCATGTAAGCCAAATGTGTGCCGGAGATCACACAGTCAGGTGACTAGAACAAACATATTGAGGGACCAAGGTTCAGAATCCTGCTAAAACAATAGAACCCTAATTGTGTATGTGGGTGGGGGCTGTGGTGCTACTTAAAGGTATACACATACACAGAGCCATGTGAAATACATTTAGAGAAGTTACTTTGCTCTTAGCCTCTCCTCTTTCCACCTCAGCCTTCATCTTCAAATGTAAACTTTTGATTTTTCTGTTTAATCTTGCTGCTCAATATGAATTCGTTAAAAGACATTCATTAGTAGAGCAGCCCCCCAAATGATATCGTGGTGCAATAGGTCATCTAAATAAGAGCTTTCTGGCACCAGATACGCTTCATTTACACAAAGCAAAATCAGAAGTTAAAGTGATTAGTTGTGGCTCATCTGTGTTCATATTTTTATGTTTCTTACATAAAATGACATAGTCAAAAGGAATATTATTTTAATAAAATGGTTACTGCCTGTGCTGCGGTCATCTGGGAAGGGGTTGGGGGAAATAAGTGAGAAATGTATCCATCAAATTGGCCCAAATGCAAGTTTATGGAACATTTTCTTGCTTAATGGTTTAGGTATGAAAGGGCATAGCCAGCTGGTAGGCGGTGCTACACCCAGGAAGGCAGTCCTGGCTTGTATAAGCAAGCCAGTAAGCAACACTCCTCCATGGTTCTGCTTCAGTTCCTGTCTCCAGATTCCTTCCTTGATTTCCTGCCGTTGACTTCCCTTGGTGATGGAGAGGGACATGAGAATTACTAAGTGAAATAAGTCCTTTCCTCTCCAGGTGGCTTGTGGTCAGTATTTTATCACAGCAACAGAGATTCAAGCCAAGGCCTTGCCCAAACCAATCAGTCTAGGTCAGTGTTTCCCAACCTGTGGGTGGTGACCCCTTTAAGAGTTGCGTATCAGATATCCTGCATATCCGGTGTTTACGTTAGAATTCATAGCAGTAGCAAAATAACAGTTATAAAGTAGCAACAAGATAGTTTTATGGTTGGAGGTCACCACAACATGAGGAAGTGTCACAGCATCAGGAAGGTTGGGAACCACAGGTCTAGGTTGTTTTCTTGGTTTTGTGTCTATTACCTACTCGAAGGTCAAAGCAAGAGGGGTCGGGCAGACAGCTTAGTAGTGAGGTTTCCTTACTGCTCTTTCAGAGGGCTGGATTTGGTTCTCAGCACCAACCCTCAGTGGGGAATGCAGGCTCTTCCCTTCCTGAAACTCCAGTTCCAGCACGTCTTATGTCTTCTGGCCTTTACAAACATGTATGCACTGCACATGAAGGTCTGTAGTCACACACATATACTTTTAAAATGAAACTTAAAACAAAAACAAAAACCAAAACCAGAATTCATTTGTTTTCTTTCTCTACTCCCTCCCCCCTCTCCAATGCATTCCTCCTTAGGGCTCCACTTCCTGTGGAGGCTATTTTTGCAGACCCCACACCCACTTGTTATTTCCTTTCTGCCCTTGGAAATGGTCCTGTCCCTCATGGCCACAGGGAGCTGCAGGCCTCCTAAACTGCTCTAAGCTTGTGTCGTTTACAGCCTCAGTTCTGCTGCTCTTCCCCAGGAACAGCAGGACCGCAGGATTTATTGGCCAGATCTGCATGTGCCGTGCTTGCCTGCCTGCCTTTTTGGATCATCATCCTCTGGAGATGAAAGCGGGATTTATGTAAACATGTTTTAAAGTCCCATTCCATTTAAAAGAACTGATTTCTGCAGTAAACGGGGACAGAATCGTTTATTTGACATTTATATGTACTCTGCTACTTACACATATAAGCTCATCATGTTTTTCTGAAGATCCTGTCTATTACTCAGAGCTGAGTCAAAATTGTCAATGATAATCACTGTAGACTGCTTCTTTCCTTCCACTCCCTTCTCTGTTTATTTTGTTCCCTTCTTTTCTTCTTCTCCCCTCCTTCTCTTTCTCTCTCTGTCTTTTCCCCACTTCTTTCTCTCCTCTCTCTTCTCCTTTAGCCAAATTTGTGAGTCATAAATTGTGTTTTAAGGTTCTGGAATAAAAGAGAAAAGTCCACTTTGAAAACAGAGAAGGCACTGTGTACTATCCTTCACAGTGCAGACTAGGCTCCCTCTGCTCAATGCATTGTGATTGTCCAGTAAAGTAACTCCTTTCCCACTAAGTGGGATTAAACATGGTTAAGTGTCAGGCTGGTGCAGGCCATGCAGGCAAACTTGACAGCTGTCTAGTTTCCAAAGTTTGGTAGGCTTCTTCGTCACAGGTGGATGATTTCACATGTAGACATGCTCTGATCTGTCATAGGGACTATTGGACCTTCTATAAGTGACTCAGCTGTGACTCAAGGAATGCCTGTCTCTGCCATGTCTGGTTACCTGACCAGGGCGTAGCCCACAGCAGTGTGGATTGTTAGTGACTGTAGCAGACATCAGTGCTTGATAAAATAGTCGATTGTGAAGACCGTTGATGACCCTCAACACTTTACTGGGTGTCTGTTTCTTTCCGATTTTAGTCTATATCTTCCTGTGTTTCACATATTTTAAATGTGTCATTTTGTAAACAGAGAAGGAAAGAGAAGAATTGGAGTTGGGTAGGTGGGGAAGATCTGAGGGGAGTTGAGGGAGGGGAAACTGTCATCAGGGGATATTGTATGAAATACTTATTTTGTAAAAAATTTAGTAGGGAGCTTTTCCCCTTGGCAGTGCATTATCTGTAATGTGGAAACTTACATGATATGAAATGAAACTTTTATGTTTGAACTCATTACCATTTTTGGTGCATTTTGTATTTGCTTGATTTTTAAGAATGTTTTTCTTAATGTTTCGGCTTATTCCAGTCATTTCATGTTGTATTTTCTCTTCTGTCATAGCTGTGCCCTTAGAAATATGTAATCCAGTCCTAAACTATGAGTCATGCCTTTGACCCTAGCCATAACACATAGGCTTGAAGAAGCCACTGCATACAGCCTGGCTGGAGATGGTATTCCAGCCACCAATGCTCGCTTGCTTTGCTCAAACACCTTGCGATGTGGTTACCTTCCTTGCTTTATATTCAGGATCGTTTGCACGCACCTACAAGTCTACAGTACTCTGTGCATTCTCTTTTGCAACTTTTGTCTTTACACGTTTTATTTTTACAATCTCTACTTGACTCTTTTTTTAGACTTCTAACACCTTCTCATGCAACTTTCAGTTTTCCTAAAGGTACTTCAAATCTTTCAAGACCCAGCCATGTTTTTCCACTTATTTTTTAAGGTTTATCTTATTTTAAGTGTGTGTGCACCACACATGTGTACAGGTGCCTGAAGAGTCCAGAAGAGTGAGCTGCAATTATAGGCTACTGCAAGTTGCCTAGTGAGGGTTCTAGGAACCAGATTCAGGTTGTCTGTAAGAACACTATAGGCTCATAACAATCTTTCCAACACCCCCACCACACCCCCACACTGAGCACTTTTTAAGAGAAGAATACTGTTTGTTTTACAGTCTATAGGTTAGAAGGTAGATGCGTTTGTACCTCGGTCTCAGCTGTCTTCCCTCACTTGCTCTAGCACTAGCTCGTGTCTGGTTTGTGTGCTTGGTTATCACTGACTTTGTCTGGTATCTCATTCCTGTAAACGCCTTTGCTAAGAGTTGGTGGAATGTATTTCAAAGGAGAAAATGTGTCCTACAGCTAAGCTTTACTTTTATTCTGGATGACACTTGGAAAAGTGTATGGATGTCCCTAAACTGAAGCCAAGGCCTGAGTGTAATCGGAATATGTAAGAAGGAGAGCAATGCTAACCAAGGCTACAATTTCCTGGGCATCAGTCCTCCCTACTCTCTTATCAGCACAACCTTCTGAGCCATCCGTCTCTTTGGAGTGGGTACGTTCAGAATGTTGGTTCTTGGTGCGGTTTTCCCGTGGAGTTCTAGTCTTAGAAGAACCTTGAGCTAGATAGTCCAGATTTCTAGTAAGATTAAACTTAAAAACCAGCTCTGGACTTTGGTCTATCTCCTCACTGATGCAAGAGATCTTAAACAAAAACTTAGATTCACTTACACTAGCAAATGGTCTTGGATTAATTAAGGTTGTGTCGGCACTAAGGCACTTAGCTTCCTTCTTTTTCATTTAGATGATACACATACTTGGACTAAGCAATCCCATCTGTTCTGTAGAATCCTAAAAATAGTTATCTTAGTTCTATGAACATTTTCATTAAAATTATTTAAGTAATTTTTAATTATGTATTTGATTTTATATAATACATTATATATATTATTAATTTATTTAAAAAAATTTAGCTCAGTCTGGTGGTTCATGCCTCTTGTCCCAGCACTTGGCAAGCAGAGGCCAGGAAATTACTGCAAGCTTGAAGTTTCAGTCTACATAGTGAGTTTCAGGGTAGCCAATGTTACAAAAGAAGACCCTTTCTCAAAATAAAACAAAATAACACAAAAGTTTATTAGTGTTTACTTGTAAAAGGTTGATAGCTTTAAATTTACTAATTTGAGAAAAGCTAATGTTCATGAAAATACTGGGCACATCATTTGGCCATTTCACAAATAAATTCCTTAGTAAGTGAACATTGTTTTGAATCAAAAACACAGGTGACACATTTGCATCTTTGCACAAAGCCAGAAGTTCCTGAGTAACAGTGAATATACAAGGGGCAGGAGCTTTAGAGGACAGTCAGCGTTCTGTCTTGCTTTCCTTGATGGCCTTGGTCAAGGTCACCACAGGTTCAGCTGTTTTCTAGTTACCAGTGTTCACTCTTATATCACTTGCTACATATTACATGGCCAATTGATCTAAAGATTTCTATAAAGATGTAGTTTATGAGTATACATGTATGCCTACTTGTCTGTGTGTGTACCGCAGGCATGCAGGAGCCCATAAAGAACAGAAAAAAAGCCTTGGATTCTCTGGTCCTGCAATTGCAGGTGATATGAATCCCAAATTGTAGGTGCTGGGAACTGAACCCAAGTCCTGTGCAATAGCAACAAATGCTGTTAACCACTGAGCCATCTCTTCAGCCCCAATATATTTAAACATGTATACATGTGGTTTACAGAGTAATACAGGAAAAGATAGTCTGATAAGGAATCAATCAAGTTGCAGAAACTACAGAATTGATCGAGTTGCTGGCTACTGATTGTTGAAAGGTCAGGTATGGGTCAGAGATGAGCTGTAGAGTTTACTTAACTGCAGAAGCTTGAAGATAAGGGACATGTTCAGATGAAGAGATGGATGGATAGACACACAGGCCCTTATATGCAAACAAGAAGACAGACAGATGGCAATTTAAGTAGGCCACATTAGCAGCAAAGACAAGACAGTTAAACTAAGACCCCAGGATAGTTGGGAGTTCTCTTCCTGTCAGTCCTTGACTCACACACTCCATGGTTACATGATAGGTTGATAGGGCTGTCACTATTGCCTTCATAACTTCTCTTTGTTGGGTTCAGGTGATAGTTACACCCTGGTCTTAGTCTGGTATACCTGTGTCCCCAGCACTTCTCTTCCTATTGATCTGTGGTTGTACCATAAGAATGGAAAGCATCCATCCTTGTGTTAATCAGCTTTCCATCACCATGGCCAATCACATGGGTTAGACAAGGAAAAGTGGAACTATCTTTTGGGATACTCAGTTTCCAAAGTGTCAGTCCATAGTGATATGATTCCTTTATCTGGGCCTATCATGGGTAGAATGTTACAGAGGTGCTTGTGGGATGAAACACTCCTGGCACTACTCACTGACATCCTGGCAATCAACAAGCAGAAAGAGAAAACAGGAGAGCAAGAAACTGAGGTCAAAACAGATCAAGAAGGAAGGCTCCAAAGAGTGCACTTTCTTCAATGAGTGCAAAGCCCTAAGTTTCCATCAACTCACAGAGCCTATGCAAATATGCTGCTGGATTAATCCACTGGAGACAGCAGAGTCTTCATCATCCAATCGCTTCTTACAAGTTCCACCTTTGAAGAGATTTGCACAAGAAGTCAAGTCCTCCACATGAGCCTTTGGAGATCATCTCTGATCTGAACCCTAACAATCACAATAAAAATAAGATGATGAAGGTTTCTTTCTCATAATATTGTAGACTTTGGGCCTTCCTCACAAAGTCTGCAGAGCTTGTCTGGACATCAGACTCTTTTGCCATAGGTCAAGGTCTCCCAGAGCCTTTGCTACCCGAGGATTCGGATCATACTTGTGCCAGCAATGACCCTAAAATCTGGGACCCATAAGAAGTAGAACTGATTTACAGTAAAGACAAGGCCAGACTGTACCCACTTTTTAAATTTCAGAATAAGAAAGGCATAGAGGAGGAAACCCTACAAGTGCCAGCGATCACTCTTACTAAAGTCCAAGGAAAAGCTATTTGCCAGAGAATCCCTACAAGTCAGTTTCCTTCTAAAAAGAATTCATACAATAATAATAAATATCAGTTTCTCCACAGCCATACCCTACTGCTCTTAAATATGTCCTTCATAATACAAGCTGAACATCTCTAACCCCAAATCCCAAACACACTGGGATCTAAAACTTTGGGTGTTAGCATGACATCACAAGAGAAGAATTTAGTTCTGACCTCATGTGACATACCACAGTCAAAACACAGACAAACTCAGAATAGTGCACCAAATTACTCCAGGCTGTGTGGACAATGTTCGTGAAACATAAAGGAACCTCATGTCAATACATCCTTAAGACAGCTCTCTTTATGTATGCAAAATTAGTTTAAAATCCAGAAAGCTTCTCTCCCAAATGTTAGAACAATTTGAGTTAACAGCACACTGGTCAAGAGATTCTGAGAGCTGCACCAGCATCTAAGGCAGTGTGGGTACATAAACCAAGGAAATAAAATACAGGGACTGTCTGATTGGTTCCAGCAGGCATTTGCCTGTGTGGATGTGGTCTGCTCCAGTGGTTGCCTGTAATTGACTGAAACTTGGCTGACTCATAACTACTCATTATCCCTGAGTCAGGTGTTAGATAGCTCGTGATCAGTTAGTTATGTAGAAATCAAGTTCCAAGACAATCTTAGGAGTTCTTTAGGTAATTAAACACTATTAACCATTTTCTCTCTAGCCTTTCCAAGAAACAAACAAACAAAACAAAACAACCAACTAGACAAACAGAAACAGAATTCATATTATGGTAGAATAATTTTATCCCCAAATAGGCCCTTTAAACCATCCATCTCAGTCCAAGAACAAAATTGATTGACATAAAACACGAGTTATTGGCACCCATACCATAGAAAACATTCACTCTATCATAAGCCTGCCTGCCCAGTGTTTTCTTGTGTGTGCTTAACCACCTTGGGTTGGAGTTTTCCTTCAAGAATTTTCTGTAGGGCTCGATTTGTGGATATATATTGTTTAAATTTGGTTTTGTCTTAGAATATCTCATTTTCTCCATCTACAGTGGTTGAGAATTTGGCTGAATGTGGTAGTCTGAGCTGAAATCTGGTTTCTTAGAGGCTGTAAGACATCTGTTCAGGCACTTCTAGCTTTCAGAGTCTCTGTTGTGAAGTCAGTTGTTATTCTGATAGGTCTGCCTTTGTATGTTTCTTGCTCATTTTTTCCTTACAGATTTTAATATTCTTTCTTCTATAGATTCAATGTTTTGACTATTATGTGACAGGAGGTTTTTCTTTTCTGGCCCAATCTAATTGTTGTTTCATAAGTTTCTTGTATGCTTGTTTATAGTGATCTCTTTCTTTAGGTTGGAGAAGTTTTATGATTTTGTTAAAATTTTATCTGGGCCCTGGAACTGGGACTTTTCACCTTCTTCTATTCCTATTATTCTTAGGTTAGGTCTTTTCATAATATCCCAGATTTCCTGGATGTTTTGTATCAAGAATGTTTTAGATTCAACATTTTCTTTGACTGATGTATCGATTTCTTCTATCATATTTTCTACTCCTGAGATTCTTTCTTCCATCCCCTGTATTCTGTTGGTGATACATGCATCTGTAGTTTCTGTTCTCTTTCCTGCATGTTCCATTCTCAGGATTCCCTCAGATTGTGTTTTCTTTATTGCTTTATCTCCATTTTTAAATCTTCAACAGTTTTATTAATTTCCTTCACTTGATTAATTATATGTTCCTATATTTCCTTAAGAGATCTATTCGTTTTCTTTTTAAAGTTCTCTGCCTGTTTAATTGTATTTCCCTGTATTTCTTTAAGAAATTTATTCATTTCCTTTTTAGAGGCCTTGATCAGCTTTATAAAGTTGGATTTAAGGTGATTTTCTTGGGCTTCAGTTGTGTCAGGATATTCAGGGCTTGCTGTAGAGCTTCAAAGCTTTCCTCTGAAGGTTCCATGTTGCTCTTTGTATGAGTTAGGGTTTTACTGCTGTGAACAGACACCATGACCAAGAAACCATGAAACTCTTATGAGAACAGTATTTAATTGGGGCTGGCTTACAGGTTCAGAGGGTCAGTCCATTATCATCAAGGCAGGAACATGGCAGTATCCAGGCATACATGGTACAGAAGTTGAGAGTCCTACATATTCATCTGAAGGCTGCTGATAGAATATTGACTTCCAGGCATCTAGAATGAGAGTCTTAAAGCCCACACCCACAGTGACTCACCTACACCAACAAGGCCACATCTACTCCAACAAGGGCATACCTTCTAATCATGCCACTCCCTGGATTATTCGTATATAAACCATCACACTCTAGCTCTTGGTTGTGCTCTTATGTGGGCTTTAGCCACCTGGTTGTCCCTGAATGTTCCTGGTGTAGCAGATGTCAGGAAGGCAGGCCTAATATGGATGTTGGCCTAATATGGATATTCCCCATGCAGCAAGTCTCCCATAGGCAGTCTTGGACTGGCTGTTCTTAGTGTAGCAACTTAGATGCTCCTTGTTCAGAGGGTCTGATGGAGGCCAGCAGAGCAGTGGCCAGACAATTGGCTTTTACAATCTTTCTACCACCTTTTCTATATAGTTCCCAGAGCCCTGAAGGAAAAGTTTGATGATGTCATCCCATTTAGGACTATGTGCACCAACATTTCTCACTGTCTGCACTTTGGCCAGTTGTGGGTCTCTGTATTAGTTTATTTCTATTATAAGAAAAAGATTCTCTGATAATGGCTGAGTGAGGCAATGAACTATGGGTATGGCAGATGTTATTAAGAGTAATTTTACTGATACATGTAGGAGAAGCTAAGGGGGAAGGAGTAAGGAGAGGAAGAGGAGGAGGAAGAGGGGGAAGAGGAAGAGTTAGGGGGAGGGCTGAGATGTAGGATGAAGAGCCACACAGGTATGGAGAACAATCCTGGGTAACAACTTATATTTAGGTTAGCTAATTGGAAAACACCTCTAATTGTATGGGCATATTGTTATTGAGCATTACCAAACATATAAAGCCTTTGATTAATCTTTAAGCATTAGAGTTTCATTCATACCGGGTACTGCGTGGATGGTGAGATGATCAGGGCTCAACCCAACCATGTGGAGACAGTGTGGAAGATTGGCAGAGCCATCTCCCATGCTGGTGTCTCATGAGTGGCAGGGCTGGTGTTTCTGGCTGACTGTTTCTAGCTGTGGTGCACACATGGCCTCTGGCCTTGGAACATGGCCTCTGGCCTTGGAACATGGCAGCTAAGCTAGGCAGAGCTGGCGCAGCTTAGATAGTTGGCTTGAAGATCGACCAATTTTTAAATAATTACTTCTCCTCAGCACTTCAGAATAGTATGTGTTTGAAAAAAAATATTTGTGAAGTAAAATTATGTTACAGTCAGGTCTTTAAGATGGTTTTTAAGGTGTATCTTGAAACACCATGCCTTTAAGCATTGTATCTTAATCCAACATATTGGAGGAATTTTAGAACAGTCCAGAAATACCTTGAAATCACCACATTTGATAAATCCTATTAAGAACAAATATTTTAGTTTTTAAAAAGGACTTGTTTTTAAAGATATATTTATTTTTATTTAATGTGTGTAAGTATTCACCGGCATCTCTGTGTACTATGTTGTCAAGTACTCTTGGAAGCCAGAAAAGGAAGTCAGATACCTTGAAACACTTTACTGTGAGACACCATATGGGTGCTGGGAATCAAGCCTGAGACTTCTGCAAGAGCAGCCAGTACTCTTAATCTCTGAGATATCTCTTCAGATCATTAAAGAGGACTCTCAAATTTAAATGAAATTATTCTGTTCCCCTATTTTAAATTTTATTCTATTTTCCTATAATGCAAATCTCCACATGATATTAAGTATAATGAGTACTTAACTTGATAAAAAAATTTATGTTTTGAAATAAGAACATAGACCTAAATTTTTACATTACTCTGGCAGGCTTTTCCAAGAAGTCCCATCTTAAGTCAAAAATACAGAGACCCAACAGTGTATCCTCACGGTAGGTCTCTTTACAGAATCTACAATGTTTAGAACAATCTTTGGAGAATATCACACTACAAATTCTACCTCTACAAGCAAAGTCTTGAGTTCACAGTAAGCAGCTTTGGGCAGCTTCTTTTTATTCATTCGTATGGTACTACTTTCACTGACTAAGTTAAGTGCCACAGGAAAGTCCTGGAAGTTCTAAAATGAGTTTTATGGCTTTTGAGTGTTCTAAAGAATGGCCTTCCCTACCACCAGGCTTAGCATCTGATTTAACCCTACTGCATGGATAAAGTCTGAGTCTAAAATGGGAAAGAAGGCAGAAAGGGAAGGCCAACCCCTTCCTGCTGTTTCCCAGTTCATTCTTTTCCAGTGAGCACCTCTTTACTGTCTGGTCGTTGAACTGGTGAATCCCAGTGAGCCACCATTACTATCACTGGAAACAGTTAAGCATTTTACTTGCTGTTCCAAATCAGTAGATCTTCTTCACCTGTAAACATGAAGTTGTAGGTGGATCTGACCTTAAGTCGGGCTCAAATGAAGAGGCAATATTCTAAAATGTCTAGAACTCTGCATGCCACATTCAGTTAGAAATAACATAGGAACAGCTGTCCAAAGGCCATGGGGTCCTTTCCAGTTGGAAGCCCTTAAAACTAGCCAACTAAGGGAAAGGCTATGGTACCTATTTCTGACAGTTGCAGCGTCAGTAGAGCATGGAGCGGTACAATGGACTGGAAGGTCACTATGGTAACAGTGCTTGTGGCATAGAACCTTACAGCTGAGAAAATAACCCAATGATTGGCCCGAGACCAGGAGCCTTGAGACTGAAGAATCTGGTGTGTTCTAAATCCTGGTGTCCAGCACAATGTGGGAAAACCCTAGTTCACTTCCAATGATACCTGGAAATTCTCTGCTAGTATTTTGTTTTGTTTTGTTTTTTACCTACAGTGTCTACTGTGAAGTTTTGATGGGTTTGTCCCCTTTTAGACTGTACCATCTTCCTGATAAGGTGTGATGTGGCTGACACTTGTTTGGGAGAGCTATAAAGAGGGAACAATACAGAGACTGAAGCAAGGAGAAGACAGATCACAGCTTCTACCCACTGTCTTTGTGGCTAAGGCATCACTAAGTTTGTTTTACTCTACCCCATTGGGAAATCACTCATTATCACTTTTCATTCCTAGAAGGTTTGAATCTATTATTATTTAGAATTTACTATTTCCAAGTCTATGGTGGTCAAACGTCTAGCCCTAGCTTCTTGATATTCTTCTAAAAATAAAGCAAAACAAAAAGAACAAATCCCACACGCATAGTTGCTTTTAAGTACAGCAATATAGTATATACATTGAATAATTCTATAATTGAATGATTTGACATGTTATAAAATGTCATGAAATAAAAGAAAAAATGACAATTCAGGTTATGAAAACTCCTTTCCACAAAATTCAGAGTTTCTAATGGGTCAAAGCAACAAATGTATCTATTTGCCATTAGCATAATAGAAATTCCTGGGCACTGGGTAGCCCTGACTTTTACATATTCACTACGCCTTTCCTATAGTTAATGCTGAAGTTCAGTTTTTACGTGTTGTTTCAGTTCAGTTTAGATCCAGCCATTGGGTTTTAGAGTACCAGGGCTCCTGAGCGGGAGAACAGGGTGTCTGGGCATGGAGATGCTGTGGTAATTCTGTAGTTAAATTTGTAGGGTGACCAAGGAATTTGAGAACAGAGCTTGTCTGGGCAGGTGGAGATGAGGGCTTAGTCTACATGACAGATTGGGGAATGGAGAAAGAAAAGATGAACTCATCCACCACAAGAAAGGATTTCCAGAAATAACAATGTTTAATAAAGGTGAACACATGAAAATAAGACAAACGGCTGCATTCAAGATTCCACATTCACCATCGAGTATCTTTTAAGAACATTCATGACAGGATTTTCAATACACTAAACACCATGTCATATTTCTTTTGGCTTTGTGCATTATTTCAGTTTATTGTCACTCAGGCTGATTGTTCACTTTTCTTTGAATCTTCCACTCCTTCTCTTTTAATTATTGAAGTACCAGGGTTAGTTATATATTAATTGTATTATTTCTTCAAAAATATATTCATCCCTTAAGTCAGTATAATTGAAATAATCACTGTTATGGATTGCAGTTAACCATGAGTCTGACCAGGACTCGCTTTCTGTGATGCCCTAAAGAGCAATGTTGGGACCACCCAATCCTTTCTTTGTGTTTCACTGACCCACAAGAACACTGAACATGAGATAGCTTTGCTACATGTCAACTACATACAAAGTCTGTATAGACAAATTAATTTGATCTCCAAAGTTTTGAAACCAAGGGACCAGAGAGATGTTCAGAGGTTAAAGACACCTGCCATCAACTTTAATGACCAATATTTGATTCCTAGGAGTCACAGGTGACCTTAGAAAATTAACTCCTGCACGTTGACCTCTGACCTCCATATGTATACCATGATACACATAGACCTACCATGTACAAAATAAATAAATAAATGCAATACAACTGAAATTAGAATAGTAACAAATCACACAAACAGGTGTAATTGTTATCAAAACATGTGCTGGATAAAACAATTTAAAGCTAATCAGAGTCATGGCTTTATATATTAAAATTTGTGTGCTTGTGTGTGCACACACATGTGTGTACAATTTGTTGCTAAATCCTTTGAATCTCTTATCTGGGAACAAAAACCATGTATGAACAACTACTTGTGAATACCAGAGTTGGGAAAATGTTGGGTTGTAACTTGTTCCTTGGGTGAATGTGGTTCTCATTATCACAGAAGAATGAGAAAATGAAAAACACTAAAGGCCAGAGATTCTACAGCGAACATTCTAAATATCTGATGAAATGTGTCTTACAAAGTGAGCCCCAGATCCTTTTCAGGGCACTTAATATTCTCTCAAGGGTGAAGTGTGTTTGCTTTTAGCAAAGTAGATTAGCTTACATCTTGTGATGGGAAAAGTCGATGTAATATGTCGTGTCCTTCCCGTCTCGTTTCAGTACAGTTGGTTTGGGTTGTATCTTTTGGCCATAGCTGCAGATCTCAGTTTTCTCCTCTGTCTGAGTGTTAAATCACTTTCTGTCTGCTGTCAGGCTGTCTCTTCTGGTTCCCAGGCCCCCTCCTCTTCTTATGAGCCACTTGCTTATTTCCTAAGTCATGTTGAATCTGTCTTTACTTCTCCAACTTCATTGTATGTGTGCACTTTGCTTCAGAATCTAGCATTGGTTCACAGACTGGACAGCGAATGTATCCAGTTTAAGCAGAAGATAAATTATTAGACTGTGAAAATTTGGGATCAAATTCCCCACAAAAGCACATATTCAATAGGCTGGCCTTGGTCTTCAGAGTCAAAATATTTGGGACAGATCCTTGTTCAGCAGACAGCATTGAATAGCAACTGTTCCCAGTCATTGAGTGATCTGGAAGACAGGTTGACATGAACCAGCCCATTGTTTGTATCATCTCTTTTGCCTCTACTATGCCTTTAAAATGCTGGAAAATGTGGTGTTCTCAAGCTGGCAGGCTGCCTCTCATCTGTCTTATACTGAGACCCTGCTCACTCAGGGCCCCAGGCCCACTCTCACTCGGCAGATGTTGTGGTGGTTAAAGGATTGCTTGGCTGGATTTCTGGGGTGCTAACATCATTTATTGGGAATTATGTCATGTGGATTAGAGTGCTCATTCTTGTCTCAAAGAAACTTTACTCTCATTTGAAAAATGATCTGTGACTATAGGGAATGACTTTGGCAATGACATGTAATTCCAGTTTCCAAGTAAAGGAGGACAACTTCAAATTTTAGAAGACAGGCTTCCGCATGACTCAGTCCCCAAATGTGGGATTGTCAACCCAAAGCTATGCTTTTCAGCTCATCACTGCTCTGTGTCAGAATGAATTCCAGTAAGAAAACTGTTATCTCCTGGTGAACAGTAGGGTAGTATATCAAGACAACCTTGAATTCTAGTCTGTTCTCCAAGCTGTTCTTCAGCTTCCGTATAGGAATAACAATACTTCAGTGTGAGTTTACTGAAAACAGGCAGTCATAAAATGATGACAGAGGTTAACCAATCCATTTGTCATGACAGTCCTATAATATATCTATAGCTATCAAAGGTGGGGATATAAACTCAGCATCTAGTAAGTAGTTGACTCAAATTGAAATACAAATTTAAATTCAAGACTTAACAACTTCATTCTATCCATGAACTTTCTTTATTCTAATTTAAATGTTTATATGTGGGGAGACGACAGAAGTCGGCTATCATCCTTGCAGCCATCTTGAGCCATGTACCCTGACAAGAGACTTGATTACAATAGCCTACAACAGCTGAGCACACTCTGATAACATCTTGCTTTAGATACCCAGGAACTTCCCTTGGGTGTGTGAGACTTAAAGATGTGATTTAGCACTGTGACTTAGAGATCAGATTTAGAGATAAGACCTAAGGGCATGACTTAAGGGCGTGACTTAGAAGTGAGACATAAAAGGCGAGAGGCAGACAGATGAGTTCAGTACAACTTGGAGTTAGTTATTAGGCACTTGGAAGATTAGTAGTATTAGGCACTTGGCAGGAAGAACTTGGAATTAGACATTAGGCAGTAGGTAGAAGACACTTGGACTAGAGAACTCAGAGCCACTAAGGACTAGGAACTAGGGACTGGGAACTCAAGACTTGGGACTTGGAGAGAAGAAGAGAGACTGAAGAATAAATGGGATTGAATCACACTCTGTCTGGTCTCCATTTCTCATCCCTCCTCACTCTCTCTCTCTTGCCGAACCCAACCCGAAGACCTGAGTAGCTTGAGGCAGTGCAGGCTCTAACAATTTAGCCCCCAAGGCTTTTGACAGTGCAAGTTCTAACACTGAAAGAGCGGTTCAACATTTTAGTGCCCAATGTGGGGCAGCTCGGGCTGCAACATTTATAGATCATCTATGTAAAATATTTTAAAAGAAAAAATATATTATTTGTTTCAATGAAACAATAGCCATATCTAGTTGGTGTGATCATCGAATTCAAACAGTAGAACTGATAGTTTTAGCTCCCTCCCACACAGGTCAATGTTATGGGTTATCAATTCAGAATAAAAATCTGGGAAATACAGGATGAGTGTGAGCTAGCCCACTTTAGGGACTATTGCTTTTGAGATAAGAGTTGGCCAGAACCCAGAATAAAGCAATTTTATCATACAGGAAGAGACATGCTATATTTGGAAGTTACAACCAGTATTTGGTTAGTCTTTGTTTTATCATTTAGCAGTAGTCCATCTTTGGGAGGCTATTTTGAGTTTCAGAGCCTTAATATTTTCATTGGAGAACAGTGGTAGTAAGAGTGGTAGTGAATGGTTTGGTAAAATTAATCTGAGAATTAAATAAAGAAACATGTGTACAAAAACTGCATGTGGCAGTCACGCCACATCTTAAAATTCTAGCCATAGAATTTAAACCAGAAAGTGAGAGGTAAAGCATGAGAATCAGAGATGAGACTGAGAGCACTACAACTATTCACTGAATGTAAGAGTTTAGAAAGAGAGGCAGTGGGAAAAAGGAGAGTAGTCATATTAGAAAGTTTCTAATTGATGGGACACTATTTCAAAAGTAGGCACAAGGACTAAGAAAGAAAAGACTGAAGTAGGTGTTTGCCTAGAACTGATAAAGAAAGAGAACAGTGTTGAGAAACAAGTGCCTGGGCTTGATGTGTCAGCAGGTAAGTGTTCTGAAGCAGCGTGCTAAGAAATAGCAAGAATGCAAGAGTTCAACAAGAACTACCCTGTAAGCTGTCCTGAGCCAGGAAGGAGGGACGAGAGTGAGGGCAGGGAAATACTAGGAGACTGAAGCAGCTGGAACATCAAGGGAACAAAGAACTGGAGTCCGACAGAAGAGGCAGGTGGAATGAATGTTACCATGTTAGAGTAGAAGATATTATAGTCAATGGAGAATTAAAAGTTTTAGTGCCCTGTCAAAGAGTGGGGGTGTGAATAATGTAAGACAAAGAACACTATCATTAGATCTGAGTGTGTTGATGAGCTGTCAAGTATTGGGCAGGCTGACCACATGTAACATTGGAATTATGCTGTGGATGGTATGATTCGAGCTGTACAAGATGACAATGACCTGGGTGCCAGCATTTCAAAAACTCTAGGTCCAAAATTGGGTTAGCTTTATCACAGTACAAATAAATGATGAAGCACCAGAGAACTGAGTGTCATGGATCTGGAGGGAAAGACAGGAAAACAAAGCTTTTCAAGGGGCATAGAACTACTCAAAGAATACCATCTCTGCTTCCATGCTTTAAACCAACAGGTTTCAACCTTGAGGTTGTGACCCCTTGGGAATCATAAGAGTAGCAAAATTACAGTTATGAAGGAGCAACAAAATGCTCTTACAACATGAGGAACTAACTGTATTCAAGGGCCACAGAATTAGGGAGGTTGAGAGTCACTGCTTTAAGCAGACCAAAAAACTCCCACTCCAGCAGGTCATAGAAAGGGAACACTTTGCAGCTAGAACCAGAACTGGGGAATTGGAGGGGATGTTCAGTGAAAGACTGGTACTAGATGTTGGATTTTTCCATGAATGAGCTTTCAGTGGAGCATAGGCACAAGAGGGAATGTTAGGAGATATGAGGAGAGAAAAGAATTAAAGGAGGGTTAAGGGGAAGTAAATCAGGACATTGGGATGGAGAACAAAGAAATGAGGTGTCCCAAGCTCAGGGTGTGAGATGCACATTTAAGACATCTTTGGCCTCAGTCTATTAGGTAGAGCAAGAGAAATAGGAGACACAGCTCAAACAATTTGACTGTATCTGCATATCTAGTCCCTGTGCAGTCAGTAGATGAACAGAGACAAGAGAAGCTAGTTACAGATGAACCTTACCTATGATGCAGTTGTACAACCCATCAAATACCAAAGAGGACTGAGGCCCATTTACCGTGTACAATCAAGCACTATGACTGTCATTATAGATCAGATAGGCTAATTTTGCCGGACATGGCTAACATATGGTATGCACATTTTCATGTAGTTTCAAAAAGTCTTAGGATTAATGGTAAATCAATTCAGGCATTGGTGTTCAAGCCTGAACTGAACAAATTAGCTAAAGATAATAGAAACTGATAATAAAAACTCGATGGAGAGAGAACAAGAAACACACTTACTTTTCTTTTTCAAATACTTCGTGGGAACACTGTTTATTTTTCCCTGATTTGCCATTTGGCGTGGTGTAATGCACAAATAATAAATTAACTTGTTATTAATTATTGTTTTAATTAGAACGAATCTTTAACTTTTAAATGTTTTAAATTAAAAAAAGAAGAAAAACTTATGGTTCTTGATAATGTCTCAAGGTTAACCTTCTAGGACTGTTTTCTGATATTTCTAACAAACAAGCAAACAAACAAACAAACAAATGGAGCTGAGATGACACTTTGTTGCGAGAATGTTTTTCTCATAACTCAGAACCTCAGGCTGAACATATGCAAAAAGTTCTCTGAATAAGATGTACAGTAAAGCTTTGCAACTCAGGTTCCACACACACTTGCGTACTTATATTCAGTTACATGAATTTATTATTGGCCCCTACATGATTGCAGAGTAGCCAACAATGTTCTCATGAAGACATTCTCAAAGTTGTAGGAGCCACCAGACCACGGGACTGAGAATGGGAAGGGAATGGAGGAGAAAGCTGGGGTTTCAATGTGAAAGCTCTGCATAAGATTTATACTGTTACTCATTGGGGTGATGAAGGGACCCACAAGAAAGGGAACAGGGGAGTTACAGCTGCCTGCCACCTTTGGAAAAGGAGTCTAGTAGCATTTGAGCAGGAGAGCGCCCAAGAAAAGTGCTTCATGCGTTGGATTTGTAGACATGATCTCAATTTGAAACTATTCTAGAAATGACCGTGTTAACCATAAACCTGCAGGGGTAAGTGTCCCTCACGTGGATCTAGCAGCAGGAGAACCTATCTTCAGATTATTGTAGGACTGGGAAATGAGGATATTTTTCCACACTGCTCCACTGTATGTTATGGGCCACAAAGGATAACTCAAAGTATGTAGTGGGTATAGTTTTCCTTCAATGTCTGAAGATTATCAATCATTTTCTTTCATCTTTGAAAGAAAATAGTAGCGACATTACCAGCTACACACACCTTAGCTGAACAAATCTTTCTTTTAAAGTTCACAATTTAGGGGCTGGTGAGATGCCTCAGTGGTTAAGAACACTTGTGGCTCTTATAGAAGATGCAAGTTCGATTCTCCCCACCCACACAGTTGCTGACAGCCATCTGCAATTCAGTTCCCAAAGATATGATGACTTCTGCTGGCCTCCTCAGACACCAGGCACACAAGTGGTGTACACACACACATGCCAGTCAAATACTCACACATACAAAATTAAAATAAATATTGCAAGATAATTCTGCAAAGTCCATCATTTAAATATAATAAAAGTTCAGCGGGAACCAAATATGAACTAGGAAAACTGGAGCATGTCATCTCATCTCTGGTAAGCACCAGGATACGTGTTGTCAGCAACACCATTTTCCACCCGACCTCAGCCCCTGGAGCCATTGGTTCTCTAGTTTGAAAGTAGGGTAACTCTGGAAATTTCATGGCAGGCTTGAGCTAGGACATCTCATCACATTTGAGGAATGAATATGGCCCTAGAAATCATTACATTAGATTCCAAATTACAGTTTAAAGTCTGGACACTATGAAGATCGTGTATCTCTCTCTGAAAGAGGTTTGTGATTCATAAATGAAAGAAAGCTTGTCGGCTGTCATCGCCTTCTCCACAGAGCCTGAGTCAAATTGCTCCAGTTTTGAATCCCAGACTCTCTGGTTTGCTGACTTGGTTCCAGCATCTCTGGGCTTCGAGACTCCATCCTCCTGCCTTCTCTGGCGTCTGTGCCAGGCCTTCCTCCTGACTCAGCAAACACATTGACAACGTCTTGCTTATTTTGGAGGCATCCTCTGATTTCTGTCAGGCCTCTATTTCTCCCTACTGCTATTTTCAAAGATCAATTCCTATTAATCTCACCAGGCACATGTTTCTAAGACTATCAATATCCTAGCAACAGCAAAAGACTTCTAAAATCTCTATACATTTTAAAGGACTAGTTTAGGTTTTAAAGCATTTAAAATTTATCTGGGATTGAAGTCACTCCACAAGCCACAGGTTCTTAAAATTCAGAGCTTTTTATACTCATTAGCTTGCCGTCACCCAGTGCTGTGCCAGAAGAGGATGCTAGAACTATTCTAAACAAGACCAAGAAAATTCTACCTGCAGATATCGGGATTCTTGTCAACCTCATGGCAAATGAGCAAAGTCTCTGGTCTCTGGTCACTATTTATAATAATAAAAACCCCCAGTAGTCACTGGGACACCACAAGAACATGGCCCACAGAATCAACTAACAAGGACTCATAAGGGGCTCATAGAGACTGAAACAACAACCCGAAAGCCTGTATGGGTTTAACCTAGATCTTCTGCATAAATGTTATGGTTGTATAGCTTCTTGTCCTTGTAGGAGTCCTAACAGTCGGAGTGGGGGCTGTCTCTGACTCTTTGGGGACCCTTTTCTGCCAACTGGGTTGCCTCATCCTAGAGTTTCCCTTGTCTGTGCCTTAAGTAAACTCAGTTTTTCTCCACAGAAATGATTTTCTGACTTCCCTTACTGTGTTGCTTCAATTGTTCACATCATTGTGCTCTAGAAAAAGGGGAAGGGAGTGTTTTCTCTGCCTTCTTTGATATTTTCAACTCTCTTCACTTTACCATCGTCTTTGGTCACTTCTAGCCCTTACCTTTACTTTCCATTTGTCTCTCCTCATTAGTGTTAGTCATCAAACTTGACCTTCTACTTTCATTTTCAGAGACTTTGTGACACAGCTCACACTCTTTCTCTACAGGCCTCTCGAGACCTCTGGTTATCTAGGTCAGAGCAATGGTGTCATCCTTGCTTGTTACGCATCTTCCTGAGTGTCAATATCTCCTCATAACTAGATTAAGACCTTGGTTTCACTGTGAACTCTCCTTGGATACAGAACAGAATCACCCTGGATTAGGTGAAACAGTCCAGAAGTGTGGTTGGAATTATTGATTTCAAAGTCAGAGTTGGAATCTTGACACTACTATGTATATGAGCTTTTGTTTGGACAAATTACCTTAAATGTCCTAGGGCTCATTTGTCTCACTTCTAAACTGGAGAGACTGTCACATACTTAAAAGGAAGTTAGGTTATTGAATGACATAACATATAAAAGCTCTCTGAGATGTCAGCTTATCATCATTCCGCCAAAACTTGAAAACATATTCTATACTTAGTATACATTACACTGTGAGTGGATTGGGGAGATTAATAGGCATTATATCAGAGACCCCCATAAAGATATACTGAATAATACATTACTTAACTTGCTCAGTTGTTATTCCAATGAATGTAGAATGAATACTTCTTCAACACACTAAAGACAAGCAGAGATGCCAGAAGCAAAGGATGTTCATGTGGACTGGCTTTGTCCAAGCATTGTTCTCTACAGGACACATTTGAGGTAGTATCAGTAGGGGAAATAGGAACAATCTATAACAATGCTGCTCTTTTCCATTGTATTGCTTTTCTTTTTTGGAAGCATTTTATTTTTAAGAGAAATTTACGTTCAGCATGGAGAGACCATGTTCAGAGATTTACCAGGCACACACAACCTTCTCCCTTATCAATATCTCCCACCAGCACGGTATGTTTGCCATAGCATAGGTACCTGTACTGGTACACCATAGTGCATCCAGAGTACACATTTAATGTTCAAATCCAACTCTTGCTGTTTTAGTTCTGTGTATTTACAGTCCATGATGGTTGTCCTTCATTGGAAGCAGTGTCACATTTATGGAGTATTTTCACTACTTTAAAGGTCTTCTCCCTCCACCTTTGCCTATGCTCCATAAAACCAGTGTTTTACTGTCTTCATGGTTTGGCCTTTTCACATGGCACATAGCCATTTCAGTTTGATTTCTTTCCCTTATTTCACTGAATGTCTTTTTATGATTTGATACACTTTTTTCAGGCATAGTTTATTCCTCATTTATCTTCAGTCTTGAATGATAGCATATTGTTTGGATAATATGTTTAACTTTATCCATTCTCCCACCAAAGCACATCTTAATTGTGTCTACTCTTTGAAAACCATTAATAAACTGCTTGAAAAATGACTATACATGCTTTCATGTGGATATATAATCCCTTTGGGCAAGCAAACACCAGAAGCTCAAAAAGTAGCAAAGTACTAGACATACACCACCTTTTTTTCTTAGTAATTACATTAAATGTAAATGTATTACATTCCACAATAACAAGAGATATAGAAAGAATAAATATCTCTACAAAAAAATAACATGAGATCTAAAGGTACAAAGGTTTATGTGGCAGGGTGGCATGAGATGTTTGTACAAATAGTAACCAAAAGTGATATTCACTGGATATATTAATATTTAACAAAATAGGAATTGGGACAAAAGTGAGGAACGTTGATTCATCATTAAGTTCTAACAATTATAAGAAAATCTGTTCCTAATTGCAGAGCCAGAATAGGCTCTTCCCTTCGTGGTGAATCTGTGTTGACTAGTTTGTCAGGACAACTCACCA
Source organism: Rhabdomys pumilio (assembly GCA_030674055.1). NCBI lineage: Eukaryota > Metazoa > Chordata > Mammalia > Rodentia > Muridae > Rhabdomys > Rhabdomys pumilio. The sequence goes on along the minus strand of JANHMN010000001.1, from coordinate 202,659,941 downwards.
AGAAAAGTGGACATCCTTGCCAGGAGAAAAACACCTAGCGTCACAATGAGGAAAGTATGGCTTCAGGTAGGGAAGCAACAGGGAGCTGGTTAGTGACATTGCATCCTCAGTAAAATTAGAGTGAGCAGGAAGTGGGGCTGGTTTACCAGGACTCAAGGTCCACCTCTGGTGACTCACTTTCTCTAGCCAGGCTCCACTTTTAGAGAATCTACAATCTTCCCAAACAGTGCCACCAGCTGGGGACCAAGTGTTCAAATAAATTTGTCTGTTGGGGTCATTTTGTATTTCAAATAGTCATAAAAATACCAGAGACCTAGGAAGTGAGAGACTCCCAGGACTCAAAGAGAGAGACCTTAGATGAAATGCCCTACAGTAGGTAAAGGGAACTTGTAGAGCCCACCTCCAGCAGGAAGACAGGGCATCAAGTGAGGTATGAAGTTGCCATCCCACAGTCAAAACTCTGACCCATAATTGTTCCTCCCTGAAAGAACTGCAGGGTGGCAAATAGAAAGGAGCCTGAGGAAAAGAAGGTCCAGTGATAGGCCCAAAGTGGGATCCAGCTCCAGGGAAGGCCCCAAGACCTGACACTATTACTGAGGCTATGAAGTGCTCACAAAAAGGGACCTATCATAACTGTCCTCTGATGCCCCCAAAAGCAGCTGAAAGAGTCAGATGCAGACATTTGCACCCAACCAAAGAACAGAAGCTGCTGACCCTTGTGGTTGAAGTAGGGGGAAGCTGGAAGAAGCTGAGGAGGAGGGTAACCCTGTAGGAGGACCAGCAGTCTCAATTAACCTAGACCATGAGATATTTCAAGCACTGGACCACCAACCATGCAGCATACACCAACTAATATGAGGCCTCCAACACATAGACATTGGGTCTGTGTTTAGTCAGAGGAGATGCACCTAACCCTCAAGAGACTGGACCTGTCGAGTTATGTGTTCTACCTAAAAGTATTTAAACTGAACGTTTTCAAAATACTGTAGTAGCCTACAAACACAAGGCTCCTGCTTGTTCAGGACTGGTGTTGAGCCTCCTAGTATATAAAGAAATATGATAGAGGCCAATGTACTGGCTGTGCCACTGTACTTTCAAGGCCTCCACACCAGTCTTCCTAGACCCTGCATCTCCTCACTCCTACCTCATGCACCAAACTCTTAATTCACTTAGCCTTTACCTTTCTTCCTCATAGACTCTCAGTCCTTTAGGGGAACGATATAAAGTATAAAGCTTAACTTAATCCACTCAGAAGAGAACTCGTAAAATAAGAAATTTCCATGATTCTTCCAAAATCTAGTTTTCTTTAAAGTCCCCCAAAATGTAACCTCCCTGGCTCCCTAGGATAAATTCTCTTTAAAAGAATACATTTATTAAAGCCCCTATACATTTGTTACTCTGACTTGGAAAAGTTTGTTGCTGCATGTATAAAACCATACCTCAAACCCCCTATAACTGAGAATCCAGTTCACAATTTGAACTTAGGCAAAAGTGCTGCAGGCAAAGCACAGATGCTGGTCCATTGGCCATTTCATCACTACACTGAAGCTCTGACCCCATCATATATAGTCAGAGCCAAACTGATCACTGCAATGTGGGGTTGTATAACAAGGTCAAATAAGTCCAGGCGTGTCATCGTTACCTGGGAAGTTATTTGTGGAAAAGTGAGCAAGTACAGAATGACATGAGACACGCAGAACACCCATGACACTGAAATAAACACCTGTCAGTCACTGGCAAAGGTCTTCCAACACAAGCTGCAGTTTACATCTCTCAGTATAATGAAGATCACATCACAGCCAACTTATTATCAAAGCTCGAAACCAAATAAATGTACAGCACCGTTGCCAAGGTCTTTCTTCGGGTTTTATTATTGCTGACAATAGAGCCAGTGTTATGAGAAGCATGCTTGTTGGGCAATCCACACATGACATGCTTTGTTCTCTGCCTGAACCTGCTCTGGCATGACTTTAGGACTAATACTCTTTATTTTTGGTGTTAATATTGAACATTATTTGGCAGAAGTATGTGAATTCTGCAGTCCTTAGTCAGACCCTGAAATGCTTGGAAGATTCTTCCAGAATGATAAGGGTGAAAATGCTCTAACATTTCTGGGCAAAGATTAAAAGACTCAAGTGACACATAGCTGATCTTGGTGGTTTCTATTGTTGAGAACTTGGCTAGAGATAGTTGAGACACATAGCCCTTGCTTGGAGACACTAGGTGAGCAAATGGGGATACTGAGGAGACAATGGCTCAGAAATTGCTTGTGTTGCATCTAAATCCTTCCTCAAACACTGTGTTAGCAACCACTGTGGCTGGAGCTCTGTACTTGTAGCATGAGACCCCTTGAAGACACAAAGACCTTTCCTGAATGGGCCACATCAGAGACAGATGAGATGGAATCCGGCTCTCTTAGATTCTAATTCAGTTTCAGACACTAATACATGGTCTGGACTATCTTTTGACCTTTATATTTATGTCTCTCATCTCTAGTGTCCCCTCAGCCAAAGCTGGCAGTCATTAGTAGGTCAAGCTGAATGAAGAGTGTGTTGGGTTTCTCTATGTAGGAATATCTAGCTCAGACATCATGTCAGGGTTGCAGTAACAATCTACCCAGGGATCCAGTTTCATATTGTTCTGCAAATGTTCAACCTTCGCATGTAAGTTTCCAGATGTCAGATGATGAATCTTAGACTGTTGTGGCCTTATTTGAATATACATAATTTTGTGAATAAAATTGCTTTTCAAATACATTGTTTTAAACATCTCTCCAAATAGTGAAATTAATAATCTCTCTGCAGCAAAAGCCTTCCTGTCTCAGCTATTTCTGCACTCACAAAGCACTGGTATTATTCCACTAGGAGTTGAGTAACTGCAGCTATATTGTAACAGTTAAGATCTGAAAAAGAGGAAGTGTAACATGGCTCACAGACTGTGACACTGGCAAGGGCTGGCTTCCAAGCCTGAGGCTCCATTTCAGGCCTGGGCCATGTCATAGAGGCAGATCTTGACATGGGCAGAAATCTGATCCAGGATTACAGTTTAGCTGATTAACAGCTTTACCCTCAAGATCTTGGGAAGGTAGCTTAAAAGAAACATTGTATATTCCTAACACTTCTGACAGAAAAGGAGGGTCAGCTATCCAACAATGCAGGAATCTAGGAGTGGTTCCCAATAACCAACAGACAGATGGTTCAAAGGGCCTCAGGGCTAGAGGCCAGGAGAGTCTGGCTGTCAGAACTGAGCCTGTCAGCCCTGTGTTCAGACCTGTGAAGGAGGCTCTGAGAACGGCTCTCTGCTGGAAGCTATAAACATGGGACTGAGGATTGCTAACCCAGTAGGAAATGCTTCTGCTTCCTTTAACACTTGCCCCTAAGAACCCAGTCAGGTCTGGAGCTGGAAGAAAGCAACTGAGGGCAAAGCAGTGGGCACATTGCACTTGGGCAGATGGAGAAGGGCAGAGCGCTTAGGGAAGCCTTCTAGCTTGGCCTTTGAGGAAAGGTTTCTCCACCTCTGGTTTGCATTACAACAGAACAAGATTAGAGAAGGATTCCTAAAGAATGGCCAGATGGGACAGTAGGAGAAGGGGCACAGCAGCCACAAGACAGGACACTCAAGAACCCGATGGAAGAAAACCCATGTCCCCATACCTTTGGGTTTGTCAGCCAGAGGGTTTGAAAGAGGAGTAGAGGGCAGAAGACTTATCCTGATGTGGGGGAAGAAGGAGCAAACCAGATGAACACCATGGATCCTCTTGCTCTGCTCCTGGTCCACTGAGAGCTGTGCAAGCATCTCAGTCTCCAGTAGCCATGTCCACAGCTACCCCTCCACCCCCGTGCCTCCTACTCCATGATGGACTCCAGCCCTCTCAAACTATGAACCAAAATCCATTCTTCCTCCTTCCTTCTTGTCAGGGGTTTGATCTCCGTAACTGTAGAGAAGGCACTGACGGGACCAGCTTTATAATTTTGCTATGAGTCATAAGTCCAAATCTGCCAACACAGATCTCCTGATCTTCCATTTATAACCCTTCTAATCCCTTCATCTTATTCTTCTTCATTTAAAATTATAAGATAAATTTAGTAGTGTTTAATACTTTGAGTTGGTGGCCTAGACAAGAGTCTTGGTATAAATGTCATATAGAATGTATGTTTGGAAAGGTCGCCTTCCCATTTCCCTTCTGGTGTCAGTTAATGCTCACTCAGCTGATCTCTGCTAGACACTCAGGGAAACAATAGCATCTGCATGTTTTCCTCTTCCCCTGAAAGGAACTCCATCCACTACCAGTTGTTTCACAATGAGACTGATGCTATTTCAAAGGATCAAGACACGATAAACATGATTTTGAGACAGAGAAGTCATTAAGCCATACAATCAGAATGTAAAATAATGCTTCCAAATGATATTTTCTATAAGCAAAATAAAATATTCAAGAAGATTTTAATATACCACCAAAGGAAGTATCCTTAAAAACTATACTCTTTGTCTCTGTGTATTCTTCTTGGTATTCTTAAGGTCACAGGAGGATTGAGTAGAAGGTTTTGAATAGGGCTGCCTATTTTAAGTGTTTTCTAGTGGTTTAATTTGCAACCTTAAAGCCTGCTTGTCCCAATAAAATCTCCAAGTGTTCAAAGTCTCTGTCACAAGAACCATCAATGAGAACAATGAGAACTAACATCTGAATACAGGAATCATCTCCTCCCGTCCAGTAGTACTGAGACTGCTTTGGATGCTGGTGTCCAGTGTTAAGTCAGTCTGCAAACATCAGAAGAATACTTAGCAGCCCTGTAAAAGTATAAGATGGAGTGAATCTCAAAACTTAGTTTTTAGAATAAAACATTATAAATTATGTTTCCATTCATTCCAAAAATATTTGCCAGTTTTCAACTCTACAGAGAAACCAGGGTAACGTATCAGGGAAAGGGCCTATTTCTTAGAGAGTTCTGCCCAAGCCGGAGTTACTTAGTCACTATAGAATGAAGATGCCCAGTTGAACCTGGAAACATATTTATGCAACATTTGCTGTTCAATGTCTTGCCCAAAAGAATTCTCAACTATACCAGGAATGTTAAACCAGAGTCTTAGAAACCAAAATAACCCTAAGTGAGTACTCATGGCCAGAGAGTGACAATATGAGCATTAAAAATGAAGGAATGTAATTAAAACTATTTATTCTGTAAATATGTACATGTAGATTTCCTAGAAAGAGAACTTATAGTTTATTGGACAACCAAGGCAGGGAGTTTGTGGACAGCACAGACATTTGGAGTCATTCTTCACCTGGCATTTCCTTTACAAATTCACTCTGGCGTAAACGTCAACATCTCCTTTGTTTTAAAAACGTTCGAGACAGTCATGAAAGGTGTTGGACTGAATTCCAGTGCAGGCATGCTACTATTTTAGATCTGTATTCCCAATTTCCAGTCTCCCAGTAGGCAAGAGAGGTAGATTTTTTTTTTTTTTTGCATTGATGGGGACAATGTGTGCCCTTTAAAATTTCCATACCTCTGTTTCAGCTTGGGAACCAGGGGGCAAAGCATCTGGAAGTACCTGCATGTACTTCCATCAAGCTTATGTAAGAGATGAAGAAAGCCTTTCAATAAAGATCAGAGGGTGAATGGAGTGATGCTGAGGCTTAGCAGTCTTCTAATTACCCACTTGGGAAGGCAGAGAGACTGAGCCAGGGAAAGAGTGGGGGAGGGGCAGAGATATACCAAGAAGGAGGAGGAAATAAAATCGAACTCACCCAAATTCTGTAAGGTCAGTGGCGTGTGGAAACCTACAGCCACCACAGATCTTGCTCAAACTCATCTGTGCAACTCAGTTACTAAGATTACCAATGTGTAGTGTTTCTGTAATTATTTTACAGACATGATGTCATAGTTCCAGGGTTTTACTAATCACCAATCACACAATTGCCAGAGTTATAAGATCCTTGATAGTTAAGAGTGGGAAACACCCTATGCACAATGAGACGGGAGCACTGTCACAGTAAGCTCAAAGCACTACTTGGCTTGAGTACTTTTGGTGACACATCAAGACTTTTTAGCTTGGAGGGGCTCTAAGTCATAGGACTATATTTAAGAATGCCTCCTGCTATTGTTTTGCAAAGTCTCACAAACACATGAGGCTTCTGAACTGCACTTTTGAGGAAAGAGAATCAACCCTCAGACACTCCAAACAATAACAACAACAACCTTCTTTGTGACCACTCTAAAGTTAGACATTCATTGGAGCTTGTGACCTGAGGAATGAACTTCTCTTTTCCTCTGCACAGTCTCCAATCACAGTCACCCCCAAAATCCCCTCTCAGGGTGATGGATGTACATTTGTGGAGAGATGCTCAGCCAGATGTAAATGTCTACCCATGAAGAGGCGGCACACATTTGTGATCTGAGGCTCAAAGTAGAGCCGCCAGGTCAGATGTGATGGATGGACACTAAGTCTGAAAACTCCTGGCTGCCAGGAGGGAGAGGGACCTGGGCCGTATAAACCCAGGGCAGTGTTATGGATGATTCCTTAATTGTGCCTCTTCTTTTCTTTCACCCAAAACCCAGGATCTGTGTTCACCTTATCATCTCCACACTTTATTTCATCTTTGACTTTGGCTGATCTAATTAGGAGCTTGATCAAGGACAGATGCTACTACTCTCTGGTAGGCAAGCGATTCAGACTCAGCCCTCTGCAAATAGCCAAATGAGACTTCATAAGCTAATACACATTTGTAGCAGTGAGTGAAGTTACAGAAAAAATTACTCTAAAAAAAAATTAGATATCCTGGCTCTTGCTTGTAAAGAGCAAGCAGCCTGCTTCTTGTTGTTGTTATGGATCCCAGCACTGGAGAACATCTCTCTCTCTCTCTCTCTCTCTCTCTCTCTCTCTCTCTCTCTCTCCCTCTCTCTCTCTCTCTGTCTCTCTCTCTCTGTCTCTCTGTCTCTCTCTCTCTCTCTCTCTCTCTCTCTCTGTGTGTGTGTGTGTGTATGTATTTCATTAAGTTGGATGTTCAGGAAACTGATGCAGAAAAGGGTAAGAATTACAGACTGAGAGAGGCATGTAAACGAAATGGGATGCTGTGATTAACTGTGTCTCTACTCAGAGGAGTTCTCTAAAGAAACTCCTAATGTGGAGAGACTTCTTATGCCTCGAGAAATTCCTCCCTTCAAATGTGTGTGACTGTAATAGCAGGCGCCATGTGCTGTTCTGGGTGTGATGTGCACTCGAAGTTACAATGGATTTAAATCTCCTGGTCTGGTAATTGCACCACCAGCTAAACCTGCTGTTAAGACTCATAAAAATACACAGTGAGAAGTCACTGATAACCAGCTAAGCAGAATCGATAAGAATAATACTATTCATTCTTCAAAGTTCACACAACTCACAGGAAAGTGCTAGAGATAAGTCACAGGTGTTTAAAACAAATGTGATCTTTAAAAAGCCAGATGTGATTCTGAGTCAAGGAGCATCCTAGTTAAGGGGGGATTGTGTTTGTAATACAGAAGTCATTTTTGATGAACACGTATATTCTCCACTTCAGAAAAATATTATGAATGGTGAAAATACTTGAACGTGAAACTTCTGAATAAGAAACATCATATTGTTTAAAAGCAGCAAAATGGAAAGATCATAACTCCTCTAAAAAGTTAAAACTTGGAAATATAGGTAGGTCTTTGATTAACATGTAAACTCTGCTTCCTCATGGGACAAGGGGAATTTGTAGAATTTGGTTTGCATGTGTCTCTTGTACCTTCTTACAAATGGTTTGTGAGTTCAATTTCTGGGTATACAGTTTCTAATAGTTTCATAGGCTTTACATACTTCATTACTGTGTCTATCATTATCTATCATACTCTTCAGTGAGGGTACTTCAGAGTTAGGCAAGGAATGCATTTGTTGGTAGATGATCTAAGAAGTGTCAATAAACTCTGAAACCAAGATATAGAATGCTTAATGCCATATTTAGTACCAAAATTAAGGCTAGTGAGATGACTCAGTAGGTAAAGGAGCTTACTACCAAGCTAGATGATCAGAGTTCAATCCCTGAGACTTACCTAGTGGGAGGAAAGGACTGATTTCTACAAGTTTTCCTCTGACCTGCACACATGTACTCTGATATGAAGGTAGGTACACACATACATACACACACACACACACACACTGTAAAAATTTTTAATGGTGGAATTAATGAAAGCATTTATGATGAACAATGGCCAGTTTTACATAAAGATGGGGATCCTGTGAGCTTCCTCAGATGTCCTGAGCAATGGATTGTTCCACAGAAAGGTGAGAGGAAAGACAGTGGTCTGTGCACTTCTAAAAGCTAGGGGAAATGATTTTTATACATTTTAACCATAAAAATTAACAATGTCAGAGGAGAGAAGGATGTTTAATTGGGTTTTAATGTAATGCAATGCATACATGTATCAAAATGTCACATGGTTCCCCTTGGGTATAAAACGTTTATGATTCTGATATATCCATTTTAAATAAATTTAATGTAAGAAGAAAATAACTGAGGAGGACTCATGAATCTGGAGTGAATTGCTTAATGAGCATATCACACATATGTGTGCATTCCCCATTCTCCACTTCGAGAAGAGGGGCTGCAATGGCTTTCCATGTTTAGAAGGGGACACCGGGGAGGGTGGTAATGACTGTGGCAGGTGCCTTGCTGATTGTCAACACTTGCTGTCACGTTTATAGCGCATCTCATAACTTCTGCTCATTAAACACTCAAAATCTACATATGTTCATGGATATGACTTGGTTCTTATAATTGGTCTTAAAGAAAAAACTGGATCCACTGCTCCTGAAAGCCTCAGCTCCCTTCTCTCACAGGAGCAGAAAGCATGAAAGGAATTTAAAAATAATTAAAATGTATTTAAGAAAAAGGGCATTTACAAAGTTCACGTTATTGGTATTATTTCCCAATTTTTCTTCTGCAGCCAGCAATATAGGGGTTAAAGGAACTAACAAGCCAGTGAAAAGTCCTGTGAGAAAGAGGCCAGTCTTGATACTGTCCCCACCCTGATGGGTACAGAGGACTACACAGGACTATGGCTGTGGAGTGGTGTGTGTTCTCTGGCTCAATGCCTTCAAGGTGTTTCTCAGCCATGATTAGTCTAGGACCTATTGGGATTAAAGCACCACTCAGTCAGCTCAGAGGGCAATAGACCTGGAAATAGCTGACTTTCATAATAATTTTCTTCAGAACTAGGGCATCTGGAGAAACGTCAGTCCTTTCAAAGAGCTTACCATCCTCAGAAATTTCTGCACAGTTTTTCTTCTGATGATAATGCCTTATGGATCAGAAAGCTTTGGCTAACAGCATTCAGAGGCTTCAATTTCACAAATGTTTACAAGTGACCCATGGAGTTGGAAGCAAGAAGATTGTTCAGCCAACTGTAGGGCACTGAGAAAGGGCCCCAGTGAGGTAAAAACCAAAGTAAAACCATCATATCTTCTGAAGTACAGACAGCCTTGGCTGCCCACTGATACCCACAGGCCATGTGCTCTCTTCCCGTGTCTCTTGGGTCTGTGGCTCGTTCCTGGCTTTGTTTGAATCCTATGGAATGAGCTCTGAAAACCCTTTTTCAGACAAAAGATCATTTTTCAAATACCAAATATGATTGAAGCATTCAGAGCACCTGCAACCATAGGCAGGAGTAAAGTAGGATGTACGTTCTGTTTCTTAGGAGACAGACAGAGAAGGGAGCTGAAGTGGATCAGAATCTTCCCTGGGAGAAACCCTCCAGAGACTCCTGTAGGGCCAGGAGGTAACTGAGCCTGCCTTAGCTGGGTAAGCCTACTGTACCTCCTAATAGGGAAGCTGATAGTTCCATGGCTGTATTTGGGGGCAGTTCAGATAGCTCTTGGTGATTATGAAAATGTACACATTGGGGCTGGCAGGTAGAACAAGCTCTAGCGACTCGCCCCAGGAAATCAGTACCTGGCCTAGGCTACTTAACCACTGTGGCCTCGATGCTAGCTGAGAATCTCAGGTGTGTAGGGAGTTTTTGAAATTATGGCTGCAAAATTCAAATTGTACTGATTTCTGTATGCTTGACCTTAAGCCAATTGTTAGCAACTCCTTGAATGTTTTGCCTTCGTTAAAAAACAAACTTGCAAGATTTTGTCTGAGTATAATCAGGGAAGCGTAAAATTAGGTTCGAAATTTTACAATCGGGTCTTTTGTTACTGAGAGGTTGCCTCACTGGATCAAAGGACTTAAGAGAAACTGTGTATTTCATTTGTTACATCACCATAGTACAAACAACCATTACTATGGAAACAGAAACACTGATGCAGTGTCTCTAATAAATGACAGCTAAGAAGGAAGGGATCACTTCACACATTGAAAGTATTTTGTTTTACTTTGTAAGCAAAATATTCAAATTCTTGAAAACAAGTGTTCTTTTCACTTACAATATTAGGAATTTTAAAGATGAAATCTTACATGAATGATTCCAAAATTAATTTTGAATCTCATTTATACATTACAAGGTCATGTATACTAGAAACTTCTAAAAACAAATATCCAACAACTTAAAATTCCCTTATTATTTTTCCTCTGTAGATATCGCTGTAAAAAATCTATTTACCACATTTTCAAACATCCACTAAAACGATTGAAAAAAATACAAACTTTAATTTAAGGTAGGGTGTAGTGGCACACACCTTCTATTCCAACCCTAAGGGAGGCAGAGACAGAAAGATCTCTGTGAGTTCAAGCCAGCCTGGTCTACATAGTGAGACCTTACCTCAAACAAAAACAAAACCACAAAAACAGAAACAAAAATAAAAACAAGAATTCAAACCAAATCAAAACAGCATTAAATAGGGAATGAGAACCTATACTCTCTTCAGTGTCGACAAATTAAACTGTCATATGCGGTATAATATTTTGTAATTATGCAAAATTAGGACAATTTATGCATTGCTTCACCTGATGTTTTTATCTCTATAGGGGATATAATCTCAAGCACAGTAAAGTATTTCCTTTCTTCCTGGGTGAAAAAAACCCTGCAGAACTTGTCCCTTTCTTGTGATTATAAACATAATCAGAAAAGCAAAGTTCTAAAAGAAAAAGAAAGTGGGAACCCAAGTCCCCCGAGCTCTGTCTCGTAAACCAGAAACCGAGTGGCTGCGTATAGGGCACGTGAGAAGCAGATTAAAACGGTCCTCCCGCTTTACCTTTCTTCCTGAAGAGCTGACACTCAATTTCACGATACTTTCCGATGCATGTTAAAATTATAAAAATACAACTAGGATTTCACCAAACTCAATGTGTTTTATTGTCGATCAGAACCCTCGTCACAACAGCTGTGAATCAACGGATCGTACAGACTCCGCGTAACACCATAGTGTGGGAGCTTGTCTCTCTAGGCACGACTAGAACGGTGTGAGAATGAAGAGAAAGACTTTTTTACATCTTAAACAGAAGGGATGGCGTTAGCATTATTTTACTTTTCAAAAACTTTTCCCTTCTATGATATTTCCCACAGAAGACTTCTCATTCCCGTTCCAATTGTTCTGTGGAGCTTCGTGAAGGAGATCCATCCCTAACAATGGTCTCCCATAGCTAACAGCCCACTCTAAGAATGCAAAGCCCTAGCATAGCACTGGATCTCTTTAAAGCAATCTCCAGGTAAGGTCCAGACAACTCAAATGTCCAGCAGAATTTCTGCTCTGAACTGATGCTCTCTGTATCGTATATACAAACTCCCTGAGTAACCAGTCGCATCATCTCACTGGAGTTGTACGCTCTGAGCCTCTCATTCACTCAGCAGATGTGAGTGGTGTCTTTCGTGGATGATGAGTAGGTGGGAATAAACAATACAACATACTGACAAGAGGGGTATTCATAAATATGCATGTGCTCATCCCAGCACTTGCTACCTGAAATTCCAGTGCCTGCTCTGTCTCCTCCACCTCTCTCTATTACAGACTCCAAGTCTCCTCCAGGGCTTGCCACATTGTACTTGTATAGATCTAGCAAGGCTTTAAAGCCCACACAATAATCACCCAAAGTTACTTTGAATTAAGCCTCTGACATGTGGTATTTTTTAAGACAGATATTCTAAGTTTATATTGCATACATAGAATTAGTTTAGAGATCTGGAGTGGGATTTGCTAACATCCAAATTTATGTGTTGATACTTATTTTTAGTAGTTGTTAAACCTACCCCATGGTTTGAATCTAATTTAGCCCTTTTCTGCATAAAGACGTGCCAGGTGCTAGGGGACGAGTCCTGGGAGCAAGAGCCAAGTTTCATACTTTTCTTTTGCATAGTTTTCTTTACTCCCGTATGTTTAGTTGAATCTTAGCAAGGTAAAGACAGCCGTGTACTCGTCGCCGAAGGCTTGTTGGACACCTACTATCTAGGTGCTGGGGCACAGTGGGGAACCAGACAGTATGGAGCCTGCATTTTTATGACAGCAGATTGATAAAATAGATTAGAAATTTGGTCGGTATTTCTTTAGGCTATACTGTGATTTAAAGTAGGATGGTATGAGCCAGTAACTGGTCACTATAGATGGGAAATGTCTCTTAGGTGAGGCGGTAGACATATGAATTAGTTACTTCCCTGTTACTAAGATAAAAAGCTGTGAATAAGGTGACTTGCAGGTGTTTTGGGCTTATACTTCCAGAGGGCTAAGAGTCTGTCAAGGTGGGAAAAAGCACAGCCGCTGCAGAAAGTTGAGAGCTCACCTCCTCAAAAGCAAACAGTGAGTAGAGGAGAGTGAGCTGGAAGTAGCACGTGTAAAGCTTTGATTTCAAAGCCTGCCCCCACTACGGACTTCTTCCACCATGAATGTACCATCAAAGCCTTCCCAAACGGGGCCACCAACTGGGGACCAGTTGTTCAAATGCCTAAGATCATGGTGGGCATTTCTCCATCAAACCAGCAGAGAATGGTTCAGTGGAATGGCAGGAAGGGGCCACCACATGTGGATCTTTGTGAGGACTGTTAAGAAAGAAGGGTGTCCTAGTTAAGGTAACTGCCACTGTAATGAAACAGCATGACCAGAAGCAAACTGAGGAGGAAAGGGTTTATTTCCATATCAGAATTCATCATCAAAGGGAGTCAGGGTTGAATCCTGGAGGCTGGAGCTGATGCAGAGGCCATGCAGGGATGCTGCTCCCTGGCTTGCTCATCATGGCTTGCTCAGCCTGCTTTCTCGTAGAACCCAGGACCACCAGCCTAGAGTTGGTACCACCTACAATGGGCTGGACCCTCCCCCATTAATCACTATTTAAAAATATGCCTTGCAGTTGGATATTAAGGAGGCATTTCTTCAATTGGGATTTCCTCCTTTCAGATAATTGTGGCTTGGGTCAAGATGACATAAAACAAGCCAGCACAAGGGGAGCTGGCCTGAAGTCTGTAAGATGAGAAAGCACTTGCAGTGGGTGCGGAGCAGCAACATGGCTCTTACATTCAGAACTTCATAGGATCAAACAATGTGATAGGAGCTGAGACCAGAGAGGAAGGCTCAAGACACACTCAGAGCTAAGGAGCATCCTATCTCCCATATATTTCACTTTGTGAAATGCAGTCATTCTAAGGTACCATTTCTGCTGGGTCTGGCATGGCCTTGGTAGGGACAGAATGACATGGTTCCTGCCCCTGGGACAGGGCCAGCAGATGTGGGCTTCCAGGAGTGTCGATGATGATTGCTGTGGATGTAAAACTTGTTTATATAATAATGTACATATTATATGTTAATCCTTCAAGGAATGTCTTCCCTATTACGTTAATGACTCCATGATAATCAGAAACAGTCTCAGCAAAATGGTAAATGCTGGAACCTTCAGGAAAATCTTTAAGGGTGTGGAAAAAATACTCTAAAAATATGAGTTCAAATATATATAATTCCTCAAAAATAAGGATATGATATGAATTATATGATCAGTTTCATGACTCTAAAAAAACAAAAGTAGCTTCTCTGCGAGCCAACTTGTCAGAAAAATACTAAGAAGCAATGAAGAGATTTAGGGAGTGGTGATAACCGGAGATCCCACCCAGCTACATTTTTTTTGTTTATGCTTACAAAGGCAGATTCCTGAGGTCAGGGTTGGCCTGAGACAGAACAAGGTTAGGCAAAGGTATAGTAAAAGTGGTAATTTCAGGACTGGGTCTTAACAGAGGCAGGCAGATCTCTGAATTCTTGCAATGTTAAAAAATGTGTGCTTGCTGTCTCCTAAGAATTAAGGGACTGGGGTCATTGGATGCTGATTCATGGGATAATCAAAAGAGAACCTGGAGCAAATGACTAGATCGATATGTAAAATAAAAGACTTGGCTGGGCAGTGGTGGCGCACGCCTTTAATCCCAGCACTTGGGAGGCAGAGGCAGGTGGATTTCTGAGTTTGAGACCAGCCTGGTCTACAGAATGAGTTCCAGGACAGATAGGGATACACAGAGAAACCCTGTCTCAGGGGGAAGAAAAAAAAGACTTGACTTATGGTTTGCAAGAAATGAGTTATCCAAGAGAATTTCTTTTACAATAGCAAGACACAACTGCTTGGAAAACTGTCTGGAGCAGAGAATAGCAAGAGAAAACTGTCGAGAGAGAGAGAGAGAGAGAGAGAGAGAGAGAGAGAGAGAGAGAGAG
>JANHMN010000001.1:202630246-202643122 GCA_030674055.1 Rhabdomys pumilio | reverse complement strand
ACACACACACACACACACACACACACACACACACACACACACACACATAAAAAAAAAACCCTAAGATCAGGTGATCTGAACTCCCTGAAAAACTCAGAGTGTTCATTCTCTAGAGTGTAACAGGGAGGTATGAATATTGCATACAAATAAACAAAGAGGCAGGTTGTATGGTGTACAGATAAACAGGAAGGCAGATTTAGCTAGGCTTAGTTGAAGTAGTCTCTGTAGAGGAACCATCTTCAGATCATAAATATATAGCAGGGGAGATATGGTGGATATTTTCTACGCACATTATCAAAGTCTGCACATAGACCCCAAGAAGGCTTTGCATCTCTACAAGCCTCACCCACAGGATAAGGCTTTGCTATGCCCAGGGTGGTGATGTTGTGTCAAACACACATTCACCCAGGACTTCACTCCTTCAGTCCTTCCTCTGCCATAGTTCACATTGCATCTCCTTGTTTCTGTTGAGTTATCATTCTCATTGGTTTGTAGTGTTTGTTTTTGTTCTACGGCTATAAACCACATGAGCATTCAATGCTGTTCAGAGTGTCTCTTAAGTTTTAATATTATTTATAATAGTTTCTCCTGACTTCCTGCTTTTACGTTTTTATGCCAATGGATCTTCTTTCCCTTAAAGTCCTCAGAGTTTTACGTTTTTCTTCACATGCCACCACCATGAGCATATTCTTCCACAATTATTTCTGTGATATTTCTAAAATCAAAAGGATCAAGTTCCATTTGTAGCATTCAAATCAAAGACTCCAGGGGACTATAAACATTATCGCTTTATTTGGTTTTAGCAGCAGTGTCTCTCCACACAGCCATACTATCCCAGGTTGACACCACAAAGGAATACCCATTGGAGATTCTAGCCAGGGCTTCCATAGCTGGCTCACCAGTGTGGGTTTCAGGAGTTATTCCTACAGAGTGGTATTCAACAAACATCTCACATCTCATGGAATAGCAGGCAGAACAGTTTGACTAGAGTCCCTGGCAGTGTGGACTAGTAAATACTGACAGGGCTTTTCCAGGTCAAGAATGGATTCTCTTTCACATTGCATTCATAGATTCTCACCCCTATGACTTCATCCACAGTGATCCTTAGTCTTTCTAGCCATGCTCAAGAGGGATAATTTCAGAGCCAAATCATACACTGATGAGGTAACAGTTGCCCTCATGTAAGAGGACAGAAATGTCTTTATCCTAAAGAGAAATCATCTTTCTGGTCTCGTCACATCGATTGGGAATGTTAGAACCACAATTGCTAGCTTAACTGGATGGGAGTAGACTTGTAAACTGTGCTTTTTGGTGAGCTTTCTATCTATACTGATTGGTAGGTGTCACCCAATAAAGGGAGCCATATGCCTTATTTTTGTTCTTGTATGTGTTTCTTGACCCTTGGCAATTGTTCAACACTATACCTATTGTTCAGTTACCAAGCTTGCCAAGCTGTGGTGTCAACAGTCATTTTGAGGTTGTAGTACCACCTGCCCTGATGCAGCTGTCAATGTCAGTATCCTCATTGCTATTCTGGGGCATCTCTTTGGAACTGAGTCTCAACTTCTGCTGTCAAAAAATCTTTGAATGGTTTTTAGCCATGTAGCCTTCAGCTGCTCTTGCTGCAAGTAGCTTGGATTAGAAGGTTTTAAGGTCTTTAATTGTTCTTTGCAACTCACTTATTCCATAACGGATGGATTCAAGAGCCATCTGTAACCTGCTTAGCATTCTACCTTCTGGATGTTACACTCTACCATGTGCAGATGGTACAAAGTTGCCCTTTCTTAAGTTTTCTTACATATACATATGCATATCTGTGGAGGAATGTGCATGCAAGTATATATAGCTGCGTAGCTGTGGCTGCAAACATATAAACCTCCTTTGTAGCTGTATCTGCTTCTACTGAGTAGATTTCAATCTGAGCAGGCTAAAAAGATTAGGAATCTTTTAGTTTTTCTAAGTTCTATGTTACTATTACAGCATTTAATAAAACCTATTAACTTGGAAGAAACCCAGAGTATGTCAAAACACAGACATTTGCCAGGTGTAATAGCAGTACATCCTTTAATCCCAGAACTCACTCAATGACAGAGGCAGATGGATCTCTGAGTTTAAGGCTATCCTGATCTACATAGTAAGTTCTATAACATCCAGGGATATACAATGAGACCCTGTCTCAAGAAAAACAAAAAGACAGGTGTTTTTATTTGAGTTGATGACAACATAAAATTAAGGTTCAACACCTAAATTAAAATAATTTAGTAATGTCTTTAACATGTACCAAGCATTGTATTAACTATCAATCAATCTTACTTTAACAAAAACTCCATTAGTTCCTTTTGAAAAAGAAAGAACCTAAGGTTCAAACAGCTGAAGTTATGGAAGCAAGTAAGTAAGAAGCCACCTGACTCCACACAATTGGGTCCACAGCTACCATCTTTTCTTCTTCTTTGTTTTTTATTGATTGAAGTATTTTTATTAAGAAATAGAAAAAAAGAGCTTCAAGTGTCCAAACATAAAAACAAACGATAAGATGAGAATGCTAACTCCCCTAAATTGGTCATCCATTATGTTGTATACATACTAAGATATCAAACAGTACCCAATACATTTGTTACCCTACAACCATTTTTTTTACTTTTATTGGATATTTTCTTTCTTTCTTTCTTTCTTTCTTTCTTTCTTTATTTATTTATTTCTTATTGGATATTTTATTTACATTTCAGATGCCATCCCCTTTCCCCAATTCCCCTCCCTAGAAAACCCCTATCCAATCAATCACCCCTTCTCCTTTTTGCTTTTATACATTTTTTTAAATGTTAATCAAAGGCTTTATAAGTTTGGTAATACTCAGTAATAAGATGCCCATACAATCACAAGTGTAACCCAATACCCAACCTAGATATAGCAACTATCTTTGACTGGTGGAGACATGCAAACAACCACCTCCATGTTCCTCTCTCTCTCTCTCTCTCTCTCTCTCTCTCTCTCTCTCTCTCTTCTCTCTCTCTCTCATCACCTACCTCCTCCTCTCCTCCTTCTCCTCTCCTTACTCCTCCCACCTTAGCTCCTCCTACATATCACCCTTCCTGTTAAAATAAAACTTTTCTCTTAAAATACAATTAGAGCATAACTATACCAATTTATGTCAGTAAGGTACAAGATACACCTAATACCCAGTCCATCATTTTGTTGACTAACCAGAACCTCTGTTATCTCTCCTAACTTAAAGACTTAGTTCTGAACCTGGCTTTTTTTCTTGGCTTTAGAGTGAATGTCAGCTGAAAACCATCCTCTCAAATCTTTTCTCTCAAAGTAAATAGCCGGGATTGGCTATGAGACTATAAGTCTTCAACCCTGTCAGAAATCCAGAATGACTGAGTTAACTGGAATTATGAGAAGCACAAAGCATAGCTTCTAAAACTTAGCCAGTTTATAGAGACTGCTAAACACCTGGACAGTCCCTATACTACAAAATGTTGGAGCATCTGATCTTCAGCCTTCTGGCCCAGGATCATCTGACAGACCTAGTGATGCAGAATTATTAAGGGCAGATTACTCTGTCTTGGCAGATAATTGACTATTCTGCAAGTGTGTCCTTTTCTGGGCAGTGATTTGTCTGTAGATGAAAAGAGGCAATTTTTGTCTAGTGGCTGTCTCACCACAACTGGAGTAACTCCAAAGATGCTCAATTTCTTCTTAGAATCCAAGACAGGAAGCTGTCAGGAGCAGACAGGTCTCTAATCAAGATGAACATCTTCTTAATGGAGATAAAAGAGAGTTAATAGCACAGTGACCAGTGTCTTTGTGGTTTGTGGACATATAGAATCTGAAAGTCTAAGGAACAGTGAAGCAGGGGAGAGTTTACAACCCAGAGAGTTTTGATGCGATTTCCAGTACCGGAAGTTGGTAAGTCTAAAGAATTCTCAACAGCCAAAAATACACCTGGGAAGCTACAGGAAGCTCAAGTCTAAGGCATCG
The DNA here is from genome assembly GCA_030674055.1 of Rhabdomys pumilio. Lineage (NCBI taxonomy): Eukaryota > Metazoa > Chordata > Mammalia > Rodentia > Muridae > Rhabdomys > Rhabdomys pumilio. The sequence continues at coordinate 202,639,141 of JANHMN010000001.1, read as the reverse complement.
AGATAAATAGCTGTGGGCAGTTTTACTCGTATCAGAATCTCCATTTAGAACCTACCAGGCATTTGGCAGATGGTGACACATCCTATGAGATCTATGGCTGATTTCAGCTGTCTGTGTTGCTGTTCATGGTTAAGGGCCAGTCCTTGTTTATGGAGAAGGAAAACATTGTGTTCTACAGGCTAAACACTCGGAGCTGGAACTCTGCGGGTGAGAGCAGGTGGGTATGAAAAGTTCATCCAGGGAGCCGTGGGGAAGAGCCTAGTTCCCGTCTTAGTGATGACACTTGCGTTTGTTTAGCAGGAGAGTTTACAGTCGGTTTGCCTTAGCATTACAGTTGGCTACTCCCTTTCTACAAACAAGAAAACCTGGACTCAAAAGAGATTTAGCCAACTTTTTCCCAAAGCACAAAGCTAGCAATGGCAGGGTTGAGATGCAAAAACCAAGATTTCAGAATCATCTTTTCAATTATTTCACCCTATGGGATTTTTTTTCTAGTTTTTAAATTTCATATATATTTACTGCATTTAAATTTACTCTCTTTCCTCCAATATTCCCCTCATGCACAATTCCTCTCAAATTCATGACATTTTTCTTTAATTACTATTGCTACACACACACATACACACACACACACACACACACACACACACAAATATATCTTATTAAAACCATTTAGTGTTGCTCATATGTATATGTCTTTAGGGTTGACTAGTTGGTGTTGGATAACCAATTAGAGGGCTCGTGTCTAGGTAAGACCGATTCTCCTCTCAGAAGCCACTAGTTGCTGTATCTCTTCATTTAGCGATGGGGCTTTGTGAGATTTCCTCATCTGAGTTGATTTGTCATCTGGTATTGTCATTATTTAGGTCTTGTCCTTATACCCAAGTTATGCATTGATCTCACTCTTCATCAAAGAAAGTTCTTCTTGCAACAGACAAAGGGTATATAGAAAGCCACAGCTGGTCAAAACACAGACTAGTTGGCCATGGTGTTTCCAGCCCCAGATAATACATCTACAATACAGACCCTATCACTAGGGCTAAGGTAACATCCCAGAAGAGGTTGAAGGAAGACTATAGGGATCAGAGGACTAGGATGCCTGCTGTTATTGTGTTTTCTCTATATGTCAGTAAAGGGACACCCATGAACAATATGGTTGCTTATTGGAGAACATATTAAGGTTGGATTTCATTATATACATCTAGAATGATGTGTGATTCAAGATGAGGAGAATCCAAGAAATACGTTTTCTTCTTCCTCCCAAGTTGAGAGAACAAGCGAGCGAGTCAGACAAATGGAGATTCATAGCACCTTCTCCATAGAGATATATAGTCTAGTTTAGAGTCTGTGGTCCTGCATATGTGACTTAAGTGAGCTGGTTAATGCTGCTCTTCTGAAATGAATTTGCCTGCCATGTCACAGCTCTGAATAGTCATAACTTCCCAGAAAGAGAAACTGCAGAGAAGAAATGACAGTGGAGTCAAATTCTTAAGCCATTTGGGGTAAGTAGAGGAGGACATTCCTCAGCTGGAAGTCTCACTGTAGAAACAAAGAGAAGAGAATGCAGACTCACACTCCATGAGAGCTCCTGGTTTTCCAGGGCTGAATGTCATGTGCTGGTACATGGTAGCACCTCTGGACATTCACTATTGGCCATGAGTCTCAAATGTCTTTATTTTATCCTTTTTGACTCTCTCACTTGAAATCCCACCTTTTCTCACCTACTCTTTTTGTCTCGAGGTTTCATTACCTTACAGTTCTCTTCACAAAACCACGAATAAAAGAATATTAATCAGTAAGTCATTGATAGTAGGTGTGATTTGTTATTAAGTAGGCAAAGTCCAATGACCAATGAGTTGAAGCTGTGAAATCATGAAAACATTAATCCTTCTTTTGTTTTACACTTACCAGGAATGTCTTGCTTTTGAAATCTGAGTAACTTTCACAGCCATTTTGGGAATTTATCATTATAAGGCCATCTTTATAAGAAAAATAAAAGGAACCTAGCCAATGGCTATTTAGGAGGTCTGGGAGACCTGTAAGGTAGAAAGTTCACAATGTTGAGTCTCCAATCTGTGGTCTATAATGGAGTTGCTCCAACTACACAGGAAGTGTCCATAAAGCATAGGATTTCTCACGACCCATAAGTCCATGCTCCATAAGCACTCCACTGTTCCTACTGCTACACACCCAGTTCTTTGGATCCTCACATGGAAAGTCACACAAAGCCCCACACAGGGTCTATCTCTCATTTCATACTGTTATTCTGATATGATTGCTTTCTGTCAGGATATCTATCAGCTGGATTACCTTAAGGCTGTCTTTGTCTTTCCATGAACTTGAAAGTATCCAGAAGACTTCTGCACTCCAGGCTCAAACTGATGCCCTATGTACCTCAGGAGCTGTTTGAGACCATTGCTAAGACCTCCTCAGGGAGTTTTCCGGCTCTGGCTGGTGCTCAGGAGAGCTGCCTGGAAACAGAAACCACGTGATGTCTCTGATTCCTCAGCACCACATGCAATTCTTCCTAGTTCATAAAAACAAACAAAGAAACAAACAAATCCAACTTTCCAAATATTTCAAATTAACAGCATCCTTTTTTCCTTTTAATTTTTCTAGAATGTTTCTTATGTTTCTTCACTGTACTGGAAAAAAAAAAAAAAAAAACCTGAAAGAAATCCTGTTTGTCACGTCCTTGTGCCTCCTACTCCTGTGAGCTAATAAAGCTGTGTAAGAACATTGAAGCCAGTTTTCAGGGGCTTAGGGATAAACAGTCTCCATTTCTAACACTTCAAAGAAATGTCATTGTGTTTACTCAGAATAGCGCATTCTAATAAAGCATGACAGCACACGTGTCTCTTGTTTTTAAGTAGTTATATTAAGATTATAATCCTGACTTAACACAGACATATATTTTATTATAAATAGCCAACCTGATATGACAAAGGTGAGAATAACTGTTCTTTATAAGTAAAAACATTTACACATTTCCTTTACAATTTTACTTAGAAGCAGAGATAATTGGAAACCATCAATTTTTAGTTAGAACAGTGTTCCACAGTTTCAGCTTCCTGTCAGGTCAGGAGCACTGTCTAAGCTCTCACTGAGAAGCGGCCTTGTTTAACTGAGAGACACTAACAGTTGGAAGAGTCCATTTCACATTAAGCCAGTTTGCGTTTGTGTGTCTATCTGGACAACAGTGCAGACTTCAGTCTCCTGAAAGCAATGGAAGGCAGGTCTTTCACTTCTTCAGATACTTGAACAGCCAGAGTCACGTACACTCCGAGTCTTCTTTAGTCCTGTCTCAGTGGCCCCAGCTGTGTTCAATATCCCTACACCTGGCAGTTATAATTTCTAGATTCCACATACTTGTTTATAAACAGCTCTTTAAAATAGGGTTGATGTGTGAGACTTTTCCTGGGGAGACATGACGCATCCACTCACCCGAAGCAGGGAACCCACAGCAGACCAAAGTAACGATTGCATCAAAGTCCAGCTTCATGAACTAGTGACTTTTTATTGGAGTTGCTTTCAGGAGTGTGGGCGAGGAATTACTTGCAGGAGGGATAGAACTTGAAGATAACTGCATCACTAAAAGCCCACGCTAACACAGCTGATGAGCCTGAAAGCGGGATCCCTGGGGTTCTCTGTGCAACTTCTAGGCAGCTCAGGCCAAAAACTCTCTTCTTCACAGTGTAGCTAGTCAATTTCCTCTCTTCATGGCTGTTTCCTTGTGGAGGGACACTCACAAATTGTGTAGGTGTCTGTTTTATGAGACATGTGAACTTTATTTCCTGAGTCTCATGTGTCCCCTTTTGCTTTTTCCCGGAGAGACAATGTCCTAGCTTGCTTTTTCCTTGCTATGATGAAACATCGACCAAGCCAACTTCAGAGATGGAGGTCTAAGGGCTTGGCTTATACTGCCCCATCACAGTGCATCTCTGAGGGAAGCTAGGGTAGGAATTCAAGCAGACACTTGGAGGCAGGAACTGAAACACAGAATGTGGAAGAATGCCACTGATTGGCTATGTCCTCTGGCTTATTCAGCTACCTTTCCTGTGCAGTTAGGTCCGCCTGCCTAGAGAGGACACTACCCACAGTGCTCTGGGCCCTCCTATATCAACTGGCAATTCGAAAAAGCAAAACAGACATGAGGACAGGCCAGTCTAATCTGCGCAGTCCTTCAGGTGGGTTTCTCTCTTCCAATGTGACTTGAGTTTTTGAAAAAAAAAAACAACTAATCAGTACAATTCACCCCTTGTCAACCTGACACACAAACATATCACTATTAAACTGTAACATCACTTGTTTGTCCCCAAGATCTCATATTAATCTCACTGTATGAAACACTGTTCAACTTTTAAAAGTTCCACAGTCTTTAAAAATGCCAACACTGAAAGTTCAAGCTCTCTTTAAAAAGAAAAATCCAAAGTCTCTTAACTGTGGGTTCTTATAAAAATCAAAACAACTTAAATGCTTTCTTACTTCAAGAGGAAGAACCAGAGAATGGTTGCAAACAGATCAAAGCAAAACCCAAATCCTTCTATAAAAAGCTCAGTGCCTGCTGTCTGAAACTCAAAATTTTCTGGGCTGCAAATGGCTCAGGAAATCTTACTTCTCTAACACTGCCCTCTGCAACAAACATGGCTTGTGTTATATAGACTCAGGTCAGCTCCAGAGTGTGATAATCCCAGGAGACTTTTCTTTCCAACACCCTGGGGTCTCCACAACTGAAGCTTGATCTTCCCCAGTGGCTTTTCTGCAGCTAGACTCTGACCCTGCCGTAAGTGCCAAGCCTCCTCTGCTCTCCATGTCCCCTTCATGCCCTCAAAACAGGTACCATGAATGGTACTATCCAACACACAACCAAGTTTGGCTGCCAGCTTGAAATGTAGGCTTGACCTCTCTGGACCACAGGTCTTGTGAGCTGACCCCGAGGAAATAGTTCCCAGAAGATTTCATATCAGCGAGGGATGCTGGTCTCTTGTTGTTCAGCTAATGTTGTACTCAAGCTAACCTGTGTTGGTAGTTCCCACAGAGTGAAGGCTCAACTTCCACAGGTTCTTAATTCAAGTGTGTTACATTAAGAGTCCCAATAGAGCCTTTAAGGAACACTCAAAATTCCCTCTGAAACTTCACAAGCCAGGCCTCCATCACCTGCATTTTTCTCAGCGTTATCTTCCAAGTTGTCACAACAGCTCAGTAAGCTCTGAGGACTCAATGGCTTTTCCAGCTCAAAGTTCCTGAATCATTCATTTTTCTCCCACAAAACACCAAAAGGCATAAAAACCACCTGGTCAGGTCCATAACAGCAATATCCCACATTCCTAGTAGCAATGTCTACCCTAGTTTGCCTTCTGGTGCTGTGAGAAAGCCCTGACTAAAATCATCTTGGAGAAGAAAGGGCTTTATTTGGCTTACACTGTCCTCTTACAGTTTTTTATATAGGGAATCCAGAGCAGGAGCTCAAACAGTAACCTGTACGTGTGAACTGAATCCGGGACCACGGAGGAACGCCGCTTGTGGCTTGCTCCCCATGGTTTGTTCAACTACCTTTCTTGTGTAGCCCTTACCACCTGTCTATGAACCGCACCACCTAAGGTAGGCTGGGCCGTCCTAATTCATCAATTATCAGTTAAGCAAAAGGTTCACAGACATAAAAACAGGACAATCTGATCTGGGAAATTCTTCTGATGAGGCTCTCCCTTCTGAGGTGATTCTAGTTTGTGTAAAGTTGACAAAATTAATCAGCACACACTGTTTCAGTCTAGAGGAAAATTGTTACACACCTGATGTTCTCTGCTGCCCAGAGCTGAATGAACCCAGTATCCCAGATAAAACCAGAGCAGGGCCCAGTGCCATGAGAACTTGACTTTGCTGTTCGAGAGAGCAGCTGGTTCCTAGAGTCCTGTTGCTCTCCTTGACAACATGCGCACACACGTGTAAGCGTGTGCGTGTGAGCACATACACATACACACACCCCACAGACACACACACAGACACACACACACATATGCACACACACACACAGAGCCTAGAAGCTTCTAGACAGCATAGATTCGATGCATAAATATAAGTGTTGAGAGCTAACTCCAGCGCTTAAGTCTTAGTTATAACATCCACTCTGTAGCCACTCTTTGGTATGAAGCATCCTCAGTCTCTGCATTCTCATAGTTAAACAACTGTGTGTCAAATATATTTTAAAACTGCATTTATATTCAATCCAGAGACTTTCTTCTTATCATTATCTAAATAATAGAGCCTATTAACTATTTACTAGTAAATAGCATTTACAGGGTGCTGAATATTATATGCCATCTAGAAATGGTTTGAACTATACAAGAACATATGCCTGAATTATATGCCAATAGTACTGTATTTTATTCAAGGGACACATACATCTACAGATGCTGGTATCTAGGGGAAGCCTAAGAGTTCACCCCAATAGATACTGCGGAACAACTGTATTGCAATCTATATTAGTCAAAAGTCTCTAAAGCAGCATTTCTCAACCTGTGGGTTGCGACTCTTTTGTAGGTCAATCAACCCTTTCACAGGCGTCACCTAGGACCATTGGAAAACACAGATACTTACAGTATGATTCATAACAGTAGCAACATTATGGTTATTAAGAAGTACCAAAATTAATTTTATGGTTGGGGGGTCATCACAACCTGAGGAACTATATTAAAGGTTCACAGTGTTAGAAAGAAACCACTAGTAAAGGAACAGAACTGGTAGAATTAACATGTATTGAAAGAGGATTCATTAGACTAGCTTAGAGGAAGGGATCCATGTAGTTCAGCAATGGCTGTCTGGTGGCGTAAAAGACGAGAATCTGGTAGCTGTTCGATCCACAAGGCTGGAGGTCAAAATTCTTAATCTGGTTCTAAAGGGCTGGAGAATTCCTGGAGAGCTGTTGCTCTTCAGTTTATGTTGGAATCCTGTAGAAATAGATCAAATACCAGTGATGGAATTCCTTAGAAGTAGGGTAGATGAACTTTCCAGCTAGCGTGGCGGTAAGCAGGCAAAAACCAAAGTCCCTCTCCTGTTTATTTATTCACTTTATATCCTGATCTCTGCCCCTGCTCCCAGTCTCCCTTCACACAGTCCCTCCTCCATACCCCTTTCCTCTCCTCTTTCCATGTCCTTTTTGTGTGGCCTGACAGCAGAAGGGGTGGTTCAAACTGAGGGTAGGTCTTCCTGCTTCAAATAATCTGGTTTAGAAAATCCCTCACAGAAATACCCAAAAGCTTGGGTTTTAACTGGTTCCAGATGTAGTCAAGTTGACAACCAAAATTAACCATGGCAGAATTTATCCCCTGTGCACCCTATAGCTATTACCCACTTATGTAAGCTAATGGACATTTAAAAAGATATACCCACTGAAATCACCAATAAATATGAATATATCTAAAATTTGAGCTATCATGAAAGATGCCACCTAGTAGCCTGCCAATTAGGGAGGTTTAAAGTGTGCCAACTTTGAATCTCAAACTCCCTCCCAAAGTCCATGTGTTAAAGAACTACTTTAAGGTGGATTTTTTTTTAATCCTTTAAGAGATAGAGCCCAGTAGGAGGTCATTAGGTCATTTGGGACACGATCCCAAAGTAGACTGTGGGCTTTTTGCATCTTTCTGCTTTTTCCTCCTGTTCTCTGATCATGGGATGCATGCTTGATGTCACTATCTCCACCACAGATCCAAAACAACAGGACCAGCCTACCACAGACGGAAACCTTTAAAGCTGGGAGTCAATATCTCAGCTAATTATCTAGTTATTTGCTGTAACGATGGGATACTGACCCACAGGACAGGTTAGTATTTTCTCCTTACCTTTAAAAAAATTCTAAAACTATAGTAATAATGTCTTTAGAATTTTACGTAACTCTTGAGTTCGATCCACAGCTTCCATAAGCCTGTTACGTTTTCATGGAAGATGCTATTTTCAAATGTGCTACCCTGTGCTGGGTGGCCTCGTCTCGTCCTCCAGTATGCTAATTGAAGCTCCATGAAATGTTTGCATTAGGTTTTTCCAAATTGCTTGTTCCAAAGCCAGTCTCACATGAATATGTATGACAACACTGCAAGTACCACTATCAGTGTTTTTAACCCAAGTAACACCAGAATTTACTGACTCAAAACATCCATTTTCCTCTGTGCCATAACTAGGCCAGCTCACTGGTCTAAAATATGACTTATCTTAGCTGGCTCTTACGTGTGTATGTCTAAATGGATAGAGATTGAAATGTCAAAGTTTGATATTCCACTCCCCCTCCCCCGGGGCGTCTGCACCTTTGCACCTCTCTGTGTAGTCCATGTGGTGCCTGTCTCTTCCATGTGCTTCCATGTTGCTTCTTGCTCTAGTGGAACAACCAGGACAATTTTCCTGGTAGTTTCAAACTCAAGAACATATCAGAGAACCCAGTCAGACCTGCTAGTAATTAGTGCAGAACTACCAGTAGTTAGCACAAAAGTCGCCTACATATTATTACTTTCATTTCACCACATTCTATGGCTAAAAGCAAGTCCCACTGAAAACAAAAATTCTTGTCAGGAGGGAACTACATATGGGCATAGGATCCTATCAGTCTAAAATGATTTCTCTAAGTATGTATTAGTTTTATCAGAAACTTGTTTGGCACTAAAATGAGACAAAAAAGCAAGGGAAGAACAAATGACTACTGATTAGGAGATCAGGGGGGTGGCTCAACAGTTACAGGGGTTTGCCAAGCTTGACAACCTGAGTTTGATCCCTGGGACTAACATGGTGGAGAGTACCAATTCCCTTAAGTTGTTCTGCAGCCTCTATATAAATGTTGCTCTTGTGTTCTCTCTCTCTCTCTCTGTCTCTCTCTCTCTCTCTCTCTCTCTCTCTCTCTCTCTCTCTCTCTCT
>JANHMN010000001.1:202523850-202624379 GCA_030674055.1 Rhabdomys pumilio | reverse complement strand
GAGAGAGAGAGAGAGAGAGAGAGAGAGAGAGAGAGAGAGAGAGAGAGAGAGAGAGAGAGAGAGATCTTAGACTCTCTCTCATGGCTTTTGCCTTGTCATGTTGGCCACACAAACGTTTCTAGTGTTTTGATGAAACACAAGAGTTTATCCATTCTCTAATTTAGTAAATAGTGCCAAGCGCACTCTGCCACATTTTCATCCCAAGTAGCTGGAAGTTTCTAATTTTCTTCAGTCTCCCCAGCACTGAATATCCAAACGGATTTGTTTTAGTTTGGTAGGAAAACCCCACTGATCCTTTCGCTGTGGCTGCCTTGGTGGGTTTCTTCCACTGCTGTTTGTACAAATTGGTATCCAGACCCAGCTTGGCAAACTGGCTCCAAATTCAGGAATGTCACACAAAGATGACATCTTGTTGCCATGACAACTCTGCATACCTTCTCAGAGCCCACTTCTCACACTCACCTGCAAGCAGCCTACTTCACAGCCTAGATAAAACAAGATAAAAGGCAAACTTTTCCCCACCTTCGACCCTTTTTTCTTTTGTCTTTCTCTTCTCTTCATCACTGTTCCTTCCTAATAAAACCTCTGCCATGTGGAACTGCTTTGGCCTGGTATGGTCTATCCGGATGCAAGCCGTCAATCCAACACAACAGAACACTTACCATGTTTTTCTGATCTTCTCATTTCTTCATAGTGCTTCTCATTTATAATTTACTAGTCGGATGAGTCTTCTCATTTCCAGCTTAATGGTAGTAACTCATAAAGACTCTGCGATCAGAGTAGTGGGCTTGAGGCCGGGATGTCGCTCCCTGGGATAGAGGGCCTTAGAGTCAACTCTGGGTACAAAAACTAAAACAATACAACAATCCTAAAATGATGTCTTTGAATTTAGCGCTGGTTCTCGCTGCTTGTGTGGCTTTGCTTACTCTTCCTGAGCTTCATTTGCTCTTTTGAAAGTTGGAGATAAAGGTAGTTACTACGAAAGACTTAAAAGGTACCAGCTATATAGACAAAATGAATGTTATGGTTGTTTGATGTGTATTACTTCCTGATCTTTATTCATAAAATAATAAGCTAACTTTTCTCTCTAGCACATTTCTCTGTAACTTCTAACTTACAGCCTCTCTGACATGAGACCTTTATACTGAAGTTTTGTGTAGTCTATTTATCTCAATGCTTATTGGGATTCACATAACAGATAATAATTATTTTATAAATATTTCATATATTTTTAACATTTCATTTAATTATAAAGTATCTTGGATTATAAAATGTACACACATATATAATTTGTAGAGAGATAAATAAAACTAATATATTCCCAAAAAATTATTCAAATTGTTTTAAGGAGAATGTAAAAAATATCCCCACTAGCCAAAAATTGTTTATCATATAATACAAATAATTTATAACTTTCATAATTTTTGTTCTGTCTATTCTTAAGGTAAATGAATGATGGACTCAAAACACTTTCCAAAAGCCCTAAATTTTACTTTGTGTATTTATGGCAGCGTAATGAGATGGTTGCAATCAGAAGCTGTTGGAATTTCACAGTGATAAAGCCTTCTGTGGTTAAGGGATGACCCATTGCCATTTTTAAAACGACACTGCAGTTCTGTATTTTCAGTTGCGCAATATTGTCCCTTTGCTTTCTTATTCAAAATTATCTAACAGTAGCAGTTGTTATTTTTTCCTTTGGATTTGCTGACCTGAGAGGGTTCTCATGCGAACAATTAATGCTTCTTAGCTTTAATTTCTCTACCTTAAGTAAGTTAAGAAATTATAGGCACATTTTTGTAAACCTAATCTGGAATGCTTCCTTATGTGACTTGAGAGCTAGATTTACATACATATAATTGAGATTCTGCATAGATAATTGCTTATTCTATAGTTTCACGGTCTCCTATTTTTCTGATGTATCTAGTACCTTCCCACTTTTTTTTTTTTTGCCTTCTTTTAACTCTATTTTATATCTCTGCTATAATTACTTGGGGGTGGGGTTTATACATTTTAATCAAGTAATTCTGTAGCTGACTCTACTTTCTTATTATTTATTATTATTGTGTATGAGGGAGAGTGCAGGTATACCAGGTGTAGACTACCACATCTGGCCATTTCTATTAACTGCTTAATATTAACAAACTTAGTATTTTATGTTTGCTTACATGTTTATGTTTGTTTACATTTCTGTGTCAAAAATTACATAGTACATGTTTGTTTATGCTTTTCTCATTTGTTTCAGACTTTCTAGTATCTCAATCCTGTCATCTGGGTCTAATCATCTTTTTCCGGGAGCTTGTTGCCATTAAAAATGCTTGCAATAAACACATGTTTGCTGTTGCCTCCAGGAAGAAGGTCAGTAGTAATGTCTTGTCTGCCATTTCTTACCCCAGCAACTGGACTTCTTTTCCTCTTTAGAAAGTAGTTACAGGCTCCTCATTTTGTTGAACGAACCTTACAAGCAATCAGCTTCAGTTTATTGATTTTCTTTGTATATTTTGTAATTTCTATTTTATAATTTTTCATTCTGTTATGTTTTAAATATCCCCCATAGCCTCATTATTTGAACACTTGGTTCCCTGTTGATAGCCCTGTTTGGGGGAATGGGGAGTTAGTTTGTAGCTTCCAGTTGGATCACGGTATCGTCTACTTGAAAACCACCACAGAAGTTGTCATTTAGGTCGTAACACATTGGAACCTCACAAAAGGCTGGTTGGAAGTGTGAGCTCCTGACCATCCAAGGCAGAAAGCAACCATGGAGACTAAGAGACCATAGTCAGCAGTGGCTACACTCATTATTTACCAAGGCGCTATTAATTAATGATACATCCCACTTTAGTTGAAGGTACACTCATGACTTGAAGGAACATAGGTCCCAAGGCACCTGTGTTAGCCCAGTGTCACTATTAAGAAGCCAATATCTGCATTTAAGCAATGTTTGGATTATTGATTGGAATCAACCATACTCCTCACTTCCAACTTTCAGGCCAATCATTAGCATCCTGCCAGGATTCACCTATATGTTCACCACCACATTTTAGGAATTAAGTAGTTAAGAATAAAATAAATTGAATATCACTTGCTATAAGCTACGATACAGTTTGGGCAGCCCACTTTTTCTGATTCCTCTGCTTTTGTTTCAAGTATGAGTGGCAGATGCTACAATATTGGAGAACTTTCTTGCGACGTTTTCTTTAATTAAATTAACTTGCCACTTTCTGGACAGTGGAAGATAGTGTCCAGACGTTGAATTGGAAGAAGAGATCCCTTTGTGTCCTAAGTTTGGCAACTAAGCATCATCCAGGGCCAGAGCACAGAAGGCTTCTGACTGTTGGTCAGAGAGCCCAACTGGGAGCCCTAGTCACACAGCTTGTGCAGTTCTCTCTAGTCGGTACTGTGTAGATATAGGTGCTATTTAATGTCAGTGCTTTGTAAGCTACCTTTCAAAAGTCTATGGACAATTATAAAGAAGAGCCTGAAGACAGGAAGCCTTGTAATAAGTGACAATATATGTACATGTATGCAGATATCCTGGATCCTGGCAGTTAGGAACAGTGCACATGTATGCAGATACCTTCTTGCTTCATTCAATTTTTTTTGAGATACAAACCAATAACTTTTTCCAAATAAGTCTATTCTTATAATTTTTAAGGTGCTAAAAAAGGCTTTAATCCCAGCACTTTTAAGGCAGAGGCAGGTGGATCTCTGAATTTGAGGCCACCCTGGTCTACCTAATGAGTTCTAAGATAACCAAGGCTACATAGTGAGACCTTGTCTGCAGAAACCCAAAATACCACTACCACCAACTATAAAAAAAATACATATCTTGTTTTAAAAAACAATACTAATATTAGGGCAGCTTTTGTTGTTTGTCCATTTGTTGTTTGCTGATGATGGTGATGGTACATAAAAATTCATACATTCTAAGCAAATGTTCTACCACTGAACTATAGCCTCAGACCAGTAGTCTGTTATTCCTCCATCACAGGAAAGATGCTTGGAGGTGATGGCTATTTTTAGGCAACTTTCAGCAGAAATAGCTGTAAATTACCTATCAGTGAGTGTTCTGATCTTGAGACTGGGAATCATGGAGGTTCTGGAGTTCTCCATTAGAATATTATATTCTGGACATCCAATGGACAAAGAGAAAGAATATTCATGATTCTGGAAGAGGTCAGCCCTGGCAATGGATCCATTGTGACTGGCCAGACTTCAGTCACACTTCACTACAAGACTAGAGATGTAGTTTGGTCATGTTCTCCAGGAAGAAAGGAAGAAAAGAAGAAAGGAAGAAAGGAAGAAAGGAAGAAAGGAAAAATTGCTCAACCACCTAGTGTTCTTTCTTTAATTTAATTAATTTTAAAAGAAAAATGAGAGAAAGCCTTGATATTATTGTATATGAACTTAAATAAAAGAATTCTATCTTGACATGGAAACTCTTAAATTATCATCTACTAACCAAAATAATTTCCTTGATTTGAAAATCATTCATGTAGAACCTGCTCCACAGTGAGAGAGGATCACTATGTGTTCAACATAAGGACTATTTCTGCAGGGCTCGCTCTGTAGGTCTTCTGGTCACTTGATACTGCCTCACATTTCTACTGTTTCAAAATGTATTAGATTTATTGGAAGGGAAAATCCCAGGAGCATTTTTTCTCTGCATCAGGGAACTGAGGGTTTATATGGGGTTTCATAAGGGGTGGGGGTTGGAGGTCAGGGTAGAGCTTTCCAAGATGGAGCGTTCCAGGATGAGGATTCAATTCCTGAGCTTGGGTGAGCTCAAGGAATGGTGGATTTTCCTGTTCAGGGATTGGTGGGTTTCTGTGGCAAGCTCAGGGATCGGTAAGATTCTTTTTCTTGGCCCTGGTCTTGGGCTTAGGGTCAAGTCTATGTCAGTGTGTTCTTTCTGTGACTCTGGTCTTGGACGGTCAAGTCAGGGTCAGGATGGTTTTCTATTGCCCTTTTATCCTACAAATAGAAATATTTCCATACTAACTGGACACTCTAGTTAGATGTTATTTCAGTTGCTGACTTTCGGTGCCACATATTTCCTCATATGTGGATTATAGCTCCAAGTATTTAGGTGTAAGTGCATAGAGGGAGTAACTGAAGAAACCAGGGAAGCCCCCGTGCACACGTGTAGTAAGGCCATGGAACCTAGGGGAGAAACTGTGATTGCCACTCTCCCAAACCAGCTAATTGCATTCTAAATACTTACGCTTACATAGTTAAGTGTGGCTCTCATCCTTCCTCAAAGAAGCTGCTCTTTGCAGCAGTCAGAGATCAATATAGAAATCCACAGCTGGTCAGAATGTAGAGATCGGCTGACCACACAAAGTGCTTGCCCCAATTAGTGCATTTACAACAAAACTCGACACATAAGGCTCAGGGAACATTGCAGAAGTTCCACAGAAAGACCAGAAAGATACCAGAACACCTTCTGCAAAGCAGAAGAGATTTCTTAAAATCATTTATTGTTGTGCTTTTCTTTTTGTTTTTTTTCTTTTGTTTTCTTTTTTAATGGGGACCAGGGATAGTATAGATGAGTAAGCAGAGGTTTATCTGGGTGGAGTGGAGGTTATTATGATAAGATACATTGCATGAAAATCTAAAAAAAAAAAAACTAATAAAATATATACTTTTTTTTTTAAAAAAAGAAAGGTATCTTATATTTGGTGGCTACCTAAAAAATTCTTTTATCTGTGTGAATGCTAGACCACACATTCCCTGGAGAAATTATTTTTGCTTTTTAATTTGTTCTCTCTCTCTTCTTCCCCCTTCGTTCTTTCCTGGTCTCCCTTTTTCCAAAAATACTAAATTAGGCAGCTTATACAAAATAAATTAAAAAACCAACTTTTTATATAATTAAATTTTGTCAAATCTTAGAATTACCAAGATGGTAGCAAAAAAATCAACTAAAATGGAATATTTATTTGGTTTATGATTCTGTAAATTTTCTCCTCATTAGCACATAAAAATAGAGCAAGCATTTTGTTAAGATAATTATAAATTGGTAAATAACACCCAAAATAGCTACATATTACTGAAATAAATATCAAGAATAACATAGACTCTCAGATTAATAAAACAATTATTCTTTATCTGAAGATATATTTCACACTTTTCTGTTATTGAACTTAAGGAAACTATTTGGAATCCTAATACATTATAATTGCCTTGACACTCTTTAAATGATGTGTGAAAATGATGATTGTCTGTACATCATATGATTTATTTTGATGAGATAACAACCAAGTTGTTTTTGATTAATTTTTATAATGCAATTATAAAATAATCTTAAGGTTAGTGGTCACACTGCAGTGTTAAAAGAAAACAAAACAAAAACTAAACAAAAAAAAGTGAAAAAAAAACCAAAACAAATAGAAGTTGTTGATAGTACATGAATTGAGAAAGAATCCAGAGACCAAGCTTTTCATGCATGTTCTGTTTTGAATAAGTTTCCAGCTAATGCTGGGCTCTGGAGATAAAACAGTGATGGTGGCTTTCATTTCCTCCTATGGTTTTATCATTGACCACACAGTAAACTAGTCACCTCTGATTCCAGGTTCCATGTATAATTGCATCTGAAACAACTATAATGTCTTCAGCATCATATAAATTATGTCATTTAAGATTTTCTATAGAAAGCCTATGTCAGGTCACTAAGTTCCTGAAAATCTAACTGCTGAATAAAATCCTTCCTTGTCAAAACAGTGCTGCAGACAGGAGTAGTAAGGTAAGAGAGAACTCATGTCTGCCTTCAGTGAATAGCTCTAAGTGTATGAAGAACAAAAGCCAACTTGAATATCAGCTAGAAAAGCAAGAACAAAAAAAATCACAAGAGACAATAAATCCACCTCCAAGTGACCATTCTATGAATAATGATTGCAAATTTGGGAGTGAGAGCCAGTGAGGTAGGAGCCAGGATGGATGGCACTATGGAAAGAAACTCTCCTAAGGTGATATATGGTGCTGTGGAGAGCATTGTCTCTCAGGTGACACAGGCTGCCTATGCACATGCGTGTTGCTTCTGCTTGGTACTTGGCATGCTCAGCACCAGGATGCCCTCTCAGTCTCCCACAGTTGCTCAGCCTTCTCCAGCAGTGCCTGTGAGTCACTCTCCTTGTTGCTATAACAAAATGCCCTACAGAAGCAGCACAAGTTTAGAGGGTCCATGTGGGCTTGCAGTTTCAGCCCCTCACAGCAGGGAAGCCAGGTAGAGCTCACCACAGTCTGAGGTGGGCTGCTGATGCTTCTTGGGGGATTAGAAGCAGACAGAGCTCTAGACTAGATTTACAGACAGGTAATTGAAAAATACTCTTCAAAGTCCACCAATGATAATCAAAGTTGACCATCTAGAGCCTGCTTTCCAAAAGTTTTACCATCAGCTGAGAATCAAGTATTCAAACATTCTACATGAAAACTACACTGTAAGGTGTTAGGCTATTTTGATTATGAAGGGCTCTATGAAGCATCTAACTTTGTAGTTGTGTTAGGTAATCATGGTCACATATGGTCCCACCCAAAATATTTGTTCCCAAGTCATACATGTGGGGAACATACCAAAGTATTGTTTCCTGGCATAAAAATTCTCTGGTACCCAGTAAATCTTAGTCAATAAAAATGGCAAAGCTCATAAACAGACCCAATAGAAAGAGTGTTGTGTAGCTCCCTGTTTAAGAAAGTATCTGTCTAGGCTGGGCAGTGGTGGTGCACGCCTTTAATCCCAGCACTTGGGAGGCAGAGGCAGGTGGATTTCTGAGTTTGAGGCCAGCCTGGTCTACAGAGTGAGTTCCAGGACAGCCAGGGCTACACAGAGAAACCCTGTCTCGAAAAAAAAAAAGTATCTGTCTTCGTTTGTGTGCTCTTAGCCACTGATAAATAGTTATGGGAGAAAATGTACAAATAGTACAGGTGTTCTTAGAAAGACATCTGGATTTAAAACTAGAAGACGTAAAGCAAAGTTTGTCCAGACTGGGAAAGATGGCCTGGCAGAATCTACAGGAAATAAACTGGAGAAAGCTAGACAAATGCTGTCAGAACTTATGGGTGGTGCCTGATATTCTAGCATTAACAGCAAACTGAAGTAGGAAGCTTGGCAAAGCAGGAGAGGAAGGCCGGAGATCATCCACGGGGATTGGGGCTGTTTCAGGAGCACCCTAAACAGCAGAAGGACACGGAGGCTCAGCAAATCTTCTCTAAAGGGACAAATTGAAGAGTAGAAAGAGGAGGGAAAGCCAGATAAGGGGCATATAGTAGCACTAGTATGCCATATGGAGGGATGCCATGACAGCACTGTCTTGGGTGGCATTTCATAAAGACCCCTGAGCTTTAGTGGCATGATGGCCTGAGACCATAGGTGAAACCAACTCTTGGGAGACTTAAAACAAGTGTCCCAAAAGTGCATGCTGAAACCTTCCCAGAAGACTACTGTGAGGGAGAAACTGTGAAATGGAAATGCTCTCGGCCAGTGAGGCAAGAGCCTGCGTGGAAGCAGAGTCTGCAGAGGAGCTTAGACACAGGCTGTAAGCAGCACAGTGTGCATCTGGGAAGACTGCACTGGGGAAGACTGCACTGGGGAAGACTGCACTGGGGAAGACTGGAATCTACAGCCAGAACCCTAAAGGATGTACCAGAGACTCGATCTGTGTTGCTGCATCCAGCCTCTGGAAGTCAGGCTCCCAAAGGATGGACTGCAGTGACAGCAGCATTCCAAAAGGAATCCTGAAGGACCAGCAAAGGGTATTCCAGCAAAAAACAACCAAGGGCAGGGCAGGCTCCTGGGAGTGAGGGTGGAAAAGCCAAGAATGTTGAGGCCTAAGCCAGCAGAGGTATATCTGGGTAGAGGGGAGGTTTCTGTGATAAGATCCATTTCCTCCTCATTTCTGCACAGCTCTCCACTCTCAAACTCATGT
Organism: Rhabdomys pumilio; assembly: GCA_030674055.1. NCBI lineage: Eukaryota > Metazoa > Chordata > Mammalia > Rodentia > Muridae > Rhabdomys > Rhabdomys pumilio. The sequence continues at coordinate 202,615,461 of JANHMN010000001.1, read as the reverse complement.
GCTTCTTTACTGAAAATTGAGGGCAGGAAGGACTTGGGAGGAAGAGAAGAGGGATAGGAGGAAAAATGGGGGAAGTCAGGCAGAGGAGATGTACAGAGGGTCAAGAAATTGAACAGAGATATGTAGCAATGGGAGATTGGGAACTGGGGGTAGCAACCAGAAAGTGCCAGATGCCAGGAAATCAAGAGGCTCTCAGGACCCCACGGGGATGACATTAGCTGAAATATCCCACAAAAAAAGGAGAGGGAACCTGTCACAACCATATCCAGAGGTTAGGTATGGCTCTCCGGTTGAGGGAAGGGGCCACACACACATCTCCAAAATTTTAACCCAGAATTGCTCCTGTCTAAAGGAAATACAGGGACAGAAAGTAGAGAAGAGACTGAAGGAAAGGCCATTCAGAAACAGTCCCACCTGGGGATCCATCCCACATGCAGACACCAAACCCAGGCACTATTGTGGATGCCAAGAAGTGCTTGCTGACAGGAGCCTAATACAGCTGTCTTCTGAGAGGCTCTGCCAGATCCTGACCAATACAGATGTGGAAGCTCACAGTCAACCATCAGACTGAGCACTGGGACCCCAGTGGAGGAGTTAGAGGAAGGACTGAAGGAGCTGACAGGGTCTTATCTGGCATCAGTGAGAGGGGAGGCCCTTGGTACTGTGAATGCTTGATGCCCCAGTGTAGAGGAATGCTAGGATGGTGAGGTGGGAGTGGGTGAGTGGGTTGGGAAGCATCTTCATAGAAGCGGAGTAAGAGGGGATGGGATAGGGGATTTGCACAGGGAAGACTGGGGAAGGAGATAATTGAAATGTAATAAAATGAAATATCTAATTTAAAAATGAAATGTATAAAAGATATATTCTGATATATATCTATACAATTTCCCTTTCCCCAACTCCTCCTTGATCCTCCCATTTCCCCCTCCCACTCAAATTTATGCTTTCTCTTTCCACAGGGTGCTCAGAACTCTCTAAGTCTCTGCCTGTTTACCAGTTTAAGGAGTCTCTGTATTAACTGCCATTTACTTAGAGGGCAGCTTATTTCTATGCTCATTTGGCTAGTCGCAAGCTTTGCACTCAGCTAATCAGGCAGGAGTTCTATCTTGTGAAGTGGGTCTCAATCCAATCAGAAAGCTGTTGATTGCTTCTACAGCAAGTGGCTTTCATGCCTCTATTGGAGCAATGCGCATTCCTTAGCAGTCCAGCTGTTACCGTAGCTCTCAAGGTTCGGAGCTGGGTATAACTGCCGGTTAGCTTGCTCCCCCAGGAGCTTGTATAGAATCTCCCAACACTAGGAAAACTGGATTTAGTCTCAATAAGTAGGCATTTGTTTAATCTCAGCTCTCCAGTGGTAGATCCAAAAATACATTAGACTCAAGGCCAACCTAGTTTACATGGAGACCTTAAGGCCAGCATGGCCTATATAGCAATGTTTCCTCAGAAATAAAACAGCAGCAATAAAACAAATGTCAGGAATGATTCCAAGCTGGGAATGTACCTGAGTGCAGTGTCCTTGCCTAGAATGTATGGGGGACAGAGCTGAACACCAAAGACTGCGAAATAAAACAATCATTTGTAGTTATAAAATAACACACCTGCATCTCCCACACCCATAAGCAGAGTGCAACCAAATTACCTGAACATCTTGTTAAGACTTATGGTTTGTTGTTATTTTGCATTTGTTAGCAATCTGATATAGTTTTAAATCTATAAATAATAATAATAGTTTTAAATCTATGATATAGTTCTAATCTAGCTATCTATATCCATCTATTATCCATCTATTTATCATCTATCAATCATCTATCCATCCATCCATCCATCCATCCATCCATCCATCCATCCATCTATGATCTTCTGTCTATCTATCTATCTATCTATCTATCTATCTATCTATCTATCTATCTATCATCTATCTGTTGCAGACCATACTCTGGCTGGCTTGGCTTGTGCTGCTGCTCGGGTCCACGGGGCTAGGGTCTCAAAGAATGGAGACAAGGCAGAGGTTCTGGAGTCAAGTCTCAAGTCTCCTTTATTGTCTCTTTACTGCACACATTGACTCCTCTTAACTGTATTGACTCATATATCCTTAACTGTATTACAAGGAAATCCTGGGTATTTATAAGCACACACAGGAGAACACAGGTGAAAACATTTTACCACGTGCACTATGCAGCTGGGGTCACTAACAGCAAAACAAGCTATGTGGGATAAACAAGATATTTGTTAGAGTGTGCTAAGCTGTTGTAGGCTGCTGAAAAACCAAGTCTCTATCAGGGTAAATGGTTCCAGATGGCTGCAAAGATGATAGCTGCTTTCTAGCCGCTTTCTGCTTAAAGTCGGCTCCCTACATCTATCTATTTGGGGTGAGAGACATATGACACAGCACATGTATATGAAACTGGATCTCTCCATTCACCATAAGGGACTGAGGTGTTGAACTCACTTGTTAGCTTTGGCAGCAAGTGCCTTCACCCTCTGGTCATCTCACTGATCTCAGACAATCTGCTATTCCTCAAACGACAGAAAAGGCCATTCTTATAACCCCATGCCATCATAGTCTAAACTGAAACTACAGGGTCCAGAGGTCCTCAGATACTCTAGAAATGCTCCTGCACTAATAGTTTGCACACATTTAGCCAAGTTTACTTCGTGGTCACAGATATAACTGCTTTTTTCAAACCCACTGAGGAGAAAACACACCAAATTGCCTTTTTCATCACTTCCCGCCTTCTAGATAGAGGATGCAGTCTTTGCCATGGAAGCTTATTTTGGCTATTCACAGTTCTGCTCAGGCTACTGTGGCCTTTCCTGCGAAAGTCCAATGACAATGACTGGGCAATCATTGTAAGTGCAATTGATATAGGCAAGATCAAGAATCATTTTCGTGGAATGGAGTATATGTGTGTTCTCACTCTTCATCTAGTAAATTAAATGTTGGGCACTAAAATCAAATGCTGCCTTTTCTGTAGAACTTTATATACTTCATGCTCAATTTTTCATACTAAGTGTCAGTTCTCTCTCTGACCAGCAGACAGGAACAAAACAAGTGGGAGTTCTTCTCAACCCAGTTTATTCAGGATCCTTTACAATCTCCTCTCTGGAGGCCCTCCTCCTCTGGAGGCCCCCTTCTCTGGAGGCCCTCTTCTCTGGAGGCCCCCGTAGCTCCCTAACGGCCGTCCTTTTATACCCTTGCCTGTCCCAATCAGCACCTGCCTCGTGGGCATGCCTCATTGGTGCACCTCAAACAGCCTGATTCTCGTGGCAGTGAGTCTGCGCAGTAGTTCTGCCGTTGTGGCTCAGTTAGGGAAAGGCGCGTGGCAGGTAAACTGCCAAGAAGCAGCACCATTCATAAGATTTGACAGGTGCCATTCATAAGATTTGGCCCAGGCACCATTTTAGCTGGCTGTGCTGCTGCACCCGCTCCTCACAACTAAGACTTAAATATTTTACTTTACAGTATTGATCATGTGATTGTGCTTAATGAGGTTTTAGAATTATTATACCTAGTTCTCTTTTCTTCATTTAAATTATTTCATGCTTAGGATACTTGGAATTAGAGCCAAATAAAAGACACTTTAGGCAAATCTTGCTTTCCTCAAACCTACTTCCACAATAAAAACAGTCCTGAATTGAATGCATCCCAAGAACTCATTCTGTCTGGACTAACCATCACTTCACTTCTTCAGTGAGTGCTGACTGTGGGTTGAGTTGTCATTGTCCAGAGGTTTCCCAGGGCCAGGGGAGACTTACTTACAAGGTACTGCAGGCTGTTCAGTCTGTACAGTGGACCTAAGAAGTGGCTACACTTATGTATTATTTTCACTAATGTTTTCCAAATAAAAGTTACTAGAAAAATGGAATTTTTTTTTAGAGAACTTTTAAAAGCCAGAAAAAAAAATTAAAGAAAACCTGGGGTGGGCCTCAGTGGGAAAGACTTACCTAGCTTGTATGAGACTCTGGATTCAATGTCCAGTATCACAAATATGAATGAGTGAATGAATGAATGAATGAATGAATGAGGAATGAAGAACGAGGACAGGAGGAATAAAGTCTCTCTGTGCACACTTTGCGGTACAAAGACTCCTAGTTATTTGGCATGTGCTATTGACACACTGGGCCTGATTGAGTTTATAGAACACTGCCAGCTCAGAGAACCATAGAGCTATGCTGCATCAGCAAGTGCCATTCTGTGCCATTATTTCATGGCAGTGGCCTTTCCAGTCCCCTCTTTATTCACTGAGAAAAGATCTGATAAAACTCTGAATGCTCTTTTTACTCCAGAAAGGCCTTGGCTCTTCAGCGTATCCAGGGGATGTAGTCTAAATGAACTTTTCTCTACTGGTTTCTGACTGTACTTCTAGCTGGAGTGTTCAAAATACACACACACACACACACACACACAAGCATATACACAAAAACATACACATGCACACATACATACACACATATTCTCTCTCACACACAAACATGTACATACTCCCACATATACACATAGTTACACATATACTCACACACTCATACACACATACACACACACGTATACATTACACACACATGCACACATGCACACACACGCGCGCACACACACACACACACACACACACACACACACACACACACACAAACACACAGTTTGACCGCTAGATACAAATAGATTTAAAGGGGTTTGGAGAGGCCCCTTTGTATTTGTAGGTGTGCACTGGGGTCCTGGTCATGAGAGAACAGTATTTTCTTTGCCATACATTTACAACCATTATGTACTGCATTAGTTTAGTCTCAGAGTGACAGGACCAACCATGGACTAGAAGTCCCCAAACTGTGACCCAACATAAACTGTTGCTTGCATCAGTTAACTGCCTCAGATACTAGTCATAACGGGGGAATTAGAACAGAATTCTAGACACAGATCATCCCATTAGGACTCCTTTACATGAAGGAAGTCTACAGTGTCGTCCTAAGAGGAGAATCGTCTCACAGAAGACCAAGGAAACAGTTCTCAAAAGTTTGGATCAAATAGTCATAGCAAACACAGTTTATTTCACCACCATAGACATGGATTAATTCTGAAACAGTATATATGCCATGAAAATGTGATGCTAGCCCGTGCTAGCCCAAACTCATGGGCTAGCCCTTGGGCTTCAGTTGATTCAGTCATGAAGCACCGAATAACAAGTGCAAGTCAAAATGTTTTCCCATTGTGCTGTTTCTTCCACACGTGGCTAAGTGACTCAGTGCTGGGGTCACATGGGGACTGCCCGGCTGTGCTCTTGATGAGAGCTGGAGTTCAGTTTGTTTCCTGGTCTCTTTATTCCTATACCAGAACCTGCTCTTGTGGAAATATGCAGGTGCCCAAGAGGATGCTGGTGCAGCCAGCCCCTGATGACAACTGTGTATTGGCTCTCATTTGTTAGTTATAGCAACATTTGCCAAGCCTGAGGTCAAAGGCCAAGTCATCACTTGCCTGGGAAGGGGAGAAAGAATTATATCTTTTCATCACATCTCTCCCCCCGGGATGCACATAGCTCTTTGTTCTCATGTGTCGTCATGAAAAACTAGTCAGTGATTACACACACGTTCCTAACCTAACTCCAAGTGAGTGCAGTCTACACTTCATCAGCTATTAGAAAAGGGCATGCTTAAATAGAGTGGCCAATCAAAGTTCAAAAACAGGAATGTGTAATCTCTACATATAGAGATTTCTAGGTGTAAATCTGCCAGTAATTGTGAAGCTGTTTCTGTATAAAATCTTCAAACTGCTTTAAAGTAAACTCTATCCACATTGCACAGATAACATTCTCCCAGTCTCAATATCTTTGGCAAATATGCAGAAACACACATCTAAGTTGATCTGGCAAAGTTTCGTGAAAACTGAAAAAAAAGTTTCTAATGCTGGAAAATGTGGTCTCTTGAGTTTACTGTATTGTAAAACATTTTTTTTTACAGATTTTTAGGAACAGAACGCAAGGTGGACAGATGCAGAGAGATGCAGTAGAGTGAGCTCAGGGGTATCGCTGGATTTCAACTAGCTTCCCCTCCAAAGCGCATACTCCTTGTGTGCCTTTCTTTAACAGCTATGTCTTTGTGAGCTGCCGTTCAAAAGTGCAAAGTTCCTCACTGCTGCTTTCCTGTTATTTTAGCTTTAGCAAACAAACTGGCAGCGTTCATACTTTTTTCTTCAGATTTTGCTAAATTTTTGAAATGGCAGAGTTAAAACAAACAAACAAAAGACAAAAAATAACTTTCAGCAGCTATAAATAGAAACAACTCCAGCCATGCTCCGTCTGTACTGAAGATCTTACTGAAGGTGCACATTTGTGTCATGGCAGTAAAGCTGTGGTCCTCAGCCTTCCTAACGCTGGGGCCCTTAATACAGTTAGTTCATGGTGTGATGAACCCCAACCATAAAATGATTTCATTGCTACTTCATAACTGTAATTTTGCTACTGTTAGGAATCATAATGTAAATATCTGATCTGCAGGATATGTGATATACAATCCCTGTGTGGGTCGTGACCCACAGGGTGAGAACCACCACTGCCATTTTCAGGTACTTCCTTCTCCCTGGACCTGCAAAACCTGAGAATACACACACACACACACACACACACACACACACACACACACACATATATATATATATATATATTCCTTAAAAGACACAGGCATATATAAATCATAAATCATTATATGGACATATGCTTTTCGTTTCTCTTGAGCACACCCTTGGAATGAAATTTTAGGATCTTGCAGTAAATAAGTGAAAACTTTTGAAGACTGCCAAGCTTTCCCCCAGGTTCCTTCATCATACTTCTGACAGCAGCTGGGGTAGAGGCTCTGTACCATTGCCAGCTCTTGTTACTATCAGAGTTTGGGGTTTTAGATGTGCTAGCACGTATGTGAGAGTGCAGAACTGGGCATTCAATTTACTAGTGACTGATGCTGTAAAGCAGCATTTCAGATTCTTGTTCTGTATCTTTATATACATACACACATATACACTACCTATCTATCTGTATCTTCAGTAAAATATGAAGTCAGCTTTTCATTGGGATATTATTGAAGAGCTAGAGAAGACTATTTCTGGATACAGGTCCTTGGAAAATATAACAGTTGACGTTACTTTCCTATTAACAGTTCATCTTTTCCTTGTGCTAAAGATGTCTTATAGAGATAAAATGTTTGAAATATTAGCAAAGTCTAATTTTAACCCATTTAATAGGTTGTGATTTAAATGTAGTATCTAAAATTTCTTTTTCTAAGATATGCATAAAGGCACAAGAAGTGGCATTCACATATGGGTGGCACCCAACAGTTGTCTGTCTAGTTGGACTCATGACCCATTCAACAGGAGAAAAATCATGTCTGGTGCTAGAAATCTAGCCATATCTCTGTGGTTAGAGAGGTCATGGATCTTAGAAAAGAATAGACTACTGCCACTTTGCTAGGCCAGAAATTCGTCATTACATTCTAAACCTTGTCTTTATACTCACAGATAAGTGTCGCTATTAACACTCATCAAAAATCTTTCATTTACAGCCAATAGAGACCACCACAGGAACCCACAACTAGACATGATACAGAGATCAATGAATCCTGAAGTACCCAGGCCCAATGGATACATCTACATCACAGCTCCTGCATTTATGGCTTAGAAAATATGGCAGAAAAGGGTGTGGAAAGATTGTAAGAGCCAGACTACCAGGCAGTGTGGCATGGGACAGTCCCTCCTAGAAACTGCTGCATAAACAAGACCAGAACAATATCAATAGTTATGCTATCGTGGAAGGGATAGACAATAAATGACTGCTGGGATAAGGAATATTAGCCTTACCTAGGTATGGGCCCCTTATATGTTGTATAATGCAGAGAGGTCATCCTTGAAACCATATATACACAAACAGGAAAAATGGACTCAGCAAGTCATATAGGTCTCTCTCTCTCTCTCTCTCTCTCTCTCTCTCTCTCTCTCTCTCTCTCTCTCTCTGTGTGTGTGTGTGTGTGTGTGTGTGTGTGTGTGTGTGTGTGTGTATTTCTGATGCCCTGGTGATATCCTCCAGGAGAGGGGCATACTGATATGAATGTAGTATGTGTTGACTTCTGAGGCCATGTTGAGACCTATGGTCAGTACAGTTGCTGAGGGCCATGAGTGTGTCAGTGGTTCTAGTAAGGCCAGAGGCCATGTGGATGTGTGTGGCTCATGTTATCACTGAAGCTTATGAAGAATATCATAGTCTGTCAAAAATTTAAAAAGAAATAATATAGTATTGAATATACTTTCAAAGAATACAGGAGGCACATCACAAGAAAATACCATCACAGACCCATGTCCTTCATGTAATACTTATAAAGAACCTTAATATATTTCTGGCAAAGAATTTCTACAAACATATTCAAGCATATTGTGAATGTATGGCATTAATCACTGGAATACAAAGTTGGTTTAACATATCAAATTTAAAGTAATTCATCATAATATACAGTATAAGCTAAAAGAAATTCATCATTATTTCAAATAATACATTAAAAGTTAAAACATTAAACTCCCACCCAAGGTTAACATTCTCAATAAGCCAAGGAAAGCAGCAAAGTTTTGTTATAACAAAGTAAGCTTGACTCCTGAAGCTCCCACCTATGTGTCCCTGTCATAACACCATCTCCCATGATGTGACCCTCATTATAGCCAATGCGATGTGCCTGGATTTTCTAACCCCTATCTGAATAAACACAGAGCTAAAAACAAAAACAAAACAACAACAAAAGCATTTTGTTAAAAAACCTTTTTTTAATATACAATATCCAGCATCAAGTATTTTATTATAACAGTTGTAAACAGGTTATTACAAGAATCTACTTCTGAGGCCTTTCAATTTTCTCATGATCATAGAACTTAGAACATTAAGGCATTATAATTTGAGATATTGTTTTTTGAGCCCCTATAGATTTAAAGATCATTTTGAGGTAATTTGGATAAAGCATTAACTACAATTTTTGGTTTTTTACTTTTTATATAGGGTTGCCTTTTGTGTAGCCCCATTTATTAAACATCATTTTGGCAATCCTGATATAAGTCACATATAGTCATGTCATACTATCTGTATATGATATTTTTATTTGATTATATTATTTTTAGTGCCTTTTAAGCCAGAATCTTGAATTTGCAGTAACCCTCCTGCCTCAGTCTCTCAAGTGCTGGAATCACAAGCATTTACAACCAGCCAGCCTGATGTGTTTGTCCTTGTTAACTCCCTTCAGGTACAAAAAATTTGTGAGAACTGTGTTCACTCTTCACATTTCTCCTTGTGACAAAACACTGTGTGGTGGTTTGAGTATGCCTGGCCTAGGGAGTGGCACTATGAGGAGGGATGACACTGTTGAATATGTGTGGCCATATTGGAGGAAGTGTGTTGTGGATGTGGGCTTTAAGACAATCAACCCAGCTGCCTGGAAGCCAGTCTTCTCCTAGTGGCCTTCATATGATGATGTAGAACTCTCAGCTCCTCCTGCACCATGACTGCCTGGATGCTGCCATGCTCCCACCTTGATGATAATGGATCGAACCTCTGAACCTGTAAGCCAGACCCAATTAAATGTCATCCTTATAAGAGTTGCTTTAGTCTTGTTTGTTCACATCCATAAAACCCCAACTAAGACACACTAGATAAAAGCAACTTGAGGAAGGATGAGTTTATTTTGGTTCATGGTTTGAGGTAACTTCTAGACAGGGAAGGCATGGTAGCAACCAGAGCATAAGGCAGCTGGTCACCTTGTGTCCATAGTTGTAAAATGAAAGAGATGCATGCTAGCACCTAGTTTACTTTCTTCTTTGTTTACTATGGGATTTATCTCATATTGGGGCTCAATACCTAAAGGTTGTCTTACTAAAACTTGGCAGCATTCATAGAGACTGAACAGATACTCTACCTCAGTACTAGCTGCCCAACCCAAGGTCACTTTGAAGGCCACTCAAGATGTATCTAGAGTATCCCCTACACTAGAATGGTTGAGTCTCATGTAAGGAGTTTCTCTCCTGTGGGCTCCACTCAGTGCTGTGTGTGTTGTGTAGTCTCCTCCTTACTGACAGGAATGCAGAAGCCCTTCTGTCCTGAGTTAGGTCCCAGAGCTGGTGTGTCAAGTAGTTTTTTCTCTGTAAATAGTTTTTATTCTGACTTTATGGCTTTTATTCTTTTCAAGCCAAGACTGATGTTTTGGTTCAAGATTCTTGAACCCCTGTGTAGACTTCACAGATGCTTTCTCTTTACAAGGCCCCTCTTTTATGTATTCTTCCCACATATCCTACATATGTTATCCTTCTTATCCTTGGGACATTACCAGATTCTGATAGCCCTGATACCACAGTATAAAAATGTGTCCATTACTCCAGGTCCATAGCCTAAGTCTGTAACTCTTTTCTCATTTGAGCCTATTCTGGATCACAGATCAACAGTTTTTACAAACCTATGACTCAAAGAGGTAGATTTTTTCCCCATGTGATTCTGATTAATTTATTAATAGTTGTTGCTGTTATTGTTTAGTAAATAGTAGCTGACTATTTACTCTTGACTTGTCCTGGCCGCAGTGCTCCACGGTGCCCCATGTTTGGGGGCCAAGTGACCGGGTCTGTTCGGGTCAGTCAACAGGGTCTAGCAAGAGAGAAAGAGAGTGGGAATGGAGGGGGAAAAGACGAGAAGAATGGAAACAAGACAGAGAGTCTGATCAAGTCTCATTTATTTAAAGGAAATTCTGGGTATTTATATGCTTTTCCATGTGCCTTGCAGCCATGGACAAGCAGGGGAACACAGCTGAAGGCATTTTGCCATGTGCCTCGCAGCCGTGGATACCACCTGCCTTGCAGCCGGGGTCACTAAACAACAAAACAAGATATGTGGGATAAACAAGATGTTTATGAGAGTGTGCTCAGCTGTTGTAGGCTGTTGAAAAAACAAGTCTCTTGTCAGGGTATATGGCTCAAGATGGCTACAAAGATGATAGCCGCTTTTTGCTAGGAGTCAGGTCCCAACATTGACTGTCATTTCTTGGCAAGATTAGTCTTTAACATTTCTGTGTATTGTCTCTCATCTTTAAACCTAACAGCAGCTACCTGGAGGTTACCTTGTGGTTGGAGGCCACCCCTTGACCTCCCCAGTCCTGGGTAAGCTGCTGTTGCTTGGCTGGGAAGCCTAAACATGATGATGCTGAGAAGAATTTGGGCCAAATTTTTATCTGCTATAAGGAGACCTCTTTGGAAAAAGGGCAGTTTTAACGAATCTTATTAGTAGCATTGCTGCTGAATTATTTTAAAGTTATTAAATGACCACTACTAAAAAATTAGCTCAGTTAAATTTTCCAGATTTTTTTAATTTTCATTCTTATCTTTTTAATTGGATATTTTCTTTATTTACATTTCAAATGTTATCTCCTCAGGTTTCCCCCACAGAAACCCCCATCCCCTTCCTACTCCCCCTGCTTCTATGAGGGTGTTCCCCCATCCACCTACCCACTCCTGCCTCCTGCCTTAGAGTTCCTCTGCACTGGGACATCAAGCCTTCACAGGAACAAGGGCCTCTCTTCCCATTGATGCCCGACAAGGCCATCCTCTGCTACATATACAGCTGGAGCCATGGATTCCTCTGTGCATACTCTTTGGTTGGTGGTTTAGTCCCTGGGAGCTCTGGGGAGTCAGGTTGGTTGATATTGTTGTTCTTTCTATAATGTTTCAAACTCTCTCAGCTACTTCAGTCCTTTTTCTAACTCATCCATTAGGGACCCTGTGCTCAGTCCAATAGTTGGCTACAAGCATCCATCTCTGTATTTGTCAGGTTTTGGCAGAGCCTCACAGGAGACAGCTCACTCAGGATGATATTTTCTAGTTCCATCTATTTGCCCGTGAATTTCATGAAGTCATTGTTTTTAATAGCTGAATAATACTCCATTGTGTAAATGTACCACATTTTCTGTATTCATTCCTCTGTTGAAGGACATCTGGGTTCTTTCCAGCTTCTGGCTATTATAAATAAGGCTGCTATAAACATAGTGGAGTATATGTCCTTGTTATATGTTGAAGTATCTTTTGGATATATGCCCAGGAGTGGTACAGCTGGATCCTCAGGTAGTACTATGTCCAATTTTCTGAGGATCCGCCAGACTGATTTCCAGAGTGGTTATACCAGCTTGCAATCCCACCAACAATGGAGAAGTGTTCCTCTTTCTCCACATCTTCACTAGCATTTGCTGTCACCTGAGTTTTTGGTCTTAGCCATTCTGACTGGTGTGAGGTAGAAACCTAGGGTTGTTTTGATTTGCATTTTCCTGCAACTAAGGATGTTGAACATTTCTCTAGGTGCTTCTCAGCCATTTGATATTCCTCAGTTGAGAATTCTTTGTTTAGCTCTGTTCCCATTTTTAATAAGGTTATTTGGTTGTCTGGAGTCTAACTTCTTGAATTCTTTGTACATATTGGATAGTAACCCTCTGTCAAATGTAGGATTGGTAAAGATCTTTTCCCAACCTGTTGGTTGCTGTTTTGTCCTATTGACAGTGTCCTTTGCCTTACAGAAGCTTTGCAATTTTATGAGGTTCCATTTGTCTATTGTTGAGCTTAGAGCATAATCCATTGGTGACCAGATTTTCTTGATACTTGTAGGTTTTGTCACCAGGTTTCCCCAATCTTGTAAAGTGTCACAAGTGAGATTATTACCAATCAACTCTCTGGGGGATTTTGGCCTACCCAGATAGAAACTGTGGCTAGGCAAGGAGAAGCTACTCAAGGGCCAGTCTTTGGCAGCTTTGGGGTTCTTCAGTGTTCCCCTCTGCAGTGAGTGGTGGCAGCAAGCTGGCCAGAACAGTAGCAGGTAGCACCCTCCAGATACAGTATCTATGAAGGTCTTAGGCATTGTGATCCCTAGTTCTGTAAGTGGGTCAGGGAATCAAGATTCTTTAGCACTTGGCAGCAACTGGTAGTGTAGCTCCCGGTCACATCCTGGATATTGAAATTCTTCAGCCTTTGACAGCATCCAATGACAGTTCTGAGCATAGGGTTTCTGAGACCCTAGCTCCAGGTGTTCACAGATCTCTGAAGCTCTTCCAGAATTTATAGTCTGCCCTGTTGTTTCTTTCTTCCTATTATGAGCTCAGCCTACAGTATTAAAACTAGTCAAGAAAAGACAATTGGAGAGAAGCCTTTTGTTGGTCCTAATATTATAATACCAAGAAAGGTAGCCAAAGAAAGGATCTCCCAGCTGATCCCTTGAGTGAGCCTTGGTAGCCTATTATATAGCCAGAGAATGGATGTTTAGACAAGTTATGAACACCTCACATGCAAATGAAGGTTTGTGTCTGCACCTATTACAGAGTCACATCCAAATGCAGGTTTGTGTTTGTGTTAATCTCATAATCTCAGCATTGCTCGCTTAGTGCCAATCACAACAATATCTTTGTTAGGCTACCAGGGTAAGGACAAAGTCCTCTGGCCTAGGTAGAAATAATTGCAGGAGTATCGACAGTTTACTGAAGCTGTGGTAGTGGAATGTCTGATTCAAAACTGTAAAACATCCTGGCTGGGGCTGTGACTTCAGAGACTGGGACACACCACAGTGCTAACCTCATGTGGCTTTCTCATGGCATCTGTGGATGGCCAGCATCAGAAGCCCAGTTGCCTGTTTGACTGATAGTCTTTGGTCTTGGGTAAGTAGGTTAGCAAAGGAATCCAGCAGCTGTAAACAAGGCATCTAATTGACTTAGCCAGCAAGATCTTTGCTTAATTATAGGTAAGTGAACATCAGAAATACTACTAATAATACGAATGCATCTTAACAGTGAATTTTAAAGAGTTGCCAAGGGAGTAGTGGGTCACCTCCCCTGTCTCAAAGCCATCACAAAAGCATTGGTGTTTTCTTTGATGTTTCCACTGAGGAAAGCTACATAGAACCTTGGACAACTAATACTCCTTACCTATTTCCAAACGCCACCAAAGTTCCACTGACAAGGCAAAAAGTCAAAAAATTAAGACAAAAAATGTCTCACATAATGGCCAGGATCTGAATCAAAAGAAGTCCACACCTGTGATGTCCTAAGAGCCATCCTGTTGCTGACAGCTGTTGAAATGGTTTCTCGGGAACAGTGGTCTTCCTGGTGCTAACTGGGATGTAACTCTCCTGGGTTGATCTTGATCTGGCTTGTATATTGATATGTGCACATAGATTACTTTCTGTCCAACAGGTATGGCTATGCCACTATGATTATTTACTGTTGTGTATTTTATTGTGATTATCATATTTTTACTTGCTTTGGAAGTAGAAGAGAGAGAGGTTTGAGGAGACAGTAAATTTATATATTTAATGTATATTTTTTAATTGCACCATTTTTTAGACCTTTGTTAGATTTTTTTTAATCAACTAAAAACTGGAACACGGTCAGTAGAGCCTATTGGAGGAGTCAGTGTGGATTTCTACTCATATTTCCAACCTCACTTCCTGACTTTTGTCAATATGCTCATGACTTCTAAACATGACTTCCATGATTTTACATTATCCATTCCTTTAGACATCAGAGAGAGAGAGAGAGAGAGAGAGAGAGAGAGAGAGAGACAGAGAGAGAGAAACAGAGAGAGACAGAGAGACAGAGAGAGAGAGACAGAGAGACAGAGAGAGAGAGAGAGAAAGAGAGAGAAAGAGAGAGAGATATAGAAACAGAGTGAGACAGAGAAAAAGAGAGAGACAGACTGAGGGGGATTCCCTAAATGACAATGCTATTTAGCGTGCAATGAGCCAGCATGGCATAGAAATCAGAGAAAGAGGGTATATGTGAAGAAACTTTTTAAAGGCAAGATGAGGAAGATTTTATGATTATTTTGAAGCAATGGTCTCAGTAGTAGGACTGGTAGGCAGGGTGCTCTAAGGAGAAGGGGAGGTGAAAGGTAGAGGGAGATAGAGAGAAAGAGGGAGGGATGGAATGGGGGGATAGTGGGAGTAGGAGTGAGGGTCCTTTCAAAACACTTAGCTTTGAAAACACCTCCTGTTGGTCCTAAAGTAGTCAAAGAGGGCAGTAGGTACTTGGTGTCACTGTTTCTGTTTGTACTGTTATCATGTGATAAAACTTAAATACTGACAGCCCAGATGTGAACTTAAATGACTAAGGTACGTCAGTGCCTTGTCATCTGAGACAGGTTTATAAATTATGCGAGAAGACAGCTCGTGTAAGCCATAGCCAGTTGCCTGTTCCAACTGTATTTCTCCTCCTGTTCCCTTTTACCCCTCTCCACTCTTATCTGCCTGCAGTCTGGGAGGTAAGACATGATAGATAGGAGAGAGCAATGCTCTGGGAAAAATGAAGGGTCCAGTTTGATGTCTTTCTCAAAGAGTATTCTCAGAATAAAATGGAAAGATACTCTCAAAGAAACAGTTCGATGTTTGGGACAAAAAGCATACCTGGAAGACTAGTCAGAACAGACTGTCTGTTCGAGCTGTCTCATAAAGTACAAAGAGGTAAGGGAGTTTCTGAGAGTGCAGTGGGAAGTCATGAATGCTTATGGGATATAGAAGCTTTGGGCCCAGCTGTGTAACTGGAGTCCCATAAGACTACACTGTGATGACTTGTTTTTTACTACCAGTGGCATTACAATGAACTAGCAGACTCAGCTCCGTGTGTGCCTCCTATGGGATGATGCTGATGTCAAACTTGTTGCACCACAGCCACAGGCCTGCCAAAGCAAGTACACTCAAGGTTTTCACCTCCCTGGATTCCACCAGGATGGAGCAGCTTATATTTGTATATTTAGAGACTTGGTCACGTCTACACAACATCGAGTTGATCCTTAGAAATGGTTCAGTGGGAGATTCTGTTCTATGTGTCCTGACACAGCTTTTGAAGTTAAAGCTATTATAGTGCAAAACTCACTGAATTTCATGCTTTGCATGGATAGATCCAGTGTGAGTGGATTTTATCTCAATAAAGCTGATTTTTAAATGAGACAGAAACCATACAGAGTAAGGGGAATGAAATCTTTAAGAAAAAGAAATAAGATACTTCTCTAGACCAGGAATTAATGACTAATAGAATTTATAGAATAAGATGAATTTACAAATGTTTCTACTTTAAGGGAAAGAAATGTTCAGAGTCATAGGCACGTTTCAGAAAAGAGAGGGGACAATCTAGAGCCAACTGCCTTGCAGAAGGCACAAGCTGAGAGAGGCGGAAACAGGCTCTTCAAGACATTTTCCTTTTTCAGCTATGTACATACATACTTGTGTGTGTGTGTGTGTGTGTGTGTGTGTGTGTGTGTGTGTGCACACTCATGCATGTGTGAGTGTGTGTGTCTTGCATGCCTGTGTATATATACGTGTTTTTCTGTGTGTGGTTTCTGTGCATGTAGAATCCTACATTTAACGTTGGGAGCCATCCTCCCTCACTTTTCTCTCCACCTTACCCAATGAGGCAAGGCCTCTTGATTAAACCTGAGCCAGCTTGTTCTGGGATCCCTCATCTCTACCTTCAGAACCTGGAATTACAGGCAGGTGGCACCCCCTACTAGGCTTGTATGTGGGGTTTTGGGGGGCACAAACTATGATCTATCATATTTGTGCTGCAAGGAATAAACACATCAACCATGAGCTGCCTTCCAGACCTCCCACAGGTTTTGTTTTCTGTTTGTTTTGTTGTTTTGTTTTGTTTTCCTGTTTTGGGCTCTTGCTATGTCACATAGTCCCACCTGGAGCTCACAACATAGCTGAGATTGTCCATGAACTCCTGATCTTCCTGCTTCCGTCTCCCAAGCGGTACAACTTTACTGACTGATACATAATACTTATGGGGTATCTGCCAAGTCAAGATGAGGTCAACTGCTTAGGTCTATCTCATCTTTAATCCTGGGCATTTTTATAGTGAGAAAATTCTAGTTCCACTAGCTATATTGAGCTATACAATACAGTATTTAATTATATACAGTGATCTAGAACACCAGAACTTTCCACTAATAATTTCTTATATAGTGATTAGGCTTTCCATATGCCCTCTAGTAACAGCCTACCCTGTGCTTGAATGAAATCTGTTTTTGCAGATTCAATAAAGAAAACTGTTTTCTTTCTGTGTCTACCTGCTTGTCCATCAACACATGAATGGAATCATAAAGTCTGGTTATACACACAATGGAATACCATTAAGCATCCTGAAAGATGAAATCTGTCATTTGTCTTTCTGTGGCTAGATGGGAGGGTGTTACAACAAGGAATGCTCATTTTCAGCCACTGACCAGCAGGGAGGTTGTGTCTTAATAAGCAGGAGGCCTCCTTTTCTTCTGAAATTCATCACTTTGCTATGCTCCTCCCATGGACTGATGTGTCTGCTCCATTCTCCTTGGTAACTAAGCACAGTACACTCATGCAGGGCAGGTTTCAAGAAACATTTTTAACAAATAGACATTTTCTCAAACTACTCGCTCTGTTTTACCCCACATTCTCTATACACACACATCACCTTGCTTTGTCATTTCCCTCCTGACGAATACTCTGATCTCTCCAATAGTCTATAGACACTTAGGACACAAGAACCATAGTCTCTGTCTTACAGGCTGGGTACCAGAAGGAATTACTTGCTTTACATTCATCGCCTAGCAGTTCCATGCCTACAGTACCTGGCAGGAGGCTTTCACTCTCTGGACATCCTTGTGGTTCAGCTGAACTACATTAGTCCACCTGTCATAGTTTCTGTTGCCTTCAGATATTAAAAAAAAAAAAACAGCTTTGAACATTTTAACAGGGATTTTAATCTATGATATATGGAGATCTTCTCAATTTCTTGTGCTATTAATTCCCCCCAACTCACCACCAGCAGAAAGAAGATTGGAATCTGGAGGACAAAAGGAAATAGAGATGAACAGAATGAAGGAGGGATGGGCTACATTTCTAGTCCTCCAACAGAATAACCTGACAGTAGCAACTTAAAGGGTTTATTGGGGCCCAGTGTTGGAGGGCACAGTCCCCAGGATAGGGAAAGCATGGCAGTGAGGGCATGAAGCATCTGCTTTCACCACATCCACAATCAAGGAGCAGAGATGATGGATGCTGGTAGTCAGGCAATCTCCTCCCTTTTCCTGTTTTACTCCAGCCAGGAACCCCAGCTCCTGGGATGGTGCTACCTACATTGAGTATGGTCATCCATTTTCCTCCTCTGCTAATTTATTTGCAAACAGTCTCCTTAACTGTTGAGAGCTATGCTTGCTAGGTGAGTGCAAATCCAGTCAAGGCGACAATGAAGACTAATACTAAGCAGCACAGGCTGAAAACAGAAAAAGAAAGGGAGAAAGAAAGGAAGGAAGGAAGGAAGGAGAAAAGGAAGGAGAAAAGGAAGGAAATGGAGAAAGAGAATGGAAAGGGGGAAGGAAAGGAGAAAATGGAAGGGGAAAGAAAGGGAAAGAAGGGGAGAGGAGGGGAGGCAAAAGGAAGGGAGGGAAGAAGAGAAGGGAAGAGACTGGATGAGAGGAAAGGAAGGCAAGGAAGGAAAGGGCAAGAAAGAAAAAGATGAATTCACTGGGAAAAAAATGCCAGTGGTTTGGTGAGCAATGGAGTATTCCAATACCATCAACCACTTGTGAACCTAGGACCAAAGGGCAAGGCAGGTTGTCTACACCCACCAACCTGTAGCTCACATGCAAATCTCACAAACAAATGGGTGAGCTGATCTGTGTTCTCATGGCAGTGATTCATGTTATACTACTGCCCAGTAGATCCCAAAGCTAATGTAGTCTCTGGTCTTCCTGCCAGCAGAATAAGAAACATGGGGCATGGCAGTGCCAGCTGAGGCTCAACCTTGACCATCCAGCAAGGACATGTGGGCCTTCTCCTGGAGTGCTCAGCTGTAATTCATGAAGAAGCTAAATGGCAGACTCCTTCACTGCCTCTGCCAAGGAAAGGTTCATGAAGGCAACCAAGCCACACATTTTCCTGCCTTCTTGTCAGCTGTTTTCCATGTTTTCAGGGTTTGGCATCAGACTTCTCTGCTCTGGCCTCAAGCTACATTGTGTGTCAATACGGCTGTCTCTGTACAATAAACCTAAGATTCATAGTTCATCTTCCCCAGATCACGGAAGAATTTTCTTGGATATAGGTAAGATAACTTTAATTTTGGTATCACTCCCACAGTGGAGGGGAAAATAACTGAGAACATTTTCAGACAGCTTTTGATGCGAAACACAACTTTTCCCTCACCGACTTCCAGAAGACTGACTGTCTTGATAGCTGTGGGGATCAGTACAGTTTCCTTCATGTTTAGAAATGGTTCCAAGTGATAGGATGGCAGATGGCAAGGCAAGCCATCTGGGCTCCATTCACATCCTGGGACCTCTGTGAAAGAAACTAAAATCCACAAGAAAAGCTAACATCTCAGATTTCCACATGGACTCATTTCCTAGAACAAACATAACAAATGGCCATGCACCTGGTGACTTAGATTAATAAAATTTTATTCTCTCATGATTCTGAAAGCCAAGTCTTCCATCAAGATGAGGACATGGCCATGTTACTTTTGTAAGTATTAGGGGACAATCTTTGCTTCCCTCAGCTTCTGAAACTGTAGTAACTGAGTGGCTTACACTCACATCTTCCCACACCTGGCTCTACCATCAGCCATATTTCTTTCTGGGGTCACTGTTTTTCTTCTTTGTGTCTCTTTTAGAGACTTTATCACTGGTTAAGATCCCTACTCAAATCACACACAATTTTGTTTTCAATCTTTGCCTTAATTACACCTGTCAACAGACGTATTCTAAATGAGGTCACTGTGATGGTTAATCTTTGTTGTCAACTTCACTGGTTTAGAATCACCAGTGAAACACTTCAAAGGAAACACACCTTTGAAGGTTTCTGTGAAGATGTTTCCAGAGAAATTTAACAGAGGGAGAGAGATCCACCCTGGATGTGGATAACACCATCCTATGATCAGAGCCTCAGCCTCAGGACTCAGCACCAGTTCTCTCCTGTTTCCAGAGTGTGAATGCAAAGTGCCCAGATGCCATCCATTGCCTTCTTTGCCATGTTGGACTTTCCTTCTTATGTTGATCTTATGAGATAGCCTGCTTTGGCAAAAGTAACTACGACAACCATAGTCAGAAATCATTTTGTGGCTATTGACGAGCTAATTTTGAAGT
This sequence comes from Rhabdomys pumilio, assembly GCA_030674055.1. Lineage (NCBI taxonomy): Eukaryota > Metazoa > Chordata > Mammalia > Rodentia > Muridae > Rhabdomys > Rhabdomys pumilio. The sequence goes on along the minus strand of JANHMN010000001.1, from coordinate 202,595,321 downwards.
TTATATGGAGATACTAAAGACCTAGAATAGTCAGCTCAATATTGAAAAGCTCAAGGGTTTGACATAGCTCAATATTAAGTCTTACTAGAAAACCACAGTGATCAGGAGAGTATAATTCTGGTGAACAATGAGACAAACAGAGCAACCCAACACAATAGATAGGCCAGAAATATACCCAGAATGCAGGCCAGAAATAAACAAGATCAGGTGACTGATCTCTGACAGAGGAGCAGAGGCAATGCAATGGAGACAAGATAGATGTGCCAACAGGTACCACTGTGCATCCACCAACAACAATGGCAAAAACAGATCTCACTCATTACATAAATTTACCTGACATGGATAATAGACCAGATTATAAGTTGTAAACCTATAAGACTAATAATTACTATGGGGAAAATACCTGTCCTTGGATATGGTATTACAGTTTTAACATACAAAATGCATGAGACATGAAAAAAGAATTAATAAACTGGAATTTGTTAGAACTAATTTTTTATGGTTTGCAAAAAATACTAGCAAGAGAGTGGAAATATGGTTACTGGAGAGAATACTTGCAAAAAGAACATGAAGTAGAGGGCTATTATTATAAATTATGCAAAGAACCCTGTGTGTGTATGTTTATGGGTGGGTTGATGTGCATTTGTATATATGTTGAGGTCGGTCTTTCTAGACCATGATCTGTCTTATACATTGAGACAAGGTCTCTCTCTAACCCTAAAGCTCATTGAGTTATTTGAGAGCCCAGCCACATGAGGGTAGTACTATTTCTAGGAAGGTAGCTTGGGATATATTAGAAAGACAGCAGAATATGATCCTGGGAGCAATAGTAAGAAGTCATTCAGTATTTCTGATTCAAATTTCTTTTTCTGCTTTAGTTTCTAACCCAACTTCTTTCAATAATGAACTATATAACCTGTAAGATGAAATAAAATATTTTCTCCTCAAACCACTTTTGGTCATATGTTTATCATGGCCACAGAAAATACTCTAGGGTAACTGTCAAGAGAACATTTGAGACAGCAAAAGTACACTGTACAACATGACCTTGCTAGCTGTGTGTTGTCATATATTTGTTAAAACTTATGTGCATATAGCATTGTAAACTGTGAGCTGGGCAAGGTACAGATTGCAACAATGCAGCACTATGGGGCTGGCTATCAAGCCGGAAGGTCAGGGTGTACAGAGGAACTCTCCTTTCCACTCAGCTTTTCTGTGAATAAAAACTAATCTCAAAGATAAAGTTTATTGATCTAAAATTGCCTATTAGTGGAAGCAGAACCAAAAATATGCTCTCAATAACAATGCAGTGAGTGTCCAATGAAAGCATCCCCTTACACACAGTGCACTTGAATGTTGGCAGCCAAAGCACTGCCAGAATTCACTACAGTATGAGAACTCTGGGGACATAAAATGCACCCCTGGCTATCCTTAAAGAAGACAGTGTTTAGATTTTAAACTCTATTAAATTATGTTTTGCTTTAAATGTTATATACACAGTAGTGATACTAAAGATGTTTGCAAAATGGAATATATGGAAAAAAACAAGAGAAGTTCTTCTGACTCATGTACAAAACAATGGGAATATGTTTTATTCAGAAAATGTGACAAAACCTGTCAGTTAAGAATACTTTTAAAATGCTTAAATTTAACTATTAATATAAATAAAAATATGCTATAGATCTAGCACATGGCTAAAGAACATATAACATACATTCAATGACAAATTAAGCCCAACAGCAAGGAAGCTAGGAGACAAAACCACCTAATGACATGTGACAATATTCATGATACCTTTAAAATAGTGAGACACAAACTATAAATGCAACATGAATGCAATGCTATGATGTATATGCATGCACGTATATGGCTGAGGATTTTTTTTTTTGTCACTTGACACAAGCTGGAGTCATCTGAGAGGAGAAAACCTCAAATGAGAAAATACCTCCATAATATTCAGTTGTTGGAAATTTCTTAACAAGTGATTGATGGGGGGAGGTCCCTGCCTATTGTGTGTGTGGCCACCTCTAGCTGTGGTCCTGGGTTCTATAGGAAAGCAGATTGAACAAGCCACTGGTAGCAAGCCAGTAAATAGCACTCTTCCATGGTTTCTGCTTTCAGCTCCTGCCTCCTGCCAATTTCTGCCCTTTGTAGTTCCTGTCCTGACTTTCTTTGATGATGAACTGTGATGTGGATGCTTAAGCCAAATAAACCCTCTCCCTCTCAAGTTGCTTTTGTCATAGTGTTTCATCACAGCAATAGCAATCCTAACCAAAATATATGGCAAGACAGAACTGAAATTGAGAAAATGCTTCCATTAGTTTGGACTTCGGGGAAGTCTATAGCAAAGTTTTGCAATTAAAGATATAGAAGAACTTGTCTCACTGTGGGCAGTGTCACCCATGGGCAAGTGCTCAGGGTTGTACAAGAAAGGGAGGCTTAGCAAGACAGAAAGAGGAAGCCAGTAAGCAGCACTCCTCCATAACCTCTGTTTCCAAATGTTCTGTTTCAGTTCCTGCCTCCAGTTTCCTGCTTGAGTTACTACCCTGACTTCCCTTCATGAGATGAGCTATAAGCTCAAATAAATCCTTTTCTTTCCAAATTACTTTTTGTCATGGTGTTTTATCACTGCAACAGAAAGCAAAATAGTAGAGAATTGTAGTTTGAATAAGAAAGGGCCTCATAGGCTCACATATGTCAATGCTTCGTTTCAACAGGTGGAACTGTTTGAAAAGGATTGAGAGGTGTGACATTGTTGGAGGAGGTGTGTCACTAGGCGTGGTCTCTGAGTTTTAAAAAACTCACAGTGATCCCCAGTTCTGTAGCAGAAAACCTGCTGTGGTCTCCCTTTCCTCTCTGACTCAATGCCCAACAAATCACAAAGATGGTCTTCCCTAATCCTCCTTCTCTTAACTCTTCCTGATTTCTCAGCTTCCAACACTGAGAGGCATTCACTGGGAACACATAAGCAGGGCAGATCATGGAAATAGGTATGCTAACTGACAACTCTCACCACTCACTCCTCACCTCCAAATGCAATTATCCAGTCTCACCCCTAGCTCTGCAACAGAACACTCATGATAGCCTTCCCTTTCCCCAGTTCCTATCTCCCATGGATCTCCTACTAACTCCTGCCCCATTCATTGCATTGTACCATACCCGACTCCCAGAAGGCACCCCCTGCTAACCCAAGGGCCACTCCTCCCAGGGCAACAAGTAGACTGAAAGTGAGCCTACATTTCTCCTACTGTATCCACAGTCTTATCCACAGCCCAGTAGCAGGAAATCTGCTGCGGTTTCCCTTTTATCTCTGATCCCATCCCCAATGACTCAAAAGACCTTCTCCTCCAACCTCCCTTTCCCCAATTCATCCCCCAGTATCTCAACCTTCGATACCACCAGGTATTTATTCACTGTGAACACACCAGCTGAGCAGGCCAGGAAAAAAGACAACACGGAGCCATTACTCTCTAAAACTCCTGAGAGGAACAGAAACCAAGAAACAAAACACCCACAAGCAAAACAAGGACAAAACCAGAAATCAACAACTGAGACTATAATCATCCCAAACCCAGATACCTAGATGCCAGTGTAAAACCATAATAACAGCCAAGGCAATAAATTGCCACTAAAGCCCAGCTATCTTACCTCAGAAGTCCCTGAATATTTCAACATACTGAAGCATAATAAAAAACACCTTAAAACCAACCATAAGAAAATAATAGAGATTATTAAAGAGAAAATGACTAAATTCCTTAAAGAGTTCCAAAAGAACAAAAAATGAAGAAAATGAATCTATATATGAATATATAGATTATATATATAATATTAGGAATTTGAAAAACGGCAAAGTCAAGCTTCCCCAAGAGAATACAAGAGATATGGTGGCAGAGAGAAGCTCAGATGTTGAAGATAAAATAGTAGAAATGAAAACACTGGTGATCAAAGAAAATGTTAAATCTAAATTCCTCCTGACAGAAAACTTCCAGGAACTCTGAAACATCATGAAAAGACCAAACCTAAAAGTAATAGGAATAGAAGGAGAAGAATCCCAGCTCAAAGACCCAGAAAATACTATCAACAAAAATCATAGAAGAAAAACCTTCTAACCTAAACAAGGAGATTCTTATAAAAGGTATAAGAAGTATACAGCACACCAAATAGATTGGACAAGACAGAATCTGCATCACATAATAATGAAAACACTATACATATAGAACAAAGAAAGAATTTTAAAACTAGCAAGAGAAAAAGACCAAGTAACATATGAAGGCACACTTATTAGAATGATACCTGACTTCTTAATGGAGACACTAAAACCAAGAGGGTTCTAGACAGATGTCCTACAAACTCTACAAGACCACAAATGCCAGACCAGTCTACTATGCCCAGCAAAATTTCACTGACTATTGATGAAGAAAATAAGATATTCCATGATACAAATTCAAACATTATCTATCTACAAATCCATCCCTACAGAAGATTCCAGAAGAAAAAAAAATCTAACCTAAGAAAGTTACCTACACCCATAAAAACACAGGAAATAAATAATCTCACACCACCAAAATCAAAATAGGGTCTCTCTTTCTCTCTCTCTCTCTCTCTCTCTCTCTCTCTCTCTCTCTCTCTCTCACACACACACACACACACACACACACACACACACACACCAGCACCAGCACCAATAAAATAACAAGAATCAACAATCATTGGTTATTGATAACTCTCAATATCAATGGTCCCAATTCCCCAATAAAAAAACACAGACTAAATGAATGAATCTGAAAACAGAACCCCTATGCTGCTCCAAGAAACACACCTCAATATCAAGCACAGACAGTACCTTAGGATAAAAGTTTGGTGTATAGTTAGGGAAGGACACTTCATAGTTATCAAAGGAAAAGATGAACCAGAAGGTGACATTTCCATTCTTAATATCTATGCCCCAAACACAAGGGCACCCAAGTTTATAAAAGAAACACTATAATAGATTAAAGCACATATTGACCCTCACACACTGAAGTGGTAGACTTTAATACCTTACTCTCACCAATGGACAAATCATCTAGAATAAAATTAAACTGAGAAATATTGGAGCCAACAGACATTATAAACCAAATGAATATAAGAGATATTTACAGAACATTTCACCCAAACACAAAAGAATATACCTTAGATTCTTTATCTCATGGAACTTCCTCCCAAACTGACCATATCCTCAGATACAAAGCAAGTCTCAAAGACATAATAAAATTGGAATGACTCCATGCATCCTATCATACTATGATATATTAAAGCCGAATATCAACAATGGAAGCAACAGAAAACTTACAAATACATAGAAACCAAACAACTCTCTACTGAATGAAAAATGAGTCAAGGCAGAAATAAAGAAATTAAAGACTTCCTAGAATTCAATGAAAATGAATAGATAGCAGAACCAAACTTAAGAGATATAATAAGAGCTTTGCTAAGAGGACAATTCATAGCACTAAGTGCCTTCATAAAAGAAATTGGAGAGATCTTTACGAGCAAATTAGCAGCATAATTTTAAGTTCCAGAACAAATCACACCAAAGAGGAGTATACAACAAGAAATGGTTAAACTGTGGGCAGAATTAATAAAACAGAAACAAGGAGACCAATGCAACGAATCAGTGGGAAAAAAAGAGTTAGTTCTTTGAGAAAATCAACAAGATAGAGAAACTTTTATGCTAGCTAGCTAACTAATTAACTAACTAAAAGTCAGAGAGAGTATACCCAAAGTAACAAAATTGGAAATGAAAGGCAGACATAACAAAGACACTGAAGAAATCATACTTGAAAAACCTGTATGCCACCAACTTGGAAACTCTAAAAGAAATGGATAATTTTCTTGAAATGTACCACTTACCAAAATTAAATCAAGTTCAGACAAACTATTTAAATAAACCTATAACCCCAAGTGAAATAGAAGCAGTCATGAAAATCTCCCAAACAAAACAACAAACAAAACCAAAAGCCCAGTATGAAGGTGATTCTAGTGAGAACTCCTAGTACTGAGGAGTTCTTATGGGCCATCTCTTATGAGCAAGCAACGATTCCAATCGTGGATCTGAGTTGCACTCAGTCGAGTAGGTGGCCAAGGGTGTCCCATGGGAATCCCCAATCAACCCAGACAAAGGTTTGCTCTCCACAAACTGACAGCGGATCCAGTTGTAGAGGACACCATTCGTACACCGTGAAGTCAAGCTTGTGCCTACATGGAACTTTCACACCTACATTCCAGTCTTTTGTGCATGGGAAGGTACTCAGCAGGCTACCAAAAGAGAAATGCAAACACAAAACCTTTAACCTGCAAACGGTCTTGCCTGCAAAATATGCTAGGCATAGAACTTGTGGGAGTAGCCAATCAATGTTTGATTTGACAAGGCCTACTCCATAAGAAGGAACCCATCCCTGACATCTCTCAGGTAACCACCAAAAACCAGAGACTCGATATTCCAGAGACCTAGGGTAGAACCAAACACTACTGGTCTAAAAAAAATTTGTTTTAAGTATCAGTAAAATTACTCCTAACAATGATATACTACTGCATTCATAGATCAGTACCTCATTCAGCCATCATCACAGAAGCTTCCTCCTGCAACAGAGAGGAGCAGGTGCTGAGAAAAAACTTCAAAACCAAAACCCCACTAAGAGGACATTATGGGGAGAAAGTCTAAAGGGGAGGTCTCCATCAAATCTCTCCTCTTAGAGCTCAGGAAACCCCACAAAAAGTTTGTAAAACTCAGAAGGGGTTGAGGACACCAGGAGAACAAAGCCCTTCGAATCAACAAAAGGCTTCACGATGCACATATGGGTTCACAGAGACTGAAGCAGCAAGCAAGGAGCCTCGACAGGTTTCCACCAGGTCTTCTGCATGTATACTATAGCTGTTAGCTTATTATTTTTATACGTTTGAAAGTGGATACTTTTTAAAAGCCCAAGCCATTAGTTCTCTTGTTCTCTCATTGTCTATGTCTGTGTCTGTCTGTCTGTCTGTCTGTCTGTCTGTCTCATCTGTCTGTCTCTGTCTCTATCTCTCCCCCTTCTCATTCTCTCTCTCTTTCCTCTCTGCTTCATGCTGTAGGTCATATGTAAGTGCTAAGATACTGCTCCAGCACCATGCCTGCCTGCCTGCCTGCCTGCCTGCCTGCCTGCCTGCCTGCCTGCCTGCCTGCCTTCCTGCCTGCCTGCTGCCTGCCTGCCTGCTGCCTGCCTGCTGCCTGCCTGCCTGCCTGCCTGCCTGCTGCCTGCCTGCTGCCTGCCTGCCTGCCTGCCTGCCTGCCTGCTGCCTGCCTGCCTGCCTGCTGCCTGCCTGCTGCCTGCCTGCCTGCCTGCTGCCTGCCTGCCTGCCTGCCTGCTACCATGCTTTGTTCCACAATGGTTTTGAACTTTAATACTCTCTGGAACCACAAGAACACAAATTAAATACTTTTATAAGTTGCTTTAGCCATAGTGTTTTGTCACAGCAAGTAGAAAAGTAACCAAAACAGAAAACATGTGAAATACATGATAAGACTAGGGTAAAATGTTTTAAGATTAATAACAAGTATGTCTGGGTAATTGCTGATTATAATTTGCTATAAAATTCATTTCTGTGTTCTCTAAATATTCTTTAATGTCTTTCTTATAACAAATACACAAGAATAAATACATAAACACTCCAGCTTCATGATGGAATCCTGCATAGACTATTCCCATGGGCTATGTTAGCTCAACAATGTGTACCTATCACTCTTAAGCCTCCGGAGCAAATGAGGAGATGGAGAGAAACCTGAGATCACCACCTCCAACTTTGGCAGAGCAAGAAACAGGAGTTAATGAGAGCCATGAATCCTATGCAAGGTAGCGTATGAACCAATTATTCAGAACTGTTGTACCAAGTAGAAAGCCATAAAAGCAGTAACTGGAGCATGACTCACTGAAAGTGCTGCTCTTTCCTCCACAGTGAGTGTGGGAGAGTCACTTGCACATTACTGCAGACTCAGGAATCTGATGTTCAGCACATTATTGGGTACCAACATGTTTGGTGATTATCCCCTTTCCTTTGATTCTTCCAGCACATTTCTGTAGTGGGTTTTAGCAGAAAATATCGGGTGCCTTCCCTTTTAGAACAGCTGGGGTGGACAGCTGGTCCTTCAGAAACAGAGGATGTTAATAACTTCTAGTGAATATGGAATGGCTTGCTTCAGTGTCGTTATGTCTAGCTGAGTTTGAAGTAAAGCTTTGATAGCCCCACATCCTGCTGGTCACAACTGACACACAGAGTCTGAACGGTATGGCAAAGTTCACTCAGTGACTGAAACTCTTAGACCCAGTGCTCAACTAAATTGCCATGCTAAAACTAAGTAAGTGCTTGTGCATAAGGCTAGCATTGGTTAATAAAACACAATGATTGCAGTAACACCAAAAACAACCTGGAAGAATCCCCCAGATCTTCATCCCATTTTGTTTTGTCTCTCCAAGTTTCACTAAAGCATCATTGTTCTGGTTAGAATAAGGGTGGCCCCAACAGGCTCATATTTTAAGGAACAGTAAATAATTTCTCTAGAGTTCTTGAAAGGTGATATGGAAGTAGAAAACACTAGCAGCTCTTCAAGTGGACTGGGGTCAATTCCCAGCACTTACATGTGACTCACAATCATCTGTAACTCTAGTTACAGGGGACCCTATTTTCTCCTCTTGTCTCAACAGACAGCAAGCACACACAGACACAGATATACATGCAAGCAACACAGCCATATACAAAATCTAAAATTAAATGAATCTTTAAAAAAAAATGCTTCCAATGGCTTAACCACCTGCATCCCCAGTGCAATGCACAAGCAGTCTCTTTATCCTAACCAGTACCTGCTGCTTTCTGTCTCTTTCCTCTTCTGTCCTTGGGCTGTGAAGTGACATCTGTATGACCCAGTTTGTTTATTCCACTGGAAAGTGATGCATAGTATCTTTCCAGATGTTTCTTTCTGTCTACTTGCAGGTTGTCTGTGGAGGGTTGTCCATTGCCATCTGTCAATTTCTTAGCTGAATTATGATGTTAGTTGTTGTGGACAGTTCTTTATATATTCTAAATAATTAAGTACTTTTTAGATGTCTGATAATCTTTCTTTACACTTTCCCAATAATGCCATTTGGATATAGAAAAGTTTGTGGAAAAAGAATGACTCATCATAAGAAAATCAATAAGTGAAATGAATCTTATTAATAGAATTAAGGGGGAAATTGCCTGTTAATATAATATTTTTTAACAAAACTTCAGAAGTGGCATTTCATAAGAAAGAGAGAGGAGAGAGAGAGAGAGAGAGAGAGAGAGAGAGAGAGAGAGAGAGAGAAAGAGAAAGAGGAAGGGAGGGGCTGGGGAACAAGAGGAACTTTCTCACAAGCATTTATTACAAATGCAAAGCTAACAGCTTTCCTAATGCTGGAAGTCTGAAAGCATTCCCTAGGGGCCAAGAGTCACATCAAGAGCCATCTTCTTCATCACCACTCAACATTGCCAGAGTAATCATGGGAAGACAAGCAAAAGGCTTCCTATTCCAAAGAGGTAAAGGGGTCTATTAGGGGCATAATCCTACGATAGAAATCCCACAAATTTAACACAAAACCTAGAGCCAATAAATGATCCAGGAAAACAGCAGCTGAGCAAGATCAATGCATGAAACATCGCTGTTCTAAAAACCATCAATTATGAATACAGAAAGAAAATTATGAATACACAAAACAGGATTCACATCGACATCCAGAGAATAAAGTGTCTACAAATAGACTAAACCAAGTTAAAGACTTGTTCATTGAGAACTGAGGGACGCTGCTGAGAGGGGTTGAAGAGGATCAAGTAAATGTGAGACTATCCTATGGGCATGGATTGGTACACGCACAACTGTTAGAACAGCAAATACTGCTCAAGACAATCTGGAAATAAATGTCGATTCTATCGAAATTCCAGCATCCTTTGTGTAGAAATGTAAGTCTGATTTTCACACTCATATAGAACTGAGAGGTGTTCTGATTGGCCAAGACCGTTCTCATGAGAAGAATGGAACTAGAACGTTTGCATCTTCCAAGGCAAAAGCATGCGAAAAAAGCTACTATACAAAGAAAGTGCTAGTGAGAATAGGACCGCAGACTAGAGCTGAGTACAGATCTCAGCCACACTGATGGATGAACTGGACCCCCAAAAACTCTCAAGAGGGAGAGTAAAGTCTCTTCATCCACGGGGGCTACGCAACTGAAGAAGATGTGAACAAGAACAAACCTGGATCCTCTGAAATCAAAAATCAAAGTGAACTCCAGAACTGTGCAGAGACAAATACAGGAGCTAAAACCATAAATGTGTGGGAAAACATGGAAGATGTGTTGTAGGAATGGATTTGGCAGTGGATTCTCAGATAGGACACTAAAAGCACATGAGGAAAAAAAAACCTAGGTCAGACTTCTATGTATCACTTATGTTTGTGTTACCAAAATAACTATGATAACAAAAGACAGTTGAAATACACTTAGCATTCTCAGGAGAATTTAAACAATTTAAACAAGTATGTCCACCTAAAAATCAAGCTTGTTCTAAGCTGTTGAGCTTTGTGTCCATCACATTAATGACATGAACTACCCATGTTTAGTTCCGCCTCTGTGCTTGAGTGCATTTATCCTTACCATCAACCAGCTTCTCTGATGACAGCAAGGTAGTCCGGAAGTGACAGAGAATCAACATTCCTGGGAGCTTCCTCATTATGTAGTGTGACTAGGAAGTGCTCCCATAGGCTCATGTATCGAGTGCTTAGTCTTTGGCTAGTGGCACTATTTTTTGCCAGGTTCTGGCCTTACTACTACTTAGATAAGAAAAATTCAAGATGTGCCTTGGAATATACCCGCAATTTCTCACTGAGGTAGAAGTCTGAGTAATACACATTTTATTAGTTGTCTTCCCGCCCCCACCTACCTCACTTTCCCGTTCCTCATGCCATGACCCTGGACTTCTTCCAAAACTTTACACATTCAAACTTCTATCTCCAGGTCTAATTGCATTGGAGCCTACACTAAGTCGTGGACAAACAAAGCAATGCCAATGCCTTGCACAAAAGCTTTATCTAATGTGAGGATCCACTCTCAGCATTAAGATCTCTGTAATAGATGTATTCATGTTATTGAACATTTTAAAACATTAATGTTTCTAGGGATGAGTCAGTCTTTTGCAGCCTTCTGACATTTATTTCCATACAATGTTGTCATCAGCCACGTTCATGCTTAAGAAGCACACAATCACAAATATCACAAAACCTTTGTAGTGCTATGAAGAGTTTTGTGATTATACAGTGGGCTGAATTGGTAATGATCTTGAAGTTCATACTGCCCATGGCCCAAAGTTTGGATATGCCCATGAGAGAGTTATATGCTCAATTCAAGCCTCTAAGCTTTAAACAGTTAGGAAGTCAACAAAAGCATAAAGACCTGGACTGGACAGGCATCTAAAGAGCAGCTGTGTTCCTGTTCCTGGCTTCCTGGAGAAGAAACAGCAGTATAAAGTGGGCAAAGATTAAAATTCAGGAATAACAGTCAAAGCCTTTAGAAGACCCAGAACCAAGGCTGGGTGACTCAGATAAGAGTGATTGTTAGCTTCATGCTTTCCTGTCATATCCATGAATTTATATCCCTTACCCCCAAAGCAACTGTGTTTAATCCTTTAAAGATAGCTGGCCACACACGTAAGTAGAGGAAGCCTATGCTGGTTGGTTTTCTATCAACTTTACACACAGTAGAGCCACCTGAGAATAAGGAACATCAATTGAGAAAATACCCCATCATAATGGCTGAAGACGAGTCCGTGAAATATTTTCTTCATTGATGACTGATGTGGAAGGGTCCTTCCCACTGTGAGACAGGTGGACTTGAGGTGTACAAAAGCAAACTGAGCAAGCCAGTAAGCAGTATTTCTCCACTGTCTCTGATTCAGTTCCTGCCTCCAGGTTCTTCCTCTAAGTTCCTGCCCTAAGTTTCTGCCCTCCTATAGGTAAAAACAACTCTTTTACTCCCAAATTGCTGTTGGTTATGGACACAGTCATTTGAGAGCATGAAGCCCTCAACTCATTGTATAAGCTCCAAGGGTCCCAGATCAATCATAAATGCATGGTCCAACAACTACGGCATGTCACAACTGCCTCAAAAAGTTTCTTATCCAGGTTTGGTGTCACATGTCTGTAATCTCAGCACTCAGGAGGCTAAGGGAGTAAGGTTTCAAGTTTAAGGTCAGTCTGGAATATACAGAAGTTTGAGGGCAGTTTAACTTTGTGAGAATTCAAGGCTAACCTGGGCTACTGAATGAGATATTGCCTCAAGAAAACAAGTCAATAAGTCCCCAAACCAACTGCTTGATTTCTTCCCAAATATATAATGATGCAGAGATGGAACATAAAACATTATGAAGGATTCCAGAAACCCTCCTTCCTTACTAACCAGCCTAAAGTATCAACTTCCTCCCGCTACTTTTATGCTAACAATGCCTTTATCTGGTAATGGATTCAGGAATTAAAATTGGGAACAAGAATTGAGCAACAAATAGAAACCTAAAGAAGAAAAAGTGTCGTCTAAGCAAAGGGTAAGGAGCTGTGAGAGCCAAGGCAGAGGCTGGACATTCTCTCCCGTTAGAATCATTGTTCTTGCTTTGTTCATTTATATGACTAGTTCCCTAAGGACCAAGCTTTTGCTACTGTCTAACATCCTCAAGTAAACCTGTATCCCCATCCCATGTAAAAGCCTAACCAGTTACTCAGAGATACTCACTCTAGATAGCAGAATGCTCAAATATTACTTTGGTTTCAAGCTCAGAAAAAAAATAGTCATGGAAACTTTATATAATCTTCTTCATATGAATTCTCAGGGATCAGGAAAGCCTTGGGTCTGGGCCAAAGTAAGAAGTGTTGAGCTACTCAGAAATGGCTTGGCTGGTCAGGAGGGTTCGATAGCTGGGAACTGAAGCTGTTTGCACAACGTGTTGGTTGGCTGAGCTGGAAGAGTTGCCTTCCTGTTGGCAAAGCCTTCCTAAGGGAGGCAAATGCAAAGAGCCTGCTGCTTCTCCCGCGTGTGTGATTGTTTTTCTTTGATTCACTTATTATGTAAGAACAGGCGATCTCTCCAGATGGGAGTGATGGACAGAGTCTAGACATCGTTTATTGGCCGGTGACGTGGAAACAAGTCTGCAGTGTCTACTATTTCTCTTCTTTTGGACTTTTCTCTCCATTTTGCCATTTTTTGATATTGCATATTCTGAAAAAATTAAATGATCCTGACACTTTGAGTAACTCAAAAGCTAAAAGACACATTCCCCACTGCGTCAGGAGTGGCTGCTCGCATTTCCTAAGACAGTAGCTCTGGCCCATGGCTCTCTCAGGAAAGACTGCAAATCACTATCATGTCTGCATCTGGCCTTCCTAGTTTCCTCCAAGGTGGCATACTAAATAAATGAAGAAACAGTGGGTTGAAACACACTCAAGAGCAGTGGTTTCTCCCACTGGAATGTTCCTGAAGATAGCTTACTGTCTTCAACTTATTTAACTGCATTAATTTAACAAAGCATTACCCGGTGTTCACCAGGCACCATGTGACCCGGTAAACCCTAGAACTCAAAGTTATTGGTACAAAACTGTGTCAAAAAACTGCTGCCCCATTTAATAGAAGAGATAAGCCAATGACTTCAGACTTCTTTGTGATACAGTGACTACTGACTTGTCTTCACGTCACCTCTTGTTCCTGATATTCTGTGCTCAAACCTCACTGGGATCATTCAACTTCCCTCTAAGCTGCTTCTTGGTCTCAGCTGTAGACAGGTCTCAAAGTGTATGTTTATCTTTCTAGTCTTGACTTAAAGCACATTTCATTAGAAAATCATTCCTGATGTTCAAGACTGTGTTAATTTCACCCTGTATTCAAGGAGCCAAGTACTAATCACACACCTTATGCTCAGGATCTAATAATCATTGCAACCCTAGGCTACGACACGTGCCTGATACCTAGCAGGAAAGGAATTCCCATTGATGAATGACTACCTGAGCATACTGGAGCGACAAAAGAAGCACTTTTAATGTTTCTTTACCCCAAGTCCTTTCATAAGTAGTTTTGTTTGGTTGTTGTTGTTGCTTTGAATATTACAGAGTTCTTTCAGTATAGAAATAATGTTACTGTAAAAGTTAGCTGGAGATATGCCTACAAATGGCAGATGTCTATGTCTTGGTAAATCTGTGAAACTCTGAGTTACACAAATGAAACTCATTTCTTTTTATTATGGAAAGGCTCAGAACATTCAAAAACTAAATGGCTTCTATGTAAACTGTTAGTCACTGCTTGCTTGGGTCAAATAATCCTTTTGTGACCTACACATCATTGCCTATTGGTCATCCATCCCATTCCAAACATGTTCAGGGCCATAAAAAGAACGAGAGTACTGCTGGGAATTACAACCCTGCACTTTGACCCTGCTGTCCAGTTAGAAGCCATGGCAGAAATCAGATCAAGATATAATCAGACAATCAAGCATACAGGAAATCTGTACAAATTCCTACACTGGTATTACTGAGAATACAAGTGCTGAACACAGCAAAGATAGAGAAGGTGCTTGCTCAGGTCCTTAGGGAAGGTGCATTCCAAAGGTGTGACAGCTGAGCTGGAGTCCTTATGCAAATACTTGAAGGAATAGCGTTTCAGGAGTGGTGTGATGGCTAACCTTGGTTGTCAACTTGTCTGCACATAGAATCAATGAAAATCTCTCACTTCAAGAAGTACATTACAATATTACACACACACACACACAGAGACAGAGACAGAGAGACAGTGACAGAGAAAGATGAGAGAGAGAGAGAGAGAGAGAGAGAGAGAGAGAGAGAGAGAGAGAGAAATTCAGAAAAGGGGCAAAAGTCAAAACCTCACTAAATAGCTCTTTGGACAGTGCCTTAAATAAAGAGGAAGCTATTCAAACGAGCTAGGGGGCGTTTCAAGTTCTCTGATGACTCGTTGTTTGTTTGTGTTTATATTGAGCAAATATAGTGAGATTTTATAATGCACAATTTCCACTCAGGAACATGAGATGCCAGCTCAGACATCAGATAGATCCACCACAGCCTCAATGACTCAACTCTTTTAGCTCCTGCATGAAAGAAATTCGATAAAGTTTGATTCAAATTTGATGACATTTCTAAAGATGTAGAAATCCCTCCATTTCAGGTGGTGTGGTATGAGGCTGAGGGTAAGCAATTCTTTTGACTATTTTAATTAAAATGCTGGAGGAGGATGGGGCAGATAACTCACACTGAGGATCCCAGCACACAAATGGCTGAGGCAAGAAGACTACCACAAGTTTGAGGCTAGCCTTGTTTGCATGATGGGTTATAGACTCCAGACCTGGCTATGGAGTGAGACCCTAATGTAGCAAATTCCTTCCCCAGGAAATGCCTGGCAAAAGGATGAACTGCCTATTCATATTTTCTCTATAAGATCTGGTTTTATAAAATATGAGCATATGCTAAGTCAAAGAACAAAGAGACAAAACAAACAAACATAAAAGGGAAAGAGATTATAAAGGCAAGCTAGGAAACAAAGGGATTTCAGTTTCAGGGTTTTATCAGCACTTAGATATTATAACTGAGTTATTTCTCTCTTTAAAGAAATATTCACTTTTGTGTTTATTATGCATTTCAATTTTACATTATTTTTCTTAAAAGAAACACCATGAACCCATCTCTACCTATTTGCTTATGCATTATAAGTAATGATTGTTCTTAAGTGTTTGTACATCATATCACGTAATATCGTATCATATCTTATAGCATGTCATGTCATATCATGTCATATCAATATTATGTTACATCATATCATATGAGCAGAACAACTTCATTACACATACACATGCATTCTAGTAGCATTCAGAAAACTTCTGTAATATCTAGTCCATTTAATTTAGTAAAATAAGATATGTTTGACAAGATGTCCTGGAGGACAAAGGAACCTGCCACTAAGCCTGATAACTGGAACTCAATGGCAGGGACCCATATTTGGAAAGAGAGTATCTACTATAACTACTCCCTGTAAGTTGTCCTTTGATGTTTATTACTCTCTCTCAAGTAAACAAATACAAATTAATACACTAACTACTAAACTCACTAAATATATAACTTACTAAAATACATATAGAATGTAAAAATTATTGGATGTAATAGAGTACTCTAGAATGTTTCTGTTTGGAGCTTATGAAGATTGCTCAGTGAAGACCAACCACACACATGTAAGGAACTGAGTCTAGATCCTCAGCGTGCATGTTTTTTTACTATATATTTTTTTAAAGCCAGGCACGGCAATTTATATATAACCCCAACACAGAAAAGGCAGAAACAGAGGATTCCTGTTTAGCCAACTAGTGAGCTCCAGGCTCAGAGAGAGACTCTGTCTCAAAAACAAGCAAACAGAAAGATAAAAAATAATACAGGAAGGCTTTTGACACTGACCTCTGCCCCCACACACATGAGCACACAGAAGCATATGCACTTGCATGGTTATGTGTTTGCATACATGCACCAATTTCATCATTTTCCCCAGTGGACATTGCCAAGTGCACCAATGTCTACGTAGGTATAATAGAGGCTAATCTTGAGAGCATCTCTGCAGATTTGAGCACAGAGTCTGGAATAACATGTTAAAATGTGTATGCATTTCTTTTGAATTAATAGTGTGATATTCCTATGTTGCAGAAGTCCATAGAAACACAACACTTATGATAACCTAACTACTTCCTGTCTGAGTCTCAGCGCCTCTCTTTTCTTCTACAGAATACCAATGCTATCAGTAGTTGGTGTGGTGCTAAGACTTGAACCTGGAGTTCTATGTGTGCTAGACATAAAAACCCCCTGCTGGGTTGCATTTCCAGCCCTGCGCTTTAGCAAGCATGTGAGAGTTTTCCTGTAGAATCTACGTGGGCAAAAATATGCTTTGATACAACTGTTCAAAACATTGTGTACCTTGCTTATTTCACAGGACAACAAACAAGAAAACATTTTCCCCTGTATCTAAAGCTTTTGATTTTGAATTGTGTTTTCTGTGGCTGTAGAATAGCCCATGGTATAGATAAAAGAGTTTTCCTCTAATGGATATTCAGGTGAGACTCACCTGGTTCAATGTAAAAATGAGCAAATACACAGTGAGTAAAAATGGCACAGAGTCACTTTCAAGAGGCCATACTACAAGAAAATAAAAACCAGAAATAAAATTTGCCTACTTTAAGTATGTTTCTCATTAAACTTCTCCAAGGTGGTATATCTTTTATATGAGATTATTATTTGGGTCTTCTCTTCCTGTATATGTTTTTTTTAATTCATTTTGAATTATAATTTTGGAAGTTCTATATTGTGTTTCTAGACACAGTATTAAACAATCTCACAATAACTAAATTGGTGTCTACCATTTTCCTGGTTTTAACTTGTTCAACCCTATTCTTTTGTCAAATTGCACTGGCTTAAAAGTTGATATTTTCTTTAATGTTGAATAATAATAAAATATGTTTGATTGTAGGGACAGAAATATCCTAGTCCCGTTTCTTACTTTAGCGTAAATATTTCTGACCCCCAGACTCCATAGTCTACCATCACGTGACGTCCTGATAAATATATTATTATCTGAAGATGCTCCACAAGCATGCCCTTAGTTTGTCCAACACACAAACACGACTACTTACCAAGCTCCCACACAGTGTGGTCTCTATGGATTCCCTAACTGGAAGTTTCGAGGCCAGCAGTCACCACCAACATCAGGGAAGTGTGCCATACCACCTGCTACTGACCCAGGAGCAAAAAGTAGTTTCTCCTGAGTGTGTAGGGTCTGTATGATGTTAGAAAGTCAGTGAATTGTAAGATGAAATACTCGTTGTAAGCTCAGACCATCTGAACCGTTCTGTAATCATGTTACATTAAAAGCTACTGTAAACACATTACATCATGTTGATGGAGAAAGTGTACAGTAGCCCCTCTACCGAGACCCACAGTGGATGCTGAGACTACAGTGTGAGTGGCCGCAACCACCTTTTATTCTCTATATGCAGTGCCTATAATACAAACTACCAGATTAAACCTTTCAACAGTCCCATAAACAGGAAATATTTTTTACTGTACACCCATGTCATATACCTGCTGCCAGGATGCTCCTGCTACATGCCTTCCCTGTCAGGATGGACTAACACCCCCAACTATAGAACAAAATAAATCCTGTCTCTAAAAAGAGAAAACAACAAAGGATACCAGGTTCTGGGCTGCCCTTCATCCTGTGGGATACGTAGTAGGCCTGCACCTCTCGACCTTTCTTATAGTGAATGTGCTTGATTGCCTCTTGCTCTGTTTCTGTAGTTATAGCTGCATTTAGCAAAGAGGGGCAGGAGAAGAGACACTGGCACCAACTTCTCGGGTCAGAGTTTCCAGAAAGACTTTAATGGATCACAGCCCTCAGTGCTGCTACCAGGACTGTGGATGTCAGTGACAACAGATTGAAAAGCATACAGTTTCATCTGCCCCTCAGACTACATTCTGTTAAAACAGATTTCTCTCTGTGGAGCTGGGGTCATACATGGTCAAAGGCCTGTCAGAGTGTACTTGGTTCTCAAGGTTAGGGATTTTTATTTTGATGTCTTCCCCAAACCTCTGTGTTATTCCGGAGGGAGAAAATAGCTTATGGCATTTCCTTTTCTAGTAAAAACCAAAAACTTTTCATCTACCGTATCTTTTCCCTGTAGGAGTGTGTTCCTTCTGGCCATGACATAACTTAATAATTTCGTTAGCATGCCACACAGCTTCTTGGCCTCTTGGAGGTCTCAAGGACTCCAGTGAGTTGTCTCCTCAACTCCACCATATTTGCCTCAGTACTTCTTCAGGGAGGTGCATCACACCAAAGGCCACCTTGAACACAGCTTCCTCTCTCACAGCATGTCCTTTGGGTTTTGTCACACCGTAATCTGAACCCCTCACCCCTTAGCCTTTCAAGGCAAGGACAGAAAGCTGAGGGCCTACACTTCTGTTTTTAACTCTCTTTTCTGCCACCCACTAGGTATGGGTCAGAAAGAGAGGAACCCTTCTTTGTCCTTTTGTTGGAACAAGATCTACTCTATTTTATATCGTCTGTTCCTTTGGGTGGAGTTTGTTCTTGGGACTCTCACGTGTCGGTACTTACCTGATATGATCAGAAGCCTTCTCATCCATCAGTGTGTGTGAAGAATTAGTGTGACTAGTCAACTTGACACAGCTTACAATCACCTGGGATGAGAGTCTCCATGAGGGCTTTGTACATCAGAGCATCCTGTGGTCCTGTCAGTAGGGAATTTGTCTTGATAACCTTAACTAACATGGGAAGACCTAGCTTGGAAGTGGGCAACACCAATGCCTGCTTTAGAGACGAGGCCTTGGTCTGTTAAGAGTAGAGAAAGAGTTGTGAGCTATAGTAAAACTTTTCTCCCTAAGGCTGTCTCTGCATCAATGCAACAGAAACAAAATTAGGATAGGGCCCACGTCAGAACCCATGCCAGAAGTATTCTAAATAGGTGTACGAGCACACCTGTTCTACACAGGTGTCACACACCTGTTCCACACAGGTGTCTTACCATCCTGGCATCTTTGCCATGCATATTTGAAACACTCATCCCCCACACTCCAGGAATTAGTGAAAAAATTGGGTGGATTTTGTGTTGTTGTTGTGTGCTGTTTGTGTGTGCACACACATTTACAACTGTGTGCTAATACAGAGTCTCTTTTTGTAGTTTAGACTGGTCTGGAACATACAGTGTGGCCCAAGTTGGCCTTGAATTCATAGAAATCCTCCTGCCTCAATCTCCCATGTGCTGAAATGACATGGCAACATTATTGGGTTCATGTCATATCAACAGAGTAGGAGAAGGTGAACATTTTTGTTTTTATCAACTTCAGGGAAACTTAGAATCCATAATGAGATAAAATTAGCAATGGCAGGTTTAGTAATAAGACACAGCAAATTGTCATTTTCCTGCCATAGGGACGTTGGAGGCATGTTCCAACATTCATCGCTATTTAGCACCAGTTTTCATAAAGCAATCTACTGTCAACTCTAATTAATTCTACCTTTCAACAAGGAACTTAGGATTGGCTGCTATTGTTATCCCACTCTTCTATGTCAAGAAGCTGAAGCAGAGAGGTTAATTAAATGACTTATCCTGATACCCTTGGGCTATGTTGGCAAGCCTGAGTCTTAACAGGGTTGCTGGCACACATACCCCAAGGGATGGAAACTTAAGCAACTGGATTCCAGCAGGGGGCACCAGCTCCATTGTAAATTTGGGCACACCCTAGCTTTCTATGAATTCAAAATCTTACAAGATGGTATACACAAGAAGAAAATGGACCCCCTAACTGTCTAGGTATGGTGGCCTTCCTCAAACTTGGAGTACTATCCTTGGTTATTAAACAGAATCTAACACATCAACAGGTGCCTTTATGGTTTGAAGAGTTCAAAGCAGGAGGCCTTTGGCCCAAGGTTCAATTCATTCTGATGTTTAGAATCTTAAAGATAAACACCCACTCCTTAGGATCCTAAGAATTTGACATCTGCCCCTCCTTTTTAAAAAAGACATCAACAAAATTCCCCAGGAAAGCCAGCTCCATTATGGTTGCTGTTGTCAGGACCTGGGGAATTCTTAGCCGAGCACAAAGTGAAGGAGGATGAATGCACAAATGCACGGTGTCACAGTCAGTCAGGGCTGTCCCACAAGAAGGTAAGGCCATGAGTGATTTCTTTCTTGCCACTCTTGTTTGGGGATCTGTCCTTCAAATTCATTTACATTTGTACTCCTGTCTTCCACCCTTTAGGTGACAAGCTCTAAAGATAATAATAATAAGCTGGTATTCAACTTTGGGCTCTATGGTGATATTATGGGTCATCTCAGACAACCTTAACTATTCTTGCTCCTAAAAAGAAAATGGTTATCCAATCAACCCAGTTCATCCTTTAAGCTATCACAATTAGGCAGACAATGACCTCAAACAAAAACCAAAACAAAAAAATAACACTAGATTGGTATCTCTCCTGTTCTCCCATGTTTATGAATCACTTGGAGATGAATAATTACATATTTGAGACAGGCATGGCAGTGCTCATCTCCCATTTATAATTCTAGCACTCATGAGATTTGGAAAATTGAGGCAAGAGGAACATAAATTCAAGGCCAGCCCAAGACACACAGTAAGGTGAGACCTGCTTATGTTACATATCAAGACCCTGTCTCATTGAAAGCAAAGAGGAAATATAGATTCTGATTTCAAATGTCTTGGGAAAGTCAGATTCTTCACACAACCAGCTCCTAGGTGTGAAGAGTGTTGCTGGCCCTGTGAGGCATGTGCTGAGGGGCAAGGTCCTAGAAGGCAGGGTTCATTTCCTTCAGCTCCCGGAGACAAGCTATGTTGAAAGCATTCTCTTACATGCTCTTTCTCTACCTAAATATGTCAGTTCCAAAAGGGGATTATATCTCAGCAAAATGCTCTAAAACTTTGAACTCTGAGTGTAATTTGATGCCCATTGAGTGGGTTACTCCTGGTCCTTCTAGGAAATGAGGGAAGCCCAAAGTCACTAGACACATCAACACTATTTGCTTCCAACCTTTCTGTGATCTTCTTAGTAAAGTAAAGATAGAAAAACCGGAGACCTCTACTTCTTTGAGGTGATTGTTTTAAATCTAGAAAAGCAATATGGCTGTCGTCTGATCTTTATTTTGGCTTAAAGGTATATAATAGACACATATCCCAGCCATTTCCTTATACCAAATGGATTCAAGATCACTACTGAAAAGTTAATTCTGGGCTGCTATAAATAGAATAGATGTGTTGGTCTAGAGGCAGGGTGTGGAGAAGAGGAAAGAGCATTTGCTGGGTGGAAAGAAAGAAGACATCTTGGCTGAGCAATGCCCCTTGTGTAATACCAGGTCTTGAACCTGGTGATCTCATAACCCATTGAGTCTACAATGCTGTCATTTGACAAAGGGAAGCTGAATCTTAAGGAAGCTTCAGCTAGTTCAAGTTCACACAACCACTGTGGTAGTGGAGCCCTCCAGGCTCTAACAAAGCATTCAAATTCTTGTTCCTTTGTCTCTCTTATCAGAGACCCAGAGACACAAAGTCCCGATGTGTCCCCATACATAGGGATCAGATCACAAACTTGTCATCACCCAGATTATATTTCCTAAATTCTCCTAACGCTTTCTGTGTATTTCCACATACTTTACACACATCCTGTCATTCTTGGTGTTTTCTGTATGATTCATTTAAGTTTTAAAATGCTTCCAAACATACCTACACAAGAGTCAAATGTGTTGAGTATATTCAAGTGCCCGTGTTGAGCTACATAATTAGTGTACATTGAGTACATTAGGTGAAGAATATTAACTCTCCTCATTATTCTCTGTTCAGCAATAGTTAATCTCCAGTAGCCTACAATGGTATCAAAGAGAAAGATTTACTGCCAGTCTATCTAAAATGCACATTTCCTCCATAACATTCAAGATCATAAGCCAAGAAAAGGTCAGAGATTATATACTCTAGGAAGATGGCTCATTTACTCTGTGAAGTTGTTATTTCCTGTTGCCTTAACAGAATGCTCGAGGCTGGCACTTTCTAATATAAAGAGATTTGTTTGGCTTATAATTACAGTGGCTTCAGAGATCTAAACCGCTTGGTGTCAGCATTCTGCTAAGGATTTACTATCCTTTGTTTTGTTTTTTTAATATTATTTTTAATAATATTATTTTTTTAAATGTATGTGAATACACTGTTGCTGTCTTCCGACATGCCAGAAGAGGGCATCAGATCCCATAACAGATGGTTGTGAGCCACCATGTGGTTGCTGGGAATTGAACTCAGTATGATTGGAGAAGCAGTCAGTGCTCTTAACCACTTAGCCATCTCTCCAGTCCCCAGGATTTACTGTATGAATTAAAACATGATAGAGAAACGAGAAGGAAGGTGTGTTGAAGAGGGGCTAAGCACAGGTGTGCTTTGGCTTTATAGTGACCTGATCTTAACAGGACTCACTATGAAATGAGCATGAAAGCCCCACCTCAGAAGGGCCACACTGGAGACCAAGAACACAAGCCTCTCAGGGACAAATCACGTCTGGTCCACAGTACCAGCTGACACATTGGAAGATGCTGGCCCCAGTGGGTCTGGTTACCTGAGACTAGTACAAGACCTATGAATCTGCCTTTCAAGCAGGTTCTCAGCAAGGTCAACCTTGTTCCCAGAGAATCAGGGATGTAAACTTTGAAATCCACAGATGAAATTCAGCTTTTCAAATCCTAGCCAAAATCTCAAGTGCACACCAGTGTTGACACACACATTTCTAGGGAAAAAAAAAATAGAGTTTGTAGCTTTAATTGGATTTTCAAAGAGTTAGAATTAAATGCAATTAGCATTTAATGGGTGAACTGGGAAGTTTCAACTGTAGATACTACACAGGCTGTTCTCAAAGACAATGCTTTTGTTAATAGCATTCATGATAATACATAGAAATAAAAATCAGAACATTCTAGTGGCTTTAGTCTCTAACATTCCATCACTAAGAAATAAAGTCAAAATAAATGATACAAGACAGGCACACACAGTCTTCACATGATAAAAGCATATTCTGGAGAGACTGGTATTTTTAATTTTCCTTTTGCAGACTGATCTGCAGCCACAAGCCTGTTGGAATCTATGTTAATATGCTGTAAAATAACCTGGAGAGGTTTGATGTAAAATGATTTGCACCAGCAGACTATCTACACCTACTCCACATTAATATCAAGTTCTCAGTGGTAAAGATGTCATCTCAATATTGCTGTTATTGGGGTACATATTTAGAAGTTGGAATCACTCTACCTGACAAGTCACCTCCATAATAAGACCCCAGAACATATGTATACATGTATGATATCTGCTCATACATGTATGTATTTATATGTACATGTGTGTACATGTGTGTGCATATACATGTGGAAGGCATGTGTGTACATGTACATGTGTGTGGCAGTGCTTGTGTGTAAGTGTGTGTGTACATGTGTGCCTACTTGTGAGTGTGTATGCATATGTGTATGCATGTATGTCTGCATTCATGTCTATGTATATGCATTTATGTGTGTGTGCATGTGTGTGTATTGTGCCTATACATGAGTTTTTGTCTGTGTATTTTGGCAGTAGCAATGGCTGACCAATGCACATAAAGTAAGGTTTCTGAGCCAGTCATATTTCTTTAAAAGTGCTGAAATAAAACAAATTATATCACCATCCAATGCTGTGATTGATGCTTTAAAATACCCCAAGTACATCAACCACATTGCCCCCCAGTACATGAAGCAAAACCCTGTGAGGAAAAAAAATGAAAAAAATCTACAGCTGGTAAGAAGAGGAAAGCAGAATAGCCGATTAGGTGAGGAGAAGGATGGGAAGGTAAGGCAGAGGGGAGCTGGGGAAAGGACAACTAACACTGAACATACTGAAAAGGCCATGTGGACACCCTATACTTTATAAGCTACACACACACACACACACACACACACACACACACACACACGTAAAGTCTAGTTTAATTGGACTCACGCTACACAAGTACAATGTTCATCGCAAAAGCTGCTCCTACCAGATGTCAGATATGGGATACCTCCCGGGAATTGTTAGTTAAAGACATCCTGGACACCCTCGAACAATACAGGTTACAATATAACCATTTCGAACCCATTCCTGAAGACAATGCACACTTTGATCACAGAACATAAAGAAACCAGGTTGGTGCTGATCGGTTGCTTCTTCCATAGCTCACCTTCACATCAGTGGGAGGCGCGGGCACTAAATAGAAAAGTCACTAACAGATCTAACCATATGTGAAAACTTTGACTAGAATAGCAACAGGCCTCAGAAGTAATGCCCATGGATACAATAATAGCATGGGAATTACAACCTCTCCTCTTTCAGATTACATTTAAGATCTACTCCATAGAAGAGATCACATGACTGATATTACAAATATGAATAAGAAACCATGGCTGGGGAAGCTCACAGGCCCCAGGGTGAACCTACTACTATTATCCTGCAAGATAGACACAATAACAGAATGATCTCTAAATTTACATCTTGTCTTTGTTGCTCACTATACTGTTATCAAACATTGACCAAGGGCAACTTGGAGCAGACATGGCTTGTTAACTATACAATTTATAGTTTATCATGAAGGAAAGCCAAGGAAGTAACTCCAGGCAGGAGTCTAGAGGCAGAATCTACAGCAGAGGCTATGGAGGATGATGCTCACTGGCTCACTCTTCTAGTTTGCTTTCTAATAAAACTCAGTACCACCTGCTCAGGGACAATACCATCTGTAGGCTGCACTCTCTTGTATCAGCTATCAATGAAGAAAATTTCCCTAACTTGCCTACATCCCAATCTGATGCAGCATTTGTCAATTAAGTTTTCCTCTTCTCAGGTGATCCAGTTTATGTCAAGTTGCAAAAAACAACAAAAAAAAACCACAAAAAAACAACAACAACAAAAAACCCCTATCTACCATTATTGGTCCTTTGACAATATGACAAACACATATATCACTATTAAACAAATTACATTTCCCTTCTAATTTATTCCCAATATCTCATGTTTCTATCACAATATAAAACATACTTTAAATTTAAAGTAACAGTATTTTTAAAAAATTTTCA
The DNA here is from genome assembly GCA_030674055.1 of Rhabdomys pumilio. Lineage (NCBI taxonomy): Eukaryota > Metazoa > Chordata > Mammalia > Rodentia > Muridae > Rhabdomys > Rhabdomys pumilio. Next base: position 202,569,578 of record JANHMN010000001.1, on the reverse strand, counting down.
AACACCCTAAAAATTAAGTTTCTTTAAACTATCCAGTGCCTCTTTAAAACTCAAAATAACTGTGAGATCCCATAAAAGCAAAAATAACATACATTCCTCTTATTCTAAGAGGGAAGAACCAGGCACATTTACAATCAGATCAAAGTAAATTAAATAATGTAAGAAAGCTCAGTGTTCAGTGACTGGGATTCACCCATGGTGTTCTGAGCTCCAACAGGCTTGGGTAAACCCATCTCTCTGGATCTGCACGACAGCAAACACAGCTTGTCCTTGTAGACGCAGGATGGCTGCACTCTACACCTGCTGCTGTTCTTTGTGGTCACTGCACTATCCTGGCATCTCCACTATGCTTGAGCCAAACTACAACTGAGTTACACCTTCACCAATGGTGGCTCTTCCTGGGCCCTCTTCAGGGACTCCCATCTTGCCATGTGGTGCCAAGCATCAGCCTATCTCCATGACCCCTTCATCCTTCACATGGGATTACTGAACACTATTCCTTTTTCAGATCAAAGTTCCAAGCACTTCTACAATCTAACACCCCGCATCCTACCCCGATCACAGAGCAAACAGCATACTCAGGTCTGTAAAAATCGCTACTGTTCACAATCCTGGTTCCTGTTGTTATTTTCATTACTTTCTGTTTCTGTGATGAAACATTGACCAAAGGCAACTTGGAGAGAAAGAGATTTATTTCGCTTTTTAGATTATAATCCATCATGGCAAAAAAGGTCAGGGCAGGAACTTGAGGTAGAGATCTGGAGACAGGAAAGGAACTCTGCTTACTGTCATGGAGTACTTAGTTTGCTTTCTTTCTTTTTTTATTTTATTTTATTTTAATTTTTTTATTTTTATTTATTTTTTTATTTTTTTTTTAAATTTTTTATTTCTTAGTTTGCTTTCTTATAAGAAAAAGACAACTGTGCTCCCTCAGTGGGCTGAGCCTCTTACATCAGTCATTAACAAAAGAAAACAAAAGAAAAAAAAAACAAAACACAAGTTTCTTTCTTCCCATATGACCTGGTTGTATCAAGTAGACAAAAAACTAACCAGTACATTTCTCTATACTCATACTGCAGTTCTCGTGTCTTCATCAAAGAGCTGTGTGTGTGTGTGTGTGTGTGTGTGTGTTTCAGGGTGGTAAACTCAGACACTTACAACTGGTCTATGTAGATGTCAAGGGTCATCCATAAATGGCATATCTATATCGCACACCCCCAGCTCAAGGTTCAGAGACCATCATGGAAGAGGAAGAAGAAAGACTGTAAAAGTCAGAGGCTGGGAATGATCAAAGCCAACCATGGTCTTCTGCACAGGACAGGACCACTGCACTCACAAACTCCCAGCTTCTGTGGTTGCCTATGTGAGGCCTACACAAGATCAAGGCAGTCAGCATGATGGCCTGGGTGTAGGAAGGCCTCTCCAGCCTCAGTCCTGGAGGAGGAGCTACTGACGAATCATAATAGCTAATAGAAGACGAAGAGAATTGTCTTTAAGGATATGGGCCCTGGTAGGTTGACTGTGTTCTATTTCTAGCCATATGTGGCCAGCACAAATTCAACTTAGTGAATTAGACATAAAGAAGATAAGAAGTTGGGAAGGAGTGGGAGGTCAGTTTGGTTCTAGGAGAATATGATTAAAGTGCATTGTGTTCGTGTCTGAAATTCCCAAAGAATTAATATAAATGTTACATTTTAAAAGATACAATGTGAGTGCCCTGACTGCATAGCTAACCCCTCTCTCATCTTATCTTTAGAACATGAGACAGCTTCTTCTGAGAAATAAACAATACATTTCTAGCCAGAATTCTTAGATAACAGCAATCATTTCTTACCTACTAGTTTGTCATTTTCCAAATTAGTCCCTGACAGGCTACAGTGGCAGTTCAGAAGATGGGGCTCAGAGGTAGGGCACAGAACTGTATCTGCAGCTGGATACCAGGAAAGAAGAGACAAGAAAGGAAATAGGCCTGTGAAGTTTCAGGAAAGGACATCAGGGTAGTTACCAGCAAATGTTTCTATAAAGCCTGGAAACAGAGGTGCCCTCTTCAGCACTTAAATTAGAACTTTCCAGTCTGTTTGCTTTAGTAAACTAACTGCATGGTAATGAAGCCTTCATTCTTTCCTGATATGCCTCCCCTTCAGTTATGCCTCAAGAAGTTCATTAAATTTTAATCATTTAATCTTAAAGAAGAAAAGTGCTTTTCTTAATCAGAGATCTTAATAGGTTTATTTGTTCTGCCTGTATGAGCAGTCACTCTGAAGTCTCTTAAAGAAAACAAGGGCTGGAGAGATGACTCAGAGGTGTCATCTCTTTTTACATTTAAAAAAATAAACAAAACAAAACCAAGCTGAAGGACTCCCCAGTTCTCTCTTTGGTGGTGAAAGTTTCCTATTTGCCTCTTAAGAGAATTCTTGCCTCATTTATTGACCACAGGAGAATTCATGCAAAGGTATATTGCTACTTGGGGAAGTTCTCTCTATGAAAGAAAAGCAACATGCGGCCCTTCATGTAGCATGTAACCTACAGGAAAAAGCACATACAAAATGCATGTGCCCTTCAAGGGTAGTGAAGAGTCAGACCATCGTCCTCATCCTGCACAACCTCAATTCCCATGGAGTGCACAGCAAAAAAATAGGATCCCTGGAAAGGCTACAAAGAGCTTTGAAACTACAAATTTCACTCAGGCTATGACACTTCCCTCACACGTACTTTTAGAGAGCTGCATTCCATGGTGCTACAATTGAAAAGAAAACATCAAAACATGTTGTCTCATGCAAATATGAAACAATAGACCGTGTCTATAGCATCTGCTTCAAGTTAACTGCAGATGTGAAATGCTGATAAAAATTATTATCAATGGTGGGTGTTTTATACTTTACATTGTATCACAATTTACTTAATTGGTTCAGACATATTTTAATAAATTTGATCTTAACCCAATCAGACAGAAATATTCTGAAAGATTTATACAACTATTATTATGATACCTGAGAACTTTCAGGCAAAACACTTTCAACGGCATCTTCTTGTATTTAGGAGTCTGGGCTTTCATTTTCAGAGTCTATGGCATGTTCATAGACATTATAATATTCTTTTTATTTGAAGAACATTTTACTGCTTTAATGTTAAAATCTGAATTTTAGATTTTGGAAAAAGACAAGAGAGGAAGAAGAAAAGACACAGTTTCCATCCAAGCACATGACTGTCCAGCCTAGATACTGCCTGAGTCTGAATCAACATAGGAAGGTGACTGCAAAATGCCCAGCCTCCTGGCCAGGTTACAGCCATGACCTGTGAGCCAAATGAACAGTCCCGAGAAGAGGCTTCTTCAGGTCATGCTGGGGTGAAAGGCACTTTCCTAGGAATCTCAGTAGCTACTTACAGCTCCAAGTTAAACACAAGTAACAGAAAGAGATAAGCATCCTCTCTGGTGATGACCTGGGGCTTGTCTTACAGTAATCAAGTAGTGAAGTGAGAGAAGACAGAAGAGGAAGGAAGAGGAAAAAATGGAAAAGAAAAGAAAATAGAGAGGAAGAGAAGATGGGAAAGGGGAGGAAGAGAGGAAGAAAGAGGAGGAGAAGGGAAGAGAGAGAAGACTAGAGGGGAGAGGGAGGGAAAGAGAGGAGAAGAGAGTGGAGAGGGGAGGGGAAAAGAAGGGAAGGAGAAGAAAAACTTGATTTTCACTGAAAGCACAGTGACATTATTCCTGTTTGATCACTGTTATCACCTGATTCCATAGACTGTGCTATCCATGAGGAGACATATATGAGTTTTAATGTTCCTCACTAACTAAAACCTGTAGACATTAAAACTTGCTTCACAGTCACATTCAACAACTAGCCCTTAATTGTGGCTGTGAATTCTATATTATAGGCACAGATTCAGGACTTTTTTTCAAATTCAAAACAGACCTAACTGGTAGCTCTACTCTGATCTGAGATCATAAAACACTAGGATGTAAAGCCCCTAATGGAAGGAGGAGGTAAGGGCATCCCAGCGCAGACACCTCAGCACGGGAAAGTGGATCTGTTCTCAGAGCCCCGAAGAGGACAGAAAACAGAGCATTACTGTGAGGACTCTGAAATATTATAGAGATTTATTTTGAGGACCAAATTCTCAGGAAAAGAATACTGAATCATATTAGCCCTTCAGCGCGCGCGCTCATGCAAGAGTGTGTGTGTGTGTGTGTGTGTGTGTGTGTGTGTGTGTGTGTGTGTGTCTGTCTGTCTGTGCATGCGTGCACACTCACATTGTAAAATAGAAACGAGAAAACTCTTCTTTTTAAGCTTTGGGATAATAAGCACCCAGTTGGCCATGTCATTTTTAGTGTTCATTGTAGATGTAAAGTCAACGAGTCTCAGAGAGGAATGGTCCACTGCGGCTCTTGATGACAGGCAGAAGTACATAGAGATAAAAATTTACGACACGGGGCATTAACTCAGCCTTGGCTTTGACAGTGAGTCTCATCCCTTGCAGACTCCTTGTGTGACTTATGGTGCTAACCCACCTTAGTGGTTCAATGCACCATTAACTTTTATCTTCAGGATATTCCCCATATGAAACTCCAATAAGCCCCAGCAATGTAGTGCAGTAAATTTCTCATAAGTGGGGATCACTAATATGTCTCTATAGAAAACATCATTTTTTTCACATATGAAAATGGTTAAACTAAAAATTTAATGACTAGATCTGGAAAAGCTCCTTTAGGCCACAGAAAATGAATTTAATCTGTAATGTGATTTATGGCCATCAGAGCACTAAACCTCACTACCCAGCCATTGCTCAGAGTAAAATGTGCTATGATAATGCACCCCTTTGGATGATGCCTGGCTGTGCCCTGCCCGTGGTATTTGGTGATATACAGCTGAGCCCTATAGGCGGTGCTTGGTGATGCCCTGCTTTGTTCTATGGGTGCTGTCCTATATCTTGGCAATTCTTTTAAAGACAGAGGACTATTTACATCCTTCAGCTATCAAAATTGCTGACCTATGACTAAAAAAGTGGTCAGGAGTCATGCTTTTCCATCCTTAGAATTACAGCGTTCTATGAAAATAATGCACAATAATGAGAGTGAGGATTAAAGGGCAGTGAAAGAAGACAGCTACTTAAATTAAGCCATGTGCACAATTAGCCAATGTATCGGGAGCTACAGCCTTTACACTGTCAGGCATGAAGCCTTGTAACATAAATTGCCCTGGGCAGGCCTAGGGCTGTATTTTTTTTAAGGATTTTGGGACCTTTCACTCCACAGGAAATGCTGATAGAAGGCAAGATCAAGGGATGGTGCCTTGATTATTTATAGCTGCCTGACAAACAAGTGAGGTTTGATTTAACTGTGTGTTTTTACCGAAGGATTAATCAAGATTTATGAAACTTCTTAACCACATGGATATGTACTTATGGTTTTCACATAATTGTTTTCATACAATTAAAATATACTGGGAAGGAATGAATACATTGAAGAAAAAAAATACAGGATATCCAACACAAGAAAAGCTTAACTGTGGCATTTGAATGAATCCATGTCAAGGCATCTAAATATTATCATCATGTTCATTTTTACCCTTGAAATTTGAATTTTAGTATATGAAGCTTTTTGTTGTTTTTGTTTCATTCTCTGTATCAGTTAGCTACTGCTGTGTAACAAATTAGTGCTCTAAATCCTCACTCATCCATCATCTCCTGGGATCTGGGGACAGCAAGAGGACACAACTACTGTGGGTGCTCTATTTCAGGGAGTATCATAAACTGTGGTCTTAGGGGTACCCTGTGTCATTCAGGCTCATTCTGCCTCTGGGGTTCAGCTGAGACAGAACTGGCTTCTAGTTCTCTAGGTATTTGTAGGCAAAATTTCTCTCCTCCCAGTCTGGTGGACTGAGGGGTTTTCAGAACCTTCTGTTCATCATGCCAGGTATTTCCTCTGTTCCTCAGAAGCAAATTGGGGGAACTTGGGTGTGACTGTGGGAGAGGAAATGGTAGAGTCAGAGGGCTACCATCACCATCTCCCCAAATATCTTTGGTTAATGTCTTGACTAGTTTTGTTTGTTAACTTGACATGAACTGGAGTCGTCTGAGAGTGGGCAACTACAATTGAGAAAATGTCTCCATTATGGTGGGCTGTAGGCAGATAAGCCTATAAGGGCATTTTTTGATATAGTGATTGATGCTGAAGCACCCATTCCATTGTGGGTGGGGCCACCCCTCAGCTGATGGTCCTTAGTATCTATAAGAAAGTAGGCTGAGAAAGCCATAGAAGAAAGCCAGCAAGTAGTATTTCTCTATGATCTCTCCATCAGCCACCTTTCAGGGTCTCTCCTAGTTTGAGTTTCTGCCCAGGCTTTCATCAATGATCTGTGATTCAAGATATGTAAGCCAAATAAAACTTTTTCTCCCCAAGTTGCTGTTGGTCATGGTGTTTTATCACATTAAAAATAACCCTAAGACAGTGTAGAATAACTGCATATATTCACAGTGTTTGGCATGGTGTTTCAACACATATACAATATGTGCCTTTGGGAGGTTACCATTTCCATTATACCTCATAAATATATACAATTCATTTTTCAAAGAGAAAAAAGGCTGACCTAAATAGCCCAGGGGAATGAATACATTTTGAGCTACTAACTAATATTAAGAAGATTAAGAAGAAATGTGTAAGGAGAAAGAAGAAATGGATTCGATTCTGTTTTGTGTATTACTCCTGTGAAGACCATGTATGACATACTGTGTAACTTCCTGCTCTGAGATCACGGGGAGATCAGGCTAACCCCAAAGACAGGAAAGCCATTAGCACATGAAAGTACTTCTGGGAGCATGAGTGGAGGTCAAAGAATGGGAGGCCAATGGCAAGGAGCCAGGGGACAAGAAAGGAGAGATCAGAAAGGGAAGGAACGGCAAGCAGCTACAGCAGTGCCAGTATTGCTCTGGTAATGGGACAAATAATAAGAAATAGACACATACCCAGGAGACAAGAGCAGAGAAGAGGGAGGAAGGTTTCTATTCCAATTCTGTAAAGCTGCAAAGGAATAAAGTAGGAGGAGTTACCTGTTTCCATTCGATTTTATACCTACAAAGGCATTAGAGGTGATGGGGAGAGTATGTATTTGCTTAATGGGGTGGAAGATAGATTGTAATGGGTTTGGAACAATGAGAAGTGTCACTATGGCAATGGCAGCTCACACCATCACACACACACACACACACACACACACACACATACACACACACACACACACACACACACATCTGTTTGTTTTTCCTTCCTTCAGCTTGCTAAATTTTGGTAAAGTGTGTTGGCCATGTGTAAAATTATGGCACTGTAATAATATGACGGTACAAACGGTTTACAACTAAAACATTAAAATTATTATTTTGTTTATCTTATAATATGTATGTGATCCTTGGTGTATTTATATGTACCTTGTGTGTTTGTGACCCCTCAGACTCTAGAAGAGGGTGCTGAATCCTCCATAACTGGAGTTGTGAGCTGTCATGTGGGTGACAAGAACCAAACTCTGGTCCTCTGCAAGAACAGTAAGCACTCTTAGCAACCTAACCATTTCTCCAGTCCCATTAAGATTATTGAAAGAGTGGAAACCTAAATACATATAGAATGCCTAACTATAGAGGACATTTCTTTTTTTTTTTGATATTTTATTTACATTTCAGATGCCATCCCCTTTCCCCAATTCCCCTCCCTAGAAAACCCCTATCTCATACCTCTTTTTCCTTTTTGCTTTTATACAATTTTTTTAAAATGTTAATCAAAGACTTTATAAGTTTGATAATCTCAATCAGAAGTGTATCCCAATACCCAACCTAGATATATCAACTATCTTTGACTGTGGAGACACATGAACATCTGCCTCCATGTCTCCCTCTCTTTTTCTCTCTCTTTCTCTCTCTCATCACCTAGCTTCTCCTCTCCTTCTTCTCCTCCTCTCCTTACTCCTTGTCTTCCTCTCACCTTAGCTCCTCCTACATATCACCCTTCCTGTTAAAATTAAACTTTTCTCTCAAAACACAATTACAGCATAATTATACCAATTTGTACCAGTGAGATACAAGATAGTCCTAATATCCAGTCCATCATTTTGTTGACTAACCAGAACCTCTGTCATCTCTCCTAACTAAAACACTTAGTTCTGAACCTGGCTTTTTTCTTGGCTTTAGAATGAATGTCAGCTGAAAACCATCCACTCAAATCTTTTCTCTTAAAGTAAATAGCCGGGATTGGCTACGAGACTATAAGTTTTTAACCCAGTCAGAAATCCAGAATGACTTAGTTAACTGAAATTATGGGAAACACAAAGCATAGCTTCTGAATCTTAGCCAATTTATAGAGACCGCTGAACACCTGGGCAGTCCCCATACTACAAAACGTTGGAGCATCTGATCCCAGGATCATCTGACAGACCTAGTGATGCAGAATTATTAAGGGCTGATTACTCTGTCTAGGCAGATATAATCAGTCGACTATTCTGCAAGTGTGTCCTTTTCTGGACAGTGATTTGTCTGTAAATGGAAAGAGGCAATTCTTGCCTAGTGGCTGTCTCACCACAATTGGAGTAATTCCAAAGATGCTCAATTTCTTCTTAGAATCCAAGACAGGAAGCTGTCAGGAGCAGACAGGTCTCTAATCAAAATGAACATTACTACAGGAATGTCTGTAACGTCAATTCTGTGGACTTCTGACATTTTGAAAACCAACTATCCATGTAAGGTAATCTGGACTGTTGTCTGTTAACTCCTCTCAGCTATTTCTAAATAAAATATGGAAAACACCCTAGCAATAAACTCCAAGCCATGAATTTGCTATAGGCCCTTAATTCACAGGCTAACCATCTCAAATTAGTTAAGAAAGTTAAAGAATGACTGGGTCTAAGCCTTGTATTTCTAAATGTGTTATACAGGCACAATGCCTATGAGAATAACAATATTCATCTCACTTTTATATCAATAAGAAGCTCGTACCCACGGAAACCTTAAATTTGAAATCAAAGTAAATTTTGTACCATTTAAGAAGTTATAACTTCATCTTGATAACAATAATACAGATTTCTACCACTAGGTTATGGCTATGAAATAACTCCTAGCTAATCCTCCCTGTTCCAACAAAACCACTACTTTTCCCTAGAAAGACAGCCCAATATTAACCACCTCAGTCCCCAAGCCCAGGGAATAGGGGCGCTGACTTTTCATTAACTTCTTCAAGCTGACTACAGGTGTTGAGATATTAGAAGAGGGGTGGGGGAAGGGTAAATTGATAAGCCTCTGACGCTGTGTCTTCACTGCATCCAGCTGGAATTCCCGGACATCAGAGGTTCGAGCAGGTCTGCTTAGCTTGTCTGATGAGTAGATACACCAAGGCTGTGTACTCTGCAATATACAATTCTCAAAACAAATTTTAGTATCAAGATAATTTTTTTAATTTTTTAAAAAATTTTTTATTTGGGTATTATATTTACATTTCAGATTTTATCCCTTTACCCCACTTCCTCTCACTACCCAGAAACCTCCTATCCCATCCCCCCTCCTCATGCTTCTATGAGGCTGTGCCCCCACCTACCCCTGCCCCCACTATCCCCTTCCCACCCTCATATTCCCCCCCACACACACACTCTGTGTTCACTTTTCATAGGACCAAGAATCTTATAGAGGACATTTCAAACTAGCTTAAAAACATCTCACAGACTGGTGAGGGTGAAACTCTATGGTCTGAAGAGGCGAACTGTGATTTCTCTGTACTTTAGCAGACTGTTGCTCCACAGGGTCTTCCTCAGATGCAAGCTACTCGATTCTGCTCTATTCAAGATGCAGACATCTGGTCAGATGATGGAAGAACAGAAGGCATGTGGAAAGGGGGCCAGCTTGATGGCAGCTAGGAGTATTGCGCACCCCTCCTAGTCCTGCTCAGGCTCAAGTAGAGCTGAGGCCTGAGGTCCCAGAGAGAAAAGTCTCCTCCTGGCTTTATTTCCACTTTATGGAAGAGAAACATGTTTTGTCATAGGCAGATGGCTATCTCTGGCTCTATCTGTTCTTGTGCTCACATTCACTATGTACAGCCTTACCCCTGTCCTCTCCCCACCCAGTAAGCGTGGAAGGATTGAACCTGTTAAATACTTGAATCCTGTATTTCCATCCTTTGAGTTTCCAAATATTTGTACTTAATCTATCCATTTTTATTCCTACCTGCAAATAGGCAAAATTTCATTAGTCACAAATACTTTTTCAATGTCTACTTTTGGGGGGTATTATTATTATTTATATATACATATACATATACACATACACATACACATACACATACACATACACACACACACACACACACACACACACACACACACACACACACATATATATATATATGCTTGCCTGTAGGTCTGCATACCACATGTATGCAATGCTTCCAGAATAGAGCAGCGTATCTTCTAGAACAGGAGAACAGGAGGTACATGTGGTTATAAGCTTCTGTGTGTGTTCTGGGAGCCAACCAAGGTGTTCTGGAATGGCAGCCAGTATTCTTATTGCCACTACCACTAAACCATCTCTCTAGCCCATCTACTTTTAACTAGTGCAAAGGATAGAACTCAGGGCATCTTGTGGGTCAGACCAGGCGGGTCCTTGATATACATTTTTCAAATTGAATTAATTGTGTATTTCCCAAAAGATAATATTGAAGCCCCTATCCCCCAGATAACATTGTGAGAGACTTCACTCGGGATTTGTACCTTAGCAGATGTAACCAACTAAGACCACATATTAGACTGAGTCCTGATGCCACTGTGAAGAGAAAGATCTAGAAACAGAAAACCAAACGCCCAACATGTAGGAACAGCGTGAAAATAAAGGCTTGAAGACAGAGAATGGGTGAGTATGAGCCAGACACTGTGGAGGCTTGTCAGCAGTGGGCAGGGTTTTTAGGGTTTTCCTGGGTCCTCTGTGAGGAACAGCCCAGCCAGCAACTAAGAACTTGGGCATGGAGGCTACAGTTCCGTAAAGAACAGATAACCATTGCTGCAACGACTCAGTTTGCAGCAGTTATGGGAAATTCTGTGTTCAAGTTCCTACCCTGTTCACATTCTATCGTTTTTCTTCCTTGAGCACTATAGGCACATTTGTTGAGCTGATTCTTGAAGACAATATAGCCATGTTTTGTCACTTTAAACCGTGGTTTTCATTTTCCTGCGACAGTTGCCTACAACAATGCTGTACAGTGCTCCAGTGTTCATTACGGTAACATTTCTTTCAGTATACTAGTCTCGATACTTAAGTATCACTAATCTATTAACAAACAAACATTGTACCTCAGGGTCCTAATCTCACACAATTTTATGTCTCAGTATGTATTATCAGGGGGCAGTAGGAGAGGCGATATGATATCTGCTCTGTAATATTGCTTGTGATCTCAGTTGGTAGAGCTTTTTCCCCATCTTCAGCATGTTCAAATAGATTTGGCCATTGATATCCATGCAATGGATAAGAGAAGTTAAAACTCAGCTGTTGAGAGCCGACTTTGAGCAGAAAGCGGCTAGAAAGCAGTTATCATCTTTGCAGCCATCTGGAATCATTTACCCTGATAGAGACTTGGTTTTTCAGCAGCCTACAACAGCTGAGCACGCTCTAACAAATATCTTGTTTATCCAACACAGCTTGTTTTGCTGTTTAGTGACCCCAGCTGCATAGTGCACGTGGTAAAATGTTTTCACCTGTGTTCTCCTGCGTGTGCTTATAAATACCCAGGATTTCCTTGTAAGAATATATACAGTCAATACAGTCAAGAGCAATATGAGTCAGGAGAATATGCGCCAGTAGAGAGACAATAAAGGAGACTTGAGATTTGACTACAGACCCTCTGCCTTGTCTCCATTCTTCTCGTTTCTTGTCCCGTGGCCCGGAACAGCAGCGCAAGCCAAGCCAGCCAGAGTACCGTCAGCAACACTCAGCTTGAAGAAGAAATAATCTCCTTCTGAACTACATGAAACAGTGTTAATCATGCACCGCTCTTGGGGAGAATTAATATTATAACCTTCGTTGATGAAGGCAGGCTGTGAACAACAGAGTAGATAACTGTGGTGGCCCACCTAACATTCAAACACTCAGTAGATATTGGAGACAGGAGATGGACAGAACAAGCTAGACTCACTGTGTCAGCAAGCTTTAGGTTCAATTAGAAGACCCTGCCTCAAAAAATAAGAAGGAGAAGGACCAAGAAAATCTTGGTATCAGCCTAGGGTCTTTGTGGGACCATGATAGAATGGCTTGGGTTTTGGTAGAAGCGCTGACTAGAAATAGCCCGGTGACCCAACAGGTGTCCATGCCTGTGAGGGACGGGCATGTATTCTGCCATGCTCCCAGAATCCAGGCTCCTGACAGGTGGTGAAGACCTCCATTTGTTCAGTCACATAGGGCAATGCAGCCCCTCCCAAAGAGCACAGGTAGAGGGTGTGACTAGAGGCCTCAGCCTCAAGAGATTTCCATATTAATGAGATACCTGAATGCCAGAGGGCGTAGCCAATTACATATTATTTTCCCAAACCTCCAGACCCTCCTCCCCCCTCCCTCCCTATTTAAGAAGGGTCTGCCCTAACCTAAGGGGGGTGGGGGCGGTGCATCCAGATTCAACTACCATCCACTATGAAAATAAAGCCATTTTGAAACCATTGACTCCCTCATGTCATTGAGGCCTCTCACCTTTCAGCCAAGCGACCATAATAACCGAATCTCTTCCCACAGAGCATCAGGGGCTTCTTTTTTCTCCTCTCCCCCCTCCCCCCTGCTTCTATCGGCATGCAGGCGCAAGAGCCCCTGCCCCTGCCATGGGGTGCCCCTGCAGCTTCTCACAGCCCAGCATCCCAGCGCCTCATGGAAGGGGACCAGTCAGAAATTCCTGGCTTCGGCTTCTCTCTGGAAGCACACCATCCTGAGGCGCCCACAAAGAGCGGAAGACACCACGCAGGACCCACAACTCAGCCCAACAGAACCTGCCCGCCCGCCCGTGTACTCACACGCGAGTCATTGTTCCCCACAGGTCTTCACATGTGCACACACACGTACATGCACTGCACGCCTGCCTACATACACATTTGTACCTATACATTTATGAGTTTATATGCATAAGACACACACGTAGATACATGGGAAGAAAAATCTTAAGGCATATGAAAAAAACCTCAAAAATACAAATGAAAACCTACAATTTTACTTGCTATTTCACTGTATCTCTATTTAAAATATATCACCACTAACATACAACCTCTCTCTCTTCCTCTCTCCCTCTTTCCCTCTCTCTCTTCCTCTCTTCCTCTTCTCTCTCTCTCTCTCTCTCTCTCTCTCTCTCACACACACACACACACACATTCTTTACTTTATCAGACACTAGTTGATAAGCATGGTTATTATTTTTTATCAAAGTTTATCTACTTCTGTGGTCTTTAAATTTATATTCATAATTTAGTATAGATGTGACGTTTTAATGAAAAATAACAGTTATCATTATGATGACTTAAGAAATATTTAGCATAAAGTTTGGGGCATTGTGAAACTACCAAACTGGACCAACCATGCTATGGATACTAAACAAAGGGTTATTGGGGATTAAATTGCCAAGGCTATCTGGGAAGGGGGAGGGAAGAATAACAACGTGGTAGAAATGCAAGTGGATTTTATATAACAGTCATCAGGCGGAGGGTTTTGAGTTGATATACTGTTTAGGTTGACTCAGAACTAGATGACCTTGTTCAAGGTAGTTGACCTTTGAGATGAATCAAGGAAGGCTCCTGGTGGTTTGAGGGAAGCTTCTGATTTAGGTCTGTTTACCCAGTAACAATACTGCTTACCTGGCCAAATCCTTCTGTTTAGGCCATTGTCACCAGTACTGTAATTTTAGGGACCACTTTGGACTGAACGTTATTGCTTTTGCTGATAATTAGGGGAAGAATAGTATTCTGGATACTCCTGCTGGTCAATGGATTAAAAAGAAGAGGTATGCAATGATGGTCCAAGGCAAAGTCAAGCCAGTAGAACCTGGTAGGAGACCTGAGGAGATTCTGTCCAAAACATCTGTTTCATGGACCCCAGGTTATTTCACTAATTCTCTTGAAAGAACCTGCAGAGAGAAGGAGCAATCGTTATTATGAGGATAGATACCAGTGAGCTGAGAAGAGGGAGGAGCCAGAGCCCCACAGAGGACCACAGTGTCACACTGGATTTGACCCTGGAGGCTGCAAATTGTAAGCCTATTTGTGTAATACTTTCTTCCACTTGGATGGACTGGTTTCTCATAGCCATTCCTCATTGAGAAAGACAAGTGCCTTCTTTGGCTGTCAGTGAGTTGAGGACCAGAAGTTTAGGGACAAAGTTGATTCCTGAATGGTGTCTGTGAGCAGAGTAGTAGTCTGCTGAGATAGATACAGACTATGGACAGAATATAAATTTAAGGGATCTTTATCTTGGATGTGTGCTTGAAATTTCTGCGCTAAAATCCTCATTGTAGAGAAAGCTGTTTACAAGTGTCTGCAAACATCTCAAGTAGACTCACACTTTGAACTATAGCAAAAATGAAAACCATCTGTAATAAGGTAGAAATTTCTAGGTAGGAAGGAGTACAAAGGAAAAGAAGAGTCTGGGAGGCCAAAAGATGGTTCTAGGACAAAAGTGTGAACACTCCTTAACCAGTACTTACGTTACCAAAACCTTTAGTTGCCAGTATTTATGACTGTCACGGACCAGACTAATAACCTATGAGAACTGCACTGACTAATGTTAAACTTTGAATTTTAAGGTTTTAACACAATATGAATCATCTTTAAGTCTCATTATTTACATTATTTACATACCTTAAACAATTTTCTCGGAACTTCACAACTGATATATCCCCCCTACCCCACACCTCCCATTTTTTTCCAATTTGGAAACATCCAGTCATTTTAACTTTTATTACAACTTGCAAATTGAAAGTAGTCATTAAAAGGGGAAGTCCTTTTAAACCCTAATCGGAGTGTAAAGGAAGAGTAAGAATTAAATTTTAAGTCAGTAACAGCAGCATGGTAGTTTTGAGTTTGCTTTTTCACTGAAACCCATATTGTTAGCTCTAAGAAAGGGCAAAGGCCTGACTTTTACATTTAAAACAAATTTAGGCTGGGAAGTAACTGAGCCTCAGGTTTAAAGCCTTGTTATTTAGGAGACTTGGGTAATTTAAACTTTCTTTTATGGCTCTCAGATTTGTATCATCAACAAGCACCGTGTATATCTTCTGCACCTAAAGTTATTGTAAAGCCAGAATGTTTTTAATGTGAAAGCAGACTTTCTAGCTATGAGTAGACCAGATAGCTACGGGCTCAGTAAAGGAGATGGCGGAGGAGTCTGCTTGCTGCCATAGCTGCAGGAGGCAGGACAGATAAACTGTGTGATAAAGGTAGGGTATGTCATTGTTGGGACTCAGAGTAGGCGGGAGTTAAGCTTGGAGGAGCTAAGATGAGAATAGAAAAAATGAGAGTACTGGTGTTGGCTGGCCTCTTTAGCAATACTGTCAGAGAAAGTGCTTCCCAGAGCATGCATTCATAGGAACCTGTTGGTAAAGGGTAGACTGTATAACCTGGTCTGGACGTGACAGAGCGGAAATAGAGACTTGTGGGATTTTTGTAGGTAAGGGTTTCAAGCTATTCTAGGCAGGAATAGGTGATGGTATTGTCCTTGGAAAAAATATGATAAGCAAGAGATCTGATATGTGACCCCTATTGTTTGACACCTCCCAAAGTGGTCACAGCCCACAGATTTGGAACCACTAATCTATAGGCTCAGTTAGGAGGCTCTTAACTTTTAACTTTCCTCTTTTTCACAGGAAAAGCAAGTAGAGCAAAGTTAGGAAGCCAGGTTCTGAGGTATCCCACTAGACCAAGAAAGGGGGGAATGGCTTCTTTGGTGTTTGGAGGTATGAAGAACTTATCTGCAATGGGGAGTAAGTTTGAAGTTGTTATGGGATAACAGAAAGCCTAAATACTCAATCAGACAGACATAATGTTAAGCTTCGGAAGGGGAGACTAGGTATTCTTTGTTTCCTAGAGAGTTAAGACATTGAATAAGATGTTGCAGTTACATCCAGAGTAAAGGGCTGCATATTTGTCATCTACATATTGGATTAAGCACCTGGGGAGACAACTGGGAGAAAGAACACAGCTGAAGCACTGGGGACAGTCTCAGAACCACTGGGAGAGGACAGCTCAAGAAAGCTGAGATACTGCTGTTCTGGTGTCAGGGTCCTCCCAGGTGAAGGCCAAGAGGTCATGTGAATCTGAGTGAAGAAATAATCAAGAAAGTACCCTTATAGCCTAAAATAGAAAGTGAGAAGAGGAGAGGGGATCTGGGAAGGTAGAGTAAGGATTAGGCACCACTGGGTGGATAGGAAGGATGCTGCATTAATAACACCAAGGTCCTGGAGCAATCAGTAATAGCTATCATGCTTTAGGACAAGCAAGGTAGGAATGTTATAGGGTAAGCTAGAAGACATTGTCTGATAGGTTTTCAGCCTTCTTTGTGTTTTAAAGATATATGATATTGAAAGTGACAGTGGTGTCGTATCCCAGAATAACATCTTAGTGAAGGGTGATGGGAAGCTACCAAGGAAAAGAGTTGTGCCACATTTTTGGGTCAACAAGGGAGTTCAGAAGAGAACAGGCTCAAGCATTAGTGTCATCTGGTAGATGAAGAGACTCTTCAAAGACTAGAATGACATTGAGAATTCCAGAAGGAGTTTCTTTAAGAGATATATGTAATTTAGCCTACATGACAGCCTATATGATATGATATTCCTGACTGTAATGGGGTTAGGCAACTAGGCATAATAAGGAAGATGTGAGTGAGCAAATGAGCCCAGAAGGAACAGTGGAGAGGTCCTGTAGCCCCAGGCTGGTAAGATTAGCCATCAACACACACCATAGAGATATCTGAGAAAGATAAATGTTACCAGAGTAATCAGGCATAGACCAAGTTGATCCTAAGAACCTATTAAAAGTGAGAGAGACTTACCCACTACCTTGTTAGTCATCCTGGGCTCCACCATAATTATATCAAAGGCTTCCTGGATGGCAGAGGTTCCAGGAAAGCATCAGTCTTTGGTAGCCAGGCCAAGAAGAACCAAGAGGTTTTTCTGTGGAGGAGAAAATTAGGGGAACTGACCCACCTTGGCTAGGAAGAATACAGCAGTTGACTTCCACTCTCCACAGTCTGGGCAAGGTCCAGGTGGATAATGTGTGGGGACAGTTCTATGAGCGGTGAGGAGTATTGCTACATTTGAAGCAAGCTCAAGTTTGAATGTGTTAGTGTCCTGTCTCCTTTGGAGGTAGAATTAGGCTGATGCCAGAAACTGGTACTTCTGTGTGTCAGAGGAATGCCTTCTGCCCTTTTCAGCCCGTTCCTCCATTAAACTTCTTAATTGCCACCGTCAACAGACCCCCCTGTGTAGATCATTATAACCTTAGGAATTTATACCTTAATCATCAAATATAGATTGTTCATAAGTCTTATTTTCTCTAAGCAAGGTCTATGGTTTTATTCTCATCTGCTATTTTTAGTCTCGGGACAAAAACTATCATACAAATCTATCTTTTTCCAACATATCTTACAGTCTGGTGTTGTCTCCTTAGTCTAAGGAAAATAAAACAACCATCTTGAAGGTCTGGTGTGGCCTCTTTGGTCTAAGAAAAAGTCCATTTTCCTAAACAAGAGTTGAACCTAGTAATATATATGATGTGTTGTAGCAAGTATTACACACACACACACACACACACACACACACACACACACACCACACGCTATTAACCCTTTTTGTTACAAGTTTTAAGCTAAATTTTTTTTCTGTTTGAGATTTTATAGTTTTTTAAACCATACCTAAATAATCTTATAAATCCTGAGGTTAAAATAAAGTGTTTTATTTTCAACAAAAATGTCCACAAAAAAGAGAAGGAGGGGTATTCAGAGACATAAACACCTGTGGCTACACTTTGCCATTTGTAACCTCTATTCAAAATAGTTTACCTCTTATTAGTTTGTTTTCGTAAGCAAAGTGTCTTTTTTTCTGGGAAATTCTGTTGTGCTCTCCGTTTCCATGTCACAGTCAGGTGGCTGCCCTGACCCTGGAAAGAGACTTTGGAGGAAGCTTAAAGAAACACATTTGGATCTAGAGCAGACCAAATCCCAACTCCAGAAACAGCTTTTTAGTGGAATAGAATAGCATGTGGCAATATTTCAATATTATCCATACACAAGGACGAATCCAGTGATCAGAGGAAGAGACAAGAGTGGAGAGCAAAGAAGGCTTAAGGATACGTGGTTTTGAGAGTGAGAGTAGAAAGAGTTGGAGACAAGGGATTTGCAGATAATTTGTTTCTAGGGTAGCAGAAGATGTTATAATCCATGAGAATTTAGAAATCAAGTGGCATTTTTTTTTCCTTTTTGCCACTGAGACTGATTATCTCATCTGTATTGAGGCCAAGCCTTTTGAAGTAAGATAGCACCGTTTAATGAAATCCATGAGTCTGAGAAGAAAAGAGATTAAAGAAGGCAGGTGAGGAGTTACTGAGTCTAATTCTGAATGAAAGATGCATGGTTAGAAACAAAGTAGGTGGAAAGAAGACAGATTTTCCAGGATCAGACCAAGGAGGAAGTGGAAGAAACTTAGGAAAAGAAGTCGAAAACAGAAACCTCACAGGAGAGAGGATTCCAATAGCACAGGAATGGAGACACAAAGAGAGAGGATTATGTGCCATGGTGACAGAATCTCATTCTGCAGTGATCCCAAGCACACCGGGACTTGTCAAAGAAAGATGCCCTTAATCACAATGAAGAAGCATTTTGGACTTGAATCCAGTGAGTGGCAAGAGCCAGCAAAAGCAAATGAGGAGGCTCAAAATCAGCATTTTGGTTCAGTTAGGAGGGGCATGGCCCTTTGAAAGCGACCCATTGTTCTCCTCATGTTTTCTCCACCAAACGTAAGCTAGGATACAGTGAAAATAGCAAACTGGACCACTCCATGGGTAGAAGAAATGTTTATTGAGGAATCAAACTGCTAAAGATATCTGGGGTCGGGGGAAGAAAGAAGATCAAAATGACAGAGAAGCAAGTAGATTTTATAGGACAGTCAACAGGGTGGGGTCTTTGACTTGATACAGACTGGTTGTGTTGACCCAGAGCTAGATGCCCTTGCTCAAGGTAGTTTACCTTTGGGATGAACCAATGGAGGTTCCAGGTAGGTTAAGGGAGGCTGCTGGTAAACAGAAACATGCTTTTAAGCCTCTGTTTACCCAGTTACAATCCTTTTTTCCTGGCCTAAGGCCTTCTGTTTAGGACATTGACAGCAGCTCTGCAATTTGGGGACCTGCTTCGAACCTAATATAACATAGCAATGCTTTAGTAAACTTCTAGCTGAAGACATGCAACCAAATTAAAAAAAAAAAGACAGTAATTAAGAACTGATCCACGATTGAGGAAGAGTTTCCTCTGTGGAGACTGTTGAGAAGGTGTTTATGCTGAAGAAAATAAGTTAATTAAAAAGAAATAAATTTCAGATATTTAGCAATGAGACAGAATAATTCTGTGATCAGGAGTCCAGGGAGAGACCTCTGTTGGGCACTCAGCGAGTAGAGAGGGGTTTTAATAAGAAGAGAGATAATATGAATGGGAGGAAGCATTTCACCTCTTATGTTTAATTTGTCTCAACATAGCAGATAAAGTTGTCTACAAAAAGAAAAGAGTGGGAGCTAAGTAGAATGCTCCGTGCAGAGCACAGCACTTAGGGGCCACTAAGTTTAAACTAGAAAAGCAGGAGGAGAGCCATTCAGTTACTTCTTGCTTTTGGTTGGATATTACATTTTGTAATTGATCTAACTTCCATCTAGACATGGGGAATGTACCACCATTTGACTCTCTGAACAATGAAATACACTCAGGTTTAGTTGATTGACTTTGTCCCCTTTGTAAACCAGCCTCCTGGCATCATCCCAGTCCACTTCTATGGACAGGTGGACTCCCACAGTATTTTGTCTTGGTCTTTGACTTGCAGAGCTGTGCGTATGGAGTGAAAACATCTAAAAGATATTTAGAAATAGTGGAAAACACTTAGAAACCATTTAGTAGAAACCTCTAATTTCAAATAAATTTCTGACAATTTGTAGGCTCTTGGTTAAATGGTGCTCTTGGCTCACGTATTGTGGTGGTCTAAGTGAGAATGGCCTCCATAGGCTCAGAATATTGAAAGCTTGCTCTCCAGTTGGTAGAAAGGTTTGGGAAGGATTAGAAGATACAGTCTTGTTGGAGGAGGTACATCTATGACTGTGGGCTTTGAGGTTTCAAAGGCCCATACCATTCCCAGTTAACTCTCTGACTTGTGACAAAAAGTAATTTCTTCCAATTTAAATTCTATATATAGTCTTTGAGTTGAAAATCTTATAGAAATCAGCATCTATACTCTATAAGTAAAGGAACACCAACCATTTGTCTAGTTTGTAACAGATGAGTGTACGATAGGCTATTCACTCCTAGCAATATCTGTCAACCAGCCATGATGTAGTAGTTGCTGTCAATTTTGTGATCTGTATCAAACATTTCCTTACTCTGCTATGTTAAAACTCATGTGCTGTGGGCTACATTAAAAAATTAAGAAAAACTGAAAATTTAATAAATTCTGCAGATAATTTCTTATCCACTAAGGTTTTTTTTTTTTTTTTTTTTTTTTTTCAGGCAAAAGTCAGGACTTGTCTCCCACAAATAAAGCTTGGGTGTTTTACTTCATTGTGTTTGGCTGGAAGTAGACATAAAAATCTGAGTGTCATAAAGAAGAGATGGGCAATGCCCCCCTGCAGCTCATGAAGAAGCAATGTGGACTTGATGCACAGAAGCCGTTTTTTAAACAATCACTCAGGCTAAGTGCTCTCAGAAAAGTAATTGATGTCTTGTAATGACCCCTGGCTAGGTTCTCTTACTCATTTTAACTAATCAAGACAGTCTCCACAAATCTCCCTCCATACTGCCTGCATAGGAGCAAAATAAAGAAACAGGTTAGATAGCACCCAAGCCACCCCTTCACTGTGCAATACCTTGGATGCTCGGCCTACTAAGGGCAGCTGGATTTGAAACTCTACCCTGCAAAGACAGGGAAATTAATGAGATCCATGGCCATGGCATTGATCCCCCTGTCTGTGTTCGCAGCTGTTCCTCTCTGGGTCCCTGAGATCACAGTCTGGGAGCAAGATGGGCCGAGAGCACATCATGGCTTGCTCTTGCCAAGGTCATCACACGCTAGGCTGCAGCTTCCTTGTTAAAGCTCTAAACTGCTATTCTATTATGTGTTTGTGAGAGGATCTGGAAAAATTGTGGGGCTACCCTGAAAAAGCCCAAGCTGAAGATAAAACTTTGAGGCAGATTTTATGCTAACGACTCTGTTTGATTTGTTTGCATCAAGTCTTTTCCCAGACACTCTCAATCCAGAATCACAGACTTCCCAGCAGTGGGGAGGGCAGAGTGGGCTGTGTCTCCTGAAGAATTACCACACGCCAATGTAGAGAGCGTCACATCGCATCACAGTCACTTCGTTCTAGGAACCCAGCTCAGCGGGACATCCTTCATTTGGCTGGATGACAGCTTCCACTGACTTCCTAAATATGAGAGCTGTTTTAAGTTCATATCTCTTGAAGACACTGGCAAATGACTCCTGACACTGTGACATTTTAAAAATGCATCCAGGGAATGTGTCAGCAAGCTGGGTGCATTTATCTGTCAAAAATATTCCACACGTAAAAGGCAAACCAGAACCTAAGGGCCCCTCCCACCTGCAACCAGGCACCCTTGATAAGCATGTGCTACTGAGCCCAGGACAGTACGACCACAGGCTTTCATAACTGCCTAGCACATCTCCACTGGAAAACGTAATACTCATAGACTCCAGACACTGGTGGTTTGGAGACATTTCTTTAAAACTTTCTGGCCTCAAGTCACATTCTCTGTGGTTGTCCCATTCTGACAGACAGGGTACTTGAGTGAGTATAACATCCTATGTCCTGTAGCCGGTTCTACATATCTGCTCTCTCCCACAGCCCACAGACAGGGTTGTAAGCAGCTGACGAGATGGCAATCTTCCGTAGTTGCTGCCATAATCTTCCATCTACAGCTGACATGTTTATTCTTGGACATTTAAACCGTGGCCCAGAAAGCCATGGAGGAAAGCTGGTTATAAATGTTAGATTTGATTGGGAATGACATTCCAAAATAAACATGCCCAAGCGCAGCCTAGCATTCTTCTGGGCATCCATGCTGCATGGCACTCCTTCACACAGCCAGCAGACACAGCAACACACACAGGATATTCCCTTTCACAATCACAGCAGGGCAGGCGTAACTGCAAAGAGAGTGAAGCGGGCATCAATCAGAGCAGATGTCATCTGAGTCAGCAGGGACGTGAGGGAGGAAGGTATTAAAGCCCCATCTTTCAGCATTAGAAAAGAGTATCTTTATACACACAGAAATGTTAGTCCTGGGAGATCAGCTGGGAGGTCTCTTTAAATTCCCCCAGTTCTTTGATGAGAAAATAAAGGAATGAGCAGAATAGTTAGAACGTTATTAAAGGATGGTGGACACGAAGAGACATGATCGATGCTCAGAAAACCTAAGCAAACAAAGATAAACTAGAGAAAAACAAAGGAGGGCAGTTTTAGGGGCATATTTTACAAACTAATGGAGAAAAAAGGGAAGCACGAGAGACAAGGTCAGTGAGAAAGTGAGACAGATAAATTGATCAATTTATAAATGAAAAGAAATTTCTAAATGGCCAATTTCATCTACATCACTGCGGGCATGGGGTAAGCTGGCAAAATGCTGAGCTTCTATAAGCAGCGGGAAATTCTAGCGCGGCTACACAGGCAGAATCACAAAATACATGATATTGAATGATGGAGCCATGGTTTTTTTAGCTTGGAGTTAAATGCTAGCTCTCTCATCCTGTACAAAGAAACAATGTAGTGCCCGTCAGCCACACACACATCAGACCACCAGAGCACTCTGATTAGGTAGCAAGAGCCACCCATGTCGTGTCCAACTTGTGACAGGTCTGTGATGCTCATTCTACCGTAAGCTGGCAAGTTATCCTGACAAGATTAAACGATTGTACTGAAAAAACAAACAAACAAACAAACAAAAACAAACAAAAAACCCAGGAGACTCTGGAGTCAAAGACAAACTGTTATTGTTCAAAGAAAAACCAATAGACACCATGTTAGTTGTACCAGTTGCCCAAGGCCCAGGCCACACTGGAGCATGGAGAGATAAATGGCACTCATGTCTACCCCAAGTGACATTGTAGGAGAGAAACTCTGTACTTGGAGTGTTCAGTGTTTTTATAGTAACCGGAGGCACGGCTGCTTTTGGTGCAGGGCATCACATACGTCTTGTGTGTGTGCAGATTCTGTACATGTTGTCATAGTCTCTGGGTGTTCATATGTAAAATTGCCCTGTTGTGTCTGGAAAGTGCTGTTCCTTTAAAACCATCTACCACCTGTAGCTCTTAGAATTTTTCTCCCCCTCCTCCACCGCTTCCACATAGATTCCCTGAACTCTGAAGATTAAGGGATGTGGTAAAGACATGCCATTTGCAACTGAGCACTTCTAATCTCTATACACTGTCAAGTTGTGAGTCTTTGTGTTAACTTCCTTCTACTGCAAGAAGAGCTTCTCGGATGAGCACTGAGTGGTACACTGATCTATGGGTATATCTATACACCATTACAAGTTGTTTTATTGTTATGTCTACATAGTAGAATAATAATAATAGCACTTTTTCTGCAAGTGCCCATGAAAAACAGGGTCTCAGATTCTTGGCCTCATGAACAGTATCAGGGATGGGCTCCATCTCACAGAATGAGGCTTAAATTCAATCAAAAAGTATTTGGTTATTCCCCTAACATTTGTGCCACTATTGGCACCAATGGGTACACCATTTAGGAAGGTTGTTATTATAGTTCACAGGGGACATAGCTGGGTAACATTGATGATTATTTTTCTTAGAAAAGTAAAGGAAAAAAAAAGGTGTATAGCACCTTCTGGCACTACGAATCCTAGTCAGAAGAGGTGAATCACTAGATAGACTTCTCCATGTTCTAAACCCTAAGCATGTGGCAGCTTCAGCCAAAGGGTCTTACTATCAAGCTGTAGATGGTAACCAGTAGCATTGGCAGTAGTCTGTAGTTTCTGAAGGGTCTATGGGACACCTTTGGACAACAACAACAAAAAAGCTGTAACCCAACCCTGACAATGGGAATTTTATTTGGTAGCTTTGTTTTCAAACATCCCACTATTGAAGTTAGCAACACCCAGATGCTAAAAGAACATCTGAAAGTTCTTTTTATACAACTGAGAAGTCCTGTTTTGTTAAAATGACGGCTCTAGTTAACAAAAAATTTTAGATAGTAGCTACTCTATTTCTGCCAGTTAAGAAACCAGTATCGCTCATACGTCAGAAAAAAATAAATGAGTATTGATATCTCCTTACTCCAGGGTAGTAGACACCCTAGCCATATCATTGGGTGGTATTGGAGAAGGTGGACTAGATTCCTAGGGAGTTCATCCTTGCCTTATGGTGATGACTCTATCCTATTGCAGTATCTCTGCATATCCTGTGGAGAAGATAGAGTTCCTCCTGAACACCGTGTCTGTCAGATGAATCTTTATCTTGCACTGATTATGTCAAGATGAAATCAACTCCATTACTCATGTGTCGGAACACTTGGTCCACAGTTAGTACTGCTGTTTCAGGTGTTATGGAACCTTTAGGAGGTTGGGACTCGCTGGAGGAAGTAACTCACTGTTAATATCCAGAGTCTTTCTTTCTGCCTGCAGATGAGAATGTAACTGGCTCTCCAGCACCATTTCTGCCTGCATGCCTCCAAGCTTCCTGCCATGGTGATGCTGGATTAAACATCTGAAACTATAAGCAAGTCCTCAATCAAATGCTTTCATTCATAACAGTTGCCTTGGTCATGGTGTCTTTTTATAGCAATAGAGCAGTAAGACAGAAGTTGGTGCAAGGAAGTAAGGTATTGCTATGATAGGCCTGACCATGCTGCTTGTCATTCTAGGACTTTGGATTAGGGTAGCAGTTCAATGCTTAAAGTAGGGCTTAATGGGCCAACTAGTAGGAGCATGGAAGACAATGGTGCTGAGAGCAATGCAGATTATATAGCAGGTTCAAGAGTTTTTAGAAGAGAAGAATATTAGTCAGTGACCTAGAGACTGTTCTTATGATATTTTGTCAAAGAATGTGGCTACCTTCTGTTCTTGTCCAAGAAATCTGCTTGACGCTAAATTGAAAAGCTTTGTGTTAATGGTGTCAGCAGAAGGGTTTTCAAGACAGCCTAGTATTTACTCTGTCATGTAGTTATTTGTGTCACTCTTATGCAAATCTATAATATAAAAGAGCAAGCCAAGCAAGAAAAAAAAAACCAAAATGTATAATTTGAGTATAATTTGATGAGAAATGGAACACCAGAAAGTGTAGTGGAGCTAAGTCAGGAGACAGCCATTATGGGACTATCCCAAATGGCAGCCTGTAATAAATCATTATATATATATATATATATATATATATATATATATATATATATATATACATATGTGTGTGTGTAAAAGAAGCCATATATTTGATTATATATTTAATCATGTATAATAAATCATGTTTGTATATGCATATATAATCAATACCAATGAAATATAGTGACTATGTACACTCATTGTATCAATTCTGTTCCTATATAGAACCCTACTTATATAAATGGAAATTTATCTAACATATGGTACCAATACATGGATCATGATGGAAGATTCTTTGTTGGCATGTGAGAGAACATACATGTGATTTCCTTTTCTAAAGTCCATAAGAAAGTCCCAGTATTATGATGAAGTAGATGTGTCTCTGAGATTGCAAATTTGATGGAAGAACAGAATTCCAATAAAAAAAAAAAAAAAAAAAAAAAAAAAACAGGCAAACTTGAAAGCAATGCAGTGGTGTGAGTTTTACAGCATGGAGCACCGCTCATCCCCCATGGCAGTAAACTTTACCATTCTACCCTGGCTTCTTATATTTTTGGTTGTGAGCCTAGCCTTTAACGGCTGAGCCACCTCTCCAGCCCCACCCTGGCTTCTTAATTCTCCCTTATGAATACATTAAGTTTGTTGGCAACAGTAGAGAGAATAAGATAGAAGCCTTTTTATTTTGCCTCACTGGTGTGCATCAACGTTACCTAAATACTGTTTTCTCTACTCAGTCAAACTCTCACATTCTTCAAATGATTCCAAAACTAATAAAACTGAACAGTCTTGCTCACATGGAAGGGCCTTTGTATGTCACATGGATGCATGTTTACATGTCCAACCTTAATACAGCTTCCAAAATCTGAATCTCATCTCACTTAATGGGTTGATTCATGTATGCCTACATTCAGAGCCACATAGAACTATGTCATGTAAATAAACATATTAGGTACACTACAGGTTGGCATAAATGGAGGTATAACCTAAACAAGGAAGTGAAATCAACTTACTTTTTTAGATATGGTGGCTAAAGGCAATTGTTTTAAAGATTTACATATCATACATAAATATATTTCAAATATATAGGATTACCTAAAGCAAAATAATTACAATGCATTGTGGAAAGAAACAGTTATTGGAGAATATAGATCTGGCTTACTCTACTTCTTTATTTATAAATCTATAGACATCTTTAAAACTTTATTTTTCTTCTATTAAGTGTGCATGTGTGTGTACATGTGTGAGTATGTGCACATGTGTTCTTTTGTGTGCATGTGTGCATGTATTTGTGTGCACATGTGCATGTCTGTGTGTTTATGTGTTTGTGACACATGGAGTACTGATATAAATTCACTGTGCTAAGTGAATTAGCTTGCTTTTTTCATTAAAAACCCTCCAAATAAGCATATTTCCCACATAGGAACAAATACTATAAACAAGATTTGAAGCAGTTAAAATAATCTCAGACACCAGACACAGGCTGTGTAGGTTAGAATCTAGGTCTTATGCATTGCTCTCATGAGCTATAGTCCTTTCTGCTGCTTTTCTCATCTGTGGTTTAATTCTCAGACCCAATGTGATATATCCACAAACCACCCTTCTAATGCCTGGCACATAATGGCTGCCCACACTTAGTAATGCTATATGTGCAATTATCAGCATGTTCTTAATGCTTTCTATAAAGAGTTGATGCCTGTGCTTATTCAGTGATAATAGTTCCTGCGAAGCTTAACTCTTTCGAGAGGCAAACCCACACATGTCCTTTCTAACCTGCCCTGACACAAGTTATTCTCAACATTGAATGCTGGTCTTGACCTAGTTTGCCTTTCCTCTCATTCCA
Organism: Rhabdomys pumilio; assembly: GCA_030674055.1. Lineage (NCBI taxonomy): Eukaryota > Metazoa > Chordata > Mammalia > Rodentia > Muridae > Rhabdomys > Rhabdomys pumilio. The sequence goes on along the minus strand of JANHMN010000001.1, from coordinate 202,542,163 downwards.
GTTTTTTCAAAGCACTTCACATTCCAACTCAGTGCAGAGAGGCCTTGCTTCCCCGTTAGACATTTAGATCTCTAAGGGCAGTCACGTGGTTTTATTTGCCCTTCCCTCTCCAGAGCTGTGCACAGCCTCAAGCAGATTCACACACAATGAAGATGTGTGGAATGGATGGAGTAACTTGTTTTGGGTTTTTAAAAAGCCTAGTAAAAGCATCATAGTTTGATAAAACCCAAGCATTTCTACCGCATTTGATTTTTCTTCTGACATGAAGAAAATCTGCAGAGGTGAGTAGGCTGCATAGACCCAGGGACACCTTCAGAGCAGCCTGGAAAGCAAACACTGTCCTGAGAAAGAAGACAGTGGTACCCAGTGTCTGGCTGCTTCTCCACGCGGTGACTAAAAGATGAAGACTTCCAAGTCCTGTCACTTTGCACTAAGGTTGATGGTAAGTAAGTGGTCCACACAGCATTGATCAGAGAAGGTCAATTCCTGACTCCTCAGCTCAGTTTGTTCTGTAAAATGTCCACAGCCAGCAAGTTTGGGCTCCAAATAAAAAGTGTAGCAAAGAGAACACATACAACAGGAAATTAGCAATGGAAACAAAAAAATCCAAAAGATATTTTCAGAATACAATCTGCTCCTGGAAATTGAAATGCAGCTACAGCCTATATGCAAATCAGGTCACCTGCAGCCCTGGCCCATGGGCTTGGATTCATCTTCCATGGCATATGTATGCCCATTTCTGTCACCTGTTTGTTCCATCTGAATCACTTTCATTAACAGATCGGTCAGGCTGTATCTACATTGCAAGACTTCTAAATTCTCTTGGGTGTACTATGACAGAAAGAGAAATTTCATACTAGGTATGGATGTAAAGGGGCTAGGTATTGGGTTGATGGAGCCTTCCTGCTCCTGGGGAAGTCAGGAGCTGGGGTAAGGTGGGCAGGAGGGAATGGTTCCCCACTGAGGTTTCCCCTACTGGCTCAGCCATGGCCCTAGGAAGTCTGTGTCACTTCCCGTATCACTCACCAGCTTTGCATGCAAGTTAATCTCAAATGTAGATGCAACCTTGACCAGCACCAGCCTGGACAGTGGAAGCCACCTCCATATAGCCACCTCCTTCAGACTCAACATGACAAGTCTTCACATATTAATGCTCCATCCATCTTGGGATGCTTCAACCCATAATTACAGCTGATGTAAAGGAAAAAAAAGAAGTAACAAAGCATGTGCATTTCATTTGTTTAAGATTAGTTTATTGCAAAGGGATCAAAACCCAAAAAGTTGTACATATATTTTTTAAGCAAAGAGTTGATCAAACATATAAGGCTATCTCTCGATTGTCCAAGTCTCCAAGTATTTCCAAGGAATTGAAGCCCTTTTATTTATATTCTACAGTCAGGTGTGCACATTATTAACAAGCCCAAGGCAACAGTTCACAGGTTAGAAACAAGTACAAGAAACAAAACCCAAGCGCAATTCACACAAATGTCCGCTTTATGTAAGTAGAACTTAGCTTTCAACTTCACAGTGAATTCTTAAATCAGAAGTCAGTGATTTGAAAGACATTTTTGTGATTATAGGTTCTAGTATGACATAATAGTAAAGGGAGTGAAATTCCTGAACCAGAAAAGCCTCTGTTAGCATTTCTTGGCATATGTTATAGAGTGTTGTCAAGATCAGGGATGGAGATTAAGAATTCCACACGCAGGATATAATCAGAAAGAATAAGGCATGGCTTTCAATTCTACACCCTAAGGTATAAGAAATTACCCAAATAATTGTACAGACAGAAACCAATGTTTTTTAGCCCCTATTGGGCCAGCTCCAGGTGAGACTGTCAGTAAAAGCCTAGATTCCTACATAGCATCACAATGCTACTTGTGTACCAATGATTTCATAATCCTAATTATCCCAATGGCCCACTTTGCCACATCGATAGTGAATGCAGTATACATCTATATCCTGTTAATACCTTCTAAAGTTCTTTTCATAAGCTTGCTCTCGTGTTTGTTTATTCACTATTATTTGTGTTGCAGAGGTTAGAGCCCAGGGCCTTGTGTACATTAGGCTAGTTCTGCACCAAGAGACTTCCTTGGCTCTGGGATTTACATATTTGTGAAATATAGCATCCATATTTTAACACATGTGTGTATTAGTTAAAGATCAAATATTACAATGCTTCCAGTCTCCATGTATTACTGTTCTATTGCTGAGAAGAGACACAATAACCAAACCAACTTATAAAAGAAAGAACAGGCTGGAGAGATGGCTCAGCTGTTAAAGGTTAGGCTCACAACCAAAAATATAAGAAAGGACTTCACCTTGCCTAAATTTTCAGAGGATTAGTTCATGATCATCATGGTAGGATGGGGGCATGGTATCAGGCAGGCATGGCACTGGAGTGGTATATCCTGATCCAAAATCCTAAGACAGGGAAAGAGAGAGACTAGGTCTGGTGTGGATTTTGAAACTTCAAAGCCCACCTCCAGTGATACACCTCCTTAAACAAGGCCACACCTCCAAATCCTTCCTAAACAGTCTACCAAGTGGGAACCAAACATTCATATATATGAGCCTATGGGCCCATTCTCATTTCAACCACCACATTCCAAAATATCTTTTTCTGGCTACTTTGAAATATATAACATAATACTGCATTTTCCCCCCTCCCCCACTGTGCAAAAAATAACAGAAGTTGTTCCTATATTATGGCAGAAAATAATTCACAACATGAATTATTTATAATTCTAATAGGAAATCAATATTAAGAAGTGAATATATAAGAGACACAATAGTAAAAACATTAATTAGCTGATTTTAAAGGGGCAAAAGACATGAATAGACACTTTCCTAAAGGATAATTAAATGGCCACAAGGCATTAAAACAGTATTCAGTATTACTATGCAACAGTACTGTGGTAAAATATCTGACGAAATTAGCTTTTAAAGAAAAAAAGGCTGGGTGAGCTAATGCTTTGGGCCTCTGTCCAGATACTACATCATGTCTCAATCATTTAGTGGAAGAGACCACACACGTCATGATCAAGAAGATGAAAAGAAAAAAATACTATGGTCCTAGGGCATGCCTCTAGTGCCTTACATCAGGCCTTAATCCTAAAGACCAGAGAGCCCTTCCCAAGCGCACTGCACTGTCCCTTAGCAGAGGGGACTTTGAGGGCTGTGAGATAATTCAGTAAGAGCAGTCACAAACATTCAGGAAAATAGACAGTGGCTATTAAGAGGAGTTTAAGGTACTCAAACTTTACAAGCATCCACTATACTAGTTAGCTAGAACTGAGCTAGTTAACAAGATGCATGCATGAACCAGCAGCTGGATACCAGTCCTGTAACTCATCATTGGAGAAAATCAGATAGCAATGCTGCCTGGTTTTATGCTGAACCCCAACTTGCACATGTTCTTGAGCATGGCTTCCAGTGTGAAATGCATGGAAAGGCCAAGCAGAGAATCCTAACTGTGGGAATCCACATTCCAACCAGAGGGAGGAGGAAAAGGCCTGGCAATGTCCCCCCCCACCCACCAAACTGCCAAGATAACACAAGACAGGAGTCAGCTGAGGAGTATTGGAGCCAAGGAAGATGAAGGGACTTGACAATAAATTTGCATTCACAGGCTATACCCTGTATCTTAAAAGCACCAAATAGTTAAACTGGTAGAGAAACTGAAGATTATGTAACAATATTGTATCACCATTAATTTTCCCATTTGATAATACTTCAAAATGATGAATAGTGTTTAAAGAGGAAGGAGAAAAGTAAGGCAATGGAGAGGTAACAAGCAGGCTTCAACTATCATTTCTTTTATTAAAGGGTTATTTTGACAGAAACTGGCAAATGTTTCTTTGAGAAAGTCTTCAAAAAAGACTTTCAGTATAAAGTCTTGGGGAAAGTTTCATACTTTACTTCCTATGTGCTGAAATTCTTTACTACCGAATGCAGACTTTTAAGACCTATATAAATATCGCCGTATTTCAGAGAGAAAGTCTAGGGATGAGGCCTCAGGGGTCTCTTTCCACACCCAATGTGGATTGCTGACTGGCTTGATCTGGTACAGGTAAGGAGCTGCACTAAGCTATTAGCAATGATGGCTGTTGGGGAGGCACGGGCATTTTTCTATGGCAGTGTGGCTGCTGGAAGGTTGTCCGTGTTCTAGTGAATGGCCTGAAACCCATGAGCACACGGGCAGCACCAACTAGACTCCGTGTGTTACTAGAAAGGGAGAAGAGGGGACAGAAGGTAGGAGGAGCATGTGCTGGGTGGAGGAGGAGGGAGGGTAAACGTAGCTATGAGCAAGATACATTGTATACATGTATGAAATTGTCCAAGAAAAAATAAAACTATTCTAAAAACATAAACAGAAAGAGACTAAAATTCCATGCTGACACTGAACAGCTTTCAGTAAGTTTTCTTAAATGAACACAGGTGTAATTGCCACATATCAGGCAATTTCCTCTGAATCAATTTATCTTTTAAAAATATGTTTTACGTTTATGTATTTAGTATGAGGGGCATTGTATAGAACACAGGGATTGAGGTCAGGGGACAATTCAGGAGTCTGCTCTTTTCTTCTACCATTTAGGTCTCAGGTCATCAAGCCTGGTGGCAAGTGACTTTACCCTCTGAAAAAGTCTCACTGAGCCCAAATCAGTACTCCTTAAAGGTACATTCAAAAGAACATACTTGTCTCCATCCCCACATACGATGGTGAATTCTCTTCATTTGGTGATATGGCTGCCAAATGCCACTAGCTACCACGAAAGTACATTGAGCAACCTTAACCAATGCTCTTCTGTGTTCCATGGCCCTGAGAATACACAGATTGGTTTGCATGACTGCTCTGTGAAGTTCGCAGGTTAGTAAAGGCTAACATGGGGTACTTCAGCAAGGAATGCTCTAATCTCTGGAGCCCTTAGCAACAAGTTTGCAGAGACATACAGCAGGAGAAGAAGGCTTTCAGCTAAGTGTAGAATAAGGGCCTAATCCAGTTACAAGCTGGAGCAGATGTAACAAACTGTAGACCACAAAAAGGGAAATGGCTATGATGTGCCACTTGGGAGAGGCTAACATCAGAGATCTAAGGAGGGGAAGAGAAATAAGGGTAAGATGGCCAATGCTATCCACAGCAATTCTAACAAAATGTGCGGCAGAGCCTGGAGGATCTTTGAGAGGAGTCTTAGAAATATAACATTTATCATTGTGCAGAGGCATTGAGGGACAGGGGCAGTGCCAGTAGAAGGTTCTCACAATCACCTGGCACTGTAAGGCAGGGGAGAAGAGTTGAGACATCATTTCTGAACTATAGCCTGGGAATGGACAGCAGAGGCAGATTTGCTGACAAGCAGAATGTACCTGTGTACCTAGACACAGCCAGAATGAGAGAGCTATACAAATGAGCACCCCGGTTTCTCTCACCTGCTCCCTACTTACCTGCCAGACATTGCTTTAGCAAAATATGGTCAGAAGAACAGAGCAATATAGTCTGAAGTTGACCTTCTGGTGTGGGAAAGACAAGTGCTAGGAGCAATGTTGGAATCTACTCATACGACTATCAGAGAAGCTGGGAAGCTAAGAAAGAACAATCTCCATCCTACCGTTCTGCAGGCTAGAGCCCCAAAAGTATGGCAAGGTATCTATTGAGGGCCTTAGTGCTGTGACACAACACAACTGGGGGCATCACAAGGCAAGAGAGAAGCAGAGGTATGCAAACAAAACTCTCTCTTTTGTAGCAGAACCATTAGTACTACACATGTGACCTCGCCCTCATGAGTCATCTAACTGTCTTCAAAAACACCACTTCTGGTAGCCATGTGGGTTAGAACATTATTTCCAACATAGAACTTTGGAGGATACACATTCAAATCATAGCAAGGGACAACTGGAGAATGATTAGCACACAGGTGTCAAATGAAGAGTGACCAATTCACAGGTGACTCTCAAAGTAAGACTCAATCAGGAAACTGCAGGTGACCCATTTAGTGGTAATCATGGACATTATCTTGGGGAGGGAGATAAGACCCAGCTATGTGTGCAAGTCATAGACGAGGCACTTCATTAGAAAGTAGACGGTGTAAGAGTTCTGATTTCTACTGCATACAGTCATGGATGAGAAACAGAAAACGAAGACATTGGTATCCTTAATGATTTGCAGACTGCAGTGAACAACCACCGAAAGAATTGTTTGCATCCATAGTTCTGTGAGGGTGATATGTTGGATGGTGCAGTGTACAACCTGTGCAATTGAATGTGGAGGCCTTGCTAACTCATTACCTAATTTGTGAGAGCATCTCAGATACAGGGCCAAGATGAAGAGTGTTCTATATAGATTCTGTGGCTTATAATTCTCACACATACATTTAATGAAGAAATAAGTCATCCCCAAAGCTGGCATGCCTTTGCCATCATTAACAATCCTATAAGGCATGTTTTGTCCCTCATGTTTTGATAAATTCAATTTTTATGAAACAGCACAGCAACGATCCACTCCACTATGGAATCTAGAATCATGTAGGAGGCAAGCCTCTGGGTGTGCCTGAGAGATTTTACAAATTAGGCTAACAAAAGTAAAAAGGGCTGCTCATTATGGGTAGGTATTTACATGTGGGCTGGGGTCCTAGACTGCGTAAAAAGAGAAAGCCAGCTGAGCATTCAAGGATGATGCAGTGTGAATAGTCGCCTTGGGCCCCTTCCAGCATGATTTCCTTGCTATAATAGCATGCAAACCCAACCTGTGAGCCAAAAGAAGCCCTTACTCCCTTAAGTTGCTTTTGGTGAGGTATTATATCACAGCAACAAAAAAAAAATTAACAAATATCAAGTTTAAAACAATAACAAAAACAAAAACACCTTCCTAGCAGTTTCTTTGAACAAAAACAACAGAAGATAGTTGTCCGGTTAAAATCATACAGATAAAAATATCCTGTTAATATAATGTAATGGTTAAGCTTCACTATCAGTGGGATTTGGAGTACCCTAGGAAACACACCTCTGGGGATGTCGGGGAGGAGAGGAGAGTATTTCTAGAAATGTTTGACTGAGGTTGCTACCTTGCTTGTGCTGGATCTCCTGATTTCATGAAGGGGAAAAAGTGAACTGAGCACAAGCACTTGCCTCTATCAGCTTCCTGACCTTGGATGTAACATGTCTCTCACTCTGCCACCATTCTTCCCTGCCACTGTGGACTGCATCTGTGAACTGCTTCCTTAGATGGAGAGCCTAATATGTGTGTATGCATATGTATAAGTGAACCTTATATCTAAACACACACATTCCTCTTTGGTACTCTGCCATGCTTCTTCACTGAAGAGATGAGGTGGTGATCTGATGAACAGTCATGAAGGAGTAAACTACGGAAGGTCAGGACATCTACCTACTTGCATGAAACTAATTACTCATCTTGAGCAGCCTACATGTCTGCCAAGTTAGCTGAGCCTTCTTCAAGCCTGGCCTCCAGTTACTTCAATTCAACCTCATGCAGCTCCACTGAAGATTCTTCTATTTCTTGGCAATTGCTTGCTGCTTATATTACCTTGGTGAAGGGCTTTGTGACTCTGATAACTTTCTAAGCCTTCTAAGTTTTGTGAACTTACTCAGCTAGGAAGGTGTTTTTGTTTACAGATTTCCTGAGCCTCCTATGATTCCTTAGTTTCCTAGGCTTTTTCCTTCCTCCCTCCCAAAAAGCTCATTTCCATTTGGAGGAAATGACTACACAAAGTATGAAGTAAAGCTATTTTCTCATTTGGCTTCCCAGTGTGGCTTCATTAACTCTGAGTAGGTGAAAGAGATCACCCCACCCCATGCCTGGAATGACAGGACCTTCAGGTAAGGTATGCTCTTTCCTGATTCTATGTTATTGGTTTTTTTTTTTTTTTTGCTTTTTAACAAATTCTTCAAATGCATGTGAGGGGTGTGTGTGTGTGTGTGTGTGTGTGTGTGTGTGTTATGACTTTGTGACTGTCTCAGAACTCTCAGAGTGGCACAGAGAGAGTAGGTTCTACTGAGGGTCTTTGCAGGTAGGCATCCTCCAAAGCCTGTACTCTCGCATACCCAGAGACCTGAAGGAACAGAGCATGATTGTGGATTGGCTGATGGCTCTTACATCTCGGACCCTAGAGCACTCACATCTTTGTTTAAAGTGTTTCAAAGTCCTCACCGTGGCAGCTGAGCATCAGGAGGCTAAAGAAACATGAAATCATAACTATACCAAGCCAGATACCATCTCATGAAAACACTTGCACATGTGCACACACATACACAGGCACATGCACACAAACACGTGCATACACATGCACTATTTTTCTTGAGGTTTGCCCCAGAAATACATTAAAAAAAAGAAAAGAAAAGAAAACCTCCATGTTACTTTCTGAGATTCATCCAGTTTCTTGAACAGTGAGATAAAAGCGCCTTCAGCTATCACAGTTCAAGCCCAGTTCAAGCATTTGTGAAAGAAAACTAGAGAGACTAAAGCTACATGCCTTGTCAATACTGATGTTAAAATAATAATAATAATAATAATAATAATAATAATAATAATAATAACTCTACCTTATTCATACGTCTGGGTGTCTGGAATCCTGCCACAAGGCCACCTGGTTGTGGGTGCAGAGTATGCCTTGAGAACAAAGTAGGACAGGGCAGGACATCCAGAACACTAGGAAGGATCCTGCCTTGAGGGCAAAGCTAAGATAAGCAGAGGCTGACAACCTCACCCAAAGACCAGCCACTGAGCTTACAAACTGAGAAACAGATTGGAGGGGTAGGTAAACAGAAACAAGGGGACTGTCATAGTGAGGGAGTCATGGGCACTGTCCCACCCCCTGGGGAGAAGGAGGAAGCAAGCAGTAAGGGGCTTCAGATTCTTGGAGGCCATTTGAAAGCTAGAAGCCCACCCAGCATCTCTCAACCCTCTTTCCAAACTGCTCACAGCTTCATACAGAAATGCACCCTGGGGGAAGCTGTGTTAAGCTTGAGGTGTAAGAACAGAGGAGCCTAATTAAGCAGATCACAATCTGTTCCAGCCCGGGGTCACCAGGAGGCCACTTACAACCTTTCTGTAAAATGAGGGCTGGGAACTTGGGAGGGGGAGGCAGGGCAGGAACCCAACACTTCAGATGACCCTCCTTAGAGCTCCTTCTCAATTAACAGGCTAATTAGGAGCTCTGCTCTGTCTTCAGTCAGCCTCACTCTGTATAAAAGTTCCTGAGAGGCTGGCAGAGCAGGCGCATGCGTTCAAAGGGGATGTCAAGTGCCTGAGATTTATATAAACGAGGGCATTGTGTGTTGAGGAGGCAATTGGTATGTTTGATCTTGGCATTATTGATTTACCTTTTGCACGTGACAGCGTCCATTAAGTGAGATAAGTAAAAGTTGATGTGTTCCTTTCAATTGTCAGCAGACACAGAGGCATCATTTCAGTTTCCATCCATTATCCGTCCACTGAGAACAAAACCACTTTCCCACCACACCATTACCTGAGATGACTTATGGCTCTTGAGGCACAAAACCTCCAAGCTTCCTTGACTTTTTTGTGGATCCAAGTTGTGGTTCAAAGGGCTGAAAGCTATGGAGAGAAGAAGTGACAGATGCCCAAAGATGCTTCATGCTTGACGTTAACATCTAATTAAAATCCACACTGACCCACACCAAGGTTTCTGTTAAAACAAACCTCATTTACTTACATTCCTGGGCTTGCAGAACCTCAATCACTTGTGAAACCAGTAACCTTTTACTTCGAGAAACTCAATCATGACTGAAGTGTTGATGATTCAGCTGGTTGGATTTCCATATAGTAAATTTTGTTTGATCAACTCTCTGAAATACTTTAATTAACAGAGGCCATATTCCATGAAGTACATAAATCAGGAGTCATTGCTGGCTGAAGTTAGGACAGGCATTTCTTGGCACAGTCCCAAGTTAGTGCCTATAAGTCATCAAATGGCATGGTGATCAATGACACTGAACCTCTGATCACAGGCTGTGGAAGGCCAGTGATAACAAGCTGTACTAACAGGACCCCACTCTTGCACGCTGGCAGATCCTTATCCACGTGTTTCAAACACTCTCCAGCTTAGAAATCAGAGACTATTAAGCAGGTGTAGTAAGAACTATCCAAGCTAGTGTCTTTTAAGGATTATTCCAAAGCTGGGTGTACTAACTCATACATACAAGCTTAACTGGGGAGCCTGAGACAAGTGCCACCAAGGCCTTTCTGGAATATACAATGATGTGCGGAACATATTGGGCTGCAGAGTGAGTTTCTGACTCAATTAAATATTAATATATAATATACTTAACATATATTAAATTTTAAATGTACATATTCATTTTATATACATATATAAAATATACACATATATATGTATACATATATACATGTACACTATATAGACATATGTGTGTATACATCATAGACATATAGACATATATACATATACACATATACATATACCTCATATACACATACAAATACACTTACATATACATATCATCCATCACAGAACCGCACAGCTTCAGGATGGCCCATTGCCTTTACCTCCATCATATGTTTTCTTCTTGTAAGTCCACCCAGGAGACAACAGGGGACCGTTTTCTACCTTTTCTTACCTTTGTGTGTCTGGTACCTAATGTAGTACTGTATCACTATTTGATGAAGTAAACTAAAGAAGAGGGTAGGATACTATCAGTAGTATGTGACAACAAGAGAAGGACCCCTAAAGCAGAAAGCAATGTCAAATATGTCCTGTCTCCCCTTCATTCAGATATACAAACCAGCATAGGTTCATCTAAAGGAACCCAGCATTGTCCATCTGTCCCAGAGAGAAGGATCAGCAGAGGGAGAGAGCTGTGTGGCAAAGACTGAGCACAGGCGGAGCTGAGCAAGCAGCTTGTTTCACCCTTTTCCAGTTAAGCTCTACAAATTGTGATTTCTAAGCTCAGGGCACATGGTTACCTCTTCTGAGACCCTGCCCTTGCAAGACCAAGGCTGCTTGGTGCTGCTGCGAGGCTCCAGAAAGGTCAGCTCATTCCTCAAGCCCTTATCTGCCTACAGAGCACAAGAAAAGCACCATGAACCAAGGCCCTGGAAATGCTGAGGCACAGCAGTGGCCAGAATAAGCAAGGCCTTGACCTTGGGGAGCTCACCTTCTGCAAAAAGCATGTAATAGCATGTATACTTCCATTTTTAGGGGCTCTGGGAGCTGTGAAGAGACAGATATGCAACATTGTAAAAGAAGCTAAACTTTATGACTTCAGTGGTCTTGTAAAATAATAGAATAATAATAAAATTATTAGAAAAAATGATGAATAGGATAATAAAAATATCTGAAAGCCATGTTAATTATCTGATTATTCAGATTCACAGCTAAGAGCAATCAGGTAACTAAGCAGATAATAGAAGGAGGTAGTTAAGTAAGGTGGGTGGATGCTACAGAGAGGAAAGGATAGGTATCTGAGGAGTAGTTGGACTATGGACAGGATATGGATGATAGGTAGAGAGTAGACAGATAATAGAAAGACTTCAGGCCGTCTCCGTCTACAGTTCATCTTTAATTTCTCGCTCTCTCCAATACATAAGCATTTCTTGTTACTGCCTGGGGTCCTGAATGAGCTCACAGCTATGCACACTACCTAATCTCTTACATCTTTTCTCAGACTTGGCAATCACTAGACCAGCAGCTTAATATTGATACTTTAATAGCAGCTGTATGATGCATTTCAACTATGGACATTTGCAGACTTTGTGCTGAGAGCCATCCTGGCTTTATATTTGTAAGGTCCAGAGTTTTCATGTTTACCAACATTTCACAGACCCTCATCCTTTCCTAGGTTACACTGTAGGGGACTGGCATCATTTGATTGCTTGAGAGTGAATGTCTCCTTTGACAACTTCAGCGTTTTAAGATAGAAAGGCAGTGAGAAAAGGGAAGAGAAGGAAAGGAAAGGGAAAAATAAAAGAAAAGGAAGGGCTCAGAGTATCCACTTTCTCTGTTCTTGAACTAATAATGTAATGGCTTGTCTACTTCAACAAAACCCTCTTTGGTCTCAGAAGTTGTCCACATCATTGAAAGTGGGGAATCATACACACACACACACACACACACACACACACACACACACAATTGCCTCCAGCCTTAGGAATCCTTTTGCCTCTGATCTACTGAAGCCAGTTTTTGGTTAACCCCCTTGTTTACTTAAATTCCAAACCCACAAACTGATTTTTTTCCTTTGTTTTAGCTCCTGCTTCAGAGGCTTGGAAGGTGCAACAGAGGAGGTGTGCTCAAAGACTGTGGGCAGCCCTGGGAACTCAGAAGACACACCCACACAACACCTTTCTGCTGGGAAGGAAGTGAAGCTGTTTGAATCTGACTCTTACAGATTACTGATCCAACAGTTTCAGAGACATGGGGGAGGGGGTTGAGATTCCTGTCATGAGCAGTTAATGTTTTAAATAGGTTATGTGCCCTTCTGTTAACCCTGCATTTCTCTAGTGGGGACACAGGGCATAGAATGAAATGCTTCAGATTTTGGGAGTCTCAAAGGAAAAAATAAGTTTGCTATGTAGGGGCTCTGCTATTGAGTACAGGTGAGCAGCCAGCCTCTCTGGAGTCCTATCATTCACCAAACAGTGGACACACACAATGGTGTTCCAATAACTGACAGTCTTTCTTTACACTGACTGGAACCTAAAATGAAATAAATTCAGTGCAGGAGATGCTGTGCTAATGCAGATGGTGTTCCAGTCCTGATGCAGGAGAGGCTGATCTGGTATCAAAGATGCTGAGGAGGCAGTGAGAAATGAGTAGTTAGGAGACAGGTTAAAATGAGTCACCACACTGGGCCTTCATTTAAATAGAAAATTTCTGTTAGTTAATTGTTAAGTATTTTTTGCAATGTGATAAAATGTTTAGTGCTTAAATGTGTACATTTTGTGAAACTGTAAAGTCTGGAGGAGGAGGAAAAGGAGGAGGCAGAGGAGAAGGAAGAGTGCTCCTAACCCTAACCCTAAAAATAACTTAACCCTAATCTAACCCTAACCCTAACCCTAACCCTAACCAACCCTAACCCTAACCCTAACCCTAACCCTAACCCTAACCCTAACCCTAACCCTAACCCTAACCACTTATATACCTGGGCAATAGTCAGAGAGCCACTTCTTAGTTAGGTGTCTGATTCCACTTGCTTCTAAATTACCCTTCCTTCTCAGTTTATAGATTGAGAGAAAGGATTCGTGTGTGTGTGTGTGTGTGTGTGTGTGTATTATATATATAATATGTGGCTGTGTTCTCTAAAGATTTATATATGTGTGTGTGTGTTATGTAATATAAGTGTATTATATAACATATATGTGTTTATATGTTATATAATATACATGATTCTATCTATATAAAATATAGATAGGTGTGTATGTATATATGAATCTTTAATGAACACATCACATAGGTGGCTTCAGCTGGAGAACAGCCAATTAATCAACTGTCCATGAGGTCTATGGCTTTGTGGTAGATTCGTTCTTGGTCTTGAGACACTACATGAACGCTGGAGACACACGAGGCTGATTCAGCTGGTCTGGATGAAGCCCTCCCAGCACCATCTCTATAAACTGCCCTGTAGAGTGGCTGATGCCCAGGGAAGTTCCCTTCCCTTCCTCAATGGGACTGACTGCCACTACCAGTCACTCAGGGACGCTGTCTTCAGCTCAGCTGTCAAAGTTCCAGGTGCAGGCTTTCCCAGTAAAAGCCCTGCAAATGAATGATTATTTCCTCAGAATTCCCGGGCTCCACTCTCAACCCATTTACTACAGCTTTTAGCTCTAGTTAGCCACTGAGAGAACCCTGAGCCCTTGTCTGGTGCTTGTGTACCCACTGTACTGTTTATGTTGTATTTTTTCCAGTTAGCTGACAGTGGCCACCTGATGCTGGGAAGGTTCCATTAGAATAATTGATTCTAAGACACCATCCCCCAATAGCCAATTAAGAGGAGAGCTGACCTTTTAAGAGAGTCCTCCCATTTGTAAAATTTAATCAATCACGGTGGTAGACATTCTTGCAGAACAATGTGAAATGAAGAATTTTTGGACCATCTGGAAGGGTTGGTTGTCTTGAGGACTCTTAAAGCACCTCATATAGTAGACCACTTGCTCCTGGGCCCTACATGATTCTACATTGTAGTCTCCTTCTTGGATCTCAATTTCATCTTCCCCATTCATGTATTCAGAAACACATATGCACAGACATACATACACATATACATACATACATACATACATACATACACACATACATACACACACACATACACACATACACATACATACACACACATACACACATACACATACACACACATACACATATACATATATACACACATATACACATATATACACATACACATACACACATACACATGCACACACATATTCAAGCACACACTTGTGGGCTTCCATACACACCTAATCAGGCTCTGTGCTGTGGAAGGTCAGTGGTTTCCACGCATGACAGTTACCGCCTATTAAATGCACTATGGTGTGTGTGGCAATATATACTCATTTTTCTCAGGGCTTTTACTGCTGAAGCATTCTGTCTCTTTATCCTACCTGACCTGCAAAGAAACCCTAAGTGCCCCTCCTGGGTCAATGTAGACAAAGGCTTGCTTCCGAGGGCAGTGAGTAGCCAGCCACACAAGTGTCTTTATCTTCCACCCCATCTTTATTTGCACCTTCTCAGCATCAAAGCCAAGAGAATCTTCCTTTAGTCTGGTGTTCGCCACTTCTGCACCTCTCATAGCCAAGTCCCGCTCCATGCCCACCCGTGGTTGGAAATAGGTGAAGGTTGCACAAGTCTGTATTACCCAGCAGAGCCCCATCCCTCCCCATTTGGGGACCAGAAGGGATTTCGGTGTTGAGTGATTTCCGACTTTTGCACAGGCTGGCTTGGCATTACTCACAAGGCAGAATATCTTCAGTATACTGCCTCAGTGAGCTCCCCTACGGGCCTCCCAAGGAGCCAGCTCTAAAACAGCCTACAGACTCAGGCCCCCCAGAAGTCGGAAAGAAAGCCCCAAGGGCCTGAATAGCTGGAGGTGGGAAGTTGTCTTCCACATCCCAGTGAGTCAAAAATAAAGCAACTGTTGTAGGTTTAGTGCCTTTTCTGTCTTCTTTCTGTCTTTCTTTCTTTCTTCCTTCCTTTCTTTTTTTTTCTTAAGTTCAGGGCAAGAGGAGAAAGAGTTAAGTAACCTGATCTTTCCTAAACTCCACCCCCTCCGAGTAATCAGGTAATATCCATTACACAAAGAACCGCATGGGCTCCTCAGCCACAATACTGCCCATTGTTTATACTTTAATTAACTTCTGTTTTACTGATTTATTTTTAAAAAAAAATAGAAGAAGAAGATGAATTAGCCTTCTGCGAGGGGTTGAGTTATTGCAAGCTGAAACTCCTCATACCTATCTTGGGAACTTCAAAGAGTACCCAAGTTTGTTTATGTGCAGGAAATCAAATTAGCAAGACCATTACAGTGGCTTCGTGGCATTCACGGTCAGGCTGGTGAAAAACAGTAATTGGAAAGTTCTCCTCTGTACTCCCAGCCTGCATCTCAGGGTTTCTGAGCGCTTTCCCAAGGCGAGATGGCTGGCTAGCTAATGATTGAAGGTTTGCAGGGATCTGGCTGTGTTGCCCTCTCACACACTGAAATCCCAGCCACTTCACAGGGAAGGGTTCAAGTGGTCCAAGGGAAGATGAAGACAAAGGTTAAATTTGGGTGGAATTTTTCTCCCCAATGTTGTGAATGAAGACAATAAGCTGGAAAATAAGAAGTGCATTTGAATATGTGATGAGAAATGAATTGAAGACTTCAACCAAAACAAAGGCTGCTTCTTTCAAAAATAAAATAGCACAGCCTGTGGAATATGTGCTGGGAATCTAAAGACTGTCTGACCACGGTTGAGGCAACCCAGAGAGAGTAATTACAATTCTTTTCAGTGGCAGCACATCCTCTCTGTACAGTGGCCATACACATAGGAAAAAAAATAGTTATTTTGGATCGCTCCACAGCTCAGAGGGAGCGTTTGTGTTGAAGACTTAGAAATGATCTGGCAAAAGAACACAGACCCCAATTAATAGCTTTGTCCAAAAGTTGGTGTGCATGAAAATTTAATAAAAGGATGTGTTCATAGGAACCCTAATGTAGCCTTCGAAGGAATCAGAGCTAATAAAATAAAACAAAATATGGATCCAATAAAATAATCACAAATTCAAAAGTCTTTAGCTCTTTATGACCAGAAAATAACTGCATTAAACTCACCGCTAACTAACGGTGCTCACCACTGTCAGCATAATGTCTGTTAAGCTGGTGCCAGAGCCAACCTTTGAGGCATACTAGGAGCTCTCCAAAACTCTCAGGTGGCAAGCTGTAAAAGGGACTAAACCAGAACAGAAAATAAACCTTCTAAGCACCAAAGCATAAATCACCACACTCTAATCCTGAGTTGTTAAAGGAACTGCTCCCGGACTCCTCCAAAACAAACCTCTTCCTGTGACACGGAAACACACGTAATTCAGTGCCCCAAGTGTCTGTAAAGCACAGCCAAAATGTCAGCCATAACAGAAGCACCCAGACAGTAGTCTTCCAGATGATGAAGCCCTTGAAGGCATTAAGCTATAACAGGCTGGTCTCTGTACTGTTTAGAAGAATTTTAATTGCACCTAGACATCAAGCTCTTCCTGAGGTGTTCTGGGGAGTGGCTGAAGAAAAATTCATGAGTAGCTTCCCTTTGCTTCCCTTTGGGGTTGTAACAGGAGGATATTGAAACTGAAAGTAGAGGGGTGGCCCTGGCTACTCTACACTTAACTGTGTGACCTCAAGTAAATTATACAGAGTTTTTTCATCTATAAAATGGGGATAAAAATCTACCATCTTCTCAGGGCAGAGATGAAAAGAAATGGAGCTGAAATCCTACATCCAGCCAGGATCCTGTGTTGGTGAAAAAAAAAAAATCTGAATTTGTAAAGGTATTTTATCCTGCCACTGAAAACTGAAATTTTAAAGCTGATTATATAAAGAATAAAAGAAAGCATTTTCTTAAAGATTGAATTTATTTATTTAGCATAAGTGTATCTCAGTGTGTGTGTGTGTGTGTGTGTGTGTGTGTGTATGTGTGTGTGTGTGTGTGTACATGTGTGTGTTTCTGCTTGCCTGGGTAGATATGCATACCTCTGCCTCATAGAGGCCACAGGTTTGCATAGTATTCTTGAATTGAGGTTCTAGGCTTATTTCTGGGTGCTGAAACACAAACTCAGTGTTCATAACTACTGAGACATCTTTCTAACTCCAGAAACATTTTTTTAATTAAGAAATCACTTAAATAAAAAATTTGAGTACCTATCTTACAGTTATTTTATAAAGCCAAAAGTTTCAATGTTGACATTTAAATAGCTATTACATACTGTGCTAAGGGTGTGGGATAGGAAATGACCCTTGTGTCAAAGAGCCATATTGTTTATTCTTCTTTTTGTTAGTGTTTGAATGAAATAGGGTCACACTTTCTCAGGTAATTTTAGAGGGAGCAGATAAGTTTAGAAAGTGTGCTTATCATTGAGATATCAGAAAGAGAGTAAATTCCTATTTTATAACTTCCAAAATGCAGGCTTGGTCTGGAAGACATCCTTTATAACACCATAAAAGAAAATCATAGAAGCAGGGTGGCTGTGGTGGCACACAACTTTAATCCCAGCACCTGGGAGGCAGTGGTAGGCAGATCTTTGTGAGTTTGAGGCCAGCCCAGTATACAGGCCAAGTTCTAGGACAGTCAAAGTTAAACAGAAAAAAGTCCTGTCTTGAAAAACCACCTCTAAAAAAAGAAAGTGAAGAGGTCAGGTCAGGAACTTTGAAAATGTCATGGGACACTTGGCCCTCTGGAAGGGAGAGGCTAGTTAAGATTCTTCAGACAACAGGGGAGAAAACCAACCTGCGAGTTGGGACACATTCCACAGAATGGACCATTGGCCACCACAGACAAGGGAAGTCCTTGCCACCTCACTCCCTAAAGACCAATCAGTTTAAAAGTCACACTGTTCTGCCAATCATATTGTGCCTAGTTGCTGTTTCTCTATTCTACCACTGAAAACTGTATAAAAACTGGCCAAATGGGCTGCCAGGGGTTACCACCTCTCCTTCAGGTACAAGGCAACCCCAAAACGTTGGAACAATAAATTCCTCTTGCTTTTGCATCGATTCCTGGCTCAGCGTGGTGAAACAGAGAGAGAGAGAGAGAGAGAGAGAGAGAGAGAGAGAGAGAGAGAGA
>JANHMN010000001.1:202502695-202518449 GCA_030674055.1 Rhabdomys pumilio | reverse complement strand
TATCCAAGAAGAGTCCCAGTGAGGTTCTAGTATTGGTAGAATATAATAGCAGAAACCAGAGGACTTGTACCAGATCTTCAAGTCATTGCAATGAACATGTGCAAGCAAAGAAGTGTGGACAAAATGGTGTACTGTGGGGGACAGTGTGACACACTACAACTTCCACAACAAGATTTCCTTTCTCTGTTTGGGGGGAGTTGCAAGGGGGGAGAGCAGGTACAAAGGTAGAGCGAGATAAGTGAGGTACATGATGTGAAATTCATAAAGAGTCAATAAAAAGTTTTAAAAAAACCCTGCATGCAGGTAATAAATATTTTTTTAATGAAGGCTTGATGGAAGAGTAGAACTCTTTCACACTAATGAAGCCACAGAGAGATGATTTGGCACCAGATTTCGACACCAAGGGCAGGAAGGCAGTGGTTCCTTTTACTATTGGGAGGCAGGGTTGCAGGTGAAATAAATAGAGAATAAATAGAGAAATAAATCTGAACTCTTCAGCCAGAATACACAGACCAGGATTCCCCTCCACAGTCCTCTCAGCAATGCCTCTTGAAGTGAAACCATATAAAACAAGAAATTCTGTCAGCCCAAGTAATAAGAGATACACTTTAAGTGTTCCCAGACCTAAACACCTTGGAAAGCTGAGGTTACATTTCTTACAAAAGGATCCTCTTCTTAAACAATTCTAACACGTCATCATAGTCGTAGTAGTGAGCAAAGATCTTTGAAGAAGTCTCCACTGAACAACTAAGCTCTGCCATGCATGGTTTGCCTGAACTTTTTTTTTATACACTTGCACCAATTTCATTGAAACCGCAGAGGTTTTCAAGTGGTGGTTCATCACAATGAAGTCTGAAAGCAATACAGGTCTGTGTGTGAGCCCAAGCTTACAAAAAGCTCCACTATGGGTGAAAAGAAGCCCTCTGTTTCCTG
Organism: Rhabdomys pumilio; assembly: GCA_030674055.1. Classification (NCBI taxonomy): domain Eukaryota; kingdom Metazoa; phylum Chordata; class Mammalia; order Rodentia; family Muridae; genus Rhabdomys; species Rhabdomys pumilio. Next base: position 202,517,516 of record JANHMN010000001.1, on the reverse strand, counting down.
ATGCTTCACAGTGACTTCATTAACATCAAAGGTCAGCTCTACCTGGTATCATATCTCAAGATGGTGAGTGCTCCATGCATGTAAGCTATTGATCCTTATACATTGATTCTTAGAAATGTAGAATCAAATGAGGGTTTCCACCTCAGCCTGGTGGGAAGAGCAGCCACATGTTAACAATGTGTTATGGTGATACTACGGTGGTACATGTGTGTTAAAATCTGACACACTGCATTCCACTGTGTATGGCAGGACTCAGAACTTGGGGATCCCTTTTACTTCCTGAGGAGGTCACTCCACCATTGCATCTGTAGTGCCCTTGGCTAGTGCTAATTTCAATAACCCAAATGCTCTTCTTCCTCACCACCACCCAGAATGTGCCAGGACCTAGTGACTGCAACCTCAGTGAAGTGGATGTCTCTTGTAATGTTCAGAAAGGTTTTCCAACGCTCACTGGCTCCCTGCATTGTCTACAAACCTCACGTTCAGAAAAGAAGAAAAATAAAATTGCTTGATCTTAATCTCTGAAAGCTAAGCTTGTTTGCTAGCCTCTGGCACTATTGGCAGGCGGTGGTGCCTTGTGGAAATGAGATGGACCGGGAGGAAGTTAAGCATTGAAGGTGTGCTCTTAGAATGGACACAGGGACTCAGCCCTTCTCTTTTCTTTCTGCTTGCTGCCTGCTTGACTGTCTGTAGCTACCTCTGCCACACACTCCTGCAATGACGCTCAACCACACCAAGGTAGTGACAGCAACAAAGCCAGCTGACAGCAGATGGAAGCCTCAGAAAATATAAGCCAAATAAACTCTTCTTCTTCGTAAGTTGTTTCTCTTGGACAATTTGTCAGAGCAACATAAAGCTAGCACAATCGTGCGTAGTTCAAACTACCAAACATTTCTGGGTACAGCCATGCAGAAGAAAAGTTAGACCTGAAAAAAGTTGCCCATTCGGTCAGTGTTAAACAGCTCCCCCATACTTGATCAAATTCCAGGTACTATGTGCTGATATTATCTCTGACATAAGAACAACACAATGGGTAATTTCCCAGCAAGTCCAAGATATCGTTCGGGGTGACTGGGTTTTAAAAGGAGTCTGTGTTTCTTACGTTAGCAATGCCCTGAGTCTCTTTGAAAGATAAATTTAGATGGTGGCTCTTGAGGAGTTGATGACATTTTCTTGTCATTGATAGATTTTCTTTTGCTGTGATGAAACATTATGACCAAACCCAGGGTGGGGAGGAAAGGGTTCATTTGGCTTACACTTCATACTGTAGTCCACCACTGAAGGAAATCAGCACAGGAACTCAGACACAGCAAGAACCTGGAGGCAGGAACCATAGAGAGATGCTGCTTATTCTCCTGTTCTTCATAGCTTTCTCACCCTGCCTTCTTATAGAACCCAGCGGTGGCCCCACCCACAGTGGACTGGGCCCTTCCTCATCAGTCACTAATTAAGAAAATGCCCTACAGGCTTTTCCTGAGCCTAATCTTCTGGAGACATTTACTCCACTGAGGCTGGATTTTTGTTATTTTGTTAAATAATAATAAAAAATTGTTATTTTTACCATCTGCATTCCCTCTCCAACTGACTGTGTCCCCACCTCCATTATTTAATAGGAAAGTTGTTTTAGAAAACGGCCATTTGAATCCATCCTTCATGACCGCCTTTGCCCTCAGACTCAGGGAAGCCCCATCATGCTGACTGCCAGGTTTTCAGTCTTGTTCACTATTTCTTAGTCAACAAAATTAGCTTATTTGGGGAAGTGAGAAAATCCCTGGCACTCTCTGTCACTATTGAGAATGAATTCTTTTTAGTCCTTAATCCCCAAACCCCAGTGACCAGTTCCCACTGCATTTGCTAATGCTTATGCACACTAAGACCCAGCCCTCATGGCCTGTCTGTGAGAAGGATGTTATTTGGAAATGCCTCTTTTCCCTTCAGTGCTTCCTGTAATTCCTTTCATGTTAATGGGAGTGGCTCTGCAGAAAACCCCATCTTACTAGGAACACAGTCACGTAAAGACTTTGGAGAAGGATGGATAAGGCTCAGATCTTCCTATGACATGGACTGAGCTTCAACTGTAGCCTCTGAGACACACATGACTTTCTTTATATGAGTCACAGGGACAATGCGAAAGACAGGCTCTACATATTAGTCTTCACAATGACATTGTTTGAGCCATTTTAATAAATGTATTTACAGTTTACTTACAAACCTATGTAATTATCAAATGGATGACTAGAGAACTGATTGGTTGCACCTGCTGTGTGCCTTGCAATTCTTTTCATAGTAAAGTGAATTCTCTTGTTTGACTGAGAAGACCTAGAAATGTGTTTTCAATCTATAAGCCTTAAAAAAAAACTTAATGGGATTTTTTTTCTTTCCTATATATAATAAAGTAGGTTTTATGACCATTTTCATGCAAATGATCAATATAAAAATATGCCAGCATTTAAACACACTGTCTGTGCATCTGTCTCTGGACAGAGATGAAAAATATGGGGCCTTAAGATGTTTGCCATTCTAGCATGCTTTGATGTGGGAGGGCAGGGTTGAGATGGAGTCTGGGAGAAACATTTTCCAGAAGGTACTGCATATAAAGTAAGTGTGTGTGTGTGTGTGTGTGTGTGTGTGTGTGTTCTCATTATAACTAGGAGATTTTATAGTCATGACTAAATGTACAAATTAGAGCATTTTAAAGTCTTATAGTATTATCAACATAAGGCAGTCAGAATGGAGATGACTCTTGAGATTAATTAAAAAGAATCAATTATTTCAGGAAGTATAAAAAAATATGTCTAAGTTGGAAAGAGACCCATTTGGAAGCAGACAAGAGTTAGCTAGAAGAGAAGATGGTATTGGCTTTCTTTAGCAGTCTTTAGAAGCAGGAAATACTGAAAAGAAAGGCTGTAGCTTGAAGAAAGCAAAGATGTTAAAACTTGGAGAGGACTTCATTGAAGAAAACTGCCTTATCTCCTGTTCCAGTGTATACAAAACTGCCCAAGAAACACCTCACCTGAGTACCTCTGTGTGACTCAGAGCCTCAGCTGCACCTATTTGGAACAGTTGGGCCTGGGTCTGGCAGGCTTCCCCACTGAGGGTGTGTATTCCCCAGAGGCTAGTGAGGGGATGCTTTCTGCATGCCTGAAAGCAGCTCTGCCCTCTCCATCATCAGTTAACTGATGTGATTATTTAGGGATAGTTAGTCGTTCAATTTATACATTCATTTGTTTATGTTCTTCTAAGCTGGTCCCTCTCTTGGCGTGTGAACAGAGTAGCAATAAGTGTGTATGTGAGGGTTATATGGTTGCTGTTTTGTTTTGTTTTAGTATATCCCCAGGAGTGGATATATACTACAAGGATCATATACAAGTTCTATTTTTGGTTTAATGAGATACCTCCACACTGGTTTCTATAGTGGTTTCACCAATGTACATATTCTTTTAGTATCAACTTAGAGCAAGCTCAGTTTGAATATCTTTTCACCAGCATTTATCACACCAACCAAACCCTCATAGCTTTCCATGACTTTGTAAGGAAGCTGTTTCCAGTTCTATAATTGTATGGGCAAGTTAGTATCACCAAGAACATGGGGCCCAGCATGATGGATTAGAATATGCACACAATCCTGAGGAAGCACCAATAGCTATTCTAAAAGGTTTACATAAAAAACTCGGTGGACCATACTCACAGCCTATGAGGCAGGTATATACAATTGCTAGGCTTCATTAGAGATGAAGGAACTGAGGTATGTATGATGTTTTCTTTGTTTTTAACATTTTTTTCTCAAGGCCATGCATTGTACATTTCATATTACTGTAACAAAATACTTGAGGCTGAGTACTTTATAAAGAAAACAAGTATATCCACAGATTTGTAGTTTTAAGAGCACAGCACTCGAATCCACTTGGTTCTAGTGAGGGCTCAATGACAACTGGTGGTATGCAGTGAGATTCCATAATGAAGAGAGGTCACAGAACAAAAGTAGAGGTTAGAGATTGGAAATAGACCAGGCCCACTCTCTTATAATATTATCCTTCCAGAAAACGAATCCACCCAAAGATCACCATTAGTCCACTTGGAGGGTGGTTCTCCATTCACTCCCACCTTAATAAGAGTCTCAAATTCTTCTAGTTCTATAACTCTCAATAGCTCTGCACTGAGGATGAAACTCCCAGAACATAAGAATTTAGGGAAAATACCCAGATTCATATCTAAATGATAGAAATAGAACAGCTGGGTGAAGATCCAAGTCACGTGGTGCTATCTGACAGGTGACTCCTGACCCCAGAATAGAGTCACTCACCACCTTATTGTATATATTAAGACACTGTATAGTCATATCATACCCTGGAAAGAAAAAAAATGGCATGGAAAGAGGGGGGAATAAGAATAGCATCAAGAAGAGAAAGAGAAGAAAGCAAAAACAGAGAAGGAAAGGAGGAAGGGGAAAGGAAGGAAAGAGGAGGAAGAAACAATGGAACAAATTAGATTTCTCATTGTTTGTTGCCCCTGGAACTTTGACCCCAGTATTTTACCCCAGAACCTTAGCTGTCTTATTGCCAACATGAAAATGGGCTCCATGCGATGAGGCAGTTGTTAAAAGGGAACAAAAATTGCCATCTACTGAAAGAATAAACTCTCTGCTGAGGGTCCAGTGAGCCACTGCTCTGTAAGTACAGCAGCATGCCATTGGATTTACTTTATCAATATGTTCATTTAGCAGAAAATAATGGTGGATTTTTGCCTTAGGTCCCATGACCATTCCACTCTTAGGTTCTTGGCCAGTTTGGTAATGTCAGATATAGGTTCCATTTCATGGACTAGGCCTTAAATCAAGTTTAAAAATTAGTTGCTTTCTCTAAAAACATTTGTGCTACAATTGTACAGACACTGCCTGTTAGAAGTCTGAGTGTTTGCAAATGGCTGATATGAGGATTACCTTTTCCTCTGGTGGGACACAAAGTACATTCTAGTACCAAGAATGGTAGTCAGTAGGGTGAATCTGCTAGTTGGGTACCAGCTCAGTTTCTCCATGTTCAACTGGTCATGTTCAATGGTTTCTTCAGCAATAGTCCATGAGGTTATGAAGTAATATGACTATGTAAATGTACCACAGTTTTGTTATCCATTCATCAGCTGGTGGACATCTAGGTTGATTCAAGTATCTGGGTGTTACGTATAAAGCAGCACTGAACATGGATGGGCAAGTGTCTCTGCAGTAGGATGGAGAGGCCTTTGGGTGTACGCCCAAGAGTGGTCTAGCTGGATCTTGAAGTAGATCTCCACCCAGTTTCCTGAGGAACAGCTACACTGATGTCCATAGTGGCTGTACATATTTGTACTCACACCAACAATGGATGAGTGGTCCCTCTCCCTACATCCCTTCAAAATGAACTGCCATTTCTTAATCTTGACCATTCTGAATCAGGTAAGATGAAATCTCAAAGCTGTTTTAATTTGTAATTCCCTAATGCCTAAGGAATGTGAGAATTTCTTTAAGTGTTTCTCAGCCATTTGTGTTTCATCTTTTGAGAACTCATCTTTTGGAAACCCTATTTTTAATTGGTTTGTTTTCTTAACAAGCAGGTTTTTTTTTAAAGTTCTTTGTGTATTCTAGATATTAATCTGCCCAATGTATAATCTATGAAGAGTTTTTTCCCATTCTATAGGCTGGTAGTTTGCTTGAGCAATGCTGTCCTTTGCTGTACAGAAACATTTGGCTTCTTGAGGAACTATTCATTGACTGTTGATCTTAATGCTTATGCTTAACACAGAGACCCACAATTGGAAAATGTGCAGAGAAAAAGGTACTTGGGAGCATCCAGCCCTAAATGGCATGACTTTACCAAACCTATCCTCACAAAACTCAGATCTATGTGGAAAAAAAGACAGAAATATTGTAAGAGCCCAAGTTAGTGGATGACACCAAGAAACAGCATTTTTCAGACTCAACAGGGCTAATACATACAGGAGCCTACCCTGAGAGATTATGACAGTATGACAAGAGTTGTACAAGGGCAAGCTTTATAAACCTTAGCACAAAGAAGTAGGAGCAGATTCAAAGCCCTGCCCTTAACCAAGATGCTATTTGAGAATGATACCTCCTAGCAAAGGGAAGATCAATTTCCCCTAATAAAGTGCCTGTGGGCATATCAACCACATAACACAGCAATCTGTGTATTCAGGAATAGTTGGCCAACTCAAAACAGACTGTGTGCTTTTTGTATGCTTTGTTTGTTAATTTGTTTATTTGTTTGATTGATTGGTTGGTTGGTTGGTTGAATTAAGTTGTTTTACCTTTGTTTCTTTTCCTTTTTAAATTTTTTTTATTACTTATTTAATTTTGTTACACTCCAAATTTTATTCCCGCCCCCTTCCTGTCCACCATCCAACCATTCCATATCCCATACCTCCCCCACAAACCCCTGTCACCATGAGGATGCCACAACCCCCAACCCCTACCCCACCTGACCTCTAAACTCCCTGGGGACTCCAGTCTCTTGAGGATTAGGTGCATCTTCTCTGACTGAACCCAGACTGGGCAGTCCACTGCTGCATATGTGTTGGGGGCCTCATATCAGCTTGTATATGCTGCCTTTTTGGTGGTCCAGTGTTTGAGAGTTCTCGGGGTCCAGGTTAATTGATACTGCTGGTCCTTCTACAGGGTTGCCCTCCTCCTCAGCTTCTTTCAGCCTTTCCTTAATTCAACCACGGGGGTCAGCAGCTTCTGTTCATTGGTTGGGTGCAAATGTCTGCATCTGACTTTTTCAGCTGCTTATTGGGTCTTCCGGGGGGCAGACATGATAGGTCCCTTTTTGTGAGCGCTCCATAGCCTCAGTAATAGTGTCAGGCCTTGGGACCTCCCCTCAAGCTGGATCCCACTTTGGGCTTGTCACTGGATTTTCTTTTCCTCAGGCTCCTATTTCCATCCCTGTAGTTCTTTCAGATATGAACAATTATGGGTCAGAGTTTTGACTGTGAGATGGCAACCCCCTCCCTCATTTGATGCCCTGTCTACCTGCTGGAGGTGGGCTCTATAAGTTTTCTCTCCCTACCGTCTGGCATTTCATCTAAGGTTTTCCCCCTCTACACCCTTCCCAGTCCTGAGAGTCTCTCACCTCCCAGGTCTCTGGTGCATTCTGGAGGGCCCCCAACCTCCTACCTCCCTAGGTTGCCTGTTTCCATTCTTTCTGCTGGCCCTCAGGGCTTTAGTCCTTTTCCCTCACCCAATACTAGATCAGATTCCCCTCTCCCTACCACCCCTGTCCACCACTTTCCCTCCCAGGTCCCTCTCTCCTTCCCCATTTGTGATTGCTTTCTTTTTCCCTCCCAAGTGGGACTGAGAGACTTAGACCCTTCAGCTTGTTGACCTTTTTGAGTTCTGTGGACTGTATCTTGGGTATTCCGTACTTTTTTTTTTTTTTTTTTACTACATCCATTTATTAGTGAGTACATACCATACATGTCCTTTTGGGACTGAGTTAGCTCACTCAGGATGATATTTTCTAGTTCCATCAATTTGCCTGCAAAACTCAGGATGTCCTCATTCTTAATAGCTGAGTAGTCTTCCATTGTGTAAATGAACCACATTTTCTTTATTCATTCATCTGTTGTGGGACATCTGGGTTGTTTCCAGCATCTGGCTATCACAAATAAGGCTGCTATGAACATAGTGGATCATGTGCCCCTGTGGCATGATGGGGCATATTTTGGGTATATTCCCAAGAATGGTATTGCTGGGTCTTCAGGTATATCTATTTCCAATTTTCTGAGGAACATCCAGATTGATTTCCAGAGTGGTTATACCAGTTTGAAATCCCACCAGCAATGGAGGAGTGTTCCTCTTTCTCCACATCCTTGCCAACATGTTTTGTCACCTGAGGTTTTGATCTTAGCCATTCTAATTGATGTAAGGTGGAATCTCAGGGTTGTTTTGAGTTGCATTTCTTCTGATCACTAAGGACTTGGAACATTTCTTGAGGTGTTTCTCAGGCATTCGAGATTCCTCTGTTGTGAATTCTTGGTTCAGTTTTATACCTCATTTTTTCTAATTGGGTTGTTTGTTTTTTGGCAGTTAGCTTCTTAAGTTCTTTATATATTTTGGATATTAGCCCTCTATCAGATGTGAGGTTAGTTTTTTTTTGAGGGGTTCTTGTGGAGGGGAAAGAATATGATAGAAATATTGCATGAAAAAGATTTAAATAATAATCATAATAACAAACTAAGATAAGAAAGTGAGCAGGAAGCGTGTGCACTGAGCTTAGTGCTCTGCCTGTGCTAGCATTGCTGAGAGGAATTGGGGCCCGCTGCTCACTTGCTGGGACATGGCTCAATAAATACCTAACCTCTGCTCTTTTATCCATAGTTTGTTTATCCCACAGTCATTTTTTTAGTAGGCTGCCATGGCTCATTTGCCTTGGTTTACAATTAGGCATCTAAATTTCAGGATCTAAGCGTAGTCTTGCTTAGGTCCCATTGAACTCCACTGTGTCAGACTCATCATTTGAACCTCATACACTCTTCCACAGTCTCTACTTATTCATCCTGTGCTAAGCTATATTGTAAACTTTGTTAAGCTCATTGTTCTACCTACTTAAAAAACATCTTAAGATCTGGAAAAACACAGTGGTTCATGACTTGAGGTTCTGATTTCCCAGGGCACTGAAAGCTGACTAGAGTAAATAACTGGCTGTGCTTTCATAGCTACATTCAACTCCTTGATATGATGGTAAGCTCTTGGGAACCACAGTGAAGTCTATACATGCTCCTTTCTTCCATACAAGTACTTGTGTGCAAACTGATTTGCCACTGAGGACTCTTCCACCTGCTGATGAGATGGCTCTGGACTTCCTCCAGTGGCTTTCCCAACCATGATGCCCTGTAAGAATACAGTTTATAGCTCAGCCCTGGACACCTGATGTCTAAAACCCAGAGAACAGTGCTTGGTTCCATGCTCTGTGACTAGTTCTGGCCTGCCAGTAGAGTCATCTTACATGCCCGGTAATTAAGAGAAAGCCCTTTGCCTAGTCTTACTGGGAACAATCCCAGACAGAACAACTTTGCAAAACGAGGCTCATTTTCATAAAGTGTTCACCAAATACAATTTTATAACACTCTTTTTCCAACATTGTTTCAATATCCAGTTCTTCCAGACAAAAGATGATCCTGCACAAGCGAGCTACTCCTATTATCTGACAATTCTCACTTTTGTCACCAGTGCAAGGTGACAATGATTTACATTCATTAAGGATTAGATTTAAAGTCCCCCCCCCCCATACACATGCACACACTTGGATGCTCGCATGCTCACATGCTCACATGCTGAATGCTTAATCTCCGTCTAGCAGTGCTGTTTGGGAAGACTGTGGAACCTTTTACAGGTGGGGCCTAAGCAAAGGAAGTACTTCACTGGCAGTGGAGGGTGGGGCTTGAGGGCTTATAATTTGGCTTTGCTCCCATTCCCCCATTCTCCAAACATGTAAGGAGGGAAGGAGTTCCATGGCCAAAAGCCACTTTTGTTTTCTGCTGTGATGATACATCTCCTCAAACCATGAGCCAAGGTACACCACCATTAAGGTGCTTTGTGGGTCCTTTGGTCTCAGTGAGAAACATTACAAATACAGAATACGTTTGCATAATGAACCACATAGTCTCTCAAGGGTAAGACTTTTTGTTTGTTTTTCATGGATCTGAAAACATGAAGTTTGGAAATAAATATGTTGACATGAACAACACTTTGGCCCTAAATCACTCAAGAATGTGAAGACAGTCTCAGTCTCCGCCCCTAGAAAGACAATCTCAGTCTCCACCCCTACCCAAGTTGCAGTAGATTGAATATGGTCTGTTCTTCCACCCGAAACTTAAAATTCTTTTGTATTTTTTTGCTCTGTTGAGGCCCAGGCTCATAATAAATTGGGCATTTTCAGGAAGTCGAAATGTATATGTATGTGTGTACACACATTACACACACACACACACATAGAGGCCAAAGGCTAGTCAACCCTGAGTGGCTCGTTCTAGCTGTCTTTATTTATTGGAACAGGTATCTTCCTAAGCCTGGAGCTTGCAGATACAGCTAGAATGGCTGAGCAATAAGCCACCAGGATCCAGTCCTCAACCCCATTCCTCATTGTTGGGGTTACAGGTGTGCCCTGCCACACCCAGCTTTTCACATGGGTGCTGGAGATCTGAATTTATGCTTGCAAAAATAAGCATAAATGCACATCTCCCTTTACTACTGAGCCATCCTTACAGTCCCTGAAAACCCAGCTTTAAAGTGGAATCCTTGCTGTGGTTTCAACCCCTACACAGCAATGTTACAGTTCTCGATGTAAAACTTCTTGGGTCTACATTTATAAAAAGCATGTCCCTGAGCTCCCCCACCCCATCCACAAGCTGCTTTCCAACAATTACCCATGTAGACAAGAAGCCTGCAGGCAGAGCACCCAATGTCTGAATGCACACCTTCCAATATATCTTTTAATTTAAAGTTCGTCAGCCCACTTAGTAGGCCCTCTACCAGATCTCTTCTTAATTAATAGACTTGTGAATAACCACAACTGCCTTGTGGGACATGCCAAATACTAAACAGATGACAAAGTCACAGTTAGAAATCTGCACGACACAGGGTGCCTTAATTTAAGCCATACATAGTTGGAGGGGGAAAAAACCAGCATGGCAAGTACTCAGCTCAATGTATAGAGCCCTGGGTCTGTTTTAACTTATGTACATCCCTGGCGTGCAGAATGTACCAGTCAGAGTGAAAGCAATGGTTCTGATTTATAGCCACCTGTTAGCATAAGTCTGACCTGCAAAAGCAAGGCAGGCACCATAGTCTGAAGGGAGATTATGCCTCTCGGTTGTATAGTGGGGAGAAGTGGGGAAGAGCAACCGCTGGTCGAAAGGCTATTTAACTTTGGCTGGGTGAGAGCCTCAGAGGTGTCCTACTATGTGCCAGGGAACAGGTTAGTGCTAATGGCTGTCTGACTAACGTACAGCCCCTCGTGCCCCTCCACTGTCAGCTGGCCCAGTTTATGGATGAACCCCATCTCCTGGAGCTGCAGGGAGGGGCTGGAGTGACGGGTCCTTCATTAGAACCTGGCCAGAGGGCAGCTCGAATCATAAAGGACAGCTGTCTAATTGGATGTGCTTGTGTGTGCCGTCTTAGCTTTTACAATGGGAATAGGCTACCCGGCCTTTCTAATTAGATTGTTAAACATAATAGCTGACTGGCACAGCAGTAAAGAATTTGCCCTTCTCTTTGTAAGAGCAAATAGGGCTCAGGAAAGATGCAGGGTTTTTCCAGCCCGTTTCCCCCATCATTGTATCTGATGGTAATGAGATGGAGTTTATTTCTTTTTAAACGCTCCCAAAGGCGGACGGGCCAGGTTGAAGTTCGAACTAAATGTGAACACACACAGGCAATACAGTAGCCAACTTCAGCTTCCCTCCAGCCTCTTGTCACCCCTAATTGGTGTCTTGTTGGTTGTCTCCAGTGAAAGAGCAAGAAGTAAATGCGACTGAATTATCCTGTCACCCCTCAAGGTGGTCTTCAGACCTGGGCTGCGAAAAATCAGAGCAGGGTAAGTAATGTTCACATGTAGGGAATATGTCCTATCTCCCAGAAGCCCCTGGGAGACAGCAGGAAGTGGGAAGAATACAGAAGAACAAAGAAAAGGATGAGGAAGAATGTGGAAGGTGCAGTGTGGGATATCACTGTCCCAGCAGTCTGCAGGTCCTGTAGCTTTGGAGGCTTCCCAGACCCTCAGAAATGATATCTTCACTTTCAGCTCCCTAGTTTTCCAAAATACCACATGCTCCTCATGTCTAGACTCCTTGTTACCATCTCCCACCTTGGAAACAGCTGTCCGATGCTCTGAATGACTCCAGTTTCACATTTAGATGTGCTCACGACTTGTAGCCCTTGCATAGCATAGGAGTTCACCATACTGCTATTTTGCATGGGAAAACACGATGCTGTGGAGGAGCTATGGTTGCAGGTGTGTGGCGGCTGTCACGGCAGTGTCCTGCAGAGCTAGAATGCCGCCATGACCTTGGTCACTCATCAGGTTGCCTTTTTTTTTTTTTTACAAACTGCAATGTCAGAAGGTCTTTCTTCTGAGACTGACATGCCAATACCATTGCCCCAGAGCCCATCCTCCAATACATTTTGGTACCAGCAGGAAGAGAGAGAGAGGAAAAAAAAAAACTTAAATGTCCTCAGGAATACAAGCCTGCATGACCTGGGAGATCACCACCCCCAAATCAGGTTTTGCTGTTTTAATTTTATTTTGACATCCTTCTGGAGGGACAGCTACCTGATTTATGGGAATACACATGATAAAAGGAATAAGTGTTTGGATGAATAAGGAACTGTCTACCTCTCTGGAGCATTTGAACCATTATTTGGTCTCCTTACTCTGCCTGTTGAATGCCCTCCCTCCCTGACTTTATCAGAGTTTGGCAGTGACCGCAGAAGTTAATTCTACTTGGAATCTTTTGTTCACTCACTACCTGTGCTGTTCTGTCTTTTTTTTTACACTCACATTTTGCTGGGCACACCCTGTACCCAGGGGCACTTTCATGGGGATAGCCCAGGAGCTCATTTCTGTCTGGTGTGTTTGTTCTTTATTAATTGCATCCTGATACCTGGAACTAGGACACCGGTCTGACTTACCACAGCCTCCCTGTGTCTTCTGTGTGAGATCTATGTATTGCTGTCATTTCCTATCCTGCTCCTTAAAGTTGTGCCCTTTGGTGCTGCTAGTCTCTGTGTCAACCCTTGGGCACCGTATCCTTGTCTGCTCATCTCCCACAGCAACTGTATGTATGTATCCTTAACACCCAACACAGTCTTCCTATAGTGGGTCCTAGTGAAGGCGGGTGCGGTGAGTCCCTGTAGCTGTTTTACAGCTCCCCTGACCTCAGTTCTTGTGGCTGAATTATTTGTTGATCAGAGACAAAGTATGCGCTTTGCAGTGCATGAAACCTTGGGATTAGTCTCTGCCCCTGAGAAACCCAAACGAAGTGAAGATCTCATCTTTGAAATGTTACTTGGGTTTTCTTTCCTTCCAACTTCATGTAGAGGAGACTGGAGGAGAGGAAGGAAGAGATTCAGCAGAATCAGGACTGGTACATCTGTGTCACAGAGCTCCCTCTGCTTCCTCTCTCTAGAGTCTGTGTTTCTTTTACAGGTTACGGAAGCTTGGGGTAGTGAAGAAATAGGGCCTGCTGACACAGATGCAAATGAGGCCTGCATAGAACAAATAAGTCTATTTCCCCCATCATGAGAATAAATAGCTATAAAGTTTTATTGAAGAGCCACAATGGCCTCTTTCATACAGATTACAGATATTTGACAACTGAACCATAAAATCAGCAGAGACATTGACCCTTGCTCCAAACCTTTGAATCAGAGAACTAGGAGCCTGCAATGAAGACACTTGTGCACAAGTGCGATTGTGCAGCCAGGGAAAACCCAAATATTGGCTTTGTTTTGAAATGGGAGCCTCTTCTGCATTCTGAGACTATGCAATGTTTCACATTCCAGACTCTGCTCTGCACACATGGGTGACTTTCTGCAAGTATTCGTGGAAAATGGCTTAAAAGGCCTCGAAACTGAGAAGTGGATTATGTCAGGGGCTAAAATTACTTGAGAACTTTTTGATCATACAGGTTTTGGAGTATGATCAATTTGACAAAAGTCCCTAATGACACGAAGATGTGTGTGTCCATATCCCTGAGATAACACGTGATGTGGGGGTGATGGAATTACTGCCCGGGCTGATCATGTTTTATTTAGTTTGGGACAGGTGTTGAGAATAATGTCTCAAATAGTAATAGTGACTCTCTGTGTTCACATTCCTGGGGTCTTTTGCACTGCTTCTGAAATATTATTGACAGATGATTCTGCTCCTCAAATTTCTAAGAAAATAACTTTTCATCTACATGTGAACACAGCATGCTGATTTTGCAAACACAAGTGTCAGGCAATGCAGTTCTGACACATGTGAGCTGTGATGAAGATGTACAAAGAGAAGGAGATAACGACAGACACACTGTTCCTTGACAACTCCACACATTTTTTTTTGTCTTTTTTGAAATGAGTTTCAGAAAAAAAAATTCCTAAAATTCAAGCATCACAAGACAAGGTTATTCTCCAATAATTCCAAGTTGTACTTTCTCTGGATCTCATTTCATTTCAAAAGTGAGTAAAAAAGAAAAGAAGAAGAATGAAGAAGAAAGTCTCAGGATTGCTCCTGAGTCTTAAGCAGGCACAATACCTACTAGCTCAGCTACACTACTGGGAAAAGCCTGAAGATCTCTGAAGCGTTTGACTTGGTCTCTGACAGTCAGAGAAAGATTGTTATGAGAAAAAGGAAAAAGCACCAAAGGCCCTACCTGAAGCATGAGAAAGAGTTGAATCCATGCCCAGAATGCTGGAGGACTCTGGTGTCAACAAAGGAGAGGCTGAGAGACCTCTCCTGAGACGATGATTGTGGTTCATCATGCTATAAGTGTGGTCCTCAGGGAGCCAATGAGGGGCCAGGGAGTTGGTTGGGCCATTGGGATTATGGCAGCTCTTAGACAACAATTGATCCTGGAATCAATTTGAGAGTGGATTATTACATAAGAGCCAATCCCTAGGTCCCTATTCTGGGGCTTGGATTCACCGTGAAATGTCAATTTCTCACATGAACATCTGAGTTGTGATGCCATCTGCCAAGAGGTGGAAGCAAGCAGATACCTTCAGAACTATGGACCAAACATCATCCTCTCTCTCTCTCTCTCTCTCTCTCTCTCTCTCTCTCTCTCTCTCTCT
>JANHMN010000001.1:202445237-202502685 GCA_030674055.1 Rhabdomys pumilio | reverse complement strand
TCTCTCTCTCTCTCTCTCTCTCTCTCTCTCTCTCTCTCTCTCTCTCTTTCTCTCTCTCTCTCTCATAAAGCATTAAGCCTCAGGTATTTTGTAGCAGTAGTGAATAGCAGACTTACACAACACCATAGAATAGTTTTCCAGTGCAAAACTAACTTTGCCCTGCAGCTAAGCCAGCAGGCACACTGGGCATGATGTAACTTCGTGTAGACAGAGAGGCTGCCTGCAGAAGCATGTCTTCTGCAGACTAAACACTGAGACTTCATAGTGTCGACTCTTAGCCTGTAAAAAGTAACACAGATTCAAAAGGAAACAGCCAAACACAGAGTGCTACAGCCTAGAGCAGCAAGGGAACATCAACTTACTGGAGCCCACCTGTGGAAAGTTCATAGTGAACAATTAGGTCATCACATAAGTTAATTTTCTCTGGGGATGGTGGTCCCTACCTCAGGTTCTGTATCGGTTCTCAAGACACTATAGCTTTGCTTTTCCCATGCCTTCAGGCTCTAGGCAACTGCAGCATGGATTTTACAATTTTAAATGATTGGAGGAAAAGACCAAGAGAGTATTTCATGGCATTGAAGATTACAAGAAATACAAATTTTACATTTCCAATGCACAGCCATGCACAGTTGTGGTATCTCTATGTCTCACTTTTTGCTATAATGACAGAGTTGAGTTGTAACAGAATATATCTAGCACAGTCACTAAGTCTGGTATATTTGTTACCTTAGAGAAAAAATTTCAGCCCTTGAGATATTTGTCTATGGCTTGTGAGGGTCCCCCTACATAACCAAGATAGCAAAGTGGCACTACCTGGCTTGCTCAGAGTTCTCTGTAACATGAGTGGACATGGCTCACCTCCGCTGTACAAGTAATAACAATGTCAGAGACCACCTGCCTCTTCTAGCAATTACTTCTTCCAAGAAATAGTAATAGTTCAATCTGGGACTGAACACTGAGACTTCATAGTGACAACTCTTAGCGTGTAAAAGGCAACACAGATTCAAAAGGAAACAGCCAAACACAACCTACCAAGAAAAGCTTAAAGTTTAACAATGGGTGCTTTAGGGAAAACTAAGCAATCCAAGCCAAGATGGATAAATAAATAAAAGTGAAGAGGCTTCCAGTTCTTTTATTGGTTACTGGACTGTAGGCTTAGATTTTTCAAAACCCACTTTAATTATGATTCATTAATGCCTCAACCTCCCTTCTAGCTCACCCACCAGAAGTAGGGGAAGAGAAAGGATAATAGGAAATGGGAGGTGTGGAACTGTTTAGAAATTGTTCTTTGGGGTGATTCAATCTTTGTTGTCATCAGTCCAGTCCACTAGTGAAGCACCCAACACGAATCAGCCTTGATATGAATCAGTAGCAGCAGCTCAATCCAGAAGATCAAGAAGAAACCAAGAGGTTCTGCTAATCACCAATCAGCACAAGTCCCTAGAAGTGACGAGGAGCAGCCAAAATACCAGCAGAAGTCCTTTAGTGCATTTCTCTCTATGAAGTCACAACAAGCAGAGATCCTTGAAGAAAGCAAGGTGAACCAATGCAAGAGACTTGTCCCTGCATGTTGGGTTATACTTATGCTCTTTCCAAACATCACATGTCTCTCAAGTTTCTGCTTCAGCCAAACATCACATGCCCTTTTACCAGGCAACTTCCAGAAAAACACCATGTGTCTGTTCTCAGCAAAACATCCTCTTATAAGGCAGTCTCCAAAAAGAAAAATTACATGACACAACTGAGTCTCCAATGAAACCCATATTGCCACTTCACTGGACCTTGGACTGTACTGCTCAAATCCAGACTAGAATCTTATGTGAATGTATTTTTACTGCAGCTAACAAACAACGTGAGAAGACTTAGTTGATAAAGTATATCCATGCTAAAAAGAAGTTTAAAAGGTGGGCATGACAGTACACACGTGTAATCCCAGCACTGGAGATGTAGATATGGGTGGATTTCAGGGGCTCCCATGAGAGCCAATTCAACTGAAATATTGGGGTCCAATTGTCATGAGAGACTACATCAAAAAATAAAGTGGGAGGGACACCTGAGCCAAACCCTGGCCTCTACATATGCATGCAACACACACACACACACACACACACACACACACACACATGAACAATCACACACATGCATATACTATATGCACACATACTATACATACATGTACACACACACACAAGAGCTGTGCTTTTCTTTTTTTTCCAGCAACACCCCTTTGTATGCACAAATGTTATTAGACAGATGCACTCTAAAACTCTAACACTCATTGACTAGTAAAACTGTTCATTCATTCATGAATTCATTGACACGGTTATTCATTCATTCACTCAGTCACCCACTGATTCAGCATAGGTGATAAAATATGAAAGGCCCTACCCACTGGCAACATGGATTCGAGGGAAGTTAACAGACACACAAGCATGACTAAGTTTTAAAAATGTAAATATTCCTAAATTGAAAAGAAGAGCACACACACAAAACAACACAATCTATCCATGTTTTTTCCTAACAGCTCCCACTGCTTGCTTCCCCTCAACCAGAGGAAGCAGTCAGTCAGCACCAGCCAGTTACTCATTACTCTCTAGAGAAGAAGTTGTTAAGATTTCCCTTTGCCAAGCCTCTTCTCCAAGTCCCTCTGTCACAGAGTGCAGGAAACCAACATATTTCGGCTGCTGCAGAGAACATGCAGCCCAAACCCTGGCCTCAGGAGAAGAGCCATGCTGAGTCTTTATGCATGGTATGCAGTCAAACATGTTTCCGAGTTGTCAACGATTAAATGATTAGGAGAACACGGTCAAGATCAAAAGGCAGCACACGTCACAGGCAATCAGGAGGCAGCCGCAGCTGTGACAGAAGGGATCCCCGCTGAGGCGGTACCTGCCCCAGCAAACCATGTGGACTCAAGATGAAGCCGGGAACAGGCACTTCAGAGCTGCACATTTCAATCTCATTAAGGGGGTCGCCATGCCATAAATGCAAAAGTTAACAGCTAGCGTGAGTTTTAAGGTCAGCAGAAGAAGGGGAGGGGAAGAGGAAAATCCAGCCAGTAGCTTGTGGATTAGCAGTGCTTTCTCAAAGAAGTCTCCATAGAAATGTCTACACACATTAAACAGAGCTCAACTTGACTGGTATGTCTGTTCTCATCAGGAAGTGTATCAATGAAGTGTCTGGGGGATACCCAAACTGTCAAAGCAATTTGATGTAGACATCTTTTTACTGAACCTGTCAGTAATGTTACAGGTTGGAATGTAGAAGCATGGGCCAGAGAAATAGCACCTGTGATTCACACCCAAATTAATATTCATATGAAAGTTCAACAAAAGCAGAGTGGATGGACGTAAGACAAATCCAAACCTGAACTTTACAAGTAACCATGGCCCTCAAGCTTAGAAGGCTTGCAGCCAGGCTTAGATGCCTCCACACTGTCCAAGATGCCCATCAAATTGTCTCCAAGTCTTCAAATGACCTTTCCCTTCCAGAGTTCTCAGGGATGTAGGCTTCACAGTGGAATCCAGCAGGGCTCCAGGCAAGGTCCATTCAGGCTTGGTAAGGACCTCTTGGGTCAGCTCAGGAGGTCACAGAACAGTGAAGCGATTTCATCCCCCATTGTGCCTCACACAAAGCTGCAGTGAAGTCTAATGACTAGTTACTTGGTTTAAGGAATGCCTGGGATTTCCAGACCGAACTCTTACAAGTCCACATTGGCACACAACATCACTATCAGCTGTCCCAGGAAGGACCCCTGCTTTACCAGTCTGAGGGACTCCCATTCTTCCATCATTTCCCTAGAAGTCACAAAGGTCTCTCACCTGCTTCAGGACAGTGTCACCTGTCACCAGCACCTCCAGGTAGGTACCTATATCTCTGCTTGCAGCTGTTTTCCATCATTCCTGAGACAAACAGCCATGGCAAGAAGGAAGGCTGTCTTTGCCAGGGCCTTGTGTCTTGTATCTTTGGACTAAGAGACTATTTCTCTGCCCACCTGAATGTGCCTTGTTACCAAACATGTTAACCAATGAGTCTGGATGTATGTGCCCTCTCTTCCCTGGGTCTCTACAATACTTCAGAATTCTCTTGAATTTTCTGTCACTTCAGTCAGTGCAATTCCCCTAGCATCTGCCCACACTCACCCTGTCCTTTACTAGGTCGACCCCTCTTGCCCTCCTTCCCAGATTCCCCATTGTGGGTATTATCAGCTGTCTTCTTCCCAGAGCTTTCCCCATTGGCTGAATGCACATACACTTGGGCACCAGTGATAGAATGTTACATCTTAATATAAATGTGCTTTTCCTGGAGTGAGAGGGCTGTTGTCCCTGGGGAGATCTTCTAGCAGTAGTGGTGGAAGGCTTCTCTCTACTATGGAGGGCCTCTTTCCTATTGGATCCTCGCCAAGGGCCTACTATTCCATACAGTGGCTGCCCCAAATTTGCCTGACACCCCATAAATCTTCACCTCCAGATACCAGCACAGATACACAGAATGGCACCAGCCTGTCAGTTCTGACCCCCACACTAATGATATTAGAAAAATTTACATTCTAATAGGGACTAGTAAGGGCTGCAGATTTCAGTTGAGAGTTTGATGCAAACATTAAAAATGTTAGTGCCATCTCTGGTTGAGAAACCTCTAATATTTTATTCTTGGGAAGAGAGGGAACTGTTCTGCCTTAAGGTGCATTCTTCACTCCCTCCTCAGGGCACCATGTTGGCTTTAAGGAAGCTAGAAACTTCAGAAGCAGTTGGGTATATAGTGTAGAGGACAGTCACTCAAGTGGTGTGGGCTGAAAGCAATCCCATCTGCTAGTGAAAGGACAGTTTTGTGGGTGTGCAGCGTGAATGTACAGGAACAAGTCTCCCCTGGATGGAAGGTGAGGTCTCCATCAAGAAGGGACTACCTTGGGCATTCAACCATACTCCCAAGGTCACTGTTTATGCTACCCCTCCCACTTTCTTCAAGCTCTTCTTTATCTTTCTTTCTAATACCAGAGGTGCTCAACCAGGTTAGACATGATACCCTTTCAGTGGGAAGCCATTGGCAGGGCCAGAGCAACAAGTCAACTAGGATTCATAAAATATGGGTTGAGGGTCAGATGAAAGCTCTGCTGGAATCCTTCTGTCAGACCTCCATGATCAAAGATTCAGTAGCTAGAGTGGACATCCCTAGCCGGGACAGAGTGGGCATCCTGAGACAGGACAGAGGAGTAGACACCTGGAACATCAGCACACCTAGCATCTTTCTTCTAATACTCCAAATCGCTCTTCCCCAAAGAAAAACTAGACATCAAAAGAATAAATAAGCATGGCCTGACAGCTCACACCTATAATCCCAGCACTCGGGAGGCTGAGGCAAGTGGAGTTGAGTTCAGGCCACTCTGACATGCACAGCAAGTTCTGTACCAATTGAAGGAAAAAGAAGAAGGAAGGAAGGAAGGAAGAATTAAACAAACCATTAATACATTTGTTAGAAATAAATATTGTTGCTGTTATATCCTTCTTCCATTCCCCTTCTTCCACTGGTAGTAAATTTTATTAATTAGTGGCATTTTCTGGAATCTTCCAGAAGCTTTCATTTTTTTTCCCCAGAACTAACCTGTGTTGGGCCAAGAGTCCTTGGAGTCTGAACGCAGACAGGGCACTCTATGAGAGAAAGGCATCAAGGAGAGGTTGTGGGACAAGTGCAGTGTCTGTGCCCTGGAACTCTGCAATCCAAGTGTGGACAGGAGCCAATGGCACAGCAGGCGGCCAATACTCGCCAGCTGGTGGGTGCTTGACACCCCTCCATGGGTGACATTAACTTAATGCAAGGGTTATTTTTGCTAAGACCCAAACCTTAATTGAACTTGGGCTGTTCCATATCATGTCACTTGGTAAGCCAGGATGGAGATGGAGGACCCGTCCAGGTTCCTTGGAGAAGGCTCTTTGACAATTTATCTCTACTGGCCAATGTGTTGATGGGCTTGTTGTCTGTTTCCATCATCTAATCACAGGAGCTGCTTGGTGAGGGAAGGCTCTGCTCACTCTAGCCCTCCCTGTACAGCATAGCATACTTTGTCCCTAGGCTTTACGCAGTCAGGCACATAGCACCAGAGAGCACGTGACAGTATACCAGGACTTTACTACAGTTACAGAGCTTGCTACAAAACAGACTCCTGGGAACGCCTTTTAGATCTCTCAGCCAAACGTGCCCTCTGTATCCTTGTACACAAAGGAAATAATTAAGGCAAGAATTCTGCAAGTGGACTAGAGTAGCTCTGGCTTGCGTCAGAATGTCATCTACAGGCTGTAGACAGGGCCACTAGCTGCCCAGTCCCTGGGGAATTTTCTGGGAGCTTGCTCAGTCACTAGCTTTCAACTATGTTTCCAAAGGTAGTCTGAACAATGGAAACAATTCCTTGGTCATGATCAAAATCCCCACCCCTAAAGTTAGTCTCGGGAAATTAGAATACCAGTAATTGTAAGAAACCGGAAGCCACACAATCCCTACAGCTTAAAGTGGAGTCATTCACGGAAATCAGTGGCAGAGTTCTCAGAAGAGATTTCCTCAGTAGTTTTTAATCCTCTAACTTGAGGCCACCAAAAGGGTCATGACATTTCAATGGTTCTCAGTCTCTCAGTTATTAAAGCCACTCCAGTAGAGAGATAACAATGAATTGTTTGTTGAGAAATGTTGTGGCATGCTGGCCTTTCCTCATACAAAGTGTGTGTGTGTGTGTGTGTGTGTGTGTGTGTGTGTGTGTGTGTGTGTGATCAGAGATCAGAGATAGGAATTTAAAACTCTACATTTTAAGTTTTTTTTTATCCTTATGTTTGTAAAATAAAAACACATAGAAAACCCAAATTCTTTTCATACTCTCCATGTTTAATAGAGAAAAATATGAACAAGGTCAGTTCTAGGAACAGGCTCATAGTTCCCACTCACAAACGAGCCACTGTGCTCACAAGCAAAGTGAGCACATTTGCTTGTGTGAGCCTTTCTCGACTGTCCTGTGCTCTTCTTATCTTTTCTGCCAAGAGGGAAAAAACACAGCAGTAGAAGGCAGCAGAGAACTTGTTGTTAGCTGTACAAGCACACGTGATGAAACCCAGGCTTCTCTGGAGAACTTGTATGTTCTTTGGTCTTCACAGCCATGCAGTTGATGCTGGGAAAGGTAGTGAGGGATCTCTTCTTCATGTCTGTGTCAGAGAGTCTGTGCCCTGCGCTCAGTGACTCCATATTATGAGGAATAGTGGCTTCATCTCATGCCTCACTCATGACTCCATTTCACAAGCAGAAGTTAAGCTCCATTTTGAGTGCAGATCCAAAGCAGGACAACACTGCCATGTGGTCCCAGCACTATCCATGGGCACCATACTGATGAGTGAGTTTTTCCTATAAAAATGTACCACATGTAAACTTACCAAAGTATTGTGGACATATATGGCTATGTGAGTGTATAGAAATTCTATCTGAAAAACCATACCTGAGAGCCACTTATCATATCCACCAGTTCAAGGAAATATGTGATGCCCTCACACAGACCACATAAAAAAGGACACTTAACACAGTGATGGTGTAAGAATACTTCATCTACCAGCAGGTATGTGTATGTATCCTCTCTACCAACAGGAAGAGAGCTTCTAACTCCCCTGGGTTCACCTGGGCCTGGTACCAACTGCTTGGGATGCCAACATTTGAGTCACCCGCAGGTATTCTGTGTTCAACCATCTGGATCTACTGTTGTGCTGCCATGGAAGCTCCCTCTAATCCGATGCTTCTCTCTATGCACCTATCCAATTGGGTTTGTTAACATCTGTCCAACATTGTCTGCATCAGTATTCTTTCTAGGTTCTCATAAGCCCTATCCCCTGAATGGTCCAGCCTCTAATTCTTTTGCAGCCAGCCTGTAACCTACAAACAATACACATTTATATGGATATGATTGCTGTGTGTTATGTATCTGTGATCTGAGAACCAATATTGGTAATTAAGATGGTATGAAAAAGAGTCTGTGATTGCTATCAGAACTTTTTGGTAAATCACAGCCAATGAGACAAATGTGCTTTGTGGATTTGTTACTATTCAGTAAAGTCTGACATTGTCCAGGGACACAAGCCTGTTTGTTGTATAGCACTGTCCTGATGGTCTCTGCCATGTGACACATTTCTGTGCCTGGTCCTTGTCTCAAGACTTCTGTCCCCTCACTCTTTCATTTCACTGTCACCAGCTGGCTGGCTTATCTCCTTCCTCTCAACACATTTCCAAGGCCACCGCTGCAGAATGAAGGCCCTGAACAGAAGAACCCACCCAAGTCTGGGTGCCTCTCAGCCCTGTGTGCACCATACATCCCAGGCACTCTGACACTCTCTGTGCCAGGATTCTTGGAATCACTTTCTCAGCATCAATACATTGGGAAGATGCAACAATAACCTAGATAAATTCAGCCCTCGCCCTCCCAGAGCCAGAAACCTAGCAAAGAGATACACACCCTGTGTCACAAGACACAGCGAACATTAAACAGAAACTGTGCTTAGCTATAAAGTTGATAAAGCTGTGCATAATTTAGTCCTTGCAACACGGAAAGAAAGTAAAGCATTAAAGATATGTGAACTAGGAAAGGGTGGATGAGCTGCCAGCACCATGGGTAGAAGGGGCAGCTTGGACCATGCAGGAGCATTCGGTGCACTCATGGGCCTTGGGGACCTCTTCTTCTACTTCAAGGGCTGTACTTGAGCCTCGGGTGCCCTATTCCCACCTGCTTTGTCCGCAAGACTCTGGAACAAGCACTCTGTATCAAGTACTATGAACACAACAGAGGATGGTGGGAAATGGTGGGAAGCCCTCCTATGTCCATAACTATTGCATTGTTGTGTGTCTGGAATAAGTGGAAGACAGAAAGGTTTGATTTGATTTGAGGTTTCAGGAGACCTCACTCCATCTAAACTTCTTCCCAGGGAAGCCTGGGAGAGTGGCTCAATCCACAGTATCAGAAGCAGGTAGCTGAGGCATCTTGTGTCATGGTAACTGGCAAGCAAAGACAAATGGGGCCTGAACCAGGGTCTTGGTTTCATGCTCTAAGACCTTTCCCTAGTGCTTTTTATAATTTCCTAAAACAGAAATGCCTACTGAGAGACAGCCATGGAAAACAGGAGCCTGAAGGGGCCATGTCATGTTCTGGCCGTAGTACACTGGTTTTTATTTTTTTGTGTGTTTGTTTTCCAGGCATAAGTAGACCTGCCTGTGATTTCAGAACTTGGATAACTGAGGCAGGAGAGCCATAAACTCAAATGGAACAAGAACTACATAGTGACACCCTATCTCAAAAACAGATGTAGGCTTTTGTTATTCAAGTGTGACAGGACCAGCAGCTCAGGGGATGTTTAATAGATAGCTTACTATAGTTCCCAAGAGAACCCATGGGCCATGTGGGGAAGGAAGCATCATGAGACAGAAAGAGAGGGAAACCACAACCAGACACTTTATATAGTTTCAACAGGAAGGAGAAAGGGACAGTCTTTTCCCCAGGGGTCAAAAGTTCCAGATGAGAACATCAGACTAAGCTGAACACACAACCCGTGAGGGTTTGACACATGGCTGAGAGAGTGGACACAAGACCAGGGCCCCTCACCAGATTTTGTAGAGTTGAGGCTTCTCTGCTGAGGAAAGGTCTGGAATGAGTTCTGAAGGATGGACAGGAGTCAGGGAAAGAGGAACATGACGGCTAGTGAGGGAAACAGAAAACAGAGGGAGGAAAACTTTCAATAAACAATGTAAACAGCCCAGAATGGCTGGAAACTCAAACCTGGGGCAAAAGCCAGTAAGAGGTAAGGCGGAAAGGGCGTGAGACCCAGAGTGGAAGTCTGGAAGAACAGGCCGGCTTTAGGCATAAGCAGGAGACATAAGAGGGTGCTGGGAAGGAGAGGAACATGTCCGAATGCGCATGCCAAGCATGTGTGGAAGCAAGTAGGAGAGTAGCATGGGGTATGCTGGACAGAGAACATGGGAAGAGCAGGGTCAAGAGAACTTTTCTAAGAAGGGTGGGATTCCCGAAGCACTCCCACTAGGATGGCCTTTCCAGGAAGTACAGCAGCAGGCCCTTCTATGAGACAGGAATGTGAGCCTCAGTCTTCATAAGATCATCACAGATCTTTTTAAGCAGGACCCGGAGCTTCAAGTTCCTGTGGTGATGTTCCCCTGATACCACCACTGAAGGACTAAGCAAGGCAGCTGTTGGAAAACGCTTTTACCAGCGGCCTGTGAGCCTTCCTTTGCCCTCACTGTTGTTGTGCTGTCTCGGCCTCCACCTAACTGAGGCAAAGGAGGACAGTCAGCTTATCTTAACATTTCAGGCTCAGCCACTATTGGGAAACCCAGGAAGCAAACAGCACTCTGCCACGTTGGGACTCTTCCTCCCTTCTTCCCTGGAAAGGGTGTTGTGTTTTGTTTTCTTTTGTTTTCATCTTACACTTCCACATCACAGTCCATCACCAAGGGAATTGAAGGCAGGAACCTGGAGGCAGGAGCTGATGTAGACGCCACAGAGGATGCTGCTTACTGTCTTGCTCCACATGGCCTGCTCAGCCTGCTTTCTTATAAAACCAGGAACACCAGCCCAGGGATGGCACCACCCACTGTGGGCTGTGCCCTCCTATGTTAATCACTGATTAAGAAAATGCCCTTTCGGCCTGCCTACAGCCTGATGTTATGAAGCTGTTTTCTCAGTCAAGGTTCCCTCCTCTCAGATGACTGTAGCTTTTGTTAAGTTGATGTAAATCTAGCTATCACAGTATCTGAATTTATTCTGTATAGCATTATATTCCATTGAAGAATCATACCAACTCAGCTTCATGAACTCTAACTGCAAATTCTTGCAATAAGATATACGCATAAGAGGGCAGAGCTTCCAGAATGTCTTCTTAAAGGTGAACAATGAGACATTTTTCTTCCATTCACTCTTCTGCTCAGGACTTGGCTGAGATGACTAGAGTCCACGCAGCTGCTTTAAACTGTGAAGAGGAGATATAGCAAGGCATTATAATATTATTGTAAGAGAGGCTTGAGAAAGTTTGAGTTCCTACTGTCTGGTGGAGGCACATCTCAGCCTCAGACGCCCACTCTGGACTGATTTTCTTGAGAAAATATACATCTTCATACGCTGTTTAATGCATTGTCTCCTGGACAGTTGTGATTCACAACACACTTACAGTAATACAACAATATCCAGAGAACCTAGCAACAGGCTTATTTCTGAATACATGGGGCTATAAAAGGACAAAGATATATATTAAGATATATATATATACCTTAAAATTGATTATAAATGTGTATACAAGAAAAGAAATGGATGGAAGAAAGACCAAATCTAACCTTGGAACAACATTTTACACTCTATTGGCTAGAATCTCCTAAAACCAAGTATATGTTTTGAAATTTTTTCTTAAAAAAATACTGGTGAATTTATCTCACTTTACATTTGAAGTGTCTATATTGACTTTTTCCTTTTAAAATTATGTTTCTGAAACAAGGCTGGTTGCAACTGAAGTTTTAATTTGGCTTCCTTTAAAGGTCCCTTCTATAGCATAACACTACACCCAAGAATTTCTAAGAAAACAGGAAGAAATAAAATATCATTTCTCTGGGTCTAGTCTAAAAAGAACTGTATTATTTTCACCAGGCTTTTACTCTCAAAAATTATTTCAGGAATAAGATGAGATATGACAAATTTCAAAGAAATACCTGATATTTCAATAGATAGGAATGAAGTTGGGGAGAAAAAGCCATGAGCCATTCATTCAGATTACAGGGTTGAGATGATATTTAAAGAATGGTTTCAGGAAACTATATTGATAGACAGGAAAGTAGCATCATATCTTAATAAGAAATACTCTTGGTGTCTGTAGATAAAGGACTGCACTACATATTCCCAAATCCCCATGCTCATGTTTGAGCATATGACCACATCTGGAATCACGAGTGATAACTGATTCTATGTCTTATTTAGGCTTCCTCTTGCTGCGATAAAATACCATGATCAAAAGTAACTTGGGGAGGAAAAGGTTTATTTCAACTTATAACCCTCAGGGCAAACTCTGTTACTGAAGGAAGTCAGGGAAGGAAACCAAGGCAGGAACCCAGAGGCAAGAACTGAAGCGGAAGCCATAGAGGGATGCTTCTTACTGGTTTGTTCATGGCTTGCTCACTTTGCTTTCTTATACCATCTAGGGTTACCTGCCAAGAAGGGCAGCATCCATAGTGAGATGGGCCCTTTGGCACCAGCCATAGATCAAGGCAATACCTCACAACTTGGCTACAGGCCAATCTTTTGGAGATATTTTCTCAATCAAACCCCCTCTTCCCAGATACATCTAAGTTTCTGCCAAATTGGTAAAAATCAAGCAGCTTGTCACAGGACCCCTAGCTGCCTGTGAGACTCCCTCTGTTGCCTCACAGCCTATCTTCAGGTACCTTGTAACTCTGTGCAGGTGAGATTCTCACGCACAGATAAAAATAACCACCAAGATGAACAATCTTCTAAGCATGCATGTGAGGGAAGTTTCTAAATTGGGTTGAGGTAGGAAAACTTGCTCCAAGTGTTGGCAGCACCTTTCTGTGGGCTCTGGTCCTTGGGAATGGGAAGGAGAAAGTGGGGTTAGTATTAGCTTTTAATGTTTTCTGCTTCACTCCATGTTCCCAACCAGTAAGTCTCCTGCAACCATAAGCCAAGCTAACTCTTTCCCCCATTTTACCAGGTATCTAATCACAACAATGAGAATAAAGTATGTAAAGCAGCAGCCATCCTCAGCTGATGGCCTATGCTGGTTTCTATCTATCTACTGTCTCCATGGGTTACCCCTTTCTTAGCAATCTGCAGGCCAGAGAAATGTTGGTGCCAGCAGCCTCTAGGAGCTCCCCCCTATCACCACTGGGGCCCTCCAGCTTGCCAGTTTTCTATCCAAACCCCCTTTGACCCTCACTCAAGGAACCATTTCTCTTTCTGACTCAGTCACACCCCTGGGCCTGTGGTGTCTCCACCTTCAGAGCCTCCCTTGAACTTTCATCTGTAGACTCCTGTGTCTGAAGCAGTCACCTTCAGGCTACCAACGGCTCCTCCACTTGCTGTAACTCTGCATCTTTCAACACCCAAGCACCGAGTGAAGCCTGTTAGATTTCCTCCTAAAAGTGTGTTGATTCTATTTACTTGTGACACACATGCAGCTTCCAGGCTGTTGTGATCTTTTTTTCTGGGCTGCCTCAATTTCTCCACCATGAGTAGTTCTTCCAGCCTCTTACCTGCTCTCAGTAGAACGATAATTGAGCCAGGAGCAGTGGCGTGCCTGTATTTCCCACAGCAGGGAGACTGACACAGGAAGATCCTGGGCTCAAACAGTCTAGACTAAGAGGACATAGGTTCAGAATGTGACAATCAAAATGGGGGAAGGAGTTAGCTTGGCTATGGTTGCAGGAGGCTTACTGGTTGGGAACATGGAGTGAAGCAGAATGTCACATTTTCTCTCTGCTTATCACTAGAGCCCTCCAAAAACTCACCATTTTCTTATCACACTCACAGTGAAGGAAAGACACCCAACTACCCAGCTATGTTCCCCAAGATGCTATATAAGCCAGACCCAATCTCCCCTGGGTCCCATCCCCTGGACCCTGGTTATTTGACCTTCAGATGAGGTAGATATATTTCTTCATCACAATTCCACATTCTTAGAGATTTTTTTTTTATTTCAGAGTTCTTAGTGTGGCAACAATGTCAATTCCCTGTCATGTATATTGTAAAAACTGGACAAATTCTGGATTGCAGAACTGAAGAGCAGCCAAGTTTCCTGACCCCTCACAGACAGTCCAAGACTGTCCCTGGGGAGTGGGTGGGTGCTGAGGAGGTGGTCCTGGTGCTATGTCATCCTAGGCAACAGAGAAGCATCTTCCTCGTTGAATTTGCCAAGCCTCCCTGGGAGGAAGGATGGTGCTTCAGATTTGAAAGCCTTGGAATGGATTTCAAATTCAGTCTGATAGACAAAGTTTTAGAAGTCAATCCCTTTGGGAGCCTGGGAAAAGGGAAGTGGCAGAATGTTTCACAGTGAATGCAGCAAGCTTCCAGGGTAGGCACCTTCCAGGGTTCCTAAGCTGAAAGATGTTGAAGGTGATTCCACAGATGTTTCCAGCACTGTTCTTGATCCCTTAAGATTTGATGCTAGTCTCAACACCCTCAGAGCAGCCTACTGGCCAGGGTCTTAGTGTTGGGCCTGGCACAGACATTCTGTTTCATCTCCTGGGTCCCTATTAGTCCCTCTCTCTCCCTGTTTCAGCATGTAAAAGGACCAGAAGAAGAAGATACATGGAAAGAAATGGAGCCATCTAGTTGCCCCCAGTCCCTCAGTTTTAGTAACTGCTCAGGCCATGTGGTAGGCAGGCAAGATAGGTTTGTGTAGCTTCCCTTGCCATGTGTCTTAGTTAGGGTTACTATTTCTGTGATGAACCACCATAATCAAAGCAACTTGGGGAGTAAAGGGTTTATTTGGCTTATACTTCCACACCACTGTTCGTCATTGATGGAAGTAAGGACAGGAATCTGGAAGCAGAAACTGATGCAGAGGCCATGGGGAAGTGCCACTTACAAACTTGCTATCTACGATGGCGTGCTCAGCCTGATTTCTTATAGACCCCATGACTGCCAGCCTAGGGATGGCATCACCCAAAATGTGATGAAAAATGCTTTACTAAATGCTTTTTTAATGCATTTTTAAATGTTTTTTTTTTTTAGGCCTAATGGAGGCATTTTCTCAATTGAGGCTCCCTCCTTAACATTGAGTCTAGCTTGTATCAAGCTGACATGAAGCTAGCTAGCACATCTTGCAACTCTAAGTACTTTCCATGATGTTTAAAGTGCTGGGATCAGCTGTGGTCATGCACTATCCCTGCCTGTGGGTTTTTCCACCTATGATAGCCATGGAAGTCACTGGAGACCTGAGACAACGGAGGCACACACAGATGCATGCTCACATGCTCACGGTCTCACAGGACACTGGGTGTCTGGGAGAATACAGCCATGCCAGGCCTTGGTGCTAGTTTATGATGATCTGCTTTCTCTGCTCAGTATTTGCTCTGCCATCCATCTTTCAAGAGGATCTACAGGGAAAACAGCCAGCTAACTGCCCCCAGAACCCCACAACAAGAGCTAACTGCCCCAGGACCCCACAACAAGAGCTAACTGCCCCAGAACCCCACCACAAGAGCTAACTGCCCCAGAACCCCACCACAAGAGCTAACTGCCCCAGAACCCCACCACAAGAGCTAACTGCCCCAGAACCCCACCACAAGAGCTAACTGCCCCAGGACCCCACCACAAGAGCTAACTGCCCCAGAACCCCACAACAAGAAATGAAAGAATGTTGCCGAAGCCAGACATCCAGTGACTCTGCTTTTCAAGAAACAACAGAAGGAAGGGCCATGTCCCTGAAGAGAAGATGGCACCGTGTCTGTGGCACAAGTAGGATGCTGATGAAGACATAGCTGTGGCATCAGCCAGCTGAGTAGCAGGACAGAAGCCAGACACACTGGGACTTGTCTGATCACATTGACCTTAACTGTGCTACCATACTTTGTCACTTGGCGACTTTAGTTCTTCTCCAAGATGAGAACAAGTTTTATTTTGCCTGAGACTGTTTAGAAAGCAACTTTATATCCCATAGCAAACATTAAGTAGATTGTATTGTTCCAGGAGTTGAAGATGTAATTTCAAATAAGTGATATAACGATACTATCAGTTTTACTAAAAGTGAGACTTGCTTCAAGATTCTCAGGTCAACAACATTCATTCATTTTTTTTTCAGCATTTTCTAGACAGAAACCATGTGCCAAGCACTGCTCTGGACACCTGGGATAGACTGAGTGATCTGTTGGTAAATATTTAGCAGTCACTTGGCATTCTGGGGTCTGGGACAAAAAAAAATATATGATGTGATTTGGAGCAGTTTGCCCATTACTATGATATACTCTGTGATGTTCATACCTGCCCTGGTTCTACCCAGCACAGGACAAGTCACTGAAGACACCATCAGCCATCCCACCTGTCCTCATGACTTCTATTCTGATACTCCTGCAGGTAAAAGTGGCTTAATGCCTCTCCCTCACCAAGTGTTTCAGCGACAGGACATGAAATTCCCAGCAGCTATATAGGCTGGAATCCAGTCCTATCACCCTTGTCTTTTGTTGTCTTTCTTCCCGAAGCATCATATAAAGCATTGGCTTGATTGGAAGTGGAAGGCTAAGGCTCTTTCCTAGAGTGGGAAATACCCTGAGTTTGGTCCCCAGTACTGTTGAAAATACAATTGATATACCCAGTGTCCCTCCATACTCTTCTGAGTATCTGGATGACATACCTTTTCTATTCTGCTCTATCTCAAAGAAAGGGCAACCTTTATCAAATAAAAGAGAATGTGACACAATTTTGCCTGGGGGAACCACCGAACTGTAGCTACAGTGAACTGTCTCCACACAGCACAGGCAAAGGCTGAGGGAGGATGCCAGTTTTGTATGCATTCCTCCTTTCTTAGAGCCTCCCAGGAACAGGCTTCCTGGGGGTCAGAGGACAAGAGGATGAGAGAGAAATAAGAAGGGCCCAGGACACAGCTATCCAGTGGTGTTAAATATTTCTGGACTTTCTTTTTTTGATAGGATACAGTAACATGGGCAGAAAAAGAGTTGTGCATAAGTTTTGTCAGTTGGGGAATTTGCAGCTCACTGTATTTGCCACGTTCCACTTGACAAAGCTAGGCCTCATCCCTGGTGACTAAAGGGATGTGTCAGCACCCCACAAATAGGAACAAAATGGCCATGTCATCTCCTAAAGGCTTGCTAAATGCAAACCCAGGTTTGCTTCAAAGGAAACATATGGGACCAATATTTGTGTCAAATCCTCTTACTATGTGATGGTGTGTGTGTGTGTGTGTGTGTGTGTGTGTGTGTGTGTGTGTGTTTGTGTGTACATGTGTGGGTATGCATGCATGCTCATGTGTGGGAGTGTGTGTACATGTGTACATGTGTAGGAGTGTGTGTACATGTGTGGGTACTTATGTTGACTCATCACAAGTTAAGAAATTAGGAGAGTATAAGGAGTCTCACTTTCAAGATTAATTTCAAGTGCTCACAGTTTTCCATTATCTCCCAGTTGTATGAAACTCACTGTGATCATTGGCTGGGCACGAGGACAGCAGTTGGTGTTGGGTTTCTTTCTGTCACTCTTTGAGACAGGTCAGTTACTGAACCTGTTGCTCACCAATTCTACTAGACCGGAAGGCAATAAACTCAAGGGACCTGCCAAGATTTTTTTCCTCTCCCTATATGGTTTTCTGCAAGTGTTGGGGATCCATCTGCTTGCAAAGAACACACTTTTCCAGCTAAGCCCTCTCCCCAACTCTGCCAGACTTGCTGCCTCAACTTGCTACAAGGTCAGTCTCTTATGACCATGGCTGTGGTATCAGCCTGTGCCTTGCAAGTCATAGTGAAATCAGATCTGGTGTGCATGGACACAGATTCAGTGGATGAACAAGGGGACATGCACAAGGCCCTGCCTCTGTCTCCCAGGGAGAATCTGTATATATATATATATATATATATATATATATATATATATATATATAGCATCAGCTTTCCTGCTTTCCCCTTGAGCTTGTGTGCTCACTTTAGACCAGTAATAATGTCAGTGTCCTGCCTCTGTTCCTGCGATATGGAGACATGCTGATGATAGCCAGTCTCGGGCAGTTTTGCACACTGAAGATCTTGGACTTGAACTACCTCAGTCTAAATCTTGACTGTTATTTATTTGCTCTGTCACTTTGGGTCACCTGTTATGAAGTTTATATCAATTGCGATGTTAAGAATAGACTCTAGAACAATGTGCAGGAGATAGCACCTACTGTATATGTGTGAACTGATGCAGTGCCCAGGGATAGCCTGCCACTCAGGACTGCTTTTATAGGAATTACTTGAATATATAGCCTGTCCCCATATAATTCACTTTGATTGAGTTGTTTCCCGATGAGATGTCCACTGAAGGTCAACTGGAGGAAATTAATGGTTATGCAAATTTTGACCACATTTTGTGTCTCACAGATGACAACTGATTACTACTCTGCAGATGTAGCCTTCTCTTACCAGTTTCTACCCATTCATAAATTCATTCCCACAGCCCTCAATTCACTATAAATTCATGCTCCTCTGAAGTGTCCTGTGAACCTGCTATAATGCTACCTTAAGAGTTTCTTAATTAACACGGTAAATAAAATATGTGACTCACTCTGATTTCCTATTTGTATATAAATTATATTATTCCCATTTAAGCTTTAGCCTTTAATGGTTACTACAATTGTGTGTGTGTGTGTGTGTGTGTGTGTGTGTGTGTGTGTGTGAGAGAGAGAGAGAGAGAGAGAGAGAGAGAGAGAGAGAGAGAGAGTTTGCACATGTTCATGTGTGTTGCACACAAATGTAGGTCTGGATGTGAACACATGTGAGCATACATGCAGAGGTCAGAGGTTCAGAGGTGGACATGGGATATCTTTTATCATTCTCCATCTTATTTTGGGGACAGAATGGTTTACTGAACTTGGAGCTTATCAATTCACCTAGAGTATCTAACTAACCAGTGAGTCCCCAGCCCAGTCCTCCTATCTCTGGCTTCTTGGATCTTAGATTGATTACAGGTGCATCTGCCATGTTCAGCTATGTACATGGGTGTTGGAGAGCCAGACTCATGTCTTCACACTTTCGGGACATGCACTTTACAGACTCAGCCATCATTTCATTCAATCACACCGTCTTCATTTATTGAATCACTCATTTTCGACAGCTATTTCAGTGATCTATAGTGCCTGGCACTGCTAGATTTCTCCATGTGTTTGTAATTGCAGCATGCAGATATTGGAATTTGGGGTGCAAAAGCCATTATTGGTCTCAAGGCACTTTAAGCATAATGACTTTGCTACAGAACATGCACAGTGTTCAGATACAGTGTGGCCTCTGACCATTCTCCCAGCCATAGGGAAGGGCTTTCCCCTCTTGTCTCCAAAAGTAGAGAACACAGAAACCTGCATTGTATTTCTTCCTTTTACTTTCCCCAGACATTTTTTTTGAACCATTTGACCATTTTACAGGAAACACAATCCTATAGGAAGGTGCCTTAACTAGAGTCAGATCTAAAAGTATTGAGGGATTTGGTTGCTTTTCCTTCTGAGTTGTAACAAGGGGGTTACTGAGCCATTTGGTGCCCTCAGATTTCAAGTCTGTAAGTCACAGAAAATACTTGTCACAGCACACAGGGCTAATGGACTTAGTGACACCGTTGATTCTTTTGTGAACTCAGATTTCACAGGTTGACTCAAGATGACTTCAAACTGTCCTTTACCACCCAGTTTCTCTTAATGAGCAAACCAGGGGCCTTGGGGAGGATGGGAGAGTTTAGAGGTAAACCTTCCACACTTCTCTCTAGAGTGCCTCTGTAGAGCACCTGAGGATGGGCATCAGCTAACCTGAGAAAATCCAGACTTAAAAGCAATGACACTAAGGGGATATAAGAAGGAGCTGATGGAGCCCCTGCAGCCTCGCCACCCAAGAAAAGTGAGGGAAGCACAACTTTCGGACATCGACACAAACGCAGCCTGACCTTCGGGACTGTAAATGCTCGTCCTGGTAGGGTTACTTTAAATCAAAGGCTGGCATGCCCACAGCTGCAGAAGGAAGGAATGCCTAAGAAAATAAATACTAGTTAGAGGATGATTTAATGCAGTTTGCTGCAGTGGGTGGAGGCTGGAGGCAGTAGCTTTTAACAAGTTTTATTTGAAAGACTAACTTGGTGTGGTTGTCACGACAGTTGTGTTTGTAGCCGGGGTTGTATTGTTAACAGATGGAGCCCTGGCAGTCTCCCCTGATCCAGGCAGACACTCTACAGGAGTGACCTAGCTGAGCAATTCCAACACTAACCTTATTACCCCAGTGTCCTCCTCCACATTCGTAAACAGAATGCTTTATGAACGCGCGGCAGCTCTGATCAAAACACCAGCAGAAAGATTCACTATCCTCCACCTTTCATCTTCGTTTGTCCTCTGAGATTTTACTAAAAACTATGACAAATCTGGAGAGAATTACTACTGGAGACCAGCAGAGTGCTTGGCAAATGTTCCCCTCCAAGGATACCCTCCCTAGTCGCCAAACCACCTCCAGGAAAGGATCACAGATCACCAAGAAAGTCACAGTGGCAACTCGGTGATTCGGGAAGCCATTAGCAGAGCATTGGCCTCTTTGAGAGTGAGAAACAGAGCCAGGATCTGTGGGAGTAAAGACTCATCATCTCACCTGGCAGCAAGATTTGGGCATTTTGCTTTGTTTTGTTTTGTTTTAGTTTGATGAGACAGGATGTCACTCTGTAACCCAGGCTAGCCTCAAATTAACAGCAATCCTCCTGCCTCTTTCTCCTAAGTGGTAGGACTACAGGTGTGAGTCACCTTGCCCAGCTTCAGTGTTTTGCTTTTGTCTTTTTTTTTTTTAAGAAGCAAAATGTCATGAACTTTACTGTGTTTTGAAACAGAACATTATGACACATAGAGACATACACCCAAACAGCCTCAGCAGCAGTGGACACAGCCGACGGGAATGCCTAGCACCAAGTTCTCTGTGGACACAGCAGCCCCACCCACTGAGTTCCCAGAAGAAAGGT
The DNA here is from genome assembly GCA_030674055.1 of Rhabdomys pumilio. NCBI lineage: Eukaryota > Metazoa > Chordata > Mammalia > Rodentia > Muridae > Rhabdomys > Rhabdomys pumilio. The sequence continues at coordinate 202,481,981 of JANHMN010000001.1, read as the reverse complement.
TTTTTTTTTCCACTGCTAAAGTGCCTCACCTTCAAGCCAAGGTATCTGACCACTCAGCTAGCTCTCTCTCTCTCTCTCTCTCTCTCTCTCTCTCTCTCTCCTGAGAGATGCAGCTTGGATACCCATTAATCTTCTGCTACTAACTTCTGCTACTAAGAAAGGAAAACCCATCTGGGAACATCAGATGTTCTCAGCAGATCTCCCTGAATAGGTAATGATGGTTCTTCCATTCTTCAATAGTTTGGGGTAATGTGTGGAATGTTCATCCAAATCCTTAGAAGAGATGCCGCCTTCATGCACGGGTCCCCAGAGCCCTACCTAGCCATTCATTCAGCTGCACTCACAGGATCATGCTCTCATCTTTTGGGCCTGTTTGAAAACTTCTTCAAACTTTAATCATTTCTTGAAGCTTACAAGGGCTCATTCCTTCTAAAGCACCCAGCAATGCATAGTGGGGCAGGGGACCTGAATATTTAGAGTCCCTGGGAAAGCTATCAGGAAATGCTGGTTTTTAAATCAATCTCAAAAGAAGTCTTCCAGCAAAGAAAATCTGTCTAATTCCTCATTTAGTGTAAAGCATTTTGAAATATTTGCCAACACAGTGAGGACTGGGCGACAGGATATGGGCCTTTTTCTTGGTGGCATCTGCAAGGACCTGCCTCCCCTACTGCCCTGGACAATTCCCAGGGGAGCTCAGGACTCAGGACCTTGCTCAGCCTATTAGTTGCTTGCCTGGCCTGGTGGTGTCTGAAGAATCAAACAAGTGGGACCAAGATTGATTTGCGTTTTTAAGAGTTAGCTTGACGTGTACTATTTCTGAAGAGCTCAGATTATCAGGAAGGGTAGTCTTGGAGACAGCGTGTGCTTCTGCCTTACAGGCCATAATGGTCATCTGCTGCTGCCTGTGTTCCCAGACTGCCATCACTGTCCAGGAAGTTCTCTTGTGGGTAATTTTGCTCCTCATCCTTGATTCTAGATTTGATTAAAAGTGTTCTGCATTTTCAGGAAGCATGTACTTCCTAGCAAGGTTCCTCTACACCATGCCCTACAAAGCTCCTGACTGAAGCACAGCATAGATTCTTAAGCCAGGTTCAATGAAACCTCTCTGCCAAGGGGCCCATTAGTAGCATCAGGTGTTATCAGAAGTGGTTTCCCTTGTACTTCTAATTTATTTATGTATTTAAAACAGTTTGGGAGGCTGGAGAGATAGCTCAACGGTTAAAAGTAGTGGCTGTGCTTGCATAAAACCTGGGTTTGATACCCAGCATCTACATGGCGACTCCCAACCATGTCTAATTCCATTCCAGGGGGTCCAGCTTCCTCCTCTGACCTCTGTAAGCACAGACAAGCACATGGTACTCACACATACACACAGGCAACCTACTCATTCACATAAAATAAATAAAGTTGAAAGAGATTTTAAGTTATAAAACATTTTCCCCCTGGGAAAAAGACTATCAGATTGGCAAAAAATGTCTTTTTTATTTTTAGGGTAGAACAAAAGAGAACAACGCCCTATTTTTTTTCTTTTCTTCCTTCTGCTTCTGTAAGGAGCAAACTTGTATCTTGGGGGCTTAGTTCTAGCTATCTTCTCTTTTTCTAAGGTTCTCTTTACTGTTTGGCTAAGAGGGGGCAGGGATGGTTTGTGAAGCAATACTTTGGCATTGAAAGTCTTTGTATTAAACCCAAGGGTGGGTCTAATACAGATCTAAGTCATTTCTGGTTTTTTGTTTGTTTGTTTGTTTTTTAAATTTATTTTTCCTTGCTTGGACCAAGCTGCTTTGCTTGTTGTTTTCTCTGGCTTTTCTTATGGACCAATATATTCTATTTTTTTCTTTGTGTTACACTGGAAAGCTGAGAATGTGGCTGGCCTGGTCTTTGGTGGGGGTGTGTGTGAATGCAGGCAGGTGGGTGCTAAAGCCTTGTAACCTGAGTACTGAAGCCATGCTTTAGGAAAAGCTAAGACTTCCCCACAATTCTCTGCACAGCAACCCAGGCTGATGAAGTGATTCAGGAGGAGGCATGTTTGAGACTTTCATTCAGAACGCACACTCACGTTTTTCACTCATAAACAACGATTCAGGGAGATTCCCCTAGCACACATGAATCAACACTCACAGATGAACTGAAATAAGATGAATACTAAATAAGATGAGCTAAAATGATGGTGCATGATATGCATAGGAAGCTTCTCTCTGATCACATGGAAAGTTACACAAGTGCCAGCACACGGTTGCCAGAACAATGGTGCCATCCTTTAATCTGCCAAGAACACGCGATATACATGGTGGATCACCCTACCACTGAGAACTAAATGCTAAGTGCTGGCTGTGCCAGGTAGTTCCTGTAATCTCAATACTCCTGAGACTGAGGGGGGCGGTTTGCAAGTTCCACACTAGCATGGGCTACATAGTATGACTAACATGCAAAATTTAAAAAGGCAATCATCTAAACAGAAACCTCGACAATATCAAACATATGAGCCTAAAATAAAAGAGTGGGGAGGGGGCTCAGGTGAGCTGAATAAAGCCACGGCTCTTTCCAAGACGACAGCAAGGCTGGAACAACAGGACATCAGATAAGGCTAGGAAGCTTGACAAAGTTCAAGTGGAAAGATGTATAACTACTCCAAAACAGGAAGCTCTAGAGAGCTCAGAACAAAGCCGGCCAGTCTGTGGACAGGCTTCATTTCCAAAAGGCAAGCAATGCTGAACCATACTTGCCTTTTTGTGACCTAAACACTTCATTCCTTCTGAGCTTTTCCACGGTGCTAAAGTATTTGTGAAAATGATTTCACAAGGACTAACTTCCTGCCTTTTATAAGGGCTCCCAGGGGAAACATGTCTTAAAGGTGGTAGGAAATGGAACACAACTCATTCAGGGAACCGATACAATTGTTACTCAATGAAACAACTTTCAATAACAAAGTTGTTGGTTGTTATACTACACACTCACTTGGATTGGCTTCAGAAAATGCTCTAGGAAGCACTGATTGCTACTAAGAGATCAGAAGGCTCTGTGGGCAAGTGTGTCCCTCAGCTTTTTGCTCATTGTAACAAATACCCAAGACAATAACTTGTAAACAGAAAATATTTCTCCAAAACCTAAAGGAATCAGTTGGGTTTTATTTAAACAAATAATACAAGATGAAAAAATAGTATACTTTTCAATATACAATAAATGCCCAGAAATTTTATCACCTAATCACCTAATTCTTGTGCATCTATCCAAGAAACATACACACACACACACACACACACACACACACACACAGAGAGAGAGAGAGAGAGAGAGAGAGAGAGAGAGAGATTAAAAATGAAATAGTTCTAAACATATGAGAAAATGGTTCATAATTACAATGTTTTATCCTTTGAAAAGCAGTTCTGATCAATTCTGAGGAAGTTGCAGGAAATCTTTTCTGGGATCATATGTGCATATTTGTATTGTAATGAATGTATATAAGTTGATAATTTTTACATATCTTGCCAAATTGTTACTATTCTATTTGTTTGTACTTATATTACTTTTCTTTTAAATTGCCTGTGTTGATATTTAACAAACAACACTAGATTTTTTTCTAGTAGTATTTCCACTTTTCCAAAATTGATACTTTAACTTTTTCTGCATTGTTTATTAGTGTGATAGTTATAGCTAATTTAGGGATTTTTTTTGTTTATTTGTTTTAATTTTTTCACCACCTAGCCCTTATCTTCTATATATTTATTTTTATATGTTTTTAAATCATCTGTATGCCTGTATTTTTGTGTCAGGGTGTGTGCATGTGAGTCCAGTAGACCACAGAGGCCAGAAGAGGGAGTCAGATCCCCTAGAGCTGTACTTATCAGGCAGTTGTGGGCCTCCTGATGTGGGCGATAAATCCAGGTCTTCTGCAAGAGCAATAAGCACCCCTAATTACTGAGGCCTCTGGATCAGCTGGCAGCTTAGTCTGTCTTTTCTTTTACTATCTTTTTTCCTACATACTTTCTTTAATCTACTCTTCTGCCTTCTATTCATCCTTTATTTCCTCACTATAAAGTATACAACAACCAATGAATAGCTGAAAAACATTTGTTAATATTTTAAAAAGTGAATTAAAATATTTCCATAAATAGAGAAAAGGGTTATTTGGCTCCCAGCATTGGAAGTTTCAGGCCATTTTCAGCTGGCTATGCTGCTCTTGGGCACATGATTGGGGCTAGAAAGGGCAGAGCTATTCCATTCATTATTGTGGAAGATCCTTCGGTTCCTGAGCCACACCCCTGAGGACTAGCATTTCCCTATAAGCTCTGCCTCTTACCAGCTCTAGTGTGAGACAACTAGTGAAGTTGAGTGTTTGGTGCATGGACTCTTGGGACAAACCAGATCCAAGCTGCAGCGTCCTATGCCTCTGCTCTACTCCTCTGAGGTCAAGGCTATGCTACAGGGACAAAGCACCAAGCCATGGGAGTTCCTACTACCTCAGCATCCTCAGCATCCATTCATCCCCCTAACCTGGATGCACATGCAAACCTTTTTTCACATAGTCAGACCGTGTTTAACTTCTCTCAGTCTGAATCCAGCTCCTTCTGACGATTGCCCATGATATTGATTTAGATATCTGCGCCTTCATGCTCAGCTCTCCCACAGCTTCAATTCCTTGAGTAGAAACCCATCAACTCTCTGTATTTCCCTGATCGAAATGGTAAGTTCAGAAGTCCATGGCTGTGTCTTTTGTCTAGGGTTGAGCCTTGTCTGAGTATCACCTTTGCCTGAGAGTTTTAAAGATAATCTTTTAAAAAGAATTCTTGTCTCAGATCAGGGGAGGCAAGTGGTCCCCACTGCTAAACTTATTCCTGGGTAGTCCCAAGGCACAGACATGTCCGTCTCCTGGAAACAACTGCACGGGGATTTGGTCAGTAACAATCAATACAGACACTGGGAAATCAGGTCAACGTCTGGTACCGAGGACTCATAGAGTACCACTCAAATTCATACATACATTTGCTGCGATCGTCAGTGAGGGAGATCATTTCTCCTGCTCTCAGCACTTCCCTAATGACCTGTAGTTCGTTGTGCAGGGCTGAGGCCTTGGGAGCTTCACCCCCACCCCTGTCCACACTAGTGTGTCTACTGGTATCGTCCTGATTCAGTTGGTGATTAGGCAGTCATGTCTGTGAGGGATTGTGAGTAAAGAATGAATTTAAAAGAAAACACAACTTCTGACATGCACAGATTTAAAGTTCCATCAATCGAATATCTTTCAAAATCTAATTAATTAAAGAAGCTTCTATGTGGAACTATGATTAATGTCTATAATACAACCCTACAAATTACAGCAGGAATCAGTAAATCTAGTCCTGTTTTTGCAAAGTCTACTAAGTAAAATGTCTCCAACACAATTCTTCTGACTTCTCCACAGGTCTAAAATGAGATTCTTTTTTCTGTTTATATGTTTATGTGATTTTCCCAACTTCACAAAGCCATTTGAAACATTGTTTCTGTCACATTTAGTGAAAACACTTATTGCTCAGAAAGGATTTTCAAAGTAATTGCCTGAAACATTGGTAACAATACAAATCTCCACACTTGTATTTCAAATTAGCTTGAAACAAACACAAGTGCTAGCACTCTATACCTAAAGCTTGTTCATTAAAGTGCCAGAATACATTCAAATCTAAATAACATTACCATGTCCTAACCGCACCAGAAGAAGGCCAGTGTAAGAGCTCTCGAAGGCCCCGGTATTTCCAACAAAGGAGTTTCCTTCTCTCTCTAGTGGGGAGGGGGGTCATCTGAAAGATTAAAGCAACTGAACAGAGGTAATCCAGAGAGTGATGCTTCTCTTAAAGGATACTGTCCTCGCACTTCACAGTGGAGTACTACTCAGCTATTAAAAACAATGACTTCATGAAATTCACAGGCAAGTGGATGGAACTAGAAAATATCATCCTAAGTGAAGTAACCCAGACACAAAAGAATGCACACGGTATTACTCACTGATAAGTGGATATTAGCCCCAAAACTTGAAATGCCCATGATACAACCCACAGACCATATGGAGTTTAGGAGGAAGGAAGACCAGGGTGTTAAAATAGATTTTAAAAGATAAGAATTTTATGGATATTTTCAATATGGAAATATTAGAAATGTAGGCTCAACTAACTCACCAACAACGGATATCAACACTGATTACAATGAACTTAGAACAGAGATTGAACCCAACTACAAATGTGTCCCAGAAACATAATTCACAAGTTTGTTAATGCTCTCCTGTCAGTCTTAGTAAATCTTCAACTGAAACAAGATAGAGAACAAACTTGCAGAAACGAACATTTAAAAAAAAGAAATCTTGATTTTTCATCTCAAGCGATGTGAATAATGTTTGTCATAAAATATTTGAATATCCAATAACAAAATACAATGTATGTAATATCAGTAATATATAACATAATGTTAATGTGTATATGTGTGTGTATTTGTATACATATATATTAGAGTACATGTGTGTTTACGTATATGTCTGCTCACCCTATATAAGGAAACAATAATAGATGAAAACAGAGATCCCAGTAAACTCCAACTTGCTGAAACTATGAGTTTTACTGGGGTTATTTACAGGAGCAGAAGTGACTCAAAGACAATTCCATTGCCAAAGCCCACCCTGGCATGGTTGATAACTCTCAAAAGCCTGGACTGTAGAGCACCCTGCACAGCCTGCAGGCCACTCAACAGGTTTCAGGGTGTCTGTCCTTTCCAAGTGGCTAACCTGGTCTTTGTTTCTTCTAGGCAGCTCAGCTGGTCTCTGCTTCCTCCAGTATCATAGTTTGTCTGAGAGTGACTGTCAGCAGTCTTACTGCTTATATACTCTTGAGGGGGAAGAAGTCTAGTGAATCTGGTCAGTTTTAGGGACTTCCTGAAGCTATTTTTGAGTTGTGTATTTCCTTTTATCATGAGCTTTCCTGCATGATGGAATAGAAACTGCTATACAACACCAGTTGTAGGTTGGTGTTCAAAGTGGACTCTGCTTTATATTAATCTCCCTTTAAAGTGTTTAACTCATCAATCAAGCTAACAATCAGTTTCTGTGTGTCCGTTACCCTTGGGAGAACAGAGATACTTTGATGTCTACAGCAGCTTTGACCTTTATGAGTTCAATGAATGTGTGCCATACGCTGCGCTTCCCTGATACGCATGCGGCATTAACAGAGTGAACAAACAGTGTTGTCTATCAAGCAGCAGAAGACAATTTCACCTAACTGAATCCAGAAGAAATGTACTCCTTTGCTTTTTAGGAAAAAAATAGGAAAAACAAAACAAAACAAACAAACAAAACAAACAAAGGTAGTGTCCCTACATGTCCTCAATGTTGTTGAGTGTCCACAAAGAAGCTTATTGGAAAACAATCCTCCAGCACACAGACTAGAACTCAGGAGTTGCTTAATCTCTCAGCTCCATTCAGATGCTTAATATATTTGGAAAGACCATGCAGCAGAAGGATGGAACCCCTGGCCAGGCTTGAGAGTGGACTACTGACATCCCCCTGCTCCAACATTGCTGCCTGGCAAAGGTCAGCCATCAGAGAGCTGGCTGCGAATGCTGCCTGGGGAAATATGAGCACTTGGCAACAAGGCTCCAAGTCCAAGTCTGGAGTCACACCCAAGGCCTCTCTTCTTCCAAGTAGTTTACAAACGTCAGAGCTCTGTGCCTCCGCCCCTCCCTTTCAATTCCTTTTTACTTTTGGTGGACATTTCCAAACACAGGAAAGCAGTTAAATTCTTGAACTGTGGGAGAAGCGTGTGTGTGTGTGTGTGTGTGTGTGTGTGTGTGTGTGTGTGTGCGTGTGTGCGTGTGTGTGTGTGTGTGTGAGAGAGAGAGAGAGAGAGAGAGAGACAGAGAGAGAGAGAGACAGAGAGAGAGAGACAGAGAGAGAGACAGAGAGACAGAGAGAGATAGAGAGAGAGACAGAGAGACAGAGAGAGACAGAGAGACAGAGAGAGATAGAGACACTCTGCACCTGTGGGAAAAAAAGAGAGCAGGAGTTTTCTCTTTCTCTAACTGGTTCTCATTCCTTCCATCCCCATGCAGACACCTGGGGTCTGTTTTTCTGTGAGTTCATCTCGGCGACCATCACCACACAGCGCTGCCCCATCCTCTGTTTTCCAACTCAGGCTCTGTGTTCTCATGTGCCACCACCTCTGGCTACTTTTCTTGTCTTTGGCACCTTCTCCAACAACTGGGCAGACAGCCAAGTTCTTTGCCACTTTAGTGGCTCAAGGAGTCTACCAGATAGTGTTCAGACCGCAGGGATGACCTCACAAGAAATTTATTTTTCCTTTTGGGTCTCAATTTTGTGAGTCAGACACAGACTGATGGATTTTCTTTGTCAGGCTGATGGAACCAGAGTTAGTGAACCAGCATGGAAGTTCCAGACAGCTTTCTGTAGCTCTAGAGATTCTGTGCAGGGGGAAATATTTAAAGTTGGACCAATCCCCCTCTGAAAACGAGACACAACATTTACCCCTGATACCTCTGTCAAATGTGCCCACGTAACAGGTTGACACCTTCAACACACCAAAGTCAATAAATCCAAAGTTATGGCCTTCCCAGTAGAGGTAGCTCCCAAGGGGGCGGAGTTTTCCATCCCTGCAGTAGGTGTCAAGTTTAACTGTGTGATATAAATGCAGGGTAGCCAAGTTGCTACTGACTTCCCAGACACCTTGACTTTAGGCCAGTTGGGCCCATCATCATATCCACATGTAAATAATGCTCGTTAACTCACTCGAATTTAAAGGAACCTCTCATGTCATGCAGTCTTACAAGCTAACTTCTGGAGAATCTAGGGGCTCAATGACTCAGGGTAAGTTTTCTTTCTTGATAAACATATGGAAAAGCTGAAGTATAAACGACAGGCATGCTGGGAAATTTAAGGTCATTATTTTGACTTTTTATAGATTTCTGAAGTTTTATGGACTTTCCAGGGATGGTCTCAGGCACTGAGTTGAGTTTCACCAGAAACATCAATTATTGGAAATAGAGAAATTCCTAGTCTGTAGCTTGATCACTTAACTGCCCAGTAACTGTAAGAGTCTTTTATCAGCAACAAGTTAGTAGCTGATATAACATTTTCAGGGACTCTGAGTTTCTTCATAAAAGTCCACAGTCTTAAGCCAATGTGCTCACTTCTCTCTGCCCTGAGGAAGGAGGGGAGATGGTTTCCAGTGAAAACTGTGGCTCTGCCTTGAAGTGAGAAGCAGCCTTCCAATTCTTACTCCTCCCTCCTAAACTCTGGTGAGCTGGGCAAGACAGTCAAGGGTAATGCCACAAGTATAAGGGTTCAGTTATTGACATCTTCAAATCATGCACAAACAAACAAAACCAGCCAAACAATGCCACAAAAATAACAACAACAAAACAAAGCAACAACAAAACAAACAAACAAACAAACAAACAAACAAAAAACTCCCCAGGGTTCTGGGAGAATAGAAAAATGTCCTCTAACACCAGATAGTCTGATCTTCCTCATCTCCCTGAGGACCACTTCTTGCCAAGAAATGAGGCAGGATGAATCTGGCCAACGCAGGGGCTGGTTTTAGCCTCTTTGATCTGAAAAACCAGGTGCCTCTGTGCAGATGTTGTCTGAACGGTTGAGTACAGAGACCTTGGTTGTAGAGAGCCAGCTCCAGTCAAATGAGGTGCTGTAATAGTGCGGCCCAAAGGTTCCACTCTGTCTATAAATTATTGTGTCACCTGGGAGAATGTGGCTTTGTATCCCTGAGCCACAATCTCTTCATATGTAAAATTGGCATAAAAATATCTCACAGTCACCAGGGAGCATAACAACGCCCTTAACACTGATTTGCACTCAGAACCTAGCGTCCTGTCACCTGGTTGAATGGACCTTCTTTAGAAATCCAGAAGTTTGGCTTCTATTTTTCTCATTGCCTAGACAAAGAAGCCAACAGTTACAACAGAAGTAAGGAGGGACTTACTGAGGCTCAGTGTATGAAGGGATAAAAATCCATCAAGCTAGGACCCTAGATTTATACATCTAGACAGACTAGGAAGCAGAAAGAGATGAATTCTGGAGCATAACTATCTTTCCCCTTCTTATTCCATCTGGAAGTCCGTAGTCCATGGGATGATGTCAGCCACATTCAGGGGAGGTCTTCCCTCCTCAATTAAACCCCTCTGCAAACACCTTCACAGAGATGCCTGGAGGTGTACCTCCTCGGTGCGTCTAAATCCAATCAAGCTGACAGCAAAGATTACCCATGACAACTCCTTTATATGTGTGACAATCAGTCATTCCGTCAGGCTTGCTTTCTCACAGCCTTCATCCCATTGGAATGTTGGAATAATCAAAAGTAAAAATCTTTGAGAAAATATTTCTAGACTATTGTGCTATGTTGGAAACTAATAGTGTTTCTCTGAAGTTTAAGAGAAAAGAATCAATCTGTAGAGATAGAGTTAGAATATAGACTTACCCAAAGAGGGCAGGAGAGGACCAGGGTGAAAGGATAATGTTAGATGCTCAGGAAGAAAAACTTGGCTTGTTCCTGCAAGTACAGTAGTTTCTCACAACAAAAATAGCCCTGTTTAAACAATCCACTGCAATTAGCAGGCTAGAGCTTAGGTTTGTTGTACCACATTGGAGAGAAAATTGTTCTTAAAAAGCTGAGAAACATTGATAATTGCCCAGGAGAGATAACATTTGTATTTAGATACTAAGGGGAATATTAGAGATTGGTTTTGCTTTATTAAGGTATACCTGCACATGTAAATAGCATATATATGTACATATCAATCTGTTTTAACTGATATGACATCTATTTTTTATGTATAGGCACATATGATAAATCTATGCATATATCAATACACGATGTCTGTGGTAAAAACAAGGCCATTGGTATTTCTATCTTCTCCATGTGTTACTATGCTAGGAATTCTTCTAGTAATTTTGAATTATATGGTGAATTTTTGTAGATGGAGATTTAACATAATTAGCATCACTAGGCAAGGCTTTTTGCCTGGTTTATTCATAGCCATAACACGTTCCAAGGGATAATGTATGCATAGTAGGGCATGCTTTAGGATCACAGCTGTGACCCTCAGTTGGGAGAATTTCATGACATGAATCTTCTTTAAGAGTAGGAAGGACCATCAAATATCTGAGGAGGAAGAAAGCCAAAATTGCCAAAGTTGCCGTCTCTGTTTATTATCATTTTTATTGGAAAATGTTAATGACTCCTTGGGTTTGTCATGGGTCCCTGAACTGCCCAGTTTCCCAGACCTGAGGTGCTGCTGTTTTCCTCAGCATCTCCCATCTCTCATAACACATGAAGTGCTTTCCCTTATTTTTCTCCTCCATCCTGACACAGGAGAACATGGGCTGGAAATAGTAAAGGGAGGTTGACCTCAGAACTAACTCAAGGTGACTGAAGCAATCCAAAACTCTTGTGCTGTGTCAGCATGTCCGCAGAGCACTACACACTTCAAATCTCCATCTCCATCAGCCTAGTCCCAATCTCTTACCCTTCATCTCTCAGAGAGGTCGGAAGTCAGAACTCTGTAACTGTATTATTGATAAAGTCTCCCATCTTATTAATTTAAGATGTCACTAAACATGGATGAAGACTCCGTTCTCTGTGTCACCCTCAGCACTCAGGTTTATGCTACTGCAACATTTCGGCATTCTGCCCATAGAACCATATTCTAGGTCTGAGATTTGGGGGCTTGTTTTCCCCCACTTTTGCTTTCAATAAGTCTCTAAGAATACTCGCATGTGCCAAGTATGATCCTAAAGAATAGAGATGGAAAGAACAATGAAGGAATTAGAATTAAATAGTAACACCCTGGGGCTATCGTAGCTGAGACAAGCAAACAAACAACCTTTAAAAAGTAGTGTTCCTCTCGGGTGTGCAGTTTTTGGAACTGAAACTATACCAAAACCATACATTCTCATATGTTACATCATAAAGACAGAAGCAAAGTTCTGTGAATGTTCCTGAAATAGGTGTACAAATGGAACTTTAGCACAAGGTGACATGTGGTGACATTCATCTTCAGGAACAGAAAAAAAAAAAATCTAGGCATCACCACCAATTGGGACTTGTGCCAGGTATGCAAGACCTGTCCAACATTTCAGGATCAATTAATGTAGTGGGACATGGTAACAATCCAGAGAAGAAAATGTATATGTGTATACCAGTAGATGGAGAAAATATACTTGACAAAATATACCAACCACCACTAACAAAGTCCTGCAGCAAAACAAAAATAGAGCCCTCAATTTAGTGAAAAGTACCCACAACACCCTGCAAAAACATGACCCTTGGTTCCAAGACTCCACTCTCTCTAAGATGAGGAGCAAGGCAAAAATGCCCCAACTCACCACTCCCACTCAGCATCAGCCATCTTAACTAGCTCTATAAGACAACAAAAGAAAATAAAGCATGTTCATACTGAAGAGAAAGAAACAAATCTGATTCTTCACAGATACCTGATAGCCTATGCAGAAATTTCCAAAGACACAATAAGAACATATACAACTCAGAGAGTATAACAAGGGTTTGCAGAAAAGGCTGATGGGCAGGCAAAAGCAGGGGATCCCCCTATATTATGGATCAATGATTAGAATTTGATATTTAAATCACAGTATTATCATTTGTATTTTTTATTGGATATTTTATTTACATTTCAGATGTTATCATCTTTCCCTATTTCCCACCCAGAAACCCCTTATCCTATCCCCACTCCTCCTGCTTTTATGAGGATGTGCCCCTACCCACCCACTCTTACCTCCCCACCCTCGAATTCTCCTACACTGGGACATTCAGCCTTCACGGAACCAAGGATCTCCTCTCCCACCTATGCTCCATCCTCCCCTACATATACAGCTGGAGCCATGGGACCCTCCCTATGTGCTCCCAGGCTGGTGGTTTAGAACCTGGGAGCTCTGGTTGGGACTCCAGACAACCAAATAACCCTATTAAAAAGTGAGGTACAGAGCTAAACAAAGAATTTTCAGCTGAGGAAACTTGAATGGCCGAGAAGCACCTAAAGAAATGTTCAACATCCTTAGTTATCAGAGTAAATCAAAACAACCCTGGGATTCCACCTCACACCAGTCAGAATGGCTAAGATGATAACAGATCCTGGCAAGGATATGGAGAAAGAGAAACACTCCTCCATTGTTGGTGGGATTGCAAGCAGATACAAACACTCTGGAAATCAATCTGACAGTTCTTCAGAAAATTGGACATAGCATTATCTGAGTACTCAGCTATACGACTCCTGGGCATATACCCAGAAGATGCTCTAACATATAACAGGACACATGCTCCACTATGTTCATAGCAGCCTTATTTATAATAGTCAGAATCCAGAAAGAACCCAGATGCCCTTCAAAAGAGGAATGGATACAGAAAATGTGGTACATTTACACAATAGAGTATTACTCAGCTATTAAAAACAATGAATTTGAGAAATTCTTAGGTAAATGGATGGAACTAGAAAATATCATCCTGAGTGAAGTAACCCAACCATAAAAGAACATACATGGTATGCACTCACTAATAAGTGGATATTAACCCAAAAGCTTACAATACCCAAGATTCAACTCACAGACCACATGAAGCTCATGAAGAAGGAAGACCAAAGTGTGAGTGCTTCGGTCCTTCTTAGAAGGATTAACAAAATACTCATGGGAGCAAATATGGAGACAATATGTGGGTCAGAAACCAAAGACTGCTCCACCTGGGTATCCATCCCATGTGCAGTCACCAAAGGCAGACGCTAATGTGAATGCTAAAAAGCGCACATTGACAGGAGCCTGATAGAGCTGTCTCCTTAGAGTTCTGACAGAACCTGACATATACCGAGGTGGATGCTCACAGCCAACCATTGAACTGATCACAGGGTTCCCAATGGAGGAGTTAGAGAGAATACTGAAGAAGCTATCCTTTGTATTTTTAAAATTGTTGAATGCCTGAATAAATGGAGGTCCATTTTACATTATGGAGAGGAAGGCTCAGTATTGTTCAGTCATCTCTTCCCAATTTTATGTGTACATTCAACTCAATTTCAACCCAAAACTTCTTTGTAGAGATGATCCATCTGACTCTAAAGTTTAGATGGAGAGACAAACAATCTAAAAGAACCCTGTGTCATGGTCACAGCCTCCCATTTTGGCCTCCCTTCTTATCTTACTCTGGGTTCTTTTCACAGTCTACCATCCAGAGCTGCATGTAAGAGTGTTTGCCTTAATTCTCTGCTCAAAACCTTTCAATGTTCCCATTTCCCTGAATAAAAGTTAAGGATCCCACATGTCTCTCCAGAATCTTCTGTGTCTCTTCCTCCTGGCCTCCTCTGCCCCACCTGTGAGCCCTTGTTCCTTTGCTGTGCCAAGCACAGCCCTGCAATAGAGCTCAGATGCTCTTCTTGCATATCCACATGGTTGAATAGTCCCTTACTTCAAAAGTCCTCTTTCAGATGTCACCCCCATGGTGTAGCTGATGGAGTTCTTGCTATGCAGGCATCAGGACATGAGTCCAGAATCCAGCACCTTTTAAAAGCTAGGTTCAGAAAACACCTATCTTATGCCTGCAGTCTCAGTCCTTGGGAGTCAGAGACAGGAGGGTGCCTTTGAGCTTGCTGACATGCCTGTCTAACCAATTAATGAACTTTGGTTTTAGTGAAGGACCCTGTCTTTAAAAATGATAAAGCTCAGAAGATAGCTCAGTGCATGAAGCTCTTAAGACCAAAGCCCGAGTTCTGTAAACTGGTTTTAGAACCCAGGTAAAGTGCAGGATGGCTGTGACAGCCAGCCAGTAATTCCAGCACTAAGAAGGTAGAGATGGGCCCCTGATCAAGCTGACTGTATAAGCTAGCCCAATCTACAACTTCTGAGTTCACCTTAGAGAGCCAACCTCAGTGAATAAAGAGAAGAGTGATCAAGAAAGACACACTCAGTGTCTACCTACACATGAGTACACTCATTCACACACATGGGTATATAGAGCACCTGCTAATGTGTGCATTCTGCAGCCTTCCTGCTCCCACATCAATGTACATTCCTCATTCTCTCTTTGTCTATCTTCTACTAGATTTCACACACACACACACACACACACACACACACACACACACACATGCACACACATACACATATGCATAGATATACACATGTACCACATACACAGACACTCACATGCACATGTACAACTCATGTTACAATGAGATCAATTGAGGTAAAGATCCCATGTTAACACACACACACACACACACACACACACACACACACACACACACTCACTGTCACAATCTCAAGTGAATTCTCGCTATGTTCCCAGTCCTTCTCAACAGCCTGATTTGTTCTGTTTCATCTTTCTCTACATTGTTTATCATCTGTATAATTTCTTCATCTAGATTCTCACCAATTCTTCATCACAAAAAAACATGAACACAGGAATCTTGGCTGTATGGTTTATGAATGTATCTCACAAGACTCAAACAAGTGCTGTTTTGAAAATACACAAATCTTTAAAAGAATGGGCTATGGAGTCACAATGTTGGGTTTACATCTGCATCTACCAAGGTATTGAATCTCTGTGCCTCAGTTTCCTAATCTGTAAAAGGGGTGATTATTGTATCTGAGTTGTAAAATTGTTACAAAAACCACAGTACATTTAAAGTAATTAAATGTTGGTTGCAACACAATAAATGTTCAATAAATGCTAGATAGTTCTTTGATTCCTCTCAAGAGCTTTTTGAAATTTACATTTCTTTTCAAAGCTATTCTCTCCAATTTTCTGCCAAGCAAACTTACTCCTTATCAACAGAAAGGCAGACTGTATAGAGCACACTCCTTTCTAATGATGTTAAAAATACATTCATGCTTACTCCCATCCTTTCTTATCTTTTTTTGTCTCCATGAAGGATGTGAATCTCTCCCCAGAACACCTGCTAATGTGTGCATTTTGCAGCCTTCTTGCTCCCACCTCAATGTACATTCCTCATTCTCTCTTTGTCTATCTTCCACTAGGTTTCACATATACACACGTACATATACACACACATGCACATACGCATAGATACACACATGTACACACATACACAGACACTCGCATGCACATAAGCACACACAGGCACACAAGCACACACACATATACATATACATAGGTACACACACACAAACACACACACATTCACACAAGCACACACAAATGCACACACACACACACACACAGACATACACAGGATTTCAAAAGTTCTTTTAAATTTCAAACTATATGCTTCAAATTCAGTTTCTTACCCAAATTCTAATCTTTCCCTCTTTCCCACCTCTTTTACTATGAATCTTCTTAAAGCAGTAACACATATTGAATATCCATTTTTCATCTCCCAGTCCTTTCTGTTGTCCACTTGCTTAACTCCAAAGAAATAGCGTCCACCAGCATTGTTAAAATGGCCTCCCTGTTTTCCCTTCTCTAACATGTTCAGTTTGTATATTGTGAGCACAGGAACCCCACCCTCACACCCTTTCACTGTGTAACAGTCACAGATCATTCCCAATTCTCTCCCGTGCTCTGGAATTTGTCCAGCCAGGCTGTATCACTGTCTCCTTGTTTTCTGTCCCATCAATGTCTGTTCCCCAAGACTTGCCTTTGGTTCTCTCTCAACATTTACAAACACAGTTCACCATTTTCGTACCTCCTGAATGTTAGTTGACTACCTCTAAAGAAAAATAAAAACTTCAGTAGACACCTGTCCTTAAATTAATCTTTAAAGAAAGATGCTGGATCCCTAATTGGGTACATTGTCAGGATGCCTTTGTCTAAAGGCTTCTACACCTCTGAGTGATGCTGCCCTGTATCCATGCATTCCACCTAGCAAACATTTGGCAGGCATCCCAGATTTCTGTCCTTCTTTAGCCCCCACATCACGTTATCAAGCCTAGCAGATTCTACCTTCTTAATATCCACTCAGAGCCACGCCATTCTCTGGATCCCCAAAGCCATTACCTTAATCCAGGCCCTCACCACTTCTTGCCTGGATTATTACAACTGCCTCGTAACTGGGCTCGCTGTCTCTAGCCTGGCATGACTCCAATCCCTACTCCACACAGTTGCCAATCTGTTATTTCTTAAATGCAAATCTGATCATGTCATCCACTTGCTTAAATTCCTTCAATGGATCTCTGATGCTTCCAGGATAAAGTTGAAACTCATTCGCTTAACACAGGACCCTTCATGATACCTGTGCATGTCCCTCGTCCTGTCCACAGCACACCTCGCCAACTCACCTTCAGCTTTATACTGATGAGTATTCTGCATGTGCTTCACACTATCTCCTGCAAGTGAAGAGACAGAATGCCTTGCCCATCCCACCTGACTGACTGCTTTTCATGTGTTGTTCAAACTGTCTCACCTGCCTCACCTGGCAATACTCAGTCGTCCCCTACATTAATATATATATATATATATATATATATATATATATATATATATATTCCACATGTGTAGCTTTTTAAACATCATCTTCATCTCTTCCAATGATGTGTTCAGATTGCAATATTATTGCCTCCTTTGGTGAGGCATAAAGACTCTTGAGAAGGCCTTGCTCAAGTAAATTGTTTCAATTCTTAGTAGGTAAAGGGGACTCACAATGCCTTCTCTAAGCCCCTTCCATAAAATGTTGATGATAAAACAGATTCATCTTCCAGTGTGTGCCTGTTCAGATAAATATGCCACATAGCTTGTTCTTGACAGGGAAAGGCACTGATGAGGTGAGTCCAGAAATATAACTTTGTCAGCTCCATGGCCTGGGTTGACTTTCTGTATACAAGGCTTGGTTTTCCCAGCAGATAATCTCAGGGGAAGGAGATGGGTGACTTTGCTGAAGCCCTGGTTCCTGGCACTAGAGGCCTCACTATAAGCACAGGACAAAAGGGGAAGCAACAGGGTCAAAGGACTGATGCTAGAAAAAAAACTCATAGAGAATTCAACAGAGGTAGAACCTACCAGATGAATACAGGCTCAGGAAGCATGAAAGAGCCCGGCTAAGAATGGCTCTATTGTTAATTGACTGGAGCTATCAGCAGGAAAGATGAAAAGGAGACTGCCATCTTGGCCTTGACTGCCTGGCCCAGGTTACCTCCCCATGTCTGCTGCCCTCAGCAGGTGGCTGGATCCTACCCCCTGTCTTTCCTTTCTGAAAGGGGAGCCTATGCATGTACCTTGTGAGAGAAGTGGGATTACAGCTTCTTATTCACAGTCTGCTGGAATATGCAGATAACTAATAAACACCTCTGAGTCTGCTCTTCTGGTTCTACCTCAGGTAGAATCTCAACAGAGGGCGTTTGGCACATTCTAAAAGTGCATTGGATCCTCCTGTTCTTGAAGCTTCTGCATGGCCTGCACACACTCATGTGCTCAGGCCTCACAGACACACTCGGGAGGGAGCCTGGGCTTCGGTGGCATGCTTCTTCTTTCTCTACAGTCCTCTTCCACGTCCTAAGAATCTTTCTTCTGAAGGGCTGGAAATCATCATAACCAGGAGAGGCACTCTCAGGTGGGAGGGGTTCCTCCATAGAAGATCTTCCAGGGTTTGGAAGTGCAACTCAGACCAGAGTAGATGGACATTGTGTTTATACGTGATTTCATACATATATCATCATATATAGTTCTTGCTTTAAATCGGGTCTTGAAAGATCAATAGCAAAAATAACCTTTTTGGCATTATAAAGAACAATGACAAAACCAGTGCTTTAGAAAGCAGAGACTGGCAATGCCTTTTCCATCTTCTCTGGGCACTGTGCCAGTATTCATCTGCCACCGTCCTTGTACAACCTCTGGGGTTGACCTGACAGGGGAAGTCAAGGGAATGAAGAAAAAGACAAAAAGGTGGACAAAAATGCTGGGTCAGGTGAACTGGGCTCTGTGGTGGGGAAAACACAGCACCCTAGTGCCTCAGTGTGTTTATTATATACAGTTGAACAGTAGCAGCAGTTATTGCATACAGCTGGTCAAGAGGTGGGGTTATTACAGACAAACATAGATGCAGGGTTTATGGTACACAGATCAATCAAGGAGACAGGCTTAGCTAATCTCTGTAGAAGCCAACTCTGGGGGCAGGGTAATAAATATCCATGTGGGGTGAAGCTATGGTGGACATTTTCTGCATTCACCATCAACATACACAAATGAACCAGAAGGGAAGGCTTTGGTATTTCCCTCTGGATCTGAGGCCTAGGGTCCTTAATATGGCTCTGCCCATGTCCCAACAGCATGCATTGTCTTGGGGCTTTATACACTCAGGGCTTCCTCTACTCCCCAGTTTATCACTTAAGGATCAAAGAAAGACTCCAGGGTAGGAGACTTGGCCATTGTATTACAGGGTTTCTTAATCTGGTAACAAGTTTCCCTGAATGACTCCAATTTGTCCCAAGCTGACCTCCTTGTCCCTTTGTCATGCCCAGCAATGCAGTAGAAAACAGATATCTGGGTTTCTCAAGGAGACAAGACTAAGGGGGAATGGAGTAATTTCTTGCTGGTAAAGGGGTATAAGGCATATGGTTATATGTAATTGATGCATTCATGTGTTCGTGTGTGTGCGTGTGTGTGTGTGCGTGCGTGCGTGCATGCGTGCGTGCGTGCGTGCGTGTGTGTGTGTGTGTGTGTGTGTGTGTGTGTGTGTGTTGCTTCTCCTCTGTTTTGAATCTAAGCCTCATCAAACAAGAATCTGTCAGTCCCAGAGATAAGATTGCCATTGTCACAGGGGCAGGGATCGAGAACTCCTGACAAGGCAGCTCCTGACGGAATGAGGGAGGCCATCATAAAAACAGGTGTTCACAGATAAGCTGATGAGGTCCTGCCTGAGATAGTCAGACAGCACTGGCATTGGCTCTGTGGAGATGAGGTGACTCTCCAGAAGCAAGGTTCATTTCTTTTTCTTTCAATTTGTCTAAAATCTCACCAGTTCATTTCTATGTATTCCTTTTTATGGGCTTTAACTCAGTTTCTTAAACTGCATAGTGCAAAGGGTGGTTGACTAAAGATTGACTCAGTCTTGAGTTGCTACGCATAATTCATCAGAGTTATTGATTTCCAATAGTACCTTCCTGTCCTCACTTGGTCTGAAAGCACCCCTTTATTTTTAATTGCTTTACTAAAGTATTGGTTTTATTTTAATTATGTGTATGTGAATATATGCACATGGGTCCAGATGTCGGTGGAGGCCAGGATAGAACATCAGATTCCCTACAGCTGGATTTATAGGCAGGGATTCACTGCCATGTGAATGCTGGGAACTGAACTCTGATCCTATAAGAGCAACAACTGTTTTAACCTCTGAGCCATCTCTCCAGCCTCCCAGTTGCTATTTCAAAATAAAATATGGATAACCAGAAAAATACATTTTTCTTATTAAAAACATATTCCTTTATTAGTTATTATGTGACTTGTAAACACAGAAATGGGAGTGTGTCAGTGAACATGCACTCACATGCACACATGCACACACACACACACACACACACACACACACACACACACACACACATCTGCTGCAGGCTTTGTTGATCCAGTACCTGCCTACCGTTATTTTTGACACAAATGCAGGTTGTACATAGCCAAACCGTACAGTGAGACCCAGAGGCATGGAATGTCTGTGCACCTTTAGTTCTCAGGTTGTTGATGAAAGCCATACCATTTTGCTGTCCTTCTGTATTTCCTAGCACATAGTTGTCTATCTGAAATAGCTTGCCGAGAGCAAGATGCTCATTAGAGACACATCTTCAGTCTTGGAACACTACAAAACAAATCCTTTTCACGTCAGTTGGGCCACACAGCCCAGCTCCACACACTACAGCTGTTCTCAGGCCTCCTCCTTCTTGTTCCTAAGCAAATGGCTCTGGGATGCTTCCTGGAGTACCAGCATTTGCTGAGAAAGGCTCATTCCCATTTTGTCTGTCTTCTCTGGCTACGAGGAATAGAACAGCTCCTGTAGGCTGTCAATCCTAGCAGTGATATTGTCTGTGAATATCTAAGAAGCTCATAGCTTTCTCAGGATGTGTAGGAAGATTGGGGCAGGTATCTTATCTACAGTAAAAGCAAAAGGGATGATAAATGTGCAGGAAGGAAAATAGCTTCAAAGAAACAAATACCAGCTGGCAGATGGTTCAGTTAATAAAATGCCCAACTTTGGAACCCCAGCAACCATCTACAAGTTGAATGTGATAGTGTGCGTACTCAAACCTAGTGCTGTGGGCAGGCAGAGACAGGCGGCTCCCTGGAGCTCATGAGCCAGTTAATCCAGCAATGCCCTGCAGACTCAGTGAAAGACTCTTCCTCAAAAAAGCAAGGTAAAGAGCCTATATATACCCAAGAGTGCATCATGTACGACACACACACACACACACACACACACACACACACACAGAGAGAGAGAGAGAGAGAGAGAGAGAGAGAGAGAGAGAGAGAGAGCACAGATGATAAACATAGATCCAATTCAGCACTGAAACCTGGCTAGTGATGTCTTATATCGTCAATAGACTGAAAAACTGTCTTTGAGAGAGAATGCCTTATGTTTTGGGAACAGAACTTCAGGCAACAGAAAGGAAGAAAAACCAAGTGTCACAAAGCTACAGTAGAGTACGGTAACACTCTCCCTCCACTCCCTTGCCCCAGGAGGGAGTGCTCAAGCCAAGCACTTTCCTGTCTGTTTAGTTGGCTGGGTCATCAGGTTGGGATAGGGACTGGAGATGTGAGTCACTTCAGCTGAGGAACAGTGAGCCGACATAAGCACATGCAAAGGCACACTGGCTCTTGCCTCTTTTCCTCTCCAGCTCCCCATCAGCACTCCCATTGCAATGCTCATTCCACACAGACATCAGGAGGCTCTAACTGTAATTTCAGTTCCTGTTAGGAAAGCCACTGAGAAAACTATACAGGAATTATATCATGGGAAGAATATCCCTTGACACAGAAAACACCAGACTTCATCAAGTATTTCAAGTCTTTTCAATCTCCAAACCTTCCCACCTTTTCTATGAAATACCCAAGAACCACAAGCAACTCAAAAATTCTTGAAAAACTGAAGGGAAATCCAATATCTTCACACATGAGCATTCTTCCAGTGTGCCACGATAATATTCATCTAAAAGCCATTTCTAATCAGGAAAGATTGTACATAGATAGCATCCAAGAGCCACAGATATGTGTGTCCCCATCTTCACAGATTTGTGTGTTCCTATCTTCACATGTGTGTGTGTTCCCATCTTCACAGATGTGTGTGTTCCCATCTTCACATGTGTGTGTTCCCATCTTCACAGATGTGTGTGTTCTCATCTTCACAGATGTGTGTGTCCACATCTTCACAGATGTGTGTGTTCCCATCTTCACATGTGTGTGTGTTCCCATTTTCACAGATGTGTGTGTTCTCATCTTCACAGATGTGTGTGTCCACATCTTCACAGATGTGTGTGTTCTCATCTTCACATGTGTGTGTGTTCCCATTTTCACAGATGTGTGTGTTCCCATCTTCACAGAAGTGAAGATCCTGTAGAAAGACAGGGAACAAGCTGGGGAGGAATATGGAGAAGAGAAGTGTGTGAACTACATAGGCTCCTCACAGAAGAAGCTGGGTCAGGAGTTTCTCCCTAGAAGACAGAGATATCCTTGCTGACAGTTCTGAAGTCATCTTCAGGAAATGAGGTATCTTAGGAATGCTACTACTGTGATAAGACAGCATGACTATAAATAGCTTGGGAAGGAAAGGGTTGATTTCTGCTTACAACTCCCTGTCACTCTACTGCTGAAGGAAGTTAGGCAGGCACTCAAACAGAACAGGAACCTAGTGACAGGAACTGATGCAAGGGCCGTAAAGGAACACTGTTCACTGGCCTGTTCACTTGTGGTTGTTTTCTTTTTTCTTTCTTTCTTTTTTTATTGGATATTATATTTACATTTCAGATTTTATCCCCTTACCCCATTCCCCTCACCACTCAGGAACCCCCTATCCCATTCCCCCTCCTCCTGCTTCTATAAGGATGTGCCCCCACCTACTCCCCACTCCCATTCCCCCCCCTCAAATCCCCACACACACACACTCGGTGTTCAGCCTTCATAGGACCAAGGATCTCCCCTCTCCCACCTACGCCTGACAAGGCCATCCTCCCCTACATATACAGATGGAGTCATGGGTCCTTCCCTATGTGCTCCCAGGTTGTTTTCTTATAGTACTCAGGACCAATAGCACAGGGTACAATAGCATTGTGGGTATAGCCCACAATGACTAGGGTCCTCCCACATCAATAATTAATCTAGAAAATATACTTCAGGCTTGCCCATAGGCTAATCCAGTGTGCAGCTTCTCAATTGAGATTTTCTCCTCTTTAAATGTCTCTAATTTGTCTCTAGCTGATTTTAAACTATTCAGTGTAGAAGAGTAGGTGGGGGTCTAGCAACTAGTAGTGAGAAGAAGGGTATACAGCAGGCTAGGTGTCTCTCTATGGCTTGAGGGTTTGGGATTTGAGAGTTTTTTGATTTGGGAATACTTATATGCACACACTGAGATAACTCTTTCACACAAACTCTATTTGTCCCAAATATGTTACTCTGATGAAGTATCTGAGCTGGTTGCTTTGAGTGAAACTTATTTGGTTCGCAGTCTGGGAGGATAAGGGTGGAAGACTGAGAAGCCCCATCTGCTAACAGTCTGGGAAGGCCTTCTTGGTGGCAGGATGGCATGGCAGATGGCATCATGGTGAGTATGTGGAAAAGAGAAGTAAAACAAGACAGCAAGCCACAAAGATTCAGGGGGTCAGAGTGGCTCTTTCATAACAGCCCACCCTCAAAGGAAAGAACTCAGGTCCCTCAAAATCTATGTTAATCACTTTCAAGGGCGATGACTCCATATTCTACTAGGTCCCCTCTTCACATCTCGCCATCTCACTCCTCTCATGCCAAAAGCCATGCCATGTGATCCTTTGAGGGAACAAACTATAGCCAAGCTGCAGCAGACTCTAAATCTAAGCATGCCATGAATTTGCTTGATGCAATCCTTATATACATAACCTGAAGGTGATTTTATATAATATTTTGAATAATTTGGAGCATTTCAAGATACAAAATTTTCTTCCAGTAGTGTCAGGTTGATTTTGTAGCACACCAGACTTTGGATTTGGAGATCAAGGAGACCTGGTCTATACTGAACAGACGTTCTGGCAGCCATCTGGCTCTGAGGTCCCTGTGAGCTGTTCACATCTGCATGTTCAGATGCCTATAAATTTGCCAGCAGGACAGATTACTGCAAACTAGACTAACTCTTTGTATAAAGTAGAATTTTTATATCCAAGAACCAAGAATCTTCGAATTAAGCAGTCCCTAAGAGAAAATTTAATCCAAACGCCCATGGATTAATTGGTGCAGAAATTCTTTCCTTAAACATACCCTGCAGTGTTTTAGAACACATCATTTGTTCTAGCAATAGCTCAAATTGCTAGAAATTTCTTTCAAGCCGAACTTGCTTCCTTGAAACTTGCCTCCTTAGTCATGCCCTCTGGAGTTGCTCCGAATTGCCATCCTAATCCCCTTCCCATCTGACAGCTTTTCAGAGGTTTAAAGACAGCTATCTTGTCCCCATTATGTCTTCTCTACCTCAGGCTAACATCCTAAATTCTCTCACCTGCTCTTTGCATTACAAGATGCTGAAGCCACTCACCCACTCACCGCTGTGCAAACGCTTCTCAGGACAGGCCCTAGTTTGTCAAGGAAAAATAAGTCACAGTGGCTTTTGAAAGAAATTTCAATGCAGAAACTGAGTTATTAACTCTGGGGGTTTTTTATACGATATTGCTTAAATATGGGAATACAGTCTGACAAAGACATCAATGGGCAATTTCATCAGTATGTAACCACCAGAGAATACATTTACCCAAAGACAGATGGAATAGCCCACTACAGCCCTAGGCTATCCTGGACATTCTGCTGTTCTCATACAGGTTTATAGCTCATTACTGTACAGAATGGGAGGAATTTCCTAGCTTTATTATAATTTTTCTGTCTGTCTGTCTCTGTCTCTTTACTCGTCTCTCTCTCTCTCTCTCTCTCTCTCTCTCTCTCTCTCTCTCTGTGTGTGTGTGTGTGTGTGTGTGTGTGTGTGTGTGTGTGCACGTATGTGAAAACCAGAGGTTAAATTCAGCCGTCTTCCTCAGTTTCTTTCCACCTTGTGTGTGTTTGGAGACAAAGTTTTCCAGTAAGCCTGGAGATGACTGACCAGCTAAACTCATTGACCAGTGAGCTCCAGAAATCTGCCTGACCTCACCTCCTAGCACTGTGCCAACAGTGTACCATCTTTTTACATGTGTTCTGTGGTGCGAACTCAGGTCCTCACACTGGAGTGGAGGCAGTTCACCCACTAACCACCTTCCCAGCTCCATTATAATCTTTTGAAAACACCATCATATATGTGATTTAATGTTGACCAAACTGGCTTTATACAGAGCATATCTTCTTTGCTTTAGAGTATAAAATCTGCCATGCCTGGCCTTCAGGAAGCACACATTATATATTTGTACTGTATTTTGTATTTAGTGGTAAAGTGCTCTAAATAATGAATATTTGATAAATGTCACAGATTCACTAAATATGGATTCTTTCCATATTATTCCAGAATAAATGATGTGGTTTAGTAGAGTGTACAAAATCAGAAGGACCTTGTGCCAGGGCATGCAGGTTTCCAAAAGAAGAAATGGAGTTCAAGTACACCCAATGACACCAGCAGGAGTCAGCTGACACATTCTCCTGTCTACACTGGCACTGGTCTACAACAGTGCAAATGGCAAACTTGAGACACAAGGAGAAAGGGTCAGTGTGGTCTCTTCACCCTCATTGTAGAATTTTATGGCATTATTATATCCTGCCAGGCCAGCTGCTAGAATCCAGTTCTAAGAGCTGGGGTCCCCAGGTTATACATGTGGTCCTCTGATCTCAGTTCTTCATTGTGGGCTAGAAACAAGGAAGGGGGTGGGGAGGAGCTAGTGATGGGGAGGAGCTAGTGATGGGGAGGAGCTAGTGGTGGGGAGGAGCTAGAGGTGGGGAGGAGCTAGAGGTGGGGAGGAGCTAGTGGTGGAGAGGAGCTAGAGGTGGGGAGGAGCTAGAGGTGGGGAGGGCAGAATTGACTTGTTTGCTTTTGTTTGGTCCTTAGGTTCCCTACTTTGCTTTATGGTTTGACTTAAGTTATGACCGGCGGACATATCCGGCATTCTAAATTAAAATGAACCACGAAATTTTGTTTTCACAACTTGACAGAAGAAAACACACATGTAAATAACCAACTCTAATACAGCACAGTGAAAGGGCTGTAAGACAAGTGGATAAACACTGTGAAATGAATCCAAAATGCTTTCCAGTCTCTGATAAACAATGTAGATGGTCCACGGAAACAACTGAAGCACTTCTTCCTGAAAGATACCTCAAGAACCAAGCAATAAAACAGCCACTTTAATCAAGACTCTCAGCTTGTTCAAGACATTAGGCCTCAGGGCAACACTACTCCAGAGTTCTGATGCCATCAACTGGGCACAGTCCAGCGTGCCTGCTCTCCATCCCACGCTCTTACTGTGAGGCCTTCTAGCTTGGGTTCTGATCCTCCTCTCTTGTGAAACATACTTGGGCTGACACAGCAGTGCCTCCTTCCTGGAGGACAACAGGGTAACGGAGATAACCTCTAAGCCTGTAGCACACATGTTTTTCCTAATTCTAGATCCTAGGGCTGGGGCTGTTTTGTCTTTGTGAAATATAAATACTCTTCATGGTGGTGTGAATGAGAATGGCCCCTTAGGCTCATCTGAATGCTTAGTCACTAGTGCGTGGACTGTTGGAGAAAGATTAGGAGGTGTGGCCTGGTTGGGTAAAGTATGTCGCTGAGCATGGACTCAAAGTCCATGCCAAGGCCAGATTCATATTCTCCCCTCCCCCTCTTTCCCTCCCTCCCTGTTTTCCCTCCCCCTCCCTCTCCTCCTCTTTCCTCTCCCCCTCTATTTTCTTCTTTCTTCCTCTATATCCCTTTCCTCCTCCCCTCTCTCCTTCTCTCCCCTTCTCTCCCCTTCTCCCTTTCTGCCTGCCTACCTGCCTACATCCCCAGCACCTTACCTTCCATGCCTGCCATCATGTTCCCCATTATGGTGATAATGGCGTAGCCCTATGAAACTGAAACACAAGCACGCCTCCAATGAAATGCTTTCATGCTTTCTTATAGGAGTTGCCATGGGGTATCTCTTCCCAGCAAAAGAACACTGCATAAGAAGCTGCTGTCTTGTGGTTTATTACAGTTGCCAAATTCTCTTGTGACATGGAAAGCACACCTGAAGTAGGTCCCTCAGTCATATGTGACATATCTTCTGAGAGTCTTTTGTAGCTTGTCAAGTATATAAATGCAATATAAAAGTTTTGAGACCCAGAATAGAGGGTCCATAAACAGGGAAAAGATATATATGGGAGGCATGGAGAGACTACAATCTCAACGTGGAAAAATAAAACCCAAAGGAGCAGAGAAGCAAAAGAAAAGATGGTGACTCTTCACAAGGAAGTATAAAGAAAGAGTTCCTGCACTTCCACTCGTGCATACTTGACCTGAGTCCCCATTGTGTTATGACTTTCTAGTTAAGCCAAGTGGACCTTTCACAAAAATGACTGAATAAATACTGGAATTCATTTAGGATTACCAAATCTCATCCAGCAAAATTGCTAGAGAAAGTTCTGAAAAAAAAAAAAAAAAACCCGCCCAGCACGGACGCTCTTAAGTGATCTTCTGGCACCTCACAGTGCATATAAATTGAAAATGCACCCTTGTGTCATACTTACACAAGAGAGGCATATAATTTATACTTGCTTTAAAATTCAGTGTTTCTCCGCTCTTTCTGGAAAGCAAGTGTAAATCATATGCACACCTTCACATAAACATACTAATGCACATGCTTTCAAATCTACAACAGTTTTTGTCATTCAACTTCTCTAAGTGTTCCAAGTGGCACAGTACTCAGTGGAAAGCTATTCAGAAGACCCTGAAATAAATTGCTGTATAAGAATATTTTCAATCATTCACAGTCAGTGTGATTTTTTTTTATTTCTGAGGTTATAATGTAATTACATCTTTCCTACCTTCCATTTCTTCCTCTGAACCCTCCCATATAGCAATCTCGATCCTCTTCAAATATATGGCCTCTTTTCTCATTAATTGTTTTAACACTCATATATGTATATGTCTATACATACATATTCCTGACTGTAACCTGTTCAGACTGTATATTGTTTCTGTTTTCAAGGCTGACCATTTGGTATTGGATAACCAATTGGTGTGTTCATCCCAGGGAAGACTATTTCTTCCACTCTCAGCATCCTTAGTTGCCTATCATTCTTCGGGTAGGGTTGAGGTTTTGTGGTCTTTCCCCTTCCACTTCTGCATGTCTATTGGTGCTGTCCTTGTT
Organism: Rhabdomys pumilio; assembly: GCA_030674055.1. NCBI lineage: Eukaryota > Metazoa > Chordata > Mammalia > Rodentia > Muridae > Rhabdomys > Rhabdomys pumilio. The sequence goes on along the minus strand of JANHMN010000001.1, from coordinate 202,453,516 downwards.
TAGCTCATGTTTAGGCAGCCATATTAGTGAGACTTTGTGGGTGTAGCTTCCGACATTTCTAGAAGACACAATCTTACAGCAAAATCCCTAATCCTCTGGCTCTTACAATCTTCCCAGATGTCTTTCTGAAATGTTCTCTAAGCTTTAGATGCAGGACTTGTAGATGTATTTACTGAGATCAAGCTCTACAATTCTGCATTTTGATTGGCTGTAGTTTTCTGTAACAGTCTTCATCTCTTGCAAGAAGTTTCCTTGATGGGAGGTAAGAGCTACACTTATCTGTGGACATAAGGCTAAATATTTAGAAAAATAGTTAGGGATTATACTGGCTTAGTAAAATGGTGGTTGTAGGTTCTTCTCCAAGATCCATTTTACTCTCCCTGAGTAGTTGGCTGGGTCTCCATGACTTCACTCTCATTGAGAAGCTCTTTAGTCTAATTAGAGAGCTGTTGGTTACAGCCAATGTTTGTATGCCACTATTGCACTCTTGGGGTTCTCACATCATGCTGGCTGTTGCTGTGATTCATAGGAATCATAGCTGAGTGGGACTGTTGGTTGTTTCCCTCCTTTTGAATTTGCATGGTTCCTTTCAGTACCATAAAAGCTAGTCCTCAGAAAGGAAGCACACAGGTCAGCAATAAGGACTTAACCTTCTACCTCTTAGGAGAGCAATAATCTTTATGTTTTGGGAGTCTCTTGGACAGTTACCAACAACTCAAAAGACAGCTTTTCACACCTGGTGCTGGAGGTTTTGTTAGGTGCTCTTTGGCTCTTGGAAGAAGCACTGCCAGCCCAGATGAGAAAATCTCATTTAAACTATGTCTGTACATTCATACACAGATTTACACGTATTGTAGAATTTGCTTTTAGGTACATATTTAATATAATTTTTTCTTATGAGTTTTCCAGACATCCTTACCCTTTTCCTGATTTTATCTCCTTCTCTATTCCTAGTTAGAGCCCCTTTCCCCCCATTTTCATAATCAGATTATCTGTACCCTGATATTTCCCCTGTCTACTGCTTTTCTGGCAATGGTCTCTGCTTACTTTCCTTGTTTCTGTAGTTACTCCAGGATATGTACTCACATCTGAAAGTTTGGAGCTAGGAGCCTGTGATGAGAGCAAACATGTGATTTTGTTTTCTGTCTGGCTTTCCTCACCCGATGTGTTCTTTTCTAGTTCCATCTAGTTACCCACCAATTTCTTTATTATTTCAGTTTTCTTTACCCTATAACAGTATTCCATAGTGTATATGCACCTCATAGTGTATATGCACCGCATAGTGTATATGTACCACATAGTGTGTATTCACCACATAGTTTATATGCACCACATAGTGTATATGCACCACATAGTGTATATGCTCCAAATTTCCATTATCCATTCATTGTTTGGAGGACATTTAGGTTGTTTCCATTTTCTAATTATTGTGAATAGAGCAGTGATTACCATGACTGAGTAAGTATCTATTGATATGATGCTGAGTCCTTTGGACATATATGGTGGATTTATTTAGCTTTTTGAGAATTCTCTACACCGATTTCCATAATGGCTGAACTAGTTTGTTAGCTCACCAACAGTAAATGAGAATTCCTTTTCCTAAGATGAACCTCAAGCATTTTTATAAGTTGTTTTATTGATCTTTGCCATTCTGATTGAGGTAAGATGAAATCACAAAGCAGTTCTGAATTGCATTTCATTAATTTCTAGGGGTGATGACCATTATTTGAAATATTTCTTAACACCCCTACCCACTTCCTTCATGTGAGAATCCTCTGTTCAGGCCACGGGCCCATTATTTGTATGAGTCATTTGGTTATTTGAGTTCTTTAGACCCTCTCTCTTGTACATTTCCTCTTGCCTGGTTGTTTCTTTAGATATTCAGAAATATTTATAGGAGTATATATATGCATATATGTATATATTATAAATAAAATAAATACAGGAATATAGTAAAAATATTCCTAGCTAAATTTGAGGCTAGCGTAAATGAGAATGTGTCCATGATCTTCTTCTCTTCTCTATATGGTTATTGTTGGTATAAGGGAGAGCTATTGATTTATTCAAGTTGATTCTGTATCCTGCCACATTACTGAATTTGTTTATTATTTCTAGAAGTTTTCTGGTAAAACTTTTGGGCTTTCTAATATATTGTATTCTGTCCTCTGCAAATAGGGATAGTTTGACTTATTTTTTTTCCAGTTTATATTCTATTAATTTCCTTCTCTTCCCTTGTTGCTCCAGTTAGTACTTGGAGCACAATATTGAAAAGGAGTGGCTTCAGTAGACATCCATGCCTCATTCCTTCAGTGGGATTGCTTTAAGCTTTTCTCCATTTAAGATGGTACTCCATGAGATGGAAACTATCCTGACACTGCTTGGGTGGCCAAGAACCCGAGACAAACAAATAGATCAGTATCTTACTCACCCCACACAAGACAAGCTTCAGTCTACAGTGGATGGGAACTAACACAGCCAGCCACAACTGGACAGGGTATGGAGAGTGAGCGACTTTGGAAGAGTCAGTCCTAAAAAGGAGATCTTCATCAAATCTTTCCCTCAGGATTCAGGAAGCTATGCAAAGGAGAGGACAGAAAGATTGTAAGAGGCAGTGGGGATGGAAAATACCTAGGAAACAAGATCTTCTAGACACAAGAGAATCGACACACATAAGAACACAGAGACTGCGGCAGCATGCACAGGGCCTGAACGGGATGGACAAAAGCTCCCATCTGAAACCAAGAAGCTATATCCAATTGACATCTACTGGCAAAGGAAAAGTTCATTTTCTCTAATGAAGTCTCACTAGGTATACAAACCATATTTAGGGAAGGCCTCATGTCTAGCAGTAGCAGGCCAACACAAATTGAACTCAACAATTTTGTTGACTTTTTGTCTCAAATCACTTTGAGTATCTAAAAAAAAAACTTATTGGTATTTTGCTTGAATATTATGGTTGCCAATTTTCTGTTTGTATGGCTTTGAGGTGTTTGTTTTGTTTTGTTTTGTTTTGTTTTGTTTTCTCTGTGTCTATGTGTGTTTCTTGAGCTTTTCCTTTGGTTTTATTTTATTTGTTTTTATTTTGGTTTGTTTGGTTTTGTTTGCCTGTTTTGTGAAAATAAAAGAGAAAAAAGCATGTAGAAGAATGAATGGGGAGACGGGGAGGACCTGGAACAAGTTGGGGAAGGGGAAACTGATCAGAATGTGTTTTGTGGTGTCTTCAGAAAGAAGAGTGGATAGTGCTGCTTGTGAGTTTCTCACGTACAGCTTCTGTTATGAAATGTGTTCCCTCTAGCCCTACATTCTCTATACTTTTATCAGGAAGGCATGTTGGTCTTTGTCAAAGACATTTCCTGCATCTATTGAAATGACCACATCATTTTTGTCTTTAAGTCCATTTATGTAGTGTATTACTTTTCTTGATTTGTATACGTTGAACAATCTCTATGTTTCAGGGAGAAAGTTAACTTGGTAATCCTTTGATGTGTATCTGTTTTCTATTTCTAAGTACTTTACTGGACATTTTCCAGTTCGTGTTCATCGGGACTTCAGATTTCCTGTGTGTGTGTGTGTGTGTGTGTGTGTGTGTGTGTGTGTGTGTTTACCTGGTTTGTGGATTACCGTGATACAGGTTTTATAGAAGGAGTTTTGGAGAGTTCCTTCTGTTTCTTTTCTCTTTCTTTCTTCCTTTCTTTCTTCCTTTCTTTCTTTCTTCCTTCCTTCCTTCCTTCCTTCCTTCCTTCCTTCCTTCCTTCCTCCTTCCCTCCCTCTCTTTCTTTTTTCTTTTTGTTTCGTTCCTTTTTTTGTAGTTTAAGAAGAACAGAGGATAGGTCTTCTTTGAGTATCTGGTAGAATTCTGCTGTGAAACCACCTCACACTGTACTTTTTTTTTTTTAAGCCGTGAATCCTTTTATTACTATTTCATTTTCATTTGTTGTAGGTCTACTTAGGTTGTTGACTTCTTGGTTTAATGTTGGTGGTTTCACTAAATCTAAAAATCCACCCACTTCTTTTAGGATTTTCAGCTTAATGGAGTACAGGATTTTAAAGAATCCCCTTGTAATATTCTGAATTACTTTGCTGCCTGCTATAATTGGCCCTGTTAATTTGGGTTTCCTCTTTATTTCTTTTGGCTAGTTGGGCCAAATCTAGCTTTTCAAAGAGCTGTCTCTTAGATTCATTGATTCTTTGTATTGTTTTCTTTGTTTCTGTTTCACTGACTTCTGTTTTGCATTTTATTCTTTCTTTTCATCAGTTGGGTTTGGATTTGGTATGTTCTTTATTTTCTGAACTTTTTGAGTTGCGTCAATGAGCCATTTATTGATGTTCTGATTTTGATGTAATCACTTAGGCCTGTACACTCCCCTAACAGAACTGATCTCAATGTGTCCTAGACGTTAGTTTTAGGAACATTTTAATTTAATTTTCTTTTTTTTTTTCTTTGACCAATTCATCATTCAGTAATGAGTTTTTAAATCTTCATGAGTTTGTATGTTTTCCAGAGAATTGTGTGCTGCTAATATTTAATTTTATTGTATTATGAAATAGTATACACACAGTCTTTACAGTCCTTTTTAATTTCTAAAGATATATTTGTGCTCCATAATATGTTTTTGGGAAAATCTTCTATGTGTTACTGAGCAGAATATGTATTCTTTGGTGTTTAGATGGGATATTGGGCTGATATGTGTTAAGTCCATTTGATGTATGCTCTCAATTAATTCTGATGTTCCTCCGATTATTTTTCCATCTAGATGACCTTTATATTGGAGAAAGTGAAGTATTGAAATTGCCTACTTTTAAAGGATTGATGTCAATCTATTTCTTTAAATGCAACTGCACATTTTATTTTTAATGAAATTGGATGCCCCATTTATATATTTACATTTGTATGTTTATATTTATATGGATATGCATGTATTTATATTTTTAGAATAGTAATATCTTCTCTAGATTAGAATAAAGTCTCTCCTTATCTTTCTGGACTAGTTTCAATTTGACGTCTATTTTGTCAGATAATAGGATAATGATTCCTCCTTTCTACCTGGTCCCATTTGATTGCAGTAATTTTATTCACCCTTTTACTCTACTGTAGTGTCTGTCTTTAAAACTAACATGTGTTTCTTATAGGCAACAGATAAATGTATTTTGTTTCTTGATACATTCCATCACTGTCTTTTGATTGGAGAACTGAGGCCATTGATATTTAAAGTTATTTAAACATCTCTGTTAACTGTAGTCTATGTGTTGTTGATTCTTGGTGCTGACGTTTGTGCTCTCAGTGGTACTTCATGTTTTAATGATGACAGCTTAGCATTTCTTTCCTTGGTCTTTCTGCTATGCTCATTTTTTAACCTAAAATATTGCTTCCTGCATTTTCTTGAGGTTTGATATATACTTTTGAATGTTCTCTGTATTGTGGAAAGGTTTTTTTTCCCTTTCAATGATGTCAGGTAGCTTTGCTGATTATATTATTTTGGACTGGCATTCATAGTCTCATAGTCTTTTAGGACTTGAAACTGTTGTTCCAGTTTCCTCTAAGCCTTGGAGTTTCCACTGAAAAATCAGCTGTTGTTTTGATGGGTTTTCCTTTATATATGTGACATTTTTTCCTCTGTTGCAACTTTCTATACATTTTCTTCCTTGTGTACTGCAAAGGGCAATCAGCATGACTATCAACAAGTTGCACAAACTATTTCAAACCATAGACACTCCAAATCAAGTGCATAACTAGGAAATGCTTTTTCTTGCTTGAAACACTTACTTTTCAGGAGAGTTGATGAATAGAGAGTCTACTTCTAATGTGATTAATCAAAATTCCCCTCTGAAATGCTGGCAGAATTATTAAATTTTACAAAACTATTGTTTGTGTATGATAAAAATTCCATTATTATTAATATTCCAAAAACTGATCATCCATAGCCACTAAAACTATAATTTGCCATTAGATTTTTTATGCTTATTATTATACTTTCAAGTTATGACCTACTGTATTTTGTGTGTATGTTGATGAGGTTTTTAAGATACATGCACTCAAGAGTGTATGTGTGTGAATATATATATCATATATATGGATCTAAATATGCATATATATATGTATGTATATATACATATAAACACATATGTATTTTCATATATATTTATGGGGAGAAGAATTCAGTCAAGACATGATTAAAAGATTTATAGACATTGTATAAAAATATTTATGATTTTTATATTCAAATATATAGTATACTTTATAACTAAAATTAAACTGACCTAAAAGTTTTGTTGTTTTTATTTAGTAAATATGAAATAAGGTCTTTGTTCAATTACTGTATTAGGTTCTTCTTATAAAATGAGAATTTATTTAAATTTTCTCTATATTCTCCTTTTCATGAGACTTTTAAAATTTACTTTCTCTTAGATCTACATCAGGAATTGATCTCCTCAAGTCCTGCTAGTAACAAAAACTAAACAAATGTAGTTTACCTCATGAAGAGTCAGTAAACATCACACAGTTTAAGAATGTTTGCTTATATTTTCTTTACGAAAACTGTAGTGAAAATCCTAACTATCACAACCAAACCCCCCTATCGTTTTGTTGATTTTACTCAGCAGTAGAAGTTCTAGAAACCGAGTAAGCTTGACAGAGATGCTCTGTTCTCCTTCATGAGGTTTCCCACATCACATTGAGAGGCCTACTAACTTGGCTGCTCACTGGGAGAGGGACCAGAAAAAGCTTCAGAATAATTAAATTATCATTTGAACGTTCTGAACTCTGTGCCTTCTAGTTTGGGCTATTTTAAGAAATGTTTTATAATGGCTATTGTCTACTTTTGTAAATGTACCAAAATGTATTAGTCATGATTATGAAGTTTTTCTCCATAGTGATAATTTTTTAAAGTTTCTCTCTTTATAACAGGAAATGTTCTTAAGTAGTGAAGTTTCCACACCAAATATAACTAATTAGAATGTAATACAATGCCTCTGTTCTTGATAGATTTTAAATTACACTACTGCTTCTCCACTGTTCCCTGGAAGTCCCAGACTGCATCCACACTGGCCAGTTTAAGATCCTGATATCTTTTCCAGATTCCTACTTGTTACTCTCTGAACCTTAGCAACAAAACAGGAAAATTAGTATCTGAGTCATTTCTACCAAGGCTGAGAGTCTAAACGTGGCTCTGTATTCCTCTTTATGGAGAGAAGAACAGACCTAATGTAGGGGTCCCTGAACTATAAAGCACACATCCAAACAAAAGCTCCATAGAGCTGCCAGTGTCCGAAATGAACCAAATGCTGAGACTCTGGAACCTGAGCTAACACTTTCAACACTAAGGTGAGCATGTAATAGAGAAGGATGCTAACACATTCAAGTGTGTGTTGATACTTTGCTTTGTATCTATCCTCCCCTTTCTCTAGATACTGTGGAAGAGCCACAGGGACAAGACCTACAGTGTGGCTAACTGGAGTCAGACTGGCACCCTCAGAATGAGAGTTATGCATTTCACTCACTGCTTCTGACAAGTTAGGATCCAGGAGGGTTGCATGACCGACTGGCTGAAGTGGCTTCTCCTACAGCTTAAATCAGAAAACATTCCTTCCTTTTCATTTCTTCACTAGGTTCAGGCATTGAAGGCAATCTCTGTTAGGCCATTACTTGACTATGGAGATAATACAAGAGACAGCCAAAGGATTTTCATGACAAGAAGTATAGACTCTCCAAAAGTAGCTTGGGAATGTCACTAAACAAAGAGATAATTATAGCCTTCATCAAGAAACAAGAGAATCATCCAGGAGGAGGAGACTCTTCTCAGAATTACCTCATGCTCAAAATATCCAGTTCTTAACAACAACAATAAAATTATGAAACGTACAAAAGCAAGAAACTATGGCCCATTTACAAGAAAGCGAGAAACAATCAGAAACCTAGAAAAATACCATCCATGCTATCTCAAAGATACTCAGAGGAATGAAAGGAACCAGAAACAAAAGATTAGAGGACATCAGGAAAACATGATAAACGACAGAAATGGTCTTTAAGACCCACAGGGAAATTCTGAAGCTAAAAGTAAAAAGACTAAAATTTAAACATTTTCTAAGGAGGGTTCAATAGCATATTCAAGTATTCAGAAGAATACTGAAGAGAGAATCAATGAATTTTTTAAAGTTTAGTTAAAATCACCCAAGCTGAAGAATGGAAAGAAAAAGATGGAAAATACACAAATAAAGGAAAACAGCCTCAGGATTCCTGTGGTACACTGTCCTATGTACCAGCACACACATCATGGAAGCCT
>JANHMN010000001.1:202316960-202445227 GCA_030674055.1 Rhabdomys pumilio | reverse complement strand
CTGTGGTACACTGTCCTATGTACCAGCACACACATCATGGAAGCCTCAGGATCCCTGTGGCACACTGTTCTATGCACAGTATATGCATATAAAACTGAAATCTTAGAAACTGAGAAGCAAGATTTCTATATCTAGATAATGCTTCTTCAAAAATAAACCATAAATTAAGACATTCCAAGCTAAAAAGAAGCTAAGGGTTCCTGTCACAGGTAGACATTCTTATAAGAAATACTGACAGTCTCTCAGTCTAAATTTAATCACATTAGATTGTAACACAAAGCCATATGATGAATACACATGATAAAGACAACTTCATAAGTATACTGGTTACTTCTCTTCTTGCTGTCAATTCCAAAATACCCAAAAAGAATCAACTCAAGGAATTAGGTTGCTTCTAATTCGCTTTTGTTTTCTATGTGACTTAGAAGGCAAATACACAAAATACTAGTTATAAACCTATGTTCTTGGGCATACAACAAATACAGATGTAGTTAATAATCACAACAACATAAGAAAGATTGGTTTAGGCAAGAATAGAGCTAGTGTATATTAGTGATGTGATTTTCTATCAAGCCTAATTAGTTTTATACTTGAAATGTTAATCCTCCCAGTAAACACCAATAAAATACTTTTAGAATTATGCAATAAATAAAACAAAAGGGGAATCAACATGGTATAGAAGAAAAAAATTAGTGACTCAATATACAAGATAAGGAATACTAGAGGAATAGAAAAAAAAAAAAACGACAAAAAGGGAGAAGACACAGAGATCAGAAGCAGCCCATAGCAGAAGACAGTTCTGCCTTAAAGGCTATAAACATACCCTTTATAAGAGATAATCAGCAGAATGGATAACAATGGTGATCTAATCTTGTACTGCTTACATGAAATTTGTTTTAATATCCTAAATACAAATAAGTTTTAATTGATGAGAAAGGAAAATCAAATTCTGTGTAAATCATACAGAAGATTGGAGGGGGCTGTGCCAATGTCAGAACTAAACTAGAAAACTTGTTAAAAGAGCAAATGATGGAAATATTATACCAATGAAGTAACTGATCCACCAATAAAATGTAGCAATGACAACGCATGCAGCAGGCAGCAGAGACCCAATGTATGTGAAACAAATATTAACAGAATTGAGAGGAGAAACCAAGACTCTTTCAATGAGAGTTAAAAGCTGTAATACATCATTCTTCAAATTGTACAGAACATAGAGAGAAGAAGGAGGAGGAATAGGAGGAGAGGGAGGGGGAGGAGGAGGAGGAAGAGAAGGAAGAGGAGGAGGAGGAAGATGAAAAGGAGGAGGAGGAGGAAGAGGAAGAAATAAAGAACTTCAGCAATATTATAAACATAGACCAAGCATTTACACCAAATACTCCCTGAAAACAATGTATACTGTTCTCAAGTTCACATGAAATAACCTCCAAGGTACCCATATATCTGGCTATCAAACAATGTAGGGAGCCGACTTTAAGCAGAAAGCGGCTAGAAAGCAGTTATCATCTTTGCAGCCATCTGGAACCATTTACCCTGATAGAGACTTGGTTTTTCAGCAGCCTACAACAGCTGAGCACACTCTAACAAATATCTTGTTTATCCCACATAGCTTGTTTTGCTGTTTAGTGACCCCAGCTGCATAGTGCACGTGGTAAAATGTTTTCACCTGTGTTCTCCTGCGTGTGCTTATAAATACCCAGGATTTCCTTGGAATAGGGTTAAGAGGAATATGAGTCAATACAGTTAAGAGGAGTGAACAAGAGTGAATATGCGTTAGTAGAGAGTCAAGAGGAGTCAAAGAGGGGAATAAAGGAGTAACCAGACTTGACTACACACTCTGGTTTGTCTTCATTCATCTCGTCTCTTGTCCCTCCATCTCTACTCTCTCTCTTGACCAGAGCACTTAGCCTCAAACGTGGGGCAGTGCGGGTCGCAACATTTTGGCGCCAAGCGTGGGGCAGCTCGGGACACAACAGTTTGGCGCCAAGCATGGGGCAGAGCGGTCCTCAACAAAACAATACCTGGTAAATTTTAAAAGATCAAAGTCAAGAAAACATCTTTTCAGCTAGAGTGTAATGTAACTAGAAGTCAATAGCTGAAGGAAAACTGAAATATATATAATTTATAATATATAATAAGTATATGTAGTATATTAAGTATATGTCATATATATGGCATAAACTTAAACATAGCATAAAACTTAAAGAAAAGAAAATCACTTAGAAAAATACACTGTAAAATTAAAAGAAAAACTCAATATATAAAAATTCTGAAATACAGAATATATATCTATGAATGTCTACACTACAAGAGAAAAAAGATGTTGACAACTTTATTCTTCAAGGAAGTAGAAAAAGAGAAAAAAACAAAAGCTTTCAGAGGAAGGGAACAGAGAACAGAGATAGAAGAAATAAAGACTAGAAAAGGTATAAAGTCACCAAAACTATACATCTGCTCTTTAAAAAAATCAGAAACGATAAAAACCACCTTTATCCAGATCAACTGTATACTCTTAGTTTTTGTCAACTTGATATACACATAGACATCAATGCTCACTATCAAAGGAGATAGAAAGTCTAAAAACCCACCACAATAGAGATCAGATCAGAAATCAGAAACTCCCAATAAAGAAAGCCCAGTACAGGAAGTTTTCACTTGTTAGCTCACAACCCTTACAAAGCTGAGAAAATATTTTCTAAAAACAAATACTACACAGGATCCAAAGCCAACAAAAGTATTATGAGAAAATCCAAGGCCACAATCCAGTATATACAGAGACGCGAAACACACAAATACCAGCAAGACAATAACTGTGGTATCTATGCCAGGATCAAACAGCTCTTATTCCAGGAAGTCAAGGGCAGCATAAATCTGTCCAAAATACTTCATTAACAGAATGAACAGGGGGGAAATGTGATTATCCAAGCAAAGTGGATTTTTTTGTAAAAAAAAAATAATAATAATTTTATATTATTCAAGACTATTTTTATAACAAATCTCAAAATTGAAAGGGAAGAGAAGACCCAGAAATACCACTCTTGGGGATATACCCCAAAGATGCCCCACCATGCCACAGGGGCACATGATCCACTATGTTCACAGCAGCCTTATTTGTGATAGCCAGAAGCTGGAAACAACCCAAATGTCCCATGATAGAAGAATGGATACAGAAAATGTGGTTCATTTACACAATGGAATACTATTCAACTATTAATAATGAGGACATCCTGAGTTTTGCAGGCAAATAGATGGAACTAGAAAATATGATCCTGAGTGAGGTAACTCAGACTCAAAAGGACATGCCTGCTATGTACTCACTAATAAGTGAATACTAGCCAAAAAAAAAAAAAAAAGGTACGGAATACCCAAGATAAAGTCCACAAAACTCAAAAAGGTCAACAAGCTGAAGGGTCTAAGTGAAGAGGCCTCAGTCCCACTTGGGAGGAAGAAGAAAGCAATTACAAGTGGGGAGGGATGGAGGGACCTGGGAGGGAAAGTGGTGGACAGGGGTGGTGGAGAGAGGGGAACCTCATCTGGTATTGGGTGAGAGAAAAGAACTGAAGCCCTGAGGGCCAGCAGAAAGAATGGAAACAGGCAACCTAGGGAGGTAGGAGGTTGGGGGCTCTCCAGAATGCACCAGAGACCTGGGAGGTGAGAGACTTTCTGGACTCAAAGAGAGGAACCTTAGATGAAATGTCAGACAGTAGGGAGAGGGAACTTATAGAGCCCACCTCCAGCAGGAAGACAGGGCATCAAATGAGGGAGGGGTTGCCATCTCACAGCCAAAACTCTGACCCATAATTGTTCATGTCTGAAAGAACTACAGAGATGGAAATAGAGAAGAGCCTGAGGAAAAGAAAGTCCAACAACAGGTCCAAAGTGGGATCCAGCTCGAGGGGAGGTCCCAAGGCCTGACACTATTACTGAAGCTATGGAGTGCTCACAAAAAGAGACCTATCATGACTGCCCTCTAGGAGACCCAACAAGCAGCTGAAAGAGTTAGATGCAGATATTTGCATCCAACCAATGGACAGAAGCTGCTGACCCCTGTGGTTGCACTAGGGAAAGGCTGGAAGGAGGTTGACCCTGTAGGAGGGCCAGCAGTCTCAATTAATCTGGACCCCCAAGATCTTTCAAACACTGGACTACCAAAAATGTAGTATACACCAACTGATATGAGACCTCCAACATATATACAGCAGAGGACTGCTGGGTTTGTTTTCAGAGATGATGCACCTAATCCTCAAGAGACTGGAGGCCCCAGGGTGTTTAGAGGTCAGGTGGAGTGGGGGTGGAAGGTGGGGAAATCCTCATGGAGACAGGAGGGTGGGGAGGAGATATGGAATGTGGAACAGTTGGAGGGTGGGCAGGGAGGAATAAAACCTGGAGTGTAAATCGATAGATAGATAAATAAATAAATAATAAAAATTTGAAGATGATTGTTGAAGAAAGAAAGAAAGAAAGAAAGAAAGAAAGAAAGAAAGAAAGAAAGAAAAGAAAAGAAAAGAAGGAAAGAGAGGAAGGAATTTCAAAAGGAGCCATGGCAAGTGTTGGAGAAAGAGGAAGGGGTCAGGATGCAACTGAATTTTAATTTAAAAATAAATTTAAGATATTTTTAGAGAAATGTAAAAGTAACTTTTGTTCACCTGTTTATTGTCTTCTTTGGAGCTTACTGCCTCCTAGTTCTGGAAGCTTCTGCCTAGTTCTGGAAGCTTCCGGCCTCCGTAGAGTCTAATGTAGGCCTTAGAATGTTTTCAGCCTCTGGACCTTTCTGCTGAATAAGCCTTCTCTGTCTTGTTCTTTGTGAAATCTGGCTGGCTGGCTCAATTTAGCTCTTCTGGCTCAAACTCCTCTCCAAGCTGACTGATTCAATCTGGCCTCTTCTTTTGGCCTCTAATTGAATTGCTTGGCTTGGCCTCAAACTAACTCTGGCAATCTGTTTTAATCCTCTGTCTCCTTCTCATTCTCTGGCTGTTCTGTCTTCACCTGTGTTAGCTTATTCTTTCTCTGCAATGGGTCTCTGTACAACTGTCCTGGTAAAACTGCCTCCTCTCTCTGCACTGCTCTCTTAAGTAGCCTCTCTTTTCTTTCTGTCCTCATAGAGTTGGACTTCTATTCTGTCAAATCTTTCTCTGATTTGTCATTTTGTCTGCTACTTAATTAGACATCACTTTTAAATATGGGTGCTTCCTTCTACAAACTAACTTTACCTTCATTGTTTGAGATTAAAGGTGTGTACTAAGGGCATGTGTACATTCCAGCCACAGGGATTAAAGGTGTGTATTAAGGCTGAGCCACACCACAACTAGAAACAGATTTTTCCAGTAAACAACACAATTTCAGTGTTCACACTGTGATCAAACATCCTGCAGAGAAAACTACAGCTCATTTCATCTTCAATGAGAAAAGATGAAAACTATCCCTGTACATAACAAAGCAATGGCGGGGGATCTACCTTCACCATTGAGTGTAATGGTACAGAAAGTCTAAAGTGAAATATTCAAAAATACAAATCAAAGCTACAGTAAGGTACCACGCTAGCCCTACCTAGATAATTTTAGTCCAATATGCAAAAAGTTACAAATTTACCAGGCATGTTTAGAAGTAAGAACCTCAGAGTGTTGCTAGCAGACGGATAAAATTGCACAATGGCAGAATTAACATATGATCTGGGAACTCTAGCCCAAACATTTCTCCTAGTGGAAATGAAAACATACATTCAGACACCAACTTATACACAAGTATTTCTAGGCCTATTATTAAATCTAAATATTTAATCATATTAAATCTAAAGATTTAAAACAACACATATGCCTATCAAAGGACTAATTATAAGAAAAGTGTGATTTATATAATATTTTACCATGAAAATGATTAAAATAGAGACATATATTTCTTTGGATACTTCTGAAAAACATAATAAGTAAAGAAGAGTCAAAATGTCTCATTGTATAAGACATTAGTTAGGGTTATCCAAAGAAACCCAATCAGTAAGATGCATGGAAAGATAATAATAATGATAGGTATAGATAAGAGGTGATACATACATACATACATACATACATACATACATACATACATTACATAAAGGCAGAGATGGGAAACTGAATCATAAATCAACATAATTGTTGTAAGAAGTTGACTCCCACGTTTATCGAAAGGAATAATGAGCTGGTGGGAATGAGGTATCTTCATTAGATGATGAAAAAGTTCTGAAATTAGTCAAAGCTTGTGATAATACAACACTCTGAACATGCTAAATACTAGTGGATTGTGCAGTAAATACTACTAAACTCCATACTTTGAAATGATGGAATTTGTGTTCCATGAATTCAATCTCAAAAATATTTTAAGCAATAAGGCCATGAAGTTATCGGAAATAATTTAGTAATAGTCCTTAAGTACATCTAGAGAATGAAATACATGTGTTAGTATAGGTGAGCATGTATGTGCACAAACAATGCATGTTAGTCTCTGTAGGTAAGCATGTGACCATGATTATGCTGTGAGGGGCTGGAGATAGCTAGCACAGGGATTCCTCTTTTCTGAGAGCACACCAGCCTTCTGGGGGAAAAAAATAGAGTAAATTCCTTCTCTTTCATTCTCAGAGCATAACAGACAAAACAAAAGAAACATAATAACCCCAAGAGCAAGTAAGCCAGCTGCATAGAAAGTCCAGTTCTTGTTTGTACAGAGTGATTTTCTTTCCATGCAGAAAAACAGCAGGTTTAGGCAGTTGTTGGAGTATTTGCATGCTTGACCCCATCCTAATGTTCAGCACTTTGTAAAACCCAGGACTACAGCTATAGAGATTTAAGTTGGGATCTGAGTCCTCACCCAAAAGATCCCAAGATCACTATTTAGCCTATCTAGCTAAAGGTTTTGGCAAAGAACAAAGACTAACCATTGTTCCTGCCTGAAGTTAAACCAAATAGATATGACTATCACCTCGACTGGAAAACTCTTTTAGGAAGCTTACTTAGACATGTAGCTCAAAGGTCCCTCCCTTTGGCAGGTGTTTTCCTCTGCAATACTCTCTTTGGCCACTGACTATTCTTAGCCTCAGAGTGGCCCACTCCACCCTGGAAAAAAAAAAAACCCCACCTATCATCTACCTTAACCTGTGTGCTTCTCTGAATTCTTTCAACAGAGATTCCCAAGGAACAGGAGAGCAGAGCAAGAGCCTGGTGATGACATGCCGTGCCAATGCCTTCTCTTTGTTCCCTTTTGCAAGACAGCAGTAAAGATTGAGACTATGAATCTAGATGTCTCGCTTCTTTGCTATGTGATCCCTACCGACTCTGTTTGGATCTAAGGTAAGATGGAAACCAGTCTGTTTGGCAGAGTTTGTATGGCCCAATGAATGTCTGAATCCTTTTAGCAGAAACAAGCCTGCTATGACCTGGATTTTTGCCTCTTTAAGAGTCTTTGGAGGTGCCAACAAGTGCTTGCTGACAAGAACCTGGTTTAGCTTTGCCCTAAGAGGCTCTACCAGTGCCTGACCAATACAGATGTGAATGCTTGCAGCCAACCATTGGACTGAGTACGGGGACCTCAATGGAAGAGATAGGAAAAAGAATGAAGGAGCTGAAGGGGATTGCAACCCCATAGGAAGAACAACAACATTAACTAACAGATCCCCCAGAGCTGCCAGAGACTAAACCACCAACTAAAGAGCACACATGGAGGGACCCATGGCTTGAGCTGCATATGTAGCGGAGGATGGCCTTATCTGGCATCAATGGGAGGGGAGGCCCTTGGTCTTGTGGAGGCTTCATGCCTCAGTGTAGGGGGATGCTAGGGTGGTGAGGTGAGAGAGGATGGGTAGGGGAGCACCTCATAGTGCCAGGGTAAGGGTGGATGGGATGTGGGTTTTGTGGAAGGGAGACCAGAAAGGGGAACAACATTTGAAATGTAAGTAAATAAAATAATCAATAAAAAAGTCTTTGCCTTAGGCCCATGGCCAATCTTGTCTCATGTTCTTTTTTTTTTTTTTTATTGGATATTTTACTTACATTTCAGTAAAGTAATCCCTTTTCCCCATTCCCCCTCCCTGAAAAACCCCTATCCCATGCCCCCCTTTCCTTTTTGCTTTTATACAATTTTTTTTAACTGTTAATCAAAGGCTTTATAAGTTTGGTAACGCTCAATCAGAAGTGTAACCCAATACCCAACCTGGATCACATCAGTAAAATGATGCTTAATAATGCATTTCTATATTCATAAAAAATAAGTCTTTGCATGTTTTTTACGTTTTCCTATTTAACTGGAGAGGAAACATTGTATGTTTTTCATTCCTGTGTGCAACATACTTTTCCATTTTTCTCTCTTTTTTTTCCTTTTAGAACACAATGTCATGAAGCGTCATGCTCACAAGGTTGTGGAGATCTGGAGTGGGGTTGAATCAGGGCTTTTCATTTCCTACATTCTATATTTTACATTTAAATTTTTATTTTTATATGAGTGTCTGTCATGTGTGTGTATTGCCCATGGAGGCCAAAAGAGGGTTAGACTTCTGAAGTTGTTGCTATGGGCAGCTGTGAGCCACTGGATGTACAAGATCAGCAAGGTTTCCTAACCAGTCAGGAAAGTCACCCTTATTTTGCATGTGAACATCTTCAAATGTCAAATTCCTTTATAGCTAAAGAAGTATCTCCGAAGAATAAAGACCTTGGAACTCAGTGACAACCATTGCCTCTTTCAACCTTGATGTTAATATGTTCATCTGCTTAGAAGTTACATTGTTGGCTTTCTAGAGTTTCTTTTTTTTTTTTTCTCCTTCATTTTCTTTCCCTCAGAAATTACTGCAGGGTATTGTAATGGGACTGTCTCTGAGGTGCCAGCTCCTGAGGTCTTTTACACAGAGGCCTTTTATATTTCTGAAAGCTTTAGGTCTTATCTTACTTGTTCCTAACTAGCTCTTATAGCCTAAATTAGCCCATTTATAGCAATCTATGTTCTGCCATGTGGCTCTCAGTTTTATATATCCATTTTCCTCTGTCTCTGACTGGTCAATCTCTCACCACAGACCCCTTCCCAGACTTCCTATTTTCTCTTGCCTTGCTATAGGCCACTCAGCTCTTATTAAACTTTCAACCAGAAGATGATAGAGAAGTCCAACTAACTATGGACTGAAACATCTGAATCCATAAGCAAAAATAAATGATTCCTCCTTTAAGTTAATTTTCTTAGTAGTTGTACCAAGTGACAGAAAGCTGACACATTGACTTTGTTACTCAGTTTCTCCAAGGCTAGTGTATGCTGTTTGTTAGATCTGTTCAGATTCAAAAAACTATCAATGAAGGCACCTGTTATAAATTCACATTTATTTCATGCAGCACTTTGCATAAAGGCCTGGAAATGTTACTGCTTCTTTTTACCATTATACAAATTCTATTTTTGTTCTCACTAACTTTAAACCTAAAACACAAAACTGCCGTTTTAGTGTATTATAGAAGCAGATGATGTCATGACATTAATATGTCACCTTTCCTGCTTTCGACCTTTTGGGGTATTTTTTATAGATACTTCATGAACTTCATTTGCTTAAAGTTGTCCTGGTTTTATATTCTGCTCATAACCTTATTTTCCAACTCTGTAGTGGTAAGCATTAATAGGCCTGTCTAGCAATGAGATGGTAATTTTCCCCACAGAAGATGTAATTTCGCAGGGGATTTAAATGAATTCAATATTCATTTCTCCTAAAAGCAATTCAATTCCACTCTTTCAAAAGGACTCATGGATAGGGCTCCCGTGTTTGCCAGCATCATTTATTGAGAAGTCTGTCTTTCTTCCAATGTATGTTTTTTAAGAACTTCTGTCAAAAATCAGGCAGCAGTGGGATTCATTGTGTGGGTTTATTCTGGACCTTCTATTCCAGTCCATTGGTCTACATTTGGTGCCAGAATCAGACTTTTGTTACTATGGGTCTGCAGCAGGATTTGAGAAGTTCTGTTTAGTCTGCCTTTGGCTCTTCAGAGTTGTTGTGTTTCCATGTGCATTTTACAACTGTTCTTCTCTAGTTCAGTAGTAATGGCATTGGTATTTCAGTGGAGACATAGTTAAATCTTCAGATGCTTTCAACAATGTATCTATTTTTTCACGGTATTAATTCTGCTAATTCAATACCATGAAAGTCTTTCTATTAGTGTGTGTGTGTGTGTGTGTGTGTGTGTGTGTGTGTGTGTGTGTGTTTTCAATTTCTTTATTGTCTTAAAATTTTCACTCTGGAAGTCTTTCATGTCTTTGTTTAGGTTTTTGTTAAAGTATCATGTCACTTTTGAAACTGTTGTGGATGGGAATAATTCTGTCACTTCGGAATCCATAGGACTTTAGGGCCTGCCATGGAGATATTTGCATATTCATGTTTCTTATCAAATTATTTCTAGCAGCCAAGAAGTAGAAGCAGCCTAGTGATCATGAGCTGATAGATTGGTAGCGTAAGTGTGGCAAGGTGCCGTGTGTACACAATGAAACGTTATGCAGTTATAAAAAAGATGAGATCTCCCCCTTGCCATAAGAAAAGAATAGAACTAGATGTCACCATATTGAGAGCAATAAGCCAGATACAGACAGACAAATACTGCATGTTTCCCTCAGATTCAGATCCTGGATTTTAATTTGTGTATATGTTATATACAACGCATGTATGCTTATCGACATGCATATGGGGGTCATGAACCTAGAAATGGGGATATGAGAGGGAAGAGAACTCCAGGACAGTGGAGTGCCTGTGACAGTACAGAAGTTGGAGCTATAGAGAGACGGAGATGACCAGAGGGGTGGGGCAATGGCAGCAGGATGAACGGTGGAGGAGGATCAACTGGACAAATGAGAATGCCACAAGGAAACCCTTTACTTTTGTACTAATGTTAACGCCTAACATTGAAAATCTCCTGGTGGACACACTAGCTAGAAATGTTTTTAGATGTAAATTAATTATGAGGAAAAGCTGTGAAATTTCAATTTAGTTTTATACCACACATAAACATGGATCATAAAAATGATGTCCTTGTGAAATACACACCAGAGCCTCACAGACAAACAGGCACTGGCCAAGCCTAGAAGCTGAACTGGACTTCAGAAAGTGATGGTACCTCGGGCCACACTGGGATGCAAGAAGGAGCATCTCTGGAGCTAGATATGCTACAGTTATTGGTTTCCTGCTTGTCCTGTTTTTACTTTAGAACAGTCACTGGAAAGTCCAGGCAGAGCTCTATTTTGCTTCATTTCATTAGATAGAGGGAGCTGGAATCATTAAGTTTGGTAATTACGCAATTTCTGTTTAAATATATCACTAAAGTGATACTTCCACTCATTGCAATTACTCTGAATGGAAAGATACTGGGTGTTTGCACTAATGTAAAGGATTCCTGTCTGTCGACTATATCTTGCAGAACAGGGCAAAGATTCTCTTGAGAAGTAGAAACAAGTGTGGAGGAGAAAAGACAGCAAATACAACACAGCCAATTCTCTGAGAACAAGAATGTGGTTTCTCAATCCTGGAAAAAAAAAAAAAAAACAGTTTTAATCCACCTTATTTCTGCTGTCACACTCTAGATAAAAGTACTGCAATCAGTGGCTGGGCTTTTGGGCTGCTTTGGTCCTGACATGTTTATCCTCCTAAACAGGCTGACTTCCCCCTCCCCCACCTCATATGCCCTGGAGCTAAGAAGTCTCCTGGCTTATCTGCTGAGAAACTATTCTCAGTTTAAAAGGAGAGATTTGTATTGATAATTTTTTAGAATTTCATACATATATTTTCATCATATCCACTCCTTTAATTTCAAACTTGTGTTCTCTTCTATAATAAACACACACACACACACACACACACACACACACACATACACACACACACACAGTTAGTATCACTCTCATATAGAAGAAAACAGTAGGCAGCCTGCCTGCAGGGGCTCATCACTGTCTAACAGAACCCACTGTCTCTCAGCAGCCATTGACTGCCTATAGCTCTTCAACCATGAATGGGGTCCTATGAGGCCTTCCTCCTGTCCATGCTGGGATGTCAGCTGGTGTGGTCTGGTACAGGAAACCTCATTGTAGAGATTCAAGGAAGTAATGTCCTTGCTGTGTCCTGAAGACACTGGTTCACAGCAGTCCTCCCTGTCTGCTGGCTCTCACAATTCTGTCTTCTTTCTCCATGACCTGAGCCTCAGGTATAAGGACCACACTATAAAGCGATATTCCATTGGGCATGTCACGTATTCTTTGCACTTTATCAGTCATGGTTCTCTGTACAAGCTTTGTCCACTTTGAAAGAAGCTGCTTTGATGAAGGTCAGAGCTATACTCATCTGTGGGATAAAGTTGGGTGTTTAGAGGGCCACTGGATCCTATATAGAAGTAGTAGGACTTGGTTCTGTTTGGGGACTGTGATGGCTAGTCTTGATTGTTAACTTGACTACATCTAGAATGATCTGCCACCCAGAAATGGAGAACAGACCTGTGAGATCTTTGCTTGGTTTGAGGTGGGTGAATCCACTTCTCATTTGGAACTTTGAGGTAGGAAGAAGACACACACTGTTGATCTGGACCTTGAGGCATGAGGACATCCCTTATTATGGGCTGTGATGTCTGCTGGAAGCCTATTTAAGGACATAGAAGAAGGAGGCTTTTGTTCTTGCCTGCTTGCTCTCCCCTTGGTAGCAAGTTCTTCCTTCACTGGTGTTGTTCTTCCTGGGGAGTCCAGCAACTACTGAGGACAGCTGAAACAACCAGCCTCATGTGGACTGAGGAACTTCTGGATTCTTGAACCTTCTGTTCATAGCCACCAGCCAGGTAAATTAGCTGTATTACAGTCTGTAAGTTATTCTAATAAATTCATATATTTATATGGTTACTAGGTCCTAGTGAAATTATTATTTGGGTCAATTGTACATCCAAAAAAAGGTAAAATATTTCTTGTTTTCTACATTATCATATGAAATTTTATAACAGTATGTATTGAAATGAGTTTCTTTTTCTGAGCACTTATTTATGCTATAAAATTGCTGCAGCTGACGGTAGCTGAGGTCACAACTTGTAATTGTCTCTGGGGGTTTGGTGAGATACTACTTGTATCTCATGTTCTTGTTTCTCATGTTACTATCCTGTTCTTATGACAGCTGAAATATGGATTATAGTCTGAGACATAAATAAAGTTTGCGAAGAGAGAACCACTCATCCAGAATAAGTCAAGATGAATGAATAAATATCACTGACAGGCAGCCAGCAGCCTGTCTGAACATGTTTCACATTAACTTCATGCCACTTCCCCCTCCTATGTACACACACACACACACACACTCACACATCTTAATAGAGAAACAAATTTCAACACATTAGAGAGATGAGCATTGAATTTAAAAAAAAAAAAAGCTTCTTGTCTCATCAAGGTTCTGGGGTGGAAATAAACTTTGTATTATGTTCTACTGGACAAAGTTGTGTGACAGGAGGGATGATGGTGACAGAGATGGATTTCTCCATTCCATTGATGCCACACAGACCTTATTTTCTATTGAGAGCTCACATTCTTCTTACATCATTAGCCCTCTGGAGCACACAGTACTCACAAATCACCCTGGAGAAATGATGCAAGAGCTGACAGACCATTGACTACTATACCAAAGTGATTTCAATTCTGTGAGCCTATCAACAAACACTGAAAAATGACTTAGAGCTACTGGCTAGCCACCCAAGCCGCTGACTGCAGTACTTTTATTTAGAGTGTGACAGCAGAAATAGGTGGATTAAAGTTGCTTCTTCTTTTTTTTTTTTTCAGAAAGATTGAGAAACCACATTTTTGTCACTCTCCGAGAGTTGGATATGCTGCTGTATTGGAGATTCCAACGCCTCCTCTGAGATTCAGTGCACAGTCTTAGCTATGAGCCTCTGCACAATTCAAAAGACCTTGCACTGGCTAGTTTTCTGTCAACTTGACACAAACTAGTCACTGGAGAATAGGAAGCCACAATTGATAAAAGTGCCTCAGTAAAATCAGCCTATATGTAAGCCTGTAGGGTATGTTTTTAGTCAGTGATTGACTAGTGGGAGGACCCAGCCCATTGTGAGGGGATACCTCCGGGTTGGTGGTCCTGGGTTCTATAACAAGCAGGCTGAGTATATAGTACATCCAATTTAAGCTTATCCTTGACTAGCTTATATAAAAATGAGACTCAGACCATGGTTATTTTATTTGGCTTTGACAATTTTGGGGGGTAACCCTTAATCTACTTCTAACTGCTGGCCCAGCTATCCCCCACGCCATGTAGCCCAGATACATGCTGCTTCTCCTGGCCCTGTGCTCATGGTCCATCTCCCCTTATGGCAGTTTCTCTTCCCCTCTTCTTCTTCTTCTTTCTCCTCCAGGTCACTCTAAACCCACGTACTTCTAATCCCACCAGTAATTGGCTGGAGCCATTTTTATTTAGTCAATAGTTTTAAATCAAGAAACAGGGTTTGCACAACAAAAGCTTGTAAATATGAGAAGTCAATCATAGGCCTAGACCTTTAAAGTGTAGAATTTAGCCTTACAATGCATAGCAGCAGACCAAATCTCAACATTAGCAAGCCAGGGGAGCAAGCTAGTCAATAGCAGTCCTCCATGGCCTCTGCATCAGCTTCTGCCTCCAGATTCCTGCCCTACTTTAGTTCCTGTCCTGTCTTCCTTCAGTGATGGACTGTGGTACAGAAGCATAAGCTAGGTAAACCCTTTTCTCCTCAAGTAGCTTTGGTCATGGTGTTCATCACAGCATAGTAACCCTCACTAAGTCAGCCACACTATACACAGTGACACACAATACACATCCCCATTCCAAAGGAGAGGAATGGAATGGGAGAATATCAAGAAAGTATCAGAGTAGAGCAAGACTGGAGCAGAGGCAGGCAGACACTGTGAATGGGAGTTCCTGGAAAGCAGCTGTGTCTGCAAAGGCTTATTGACTGATCCTTCGGCGGCTGCACCGTTTCAAACGTTGCAGGTGCAGAAACTAATTGTAATTTATCTTGGGCTGAATTTAGCCCTCTAAATAGCCATTTCTGCCCAGCATCCTATGACTAACAGAGACCTTAACAAAACCCTATTTTTCAACAACCAAGAGCTGAGAGTCATCAGATAGCATTTGCAGCCTATAGAAGAGATATCTCCACTTTGCTGTGTAATGGCCTCTTCCATGTTTCCTCCAACACAGTTGAAAAGTATTTTTTGATTTATGATTTTTCAGTTTGGTTACTATAAAAAAATCATGAGGCTGATTCCACATTGAAACATGAAATTTTGAGGAGATCTAAGTCTGGGTTTCCAGGCTGTGGTCATTCAGATTTGGCTCCTGAATAAGCAATCTCTTATCCCCTTTGAGGTAAGAGTTGTATTTCTGTGTCATTGACAATTATATCCTGCAGATTCAAGCCTGACACCTGCAGCAGATGGGCAGTTTTATCCTTGTGGCCTTGCCAGCCTCAACATGACTTCTCTCCTGGGCTGGCCCCAGTCACAGTCTATGGTTTCAGTCAGCAGACATTCTATGATTCTGGCATCTCCAGCCCCTAAGCTCTAACTCCTGGGATCACCGTTCTTTCTTTAGCTTCACCTTCACAGGAACTTTCTCCAGACACTCCAAACCTGCCTCACATTGCTTGACCTCCCAGACCTTCCTTTGAAATCTAGTGGAAGCCTCCATGTCTTCAAATCTTACTCATTCTACATACCAAATAAATTGGTACCACGTGGATGAAGCTGTGTTGTGTCCCCAGCTAGGGCTGACTTAAGCCACAGTTGTGTGCAGAGATAGCTGAGTACAGAAAAGGAATCCTGGGAAACAACTTCCCGAATACTCGAGCAAGTTGGACATCCTGATCCATTCAAAAGAGTTTAGGCATTTGCAAACATAAGCCTGGTAAACTTGGGACTTGATGAACTTCTAAGACAACCCTAGGCATCATTTTTATTGTGCCAGATTTCAGACCCAAACCACAAGATCTTGGTTCTAATCCTCGGAATATTATTCGTACAAATCTTCTACAGCCATGAAAACTCCAAAATCCCCAACATATCTGGTCCGTTGAGTTTTAGTATGAATTTTTCACCCTGTATTGTGTGTCACTCACTCTCTCTCATCTAGTGAGACACATTCAGAGTATGTGTAAGACTAAATTGTCAGTACAAGGGCATATATCTCAATACCGTTATTCACCATGTTTTTAAGTCAATGACTTGCTGCAAAATATGAAGGGCAAGCAAAAGGTATAAGTTTCAGATTGACAAAACTCAAGTCAGAGTCTTGTAGTTTGAATGAACAGTAGAAAAATTTCCCAATTCCGTATTTGAAATAGAAGTTAGCTGTACCAAAGAGGATATCAATGAGCAATTCACAACACTCTGAAGCCAGTGAGAAAGAGTCTTAAATTTTACCAGGGGAATTAGGACATTCAGGCTTGATCCTAATTGCAAAGGAAGAACTGTAGAACATTCTGAATTTTGTTTGATTTGGTGGAATGTGTGAATACAATCTCAGTATCTAATAAGAGGGAATCTGGTATCAAACAGTAAAAGAGATAGGATTCAGACCACTGAGTTCCATCTGTGCCAGATCACCATGACAACAAGGACTTTTTGCAATTTTGACAGGTATCACTGTCTTTATATGTTGGAACAGTTAATGCTTATGACAATTTATAATATTTTTAAAGGAACAGGGAATGCTGAGGACCTGGTGAGTACAATACCTTTCATCTACAGTCTTTATTATGAATCTATTAATATTGTTCAAAATGCAGGATGTTCTAGAGCATCTTAAAATTGTTTACAACTTGAATCTAGAGACATTGATTCAGCCCCCGTTTTGTAAGCAAAGCAGCTGAGGCTCACATAAGGAAATAGATGATCATCCAGTGTGGACTGAACTGCCCAGTGAAGACCTGGAAAACCATTTAGATTTGGGTGAAATTCATTGGGGAGAAAGAGTGGCAGTGTAAATGAAAATTGGAATGGTAATATAAAATAGTCAAATACCTAAAGGCAAGAAAAAGAGCATTTTAGGCAGGAGAAGTCAGACTACCAAGGACCTTAGAGAGAAGTGAACCTATTTTTTGTATATTTAAAATTGTTCCACGTCACACAGAACATTGAAAAAATGGAAATATAAAATTCTGAAGCCAAAATCAGAATCAGAATATAGACATGACAGATGGTATTAGAAATAAAGAACATAGCCAGGAAACTGTAAACCAGCATCCCCATGAGGTAACAACTGCTTAGTGTCCATACATGCTTTATACAGTGCTTTATTATTGATTTAGCATTCTCTGGAAAAGGGAGCCTAGAACAGGGAAAATTAGTATACTCAGTGTTTGCCTGAAATCAAGGGGATCCTACGTTCAATCATCTGTACCATAAAACAAAACAACACACAATATTTGTTGTTTTTCCACTGAGAAACCAAGTCTGTTTTCCATTCCCTTGAAGTAGACCAGACCCATGCCTACCTTTGACCAAAGAAAGGGACATTGTACCAGTTGTGAGCCTCAAGTTTAAGAAGATCTGGTGACTTCTGCAGAATTCATCAGCTGGGTAAGAAGCTTTGCTAGACTCCCAGTGGCCTTTGAGAGGCTCTACAGGAAACTGCAGGAATGGAGAAGCAAAGAGAGCTTCCAGAAATTCATGACACCTCCAAGAAGAGACGGTTGGGGGAAAATAAAGTTAAGAGGAAAAGAAGGGTTACTGAGACTGCTTAGCTGGTAAAGATGATCACAACCAAGACTAAGCTCAACTCTAGGCACCACATAGAGGAATGAGAAAACTGACTCACATCACAAGGTTGTACCCCAAGTCCCACATTTGTGCCATAGTAGATGTCCTCATACACTCACACACACAACTAAAGAACTAAATATATTATAAAGGAAAATTAAAGAAAACAAATTTCATAGAATTCAAATGGCTATTAAAGTGTCTGATCGTTTCAGCATAGAAGAAACCTAAACTGAGTCAGAAAGATAATATGAGTATAAAATGAATTTATTTATTTTTATTATTTTAAATAAGACCATCCTTCAGTGAAAGTCACAATCAGCAATTCTGTGAACAGTGTGTAGAGACATTACTGAATTTTGAAATACAACTGGTGAATGCATTCTTCAGTTTATACCCACTTCACAGAAACAACCCAAAGAGGCAACCTAAGCTCTGTTTCAGGACAGTGTCTGTCTGCCTGCATGTCATCATGTTTCCCGCTATGCTGATAATGGACTAAATTTCTTAAAATAAACCTCCAATTAAGTGCTTTTCTTTACCAGAGTTGTGTGATCATGGTATCTTTTCATAGCAATAGAACACTGACTAAGACAAATAGCCAAAGGGTCATTACCAAAATTGGACCTTATACCTTAGGCTTCCAAATTTCCAGAGCTGCAGGAAACATTTCCTGTATAAACTGACCATTCTGTATTATTCAGTTATAGTAACAGGGCTGAGAAAATATTATTTTTAGTTAGTTCAGAAGTTTTTCAATTGAATTATATGTCTGAAAGTATTAATATGAGAGGGAGAAACTAATATACATGTTTCCCATGCCACACATCCCAAGTGTTACAGCAGGGGCTTTGTGGGTCACTTAGAATTTCAATGAAAACACAGTGATACAGAACTGTCTGGATTCTCAACAGACAGCAGACTTACCTAGCTATGATTTACAACATTAGGTGGTAGCACATTTCTTTCAACAGTGAATATCTAAGCAAAGTTGTACTGCAATCATCATGATTTTATTATTTAAAAGAAGAACCGAAAGGGCTACACAAAATCCAATCCATCATAAATGAGAACTAGTGGTAAAAATGATTCCAAGAAGCTGTTCTGGACTAAGTAGAGCACATGCAACTATGATGGTTTGAATAAGAATGCCTCCCCCCACCCCCGACCCCCGAGCATATATTTGAATGCTTAGTCACCAGGGACTTGCACTATTTGAAAGGATTAGAAGGATTAGGAGATATGGCCATATTGGAGGAAATGTGTCACTGGGAGATGGGCTTTGTGATTTCGATTGAGTTTTTAAAAGCCCATACTCTCCTTTTACTTCCCCCATCTCTCTTTCTCTCTACCCTCCCCCTTTCCCTCTTGTCCTATAGATTAAGATGTAGCTCTCAGCTACTGCTCCAGAACATGCATTCATGCTGTTATTCTTCTTAACATGATAATAATAAACTAAACCTCTGAAACTATCAGCAAACTCCAATTAAATTCTTTCTTTTATAAGAGAATCTGTGGTCATGGTGTCTTTTCATAGCATTAAAACAGTGACTAAGACAGTAATCATCTAGAACATAATTCAAACCAATTTTGGATTAAATCAATTATTAAGCAAAACTGATGGGAATTTCTTAGGTTTGAATGGCTAGCCATTAAACTTTTTCTAAAATATTAGTATGCTTCAAACCAAGAACATTTAGAAAGTTTTGAATTAAAGAATACAAATGAACTGAGTGGGGCTTTTTTCTTTTTGTGAGATTCAGATATATAAAGGAAAAGCAAATCTCAAGGGAACTGATTTAGAATCACTGAATCAACAACCTCACACTTCAGTATCCAAACAGAAGCTTGTCTACTGTAGATGCTCCGGAAATGCTTCTTAAGTCAATGTCTTGGTTGAATGGATCCATAGAGAGATCCACTCAGCAGAGACAGACAAATGTTTATCATTGAGAAAACACAGTATTAAATAGTATGTCAGTTCTCAGGGCCACTAATATATTTTTATTACTTTTCTTTAAAAGTCATGCCAAATTTCTTTAATTCAAGCTACAGTTGTGGTGGGGTGTACTGCTCGGATTATACATTGTGTCTGGTATATGGTAGGTGCTCAGTTGATGTATACTAAGTGCTAATGAGTTCAATAGACAGATAGTTGCTCAATGTCTCTGTACTGGCTGGTTTTGTGTCAACTTGACACAAGCTGGTGTTATCACAGGGAAAGGAGCTTCAGTTGAGAAAAATGTCTCCATGAGATCCAGCTGTAAGACATTTTCTCAATTAGTGATCAAGTGGGTAGGGCTCCATATGGGTGGTACCATCCCTGGGCTGGCAGTCTTGGGTTCTATAAGAGAGCAAGCTGAGCAAGCCAGAGGAAGCAAGCAAACCAGTAATTAACACCCTTCTACCTCCATGGCCTCTGCATCAGCTTTTGCTTCCTGACCTGCTTGAGTTCCAGTCCTGACTTACTTTAGGGATGAAGAGCAACATGGAAGCGTAAGCTGAATAAACCTTTTCCTCCCCAACTTGCTTCTTGGTCATGATGCTTGTGCAGGAATAGAAACTCTGACTAAGACAGCCTCCCATGTATCTTGGTGTTGGGGGAATATTAGTGTAAATGTATACATCTGTGCCTTCGTGAGTTTTGGGAAAGACTGATAATAAACATGACAAAGAGTCAAGTCTATAATATATTAAGTGGAGAGAAATGCTGAAATGTCAGTTGAAAAGGAGTGAGGAAACTGTGGGAGTATCAGGGTATTAGGCATTCCTAGGGTCTGAATGTGTTCCCCGATATTCATATATTGAATTCTACTTTCCTCTCTTGGCATTAACCTAGAATACTTCTGAAAGATAACCAGCTCACATGAACAAACATTCAACTCTGATGCATGGGATTAGTGACTTTACAAAGAAAGCCTGAGCAAGTTTGCTTATACCTCTTATCATGGAGACATGCCACTAAGGCTGTCCTTTATGATGCAGAGACCAAGTTCTCATGAGACTCTCAATCTACCAGCACATTGATCCGAGCATCTAGGTGTCAGGAACTTTGAACAATACATTTCTTGTAGGATTGGTTAGAGGTGCCTAGACAAGCCAAGACCAGAAACATAACCAGAGAATATTTCACTAAAAAGACAGTAGTAAAAAGAAGACATGTGCCATGGTTTTCTCAATAAATGACCAGGTAGATCAGGATGAATTGGTGGGAGAACAGCTAAGGGATAGTGGTGAGTTCTGAAAAGGGGGTAACCATTATTTAATTTGCTATAGAAGGTGTGTGTGTGTGTGTATACACATGCATACACATACACAGAAGAGAGGAGCACTGTTGACTGTGTGATATGCAGAAACAGCTTCAATCCTGTTAAATATCTTGAGTTAGATGTGCTAGCTTAAGAGCAAAGTTTAACTACTAGTTCCATTGGGTGTATTTTTGACCCCTTGCAGTGGCTTTAGATAGGTGAGGAAGACCTGCAAAGAGTAATCAGAGGAAAAGAGAGGCTCTTACCTGAGAAATCACAAGGCATGCAGGGATCACCTAAAAAGGCATGCATAACCTGAAAGTCTCACAAAGCAGCACTGTCTGATGTGGATACCAGGGTTCTCAACCCTCCCTTAGCCAAAGCAGGCAGGGATATGATGTATGAACGAAGTGCCATGTATGCAGTTGCATCTTATTTGCAATTAGAGACAGGTGGAACAAAGTTCACCAATGGGAGAAGTTCATGAAAATGTTCAAGAAGCAAATAAGGCAGAATTATTTATACTTAAGCCTGTTTCTTTTCTTTGTGTAATGGAATTGTGTGGGTTTATATTCTGGAAACATCTGATAAATGCATAGAGGCAACAGCCATTTCTCTTCCATGTTTGAATGCCATCGTATTGATTATAAATCTTCAACATGTCAGAAATAATAAGCCATGCTAAATGTTAGGAGCATCATGTTTGCTATCTGAAGCTTTCAGGATTGTT
Organism: Rhabdomys pumilio; assembly: GCA_030674055.1. Classification (NCBI taxonomy): domain Eukaryota; kingdom Metazoa; phylum Chordata; class Mammalia; order Rodentia; family Muridae; genus Rhabdomys; species Rhabdomys pumilio. The sequence continues at coordinate 202,423,504 of JANHMN010000001.1, read as the reverse complement.
ATCAGATTAACTGCAGTAATAATTCATGTGTCACACTGTGCATAATATAGATAGATGGATAGATAGATAGATAGATAGATAGATGAATGTGTGTGTGTGTGTTCTTCAGAATGATAGTAGAGTGATTTGTTTCTATATATCAAAAATGGTCATGAATCAAACATTGTCAGGAACTGTGAAAAAGCCCCCTCCCAGGCAAAAACACAAACACAGTAAGGGCCCATGTGTTAGTTAATTTTCTGTTCCTCTGACAAGATACCACAACCGAAGCAATTTATAAAAGAGTTTACTTGGGTTTATTGAACCAGAGGATTAGAGTCCATGATGGTGGAACAGAGGCAGCATGAAGCAGGCACAGTGGCTGGAACAACCAAGGGATCACATGCTTGAACTGCAAGCATGAAGCAGAAAGAGAGAGGTCGGGGGTGGGGCACAGAGACAGACAGAGACAGACAGAGACAGAGACAGAGAGAACTAGAAATGGCCTCAATCTTGAAACACTCAAAGCCCACTCCCAGTGACACACTTTCTCTAACAAGGTTAAATCCCCTCCCTAAGCCTCCCAAACAGCCCTACCAATTGTGGATCAAGCATTCAAATGCCCAGGCTTATGAGAGATATCTCTCGTACAGACATCACAGCCTGTAATGATTAGCCTTCTTTGTTGGCTTCATAGAATTTAGAATCACGTTGACAACAAACCTCTGAGCATGTGTGTGTAAATGTTTCCAGAAAGGTGTAAGTGAGGAAGGAAGAGCTACCCTAACTGCAAGATGGTATCATCTGAGCTGGGGTAACAGACTGAGTAAAGGGGAAAAACAAACTAGCCACCAACATTCCTCTCTCACTGCACTGCTTACAGCAGCCTCACACTGGCTGCTGCCATCTGGTGCCTCCCTGATACCACGACTGTATCCTCAAACTAGCAGCCCAAAGGATCCCTTCCTCCTTTAAGTTTCGTTTGTTGTGTATTTTAAATATAAGATGTAATGCCAGGTCTCTCCATCACTGTCACTAAGGGAAGGGCCCAGAAGAGACCAGGCCGGTATTGGTGTGATCATTTAGAGGCTAGTGTGTGCTTCTGGGTGAGATTCTTGCTGAGTATGTGGCATGAAGGTGTTAGCATCTAGACCTCTCTTCATCTACTTTTCCATGTTAACAAAGCATGTTAGCAGTGTGCTCCACACCTCCTCCATTAAGGTCATGGCACCAGCAAGGTCTTATATAGGAGGGACAGATACTATGTCCCTTTGGATATAGTAATCTCATGTCCTAAAGTTGAGTGCCAAGAAGTACAGGGACAGAGTTCACTTTGCTGTTAGACTGAGTGAAGCTGGGGACACAGCAGAATATTAGAGGGGTACAAGATTACAGATTCCACACCCAGCACCAATAAGCGAACCATAAAATCCATCTACTTTCTCCAATAATCCTGGCTCCCCCGTTTCTCTCTCAGGTATCACCCACATACCCACAGCTTCATGTCCTAAGATGGGCAGGCCCCTTCCATCCCAACTCCTGCTCCCTGCCCTCCCCCATCTTCCTCTCACCTGGGAATGTCACACATCCTTCAGATGTCTGAAGCCACTCTAGAAGCCCTCTTAGACCCTGACAGGTTTCTGTAACACCATCTCATGGCACTTCATCCTTGATCTTTGTGTGAGGGGCTACTGTGCTGTCATTACATCCCTTGTGGACTGCACGCTCTGTTGAAGAAATGGTCCCATCATGCTCAGCACACTTTTAGGCCCAACTTCAGGACCAGCTATTAGTTGAATGAATTTGTTAAATATAACACCAGAAGTATACAAATAGTTACCCACAACTTATGTTGGATCTGGAATACTTATTTTCTTTGCCATTGGTCGTGACACTTGCCACAAAGATGTCATGGGATCCTGGGTTTGCCAACTGTGCTGAGAAGTATTGTCATTATGTTTGTGAGGCTGATTCAAGTCAGTCATAAGTCAATGCAGCCAAGAGCCAAAATGATATTACATGGGGATGACACTGAAAATCAAACCAAGTGCCACGTGGGCAGAGGGGAGAAGGGAACTAATGAGCCCAGAACTAATATCAGGGCAATGTGAGGATTCAGGAGAGCAGGGAGTCTAACTCCCAACTTCTGGGGAACTTCTCGGGTGTGTGATCATAGGACCATTGTAGCTTCAAAAACCTGTCCTTTGTGATATTATGAAGATGCTACATTCAGGGAACTACAGGAAGGAGGAGTGGGAGAGGAGGGAGCAAAGGAAAAGGAAGGGGAAGAAAAATTATAGAATATTCTAAAAGAAAGTAAGCAATATTTAGATTTATTGTAATTTCTTTCTTCATCATTTAATTCTGGAAAAAAGAATTTCACATGAGTTTACCTTTACTGATACTAAGTTTGTGTTTTAAAAGAGACAGAGAAAAAGCATGAGAAGTGGAGTGGGGAGGAGCTGGAAGAGAATTGGCTCTCTCTTCAGTATCCCTTGGTTATTTAGTTGGGGGCCTTTGATGTCTTTATCATTGGGCAGGAAAATATGTGATAATTAATCTAAGGTTCAGCACTTTCTCCCGGGTGTCAAGCACCACCTTCACCGCACTGAGACAAAGACCAACTCGGGGAACATGGAACTCAGAGGGAGCGAGCCACTGGAACAAGGTTATCATGACAGACACAAGAGGCTAGTGGCCCCAGTCTCCTTCTCTGACACGTAGAAAAGATACCCTCAGCAGATGAAAGAGAAATAGCAAGAGCTTTTAAATGGGAGGGGAAAGGAATTCAGGCAGCAAGCAATCACCTTCTCCTGTGTGGTCCCTGCTGCTCAGGAAGATTACTCTCAAAGCAAGGTCAGGCAGGTTGCCACTTTCACAGCATCTCCAGCTCTGTCCCACATCATGGGAATCGGAAACCTTTACAGACCTGCTTTTTCCCCCTTGCCTTACACAACAAGTAGAGAAGTGCATGAGATTTTCTCCATAAGAAATGCGAAGTGTTCTCTTCAGACAGCACCCCTTGGCAGCTCTCAAGAAGGGGGTTCAACATTTGATACGAGGGCAGCCAACAAAGAAGGCAGAACTGGGTTCTGACCCTTAGCTGTAGGACAGGTCCTAGGCAGAGTCACAGAGGACAAGGATTGGAGCTAAGAACAAGAAAGAATGGTCATGTAATTACGCAGTCAGCCAGTGAAGTGGCCTTGTGGATTCCCTCAGTAAAGGGGAGCACACTCCTGTCTCTCTTTTACTGTGTGAGCATCCCTGTAAAACTGTCTGACTTGCAACACCCATACCATCTTAGAAGTGAGCCTCAAATAAAGACCAGTGGGGGCATCCTGAAAGACAACCCAAAGAGTGACGGATGAGGAACCTGGACCTATCTTTTTGTGTCTCTTTCAGTAAGCTTAATGGAGCCTTCAGAGCACTAATAATGCATATAAAATTCTACCGCTATCATTTGAGGGTGATAATAAGAACTTTTAGTACAGATTTTTAAAATGAGATATGCGTCTGTGTAAGCAAAACCATGGATCTGGGATAGTTTAGGTAGCGGGAAATTGACTCTGAGATCTTCGGCCTACTCCTCTCATGCTAATGTCTCACCTCCTCACTGAAACTGTCGAAGTGATTATCTGCTTGCTTTTGACTCCCCTTCTTCAGGTTTAACATTGATAGAACAAAGACACAGCAAAGCTGAAATCTGTAGATGTGACTTCGAGTCCCAATCTTAATATTGGCCAGTGCTTTTATTGAACAAGTCATTTAAACTGCTTCAGTCCCTAGCCTGCATTTCCTCCCCAAAAGTGGGTAGTTCATGCCTGCAGGAAGGGAGCATAGTAATAGCTATGAAAGTTCAATTGGATTTACATAATATGAGATGCATCTGAGAATCACATTTGTATCAGAAGCTATAGAATCAAACTCTTGTACCTTTGATTACAGCAGCAGGATCTGGGTGGGTGCACGTCCCTTCTGAGCGCTCCTCTTGGGGACCCCTTGGAAGACTGTGTCTTCCCAAGATGTCCACACATTGTTTCTTGTTCCATCTGTCTCTAAGCAAAAATGGCAGTCCCCAACAGGAGGGGTGGTCATTTTCTGCTTTCTTTGGACCACAGCTGTATTTGCAACCCCTTAAGAAAGATTCCCAAGGGGAGTTCTTTTACATTGTTTCCAAAGTTGTTGGCATGTTTCTCCCTGTCTCCAAGCCCTCTTCTCTTTCCAGTGCTCTTGCCCTCTGAACCCAGCTCTCACTTGTGAGGATTCACCAATCGCTGTGCCCAAGTTCACTGGCAAGCAGCAGCCAGCTGGCCTCAGTTTCTAAGTACAAGAATGAAGGCATCTTCACAGAATGTCTGCCTAGACTCAGACCTGCCCAAGGTGGCACCAAGTGAAACAGAAAGGGATGCTATGCTGATACCTGCTCAAAGCAAGCCTACGAGCAAAGTGAATGTAGCTGTGGATGTTTCCATAGATACTCACAAGGGGGTGGGCTTCCTGAACTCTCTTCTAAAATCTAGTCAAAGCTGGGCTCAGGCTCTCTCTACCTGACTGTCACCAGGTCTGTCTTTTCCATTTACCTCTGAATGAATATTGTCCTTGCCATAATATCATAACAGAAACTCTCAAAAGCTTCAAGAAGATTTGAGAAAAATATTTCATGAGCAAACACAGGTTGATACCAGTTCATTCTTTTCATTCTGCCTCCTCTCGCCGAAAAACCAGAGACCAGAAGCCAAATTTCTTCTTGAGCCTTCATCACATTAGTGAGCTCTGACTCAACAGTCCCCAGCCAGTAACAGGCTACAGCTGAAACCCCTCTGCAGACAGGGCAAGTTACTACTTTTCTTTCCTTCTAAGTAGTGAAATAAACTGTGGTATTTTATAAAAACACCCAACCCAGAGTTGAGAAAACCTAATGATTTCGGTAGGAGATAAACTCTGGTGAGCATGCCTAATTTATGTGTTTAGCCTGTCATCTGCAATGAAAATTACGCTTCCTTTCATGAGAAGCACGTTCTGTAGGGGAAGGAGACTGAGAACAAGTCTGCTTCTATTATTTGATCTCTGGTCTTCAGAACTGATAACAATGGTATAAAAGAGTACACAGTCAGACGGGCTGTGAACTTACAAATGAAATGCTTGCTGAAATTCAATTAGCTTGATTTTTTTTTTTAAAGCTTGCTTTTCCTTACTTTCCATTGAATCCAGTCAAATGATTTGTGTGTGTGTCATCACTATCTATGAATGTGTCTTTGGAAGACTGAAAGGGGCTGGGGGGTGGAGGGGCAGCTGCTCACCAACATGACACAGCAGCTCAGTGAATCAAGCGGAAGTGGAAAAGTACAAAGTCTTACAGGACAGCCATCCACAACCAACCTCCAACTCTCTCCCCTTCAGACACTTCACATCTTCTTTGACAGGCCTCAGTGGGATGACTGAAGAATCCCAACCTCAGCTCTATACTTTTCAGATATAGTTCTGAAGCCATGAGATTTTGTTAAAGAGTCAGAAGTTCTGTAAGTTGTCACTTTATACATTTATAGGACTCTAAATGGCCTACTGTGTTAACCATGGCTCTATGAGTACTGAAAATCTAACAGAGTCAGTTCGTCCAGAAAACAGTTCCTCAGGCTTAGCTTTGGAGGTTCCAGCCCTTAGGTAGCTGTCTGATGTGCTACTGGACCACACATCATGGCAGGAGCATGTGGTGGAGGGAGGAGCTCACCTTATAGTGAGCCAAGGATGGACAGAGAAAAGGAACAAACAAAGGAGGAAGCATAGGCCGCCATTACTCAGACAATAGTCCCACTGGCCTGAGGGCCCCCCAGCTCCATCTAACAACATTTAAAGTTCTGCATCCCTAACTAAGCCTTGAGTATGGAGATTTTTAGGGAACACTTATCCAAACAGCAGCCCCATTAAGATTTGTGGCCCAGTTATCTACAAATATGTAAAACTGAGAGTATAAGATAACTCCCAAATATTAAGTTTACATTAACCATGAAAAAAGTTAGAAGATTTTTGTGGAAATAATTACTGTCCTGCTGGCATAAGACAAAGGGAAGCCACCACATTTCTGACTACAAGATATGTATGGATATCAATCCATACACACGTACACACATATACATCATATATACATACATATACACATATACATACACATATACATATACACACATATATATATACATGATGTACAAGTGCCCTGGGATATGTGTACTGTGTTCTATATGTGTGTGTAGTGTGGTATGTATATGTGATATGTGTCATGTGATGAGTGTGTGCATGCATTCATCTGTGTGGTGTGTAAATGTTAGTATACGCCTATGACACATATATTATACCTGCATCTGTATACCAGTCATATACTTGTATATTATGTATGTGCTGTCTGTGTGTAGTATGAGTGCACATTACATGTATATTGTAGGAATGTTGTGTATACATGTGTGATAGAAAGGTGTAATGTTTCATAGTGCTTAGCAGATTCAGAGAGTCAGTGGGAAGAGAGACGGGCAGACAAAGAATGTGTTCTAATGGGCTAATTGTGCCATAGATATTCATTTAGAATCTTTAGATTAAAATTTCTCCTCTTGTTCCTATAGAAACACTACTACATATGACACAGGCATGTTATAAGTGTATCTAAGACAAAAACATTATGAAATATAAATAGCAATGATGTATTATATTTATACATGTATATTAATACATGCTATAAACTATCTGTACATAGATGCATAGAGAGCTACTATACATAGATTGAATTAACTGTTAGATTTGACAGAGGCCAAAATGCCAAGAGCAGATATAATGCTTCAGGAGGCTGAAGCCTCTCAACATACCTGAAGTCAGAGCACCCTCTCAGGAAGATCTCCCTGCCTTTGTATACTAATGGATTCCATGTTCCTTGTTCTCAAAAGCTGAACCTGATTTCTCCTTCACCATTATATGCTTTTAAATTTTGAATATTTTTTTATATTTTATGTTTTATTATTTGAAACAAAATTTTAATTTAAATATATTTTGATTATAATCTTCTTTTCCTCCAAGTCCTTCCAGATGCTCTCCTGCCCTACCCACCCCACTTGAAAGTTCTTTTTCAAAAAACAACCAAACAAAACCCAATACAAGAACAAAAAACACCTAAAACTCGGGAAACAAAATAATCCCCCCCCCTAAAAAAAAAAAAACTTCACTAAAGTGTAAACAAATAAAAGCACACATAGAAAGCTGAGAAGTCCATTACAAGTTGGTCAACTGTTCTTGAGCATGAGGTCTGTCCTGGAGTGCTTGACATACCCAGGGTCACTCTACTGGAGAAAACTCATTTCCCCTCACCTAGAAGTATAGGACATAGTTCAGTTGTAACCTTTACCTTAGTGACTAGGTTTTCACTCACTCACTCACTCACTCACTCACTCACTCACTCACTCACTTATTCATTCATTCATTTTTTTAAATATAAAAAAAATAAAATAAGATAAAACAAAAAAAAACTATCGCTTTGGAGTCAGACCAACAAGAAAAGGAGACCAAGAGAAGGCCTAAAAGTCATATGTGCACAGGATCTGATGCAGACTGTACAGACCCTGTGTGTGCTGCTTCAGATTCTGTGAGCTCATACAGGCTTTACTTGTGTTAATTTAGAGCGTCTTGTTTTCTTGGCACTAATCTTCCTCTCTAGCCAGCATACTCCTTCTATCTCCTTTTTCACAGGGTTCCCTGGCTCTGAGGGTAGGGATTTTACTGAAACATCCATCTAGAGATGACTGTTCCAAGGTCTCTCACTCTCTATAATGTCTGGCTGTGGGTCTCTAGAATTGTTCCCATCTGGTGCAAGATGAAGCTTCTCTGATAATAACTAGAAAAGGCACTAATTATATTTGTCTTTCTGGGTCTGGGTTATCTCACTCGGGATGACTTTTTTTCTAGTTTGATCCATTTGCCTGAAAATGTCATGATACAATTTTTTTAAATAGCTGAGCAATACTCTATAATATAAATGAACCACATTTTCTTTATTCATTCTTCAGTAGAGGGACGTCTAGGTTGTTTCCAGTTTCTGGCTGTTACAATAGAGCAGCAATGAACATGGTTGAGCAAGTGTCTCTGTGGTAGAATGAAATATCTTTTGGGTCTATGTTCAATAGTGGTGGTATAGCTGCGTCTTGAGGTATATTCATTCCCACCTTCCTGAGGAACTACCACCCTGATCTCCATAGCTTGCACTCCCACCAGCAATGTCTGAGAGTTACTCTTACTCCACATCCTCACCAGTACAAGCTGCCACCTCTTCTGTTGATCTGAGCCATTCTGACAGGCATAAAATGAAATCTCAAAGTAACTTTGATTTATATTTCCCTAATGACGAAGGATGTTGAATATTTCTTTAATTGTTTCTCAGTATTTGTTAGTCCTCTGTTGAGAATTCTGTGTACATCTCTGTCCCATTTTTAATTGAGTTGTTTTCCTGACATCTAATTTCTTGAGTTCTTTACCCACAATTACTTACCTTCCCTGATGAGGCAGATTGAAAGCAGTATCTTAGTGTCGACAGTGGCTACTGTACACAGTAAGTGCTTAGTGGCTACTGTACACAGTAAGTGCTTAGCCACTCATCTACAGAATGAATGACAGATTGGCTGACTAAATGATCACTGGGAACTTGAACAGTGACACTGATCAACGGTGTCTAAGGCAGGTACCATGGGGTTTTGTTCTTTGTTACCTCTTAAAACTCTACTCTGATTTGGGCATTCATCAAAACCAACTTGGCTTCAGAAAGTGGGACAGCATTCCATGTCACTTTATATTTCCTCTAGTCTGGCTAATAAAATTCATTCCATCACAAACAGACACATAAGGGCATATATGTGATGTGAAGTACTTCTCTGTCAGGAAGAAACCTTATTTAGTTGAGATTGGAGGACCTTACTGAGCAAAGCAGTGTACTAGCTTGAGTAGATATCTACAGACTTCGGGAAAAACAATTATATTTGTGATATAACATAGATTACTAAAAACTTGAAGATAAAAATGACTGTTTTTCTTCCCCTATTTTAGTATACTTCTTTTAAAAGGATTTATTTTTATTCTTATTCGTGTGTGTGTGTGTGTGTGTGTGTGTGTGTGTGTGTGTGTGTGTGTACACTATTGTGTACTGAGATAATCAGTTAAAAGAATGGGCTCTCCTTGGGCTGAAGTTACAGATGACTATAAATCAACTAGTATGGATGCTGGAAACCAAACTCAGGTTCTCTAGAAGAGCAAATGTTCTTCCCTGCTGACTCATGTATCCAGCATTTCAAATATCTTTTGTACTGAATTTCCCCTCAAGTTGTCTGTGATTGTTTGTAAAATCCACAAAATAGTGTCTATTCTCTGTGTTTTGTTATCTGGCTAGAGCCCTTTTGCTCTACCCAGAAAGAATTTCTAGGTAAGGAAGAGGAAACTCCCCAAGTGCTAGTGATTATCTGGTAAGTTTTGTATCCCTTCACCTTTGACAGCAGCAGCAGTAGCCAAGGAAAGCAGCAGCAGGCAGCACCATCTGAAGGTCCAGCTTCTGTAAGGTCAGGAAGTCAGAATACCACATGCCTTGGTATTCGCTGGTGTTAAAGTTTCCCCAGTGGGCCTCAGAATCAAGTTCCTCAGCTCTTGACAATGCCCAGTGTCACAGCTCCAGGATCAATGGTGTCTAAGCTCCTGAGTCCAAACACTGGGAAGTTCTCTGGAACTCTTTCAAAAATCAAGACCTTCATTTTCTCTTCTCTGCCATTGCATGGCTTTCTATCCTACTGCCATGTCTTACTTTGCTTTCTAGCTGCCTCTAACGTCCCTCTGAACTGCTCAGCTGCTGCTCCTTATCAAGACTGCTGTCCCAGTTGCTCCTGTCAGGAGGCAGTTACCAACATCCTTTGGCTGCTGTGTCTCCTGCTACTATCAGCCCCCAGTATTTCTGTTCTGTCTCTTTTGCAGCTGTCGGTGCAGCTGTTCAGTTCATCGCCCTTGTAGCTCAGCCTCCTAGGGACCCACCTCTGCCTCTGCCAACTGTTAGGATCACCATCAGTCCCTACAAATCCACCTCTGTTGCTACATCGGGTCCACTTGTTTCTCAAGCCCTGCCTCTGCCACTCACCAGGGTCCTGTGGCTCCCACAGCTCCTCCTCCTCCGTGGCCATCAAAGCAGTGAACCACTCTGCCACTTTTTGTCTTGATGTGCCAGCCAACCACTGTCGTTGCAGCTGTTGCTTCTGTTGCTACTGCTTTCTTTATATAACAAGCTCAGCAGTTCAAAGGGGGAAAAAAACCTTAAGAAAAACATTTTACTGGGTCTAATGCATCTGGGAATCACATTTGTATCAGAAGCTATAGAAGCAATCTCTTGTATATTGACAGCAGTTGGACCTGGATAGGTGCACTTCCCAACTGTCCTCTTTGTCCTCCTCTCAGGGATCCCTTGGAAGACTACACTTTTCCAAAATATCTGAGCAGTGTTTGTGGTTCCATCTGTCTCTATGCAAGTATGCCAGTCCCCAACAGCAGGGGTAGCACTTTTCTGCTCCCTTTGAACCTAGACAGGATTTGTAACCTTTTAAGAAAGAATCCTCAAGGAGGTTGTTTTTCATTGTTTCCAAAGCTAAGAAAGAAAGGTGACATGTTTCCCCCTGACCCCAAGCCCTCTTTCCTTCTCCAGTATTCTTGCTTTTGAAACTCAGCTGCCATTTTGTGAGGATGCCCTATATCAATCGCTGTGTCCAAGTGCACTGGCCAACAGCATCCAGCTCTCAAAACAGCAGTTTCCAGGTCCAGGAGTGGCAGTACTGTAGGTGTCTCCAAGCTAACTCACCAAGTGAGCAGAATAACCTGCTTATGTTGTTAAAGAAGGGCGGCTTGCACGAACCACAGCATACCCTTCATGTAAATGAAGCTTTGTGTTTACACCAATCATGCTGTTGTTTCCTTGCTAGAGTCACACCATCCCCTTTCATAAAGCATTAAGGAGATGCTTCCCCTCTGGCTTGTGCGTAAATGTTTGTATGATTATCTAAAGTCTACTGAAGCTTGTTAGGACAAAAAGTCTCTCAAAGAGTCTGCCTCCATGAGTCACAGCAACCAACTGTTGAGCTGTCCTGTACTCTCCTAGGGGCATCTAGAGAGTATTCAAAGAGCCAGTGCTTGCCGAAAGGTAGCCTACCCTTCCTGGTAAGTGGGTTGATAGTCCTTTTGCTCAAAGGACTGCAAAGAAGGTTGCAACAGCTGCCAATTAGCAAGTCACATTTCCTTGTTTCTCAAGGTATTATAGATAGGAAAAATGACCATCAGAAGGAGTAATTACTTAATTATAGTAATTACTTAAATTAAATATTTAATTAGTTATATTTCTCACTACAGTTATCTTAAACAATTTTGATAATGCCTTAGCGGGGGAGTGTCAGTCTCCTCCGTTTGGCTCCTGGTGGTTTCTGGTTTCCATGTCTTTGCCTTCTATAGTAAGTATTCAGTGTTCTTTTGACATAAAGTTCGTAACACAGTGGTTCTCAATGCTTCCTTCCTAATGCTGAGACCCTTTAATACAGTTCCTCCTGTTGTGGTGACCCCCAACCATAAAATTATTTTTGTTGCTACTTCATAACTGTAATTCTGCTGTTGTTATGAATTGTAATGTAAATACATGTGTTTTCTGATAGTCTTAGGTGACTCCTGTGAAAGGGTTGCTCAGCCCCCAAAGGAGTCCCAACCCATAGGTTGAGAACCACTGTCTTAACTAAGGTGATAAATCAATCTCAAGCATTCTCTCAAAACACACACATTTGAATCTCAAGATGTCAAACATCAGGAGGTAGAGCTATGGAAAAGTAATTAAATCATGGAGGAGAAACTCACCAGAATGGGATCCATCTTAATTAAGTATACACATACAAACACACAAACACAAACCCCTCTACCTGCAATACAAGAAGGCACCTGCTTTGGCCAGCAGGGCCTTAAACTCCTCAATCCCCCAGACTATGAAATAAATGTCTGCCCAAATTTCTTCTGCTTAACCAGCTCAAGACACCAATAGATAAGGGGTCCCTGGGCCCTGAGCCCTCTGCCTGAACTTCTTCCCTCTGCACAGCTCCTACTACCGTGAGGTAAGGAAGCCACAGACCCTAATTACCTGGCTGGAATATCTGTAATCCCCTTAACCTCTAGTTCGGAGAGGCAAGGTAGCCCTCACCCCAAACTTCTGCCATTAGCTGGTTCCTGATAATGTAGAAGGGGTACCTGGACCCCGAGTTGTATGATCACACTTCTTTAGTTCCCCTTATTGTCTGTGATGACAAGTTAGCAGTCTCAGACCATCTGCCCTAGACTCACACTCCCTCTTAGCCAACAAACTCCAGATGTGCAAGTCTCAGCACAGAAACAAAAACAAGAGAAAAGTCCAAGACAGCATGTCTTCTCCAAAAATTACCAGTCCCATAAAAGTGAGCCTCAATAGGAATGACCTGGAAGATCTTATAAGGAATTTAAGAGAATGATTATAACTGCTGAAATTCAAAGAAGACAGGAATATATTCCAAGAGCACATAAAGAGCTGGGTGAACTAAGGAATGCAATTCAAGATATAAACACAGAACTCAATAAAGAGCTAGAATTACTGAAGAAAAGTCAAACTGAAATGAAGCTGGAAATGAAGAACTCAATAAATGCAGTAGAAATCTTAGGGGGAAAAAGCATCATCAATAACTCAAGTGGATAACAGAGTATCAAGGCTGGAAGACAAGGCAGAAGTTGGATTACTAGGTAAAGATCAATAATAAATCTATTAAAAAAAACCCTTTGATGGAACATGGCAGAGCCTTGGGATACCATGGAAAGATGTAACTTTTGATTATGGACATAGAAGGAGAAGATACAATAACCAAGGCATAGAATATATTTTCAAGAAAACCATAAAGAACATTGTACAAACCTAGAGAAAGAGATGTCCATTCAAATACAGAACCCCAAATAGACAGGACCACAAAATAAACTAACTATGACGTACTTAAAATGTTAAAAAAAAAAAGGAAGGAAGGAAGGGAGAGAGAGATAGAGAGATAGAGAGAGAGAAAGAGAGAGAGAGAGAGAGAGAGAGAGAGAGAGAGAGAAAGAAAGAGAGAAAGTCCAGAATAGAGAGAATAGAGAAAAGGTCTGAAAGCAGTGAGAGAAGACAGCCAAGTTATGTAAAAGCACACACATCCAATCAAGCTGATTATTCCAAGGGAACCCTTAAAGCCAGACAAGCCTGAAAGGTGTGTTCCATGTTCTAAGAGATCACAGCTTTCAACCCAGACTAGTAAAATCAGCAAAACTATCTATTAAAATTGAAGGAAAAAAAACCTTCCATGATAAAACAGATTAATTGAATTCATGACCACTAATCAACTACAGAGAATGTTGGGTGATTGTTAATAGTTAAGTCTCAAGAGAAGAACAAAGGCACCAAGAGGTCACAGGGAATAAACATCACCAGGAAAGTTTATCAAAAGAAAACAACATAAAATCAACAAAATGATAGGAATTAATTCACATCTTTTAATAATAACCCTGAATATCAATGGACTTAATTACCCAATTAAAAAAAAACAAAGACTAGCTCATTGGATTGAAAATATTACTTCCAAGAAATGCACCTTACCATTAATGATAGGTGCTACCTTAGGGTAAAAGGTATTCCCAGCAAATGGATCAAGGAAGTAAGCAAGCATAGCTATTCTAATGCCTGACATAATTAGACGGCAAACCACAGCTAGTCAAAAGAAGTAAGAAAGATCTCTTAATATGCATCAGAAGGACAATGCACCTAAAGAAATATAATTCTAAACATAAACCCACCAACACAGATGCACCCCATTTTGTTTTTTAAAAACTATTACTATATAAAATCTCAGACTCCCAAACACAGTGATAGTGGGTGGCTTCAATAGTTCACCAATAGATGTGCCATAAAACAGAGAAAACCATAGCTAAATAGCGTATTAAGTCAAATGGACTTAGCAGACATCTACAGAACATTCCAGCCCAACACCAAAGCATGTACATTCTTCCTAACAGCCCATGGAACTTTCTTTAGAACTGTTCACATATTAGAATACAAAGCTAGTCTCAACAAACACAGGAAAATGAAAATACCATCCTGCAGTCTATATAACCACAATGGAATGAAAATTGGTATCAGCAGCACTAAAAACTGCAGGAAGTACACAAGCTCGTGGAGACTGAACCACATGCAGCTGAGTGATAATTTTGTCACTGAAGAAATAATGAAAGAAATTTAAGATTCCTAAAATTGAATCAAGATGGAAGCACAACATACAAAACTCACAGGAAGGCAGTCCTAAGACGAAAGATTGTAGTGCCAAGTGCCTACATACATACCAAAAACAAAAAAAAATCTGAGCAATCTCAAATTAATATGTTAACAGTACACCCGAAAGCCTTGGAAAATCAAGAACAAATCAAGCCTTGAATCAGCAGATAAGAAGGGATCATAAAAACAAAGACAAAAAAACTAATGGGCTAAAAATAAATAAAAAACAACAATGAAACTAAGAGTTGGGGTTTTTATTTGAAAAGATAAACATGATTGACTAGCCATTAGCCCAATTAACAACAATAACAACAACAACAACAACAACAAAAAACAGCAAGAAGTTCCACATTAATACAATTTAAAAAAAAATAAAAAGGAATGTGATTTTACAACAGATACCAATGGAATTCAGGAAACCACAAGGACATACTTTAAAGGCCTTTATGTACTGGATAGTTTTATGTCAACTTTACCCAAGCTAATGTCATCTGAGAGGAGGAAACTTCAACTAAGAAACTGTCTCCATACTATCAGGCTATAGGCAAGCCTATAGAGCATTTTCTTAATTAGCAATTTGTTGAAGGGCGCAACCCTTTGTGTGTGTGGTGTCATCCCTTGGCTGATGGTCCTATGTTTTATAAGGAAGCAGGCTAATGAAATCCATGTGGAGGAAGCCAATAAACAGCACCCCTTCGTGGTCTCCGCATCAGTTCCTACGTCTAGGTTCCTGTCCTGCTTGAGTTCCTGTCCTGACGTCCTTCGGTGACGAACAGTGCTGTGGAAGTGTAAGTCAACCCCTTTCCTCCCCAACTTACTTTACTCACGGTGTTTTGTTGCAGCAACAGAAACCTTCACTAAGACATTATAATTCATGAAAATTTAGGATCTAAACATGTGACCTACCCAAAATAAATCAAGATAAAGTAAGTAATTTTAGCAGTTCCACAACCAGCATCAAGATTAAGACAGCAGTTAAAACTCTCCCAATTAAGAAAGGCCCAGGCCCCATAGATTCACTGTAGAATTCACCTGGACTCCAAAGAAGAGCTAACATCAACACTCTTTAAATTATTCCATGAATATAGACAAAGAAGGAAGGCTACCAAAAACTTTGTACCAAGGCAGTGTTACCCTGATAGCAAAACCACACACATATACACACAACTACATGTATACAAAATACTGACACACAGAATTCAAGCTGATATTAAAAAGATCATAACCAGGTTAGTTTCTTCCAAGAAATGCAAGGATTATTTAACATATATAAATCAATAAATGTTATTCATCATGCAAACAAACCCAAAGACAGAAATTATATGATAATCTCATAAAATAGAAAAGGACCTTGACAAAAATCCAAATTTCTTGTGGTAAGAGTATGGAGAGGCTGGGAATGAAGTGAGCATATTTCAACAAAAAGAGGCTATATATGACAGACAAACAGCCAACACCATAAATAGAGAAAAACTTGAAGTTCCCACTAAGATCAGGAGCAAGGTAAGAATGCCTGCTCAACCCCATACTATTGATGGATTGAAACCTTAGCTAGAGTGATAAGACAAGAGAAGAAAAAAAAGTAAAAAATAGAAAAAAATCAAGGTATCCTTATTTACAGATGATTTAATCTTTATACAAGAGGTTTTAAAGACTCCATCAAAAACTCTTAGAGCTGATAAGTAATTTCATCAAAGTTGCAGGATGGCTAGGAAATGGCGTTAACCTAGATGTCCATCAACTGATGAATGGATAAGAAAAAAGTGAGTCCATCTGTAGGACCATGAAAGGCAGCCTGGTTCTTGGTTGAGCTAATGTTGGAAACCCCAGTGACCCTGTGTAGTGGTAGGTGTTTTGCCTGGATCCTAGACACTAGGCTTATGAAACGAGGCTACATAGATTTGTGGCCATCACTCACGCAAGGGCAACGCCCCAAGCCCCTCCACAGGTAGAGGACTTGGCCTGTGGTCATGTAGGCTCAAGACAGATCACCATTTTTAATGAGGTACCTAATGACCTGAAGGGATTAGCCAATTATGTTTTCTTCCCAGACCCTGCAAAAGATATTTAACCTCAGGCTCGCCCTGAGAAAACAGGGTACGGATTTAGCCTTAAAACCATGGACTACCGCTTTTCATCGGGATCCCCCATGGCCATAGAGAAGGCCTTCGCCTACAGAGCCACAGTCTAATCTCTTTGTGCTCCCAGCCAGAACCCTAAGCCAAGCCGCCTGCCGAGCAAGCCAGGAACTCCTCCCTGTGGGGCCCAGCCTCTCTCCCCTTTGGTTCTGCGCCTGGGTGCCCAAGAACCCGAAAACCAGATGGCTGTGGCCTCATTGCAGGCCAGGGGATCCCCGAGCCAACTCCAACAATACTGTGGGACCCCAGATTGTGCTTCCCCACCCCCGGAGCAATGTCCCATGGCTTCTCGAAGCCTGATACCGGCCGGGCATAGGGTCAAACTTCTCGTGTCCCGCCTCCCAGAGCAGCCCTAGCCCATGGCGGAGCAGACACTGGACCCCATTTAACCCAATATCCATATACACAAGGGGAAAAAAATAAATCACAAACTTTTCAGGTAAATAGAAAAACTAGAAAAGCGATCTAACTCAGACCTACATAGAAGAGTACTCCATGTTTTGCCCATATGTGGCTCCTAGCTTCAAATAGTTTATTTCTGTATTTATCTTGGAACACAGGTGGAAGCCAGGAAACCAGAAAAGGTCTTATGGTTATGTTAAGGGAGGAGGAATTGTAAATTGTAGTTGTGGTGGTTTGAATAGAAATGGCTTCCATACACTCTATTAGGAGGTGTGGCCTTGTTGGCAGAAGAGTATCACTAGGGGGCGGGCTTTGAAGTCTTAGAAGCTCAAGTCCAGGCTCAGTGGCTCACAGTACTACACCTGCTGCCTGAGGATCCATATGTAGAACTCAGCTCCCTCTCCAGTACCAGGTCTGCCTGCATACCACCATGTTTCCTACCATGATGATAATGGACAGAACCTCTGAACTGTAAGCCATCCCCAATGAAATGTTTGCCTTTATAAGAGTTGCTGTAATCATGATGCCTATCCACAGCTGCTGTGAGTTCGCGGTTGCTATAGCTGCCAAGTCCAGTGCACAGCATCCCACAGCATTCCTTCACGTCCTTCAATGCTTACATTCGTTTCCTCTGTTCTTTCGTGATGGTCCCTGAATATTGATGGTGGTAGAGTTAATATAGATTTACTTACTATTAAGGGCTGGTCACTTAGTCTCTTACTCTTATCCCTTGACCAGTGAAGCATTGCCTCACTGCCTGATGCTCGCTTCATAAAGAAGCTCCTCTCTCCATGGTTGAGAATGACCCAGTTTGCAGAATTTTCTCCAAAGTTTCAGATTGTCTTCTTGTTTTTTATAATCTACTCTGAGTCATATGCAGTTTAATTATAATACAATACAAAACATCTATTTTTCTTTGTAAAAAGAAAAGAAAATAAAAGCAATGCCTGTTGCTTAGTCATCTAGTCTGGGGAAGTTTGGTGGAGTACCTGGAGCTAAGAAAACCATCATTGCCTTGCCAAACAAGAGCCACCCAAAGAAGTCCACTTACGAAACCAGACTGCCTTTCAGAGACATGCTTGTTTGTACAATGTGTTGAGTCTCAGGACTGTGAGACTTCCTGATAGAAGATGAAATCATTCTTGTCTGATACAGACAAACCTGGAGCTGGGACATAATGAAACAGGGGGAAGGAGCTCCCTGCCTGAGACAGCTTTCGGGACTTTCTAAAGACTCACAAGAGATTCCTTCTCATCCTAGACACATACTGTGAGCATATACACAGATTCCTGTAATAAAGTTTATCTTCAACACTGTTAAAGACTCCAATAATCTAGAAAACTGACTCCATACAGATCACCTGCCCAACAACTGGCTCTCCAAGCCTCCTACCTCCATCAGTATGACACTGGGTCTTCCACTGATGAGGCAGCACAGAATCTTCAATCCTTCAAGACCAATGAATTCTGGGTCCAAGCTGCTCATCTACATTTTGACTTTAAAGCCCTCTCTTCTGCCTCTTTGAAAATCCTCTACTTTTGTATGGAAGGTCTTCCATAGTTCTGCTATTACTGGGTCAGAATGATTCTTCTTTATGGAGTCTCTCTTTCTCTCTCAATTTTAAGTTCATAGCAGTAATGAATTTTGTACTTTACATAAAAAAGAAAATCCACTTGAATAAATCATCCTTGTGCCTGTGTTAGTTAGTGTGTCAACTTGACACAAGCTACAGTGATTTTAGATGAGGGAAACTTAATTAAATTTAATTAAGGTCTCCCCCCCTCAAGATTGGCATGTGGGAAAACCTGAAACACCTTTTCTTCATTGAAGTAGGGGTATCCGGGTCATTATGTGTGGTGCCCCTCCCTGGACTGGTGGTCCTGGATAATATAAAGAGGCAGAATGAGCCGGGCGGTGGTGGCGCACGCCTTTAATCCCAGCACTTGGGAGGCAGAGGCAGGCAGATTTCTGAGTTCGAGGCCAGCCTGGTCTACAGAGTGAGTTCCAGGACAGCCAGGGCTACATAGAGAAACCCTGTCTCGAAAAACCAAAAAAAAAAAAAAAAAAAAAAAAAGAGGTAGAATGAGTAAGTCATAGAGAGAAAGCCAGTTAGCAGCACTCCTCTGGCTTCTGCAGCAGCTTCTGTCTCCTGGTCCTTCTTGCCCTGCTTGAATCCCTGCCCTGACTTTCTGTTGGGTGAGAGTTGTACACTGAAATAAACTTCTTCCTTCTCAACTTGTTTATGATCGTAGTGCTTTATCACAGCAATAGAAACCCTAAGACTTTCCCCATAGGGTAAATCCGGTCGTCCTTAATGTCACTCAACAATATTGTTTTTAGTAAACATTTTCACGTTTGTCCTATGACAGCAGATGTCTTTGGCTTCCCAGTGATACCTCAAGCATAAAAGAGATAATAAGTTTCAGAACAAATCTATTGAGGATACTATCAACTCCATCCTAAAGGTACAAGCTGTCCACCTTTCAACTCCCCTCCCTCAGGGACCTGACTTCCCAAGTTCTGTGGCTGCTGAATCTCAGGACACAGATAAAGCAATGATTCTGGGATCAAAGTGAGCTTAGCACATCACCTAATTGTATTCACAAATGCAGACATTTTATTTGACCTTCAGACTTTCAACTTCCAGGACTCCTCAAGGCTCTAAATTGTTGCATAACAGTCTATCCCACCTTTATTGTTAAATATGGTGAGTGCCACTCCTTCTGAAAGAAAATAAATATACACCATCTCGCCTACTGGAAAGCTGAAGCACTTCGAATGTGTGCATATTCATGTGTGTACAGATACACATGCACACGTGTCCAAGTGTGTATGCATGTGTGTGCATGTGTGTGCATGTGTGTGCATGTGTATGCATGTGTGTGCATGTGCATGTACATGTGAAAACCAGATGCCAAGCTCAGTTGTTCCTCAAGGACTAGCAACATTTTTAAAATTTTGAGACAAGGTCCCTCATTGGCTCGTAGCTCCTCAGGAAAGCTGTACTGACTAGTCAGCAAGCCCCAGGGATCCTCCTGCCTCCCCTCCCCAGCACTGGGATTATAGATGTGCACCACACATTGGGTTTGTCGTCGTTGTTGTTGTTTTAACATAGATGGTCCAGCTTGAGCTCAGGTCTTCATTGTTGCAAAGCTAGCACTTTATCAACTAAGCTAGTTCAGGAAAGTCACTCTGGAGACACAATGTCTGATCCAGGTATAGGTACCGGTCACCCTCACTCTCCAAAAGCCTGGTATTGGGTCCCACTGAACATTTCATAACTAGTAGTTTAGCATGAATGATATCAGGTAATAGAAGCATAATCTTCAGTTCCCCCTCTCCTCCCACTTCTACTCAGGACACCAAGGTAAAGAACTGTTCCCTTCACCAGAGATGGCTACCCCATGACTGCTGGGGCCAGTCAGATAGACAAGGATAGATTTAGAGGCTATTTGTATCCTGCAACTCTAAGCCACCTGTAAAACAGCAGGTGGTAGAGTCACACAGCACCAGTAAACACCAGGCTGTATTCCAGGCCCAAACTGCTTGATGATAGCTGTGACATAGTTTGGTCTCTTCCATGGGAGGGGACATTTGTGGGATGAAGTTGACATCTTTTCAAAGCATTAGAAGACTTCCGACTGGCCAGAGTCTGGATGGCCAGCTCTGCCTCCAGTGGGTACACAGCCGTCTAAATGGAGCAGGGGAAAATTATAGGGGAGAGGCAACAGCTGACTAAAAAAGAAATAGAAGAACTCACTTCTCCCTAGGTACAGTGTTGACACCCTTGCAGCCCCAGGTAGGAAGTGCATGGGTTCACAGTCAGCCACTGTCACATGAGAAGGCTGCCCACTATTAGCCCTAGCACAGAAAAGTTGCCGATGGCTGAGTGTGCTGCACATTGACAAGGAGGGAGATCTCCTTACAGCTTGCAAGTGCAACTCCTCATTGGAGCCTGCTTTGTGGGATTTTACATCCAGTCATAGGAACTTTGCAATACTCAAGTTCAGATCTCACTGAGAAGCTTCAACCTGTCTTTAATTCTCCCTCATAGTTTCTAACACTGACTTTCAGGTCTGTCCAATGGGGTATCCTGTTCTGCTATCCTGTTTCTTTGGATGGTAATGTCATGGAAACTGTAGGGCAATGGGGGGAGGGGGAGGAGGAGGAGAAAGAGAGGGAGGGAGGGGAAAGAGAGAGAGAGAGAGAGAGAGAGAGAGAGAGAGAGAGAGAGAGAATGAGAAACAACATTTGGTCTTATAAGTTACCTGTGAAAATTAATTCCCTTGTATAGCTAACAGCATTCCTTGAATGACATCAGTCAGAGTGTTGAGTGTCATCCTTCACCTTTATGCTTGGAGACACTGAGAGCTCCCAGGGGACTAATGGGTGCTAGGAGAGGGCTGTGCCTTGGGTCTTGCTCCTCTGACCACTGAGATCAAAGCTACAGATCAGACCCAGACTATGTCTAAAGCATAGCAGGACGTACTCCATACTGTCAGGTGCTCACCTGGCCTTATCCATGAGCTCAAAGTGGCTGAACCAGGAGGGTCAGGGAGTCCAGCCAGCTCTCTGAAGACAAGAGGCTGGAGGTTGGTCGGAAGGTGGCCAGGGTTATAATACTAGTGTTTGAGATGTTTGTGTGGGTGACTCATTCTTTTCCTTTCAGATATGCCAAAAAGAATTTCACCACTAGGAAAGCAGGGCCATTCCATATAAAGTCTGAGATGATTACCAGTGTCGCAGAGTGAGAGAGAACAAAGGAAGAAGCTAAGCAAGGTCACACTAAAGGACATAGAGATTGACAGAAAAACATTCAGTACAGTAAAAGCTTTGCCAGCCTCCCAGGGTCTCTCTGAATTGGATCTCTGGTTTATTCAATGTGTACCTGAGATGCTGAGTCATGTAGCGGATGTGTTCATGTCCAATGAAACTTTATGCATGCTGCACGGACATAGGTCTCTTCCAGACAGACAGCGAAGGATATTGTTAGATCTAATAGGACCTGGGATAGTCTCCCTGCAGACAATGCATCCACTGTCTGGGCTAACAGCCAAGATGGAGTGGTGACATTCTACCATGCTGGGAAACACTGTTAAACAGCCAACAAGAATAACAAAAGAAATGCACACTTTTACAGATACAAAAATTAAACATAAGACATTTCCACACCTTAACCCACTATGAAAAAATCAGTGCTTTTTTAGCTGTTACCATCTGTGTAAAGTCTTAGCCATATCAGAAGTTGGGGACAGACACCCTGAAGAAGCCACCCTTCCCATGGAGTAAGAGGTAGGATGAAGTCAGGGCTGGGATGCTTCCCGTTGGCAAGGTCCTTATCTATTTGTGGGTTATTTGTGGGCAAAGAAGTTCAGACATTTTGAAAAATATACCCCTTAAGGTTTATCTCTCTTAACCTCAATGTTTGGAGGGGAAAATGGCAGCAGCAGCAGCCAGAGCATCAAAACAGCCTGTGAAAGGGTTTTCCCAGGGTTTAAAAAGACTGTCATTAAGGAAAGTCTAACTTAACAGCTCAACAGCATGTGCTGTGTGTAGCCCAACAATGTCACCTGCATGTCACTGTTGACCAGGACAAAGAAAAGGGGTGTTCTCAGAGCCATTGTCAAATGAAACGAAATGGAAGGAGGAGCTGAGGCATTTATGAACGTACACTTGCCTCTCCAGAATATCTCGTAGGCTTGTAAAGAAGGCAAAGATGCTAACCCTGAAAAATTATTTACCTCATTGGTACCAGCATTAGTACATACCATTTGTCACTTCAGGGCAAATCACCTGAGTAGTTTTCAGAAGCTGAAGCACGGGTGTGGATTAGATGGCATTGTGTGTCTCAGGTTAGAATAAGATATCTTGCATGCACTTCCACTTCGACCTATGACATCAGCACATAGCATCTTTCTGACCTGATGCTTATCAGACTCCACCCAGTTCTTGCCTTTCAGGTTTACTTTCCATAAAGAGTAAACAAGGTACTATGGCATAGCGTTAGCAAGCTTCTTAAGGGTTGAGTGCTCCATACACAGAAAGTGCTGGGAACATGGAGCTTACATTGTTATGGTCACTATTACTATTATCTGCATTTTATGTTTTTATTGTATTATTTTATGTGTATGAGTGTTCTCCTGCATACGCATCTGTGCACCGAGTATGTACCTGGTGCCCATGGAGGACAGGGGAGGCACTGGATCTTCAGGAACTGGAGTACAAGCAGTTGTTTGCTGCCATGTGGTATTGGGACTTAAACCCAGGTCCTCTGAAAGTTCAAGTACTCTTAATCACTGAGCCATCTCTCTAACTCCCTACATTTTATTTCTGGACCCAGTCTTTTTTAATTTAACTAGTTTGTTAGAAAGGTGCAAGCCATGGTTTGCCTCACTACTAAATGTGGTAATATTTTCTCTAGATACAGGACACAAAGACATAAATGATTGTTTGGGGTCCCAAGAGGACTCCCCTAATTTACTCCACTTTTCTGTCCAAGGTCTTTCCAGATATTATTAATTCTTATCTACAAGGGGTGAAGACCAGACAACTGAAACTTTTTTATTTCAAAAAAAAAAAAAATCTAGGTGTCATACATCTGTGGGAATGTCTGCACACTCCTATCGTGGAGACTATTAGATGGACCTGCAAAAGAAATTTACAATACAGGAACTGGAAACAAGGCAAAGGATGAAGGAAAAAGGACCAATAAGAGCATCTGCTTATGAGTTGTTGGATTTGATGCTGTCAATTATGGTGGGATAGGGTTACCAACAACTTCCAAATGTGGACAACACTTGGTCAGTTGTCTATCTGTTTGTTAAGAGCTCAACTTCTGGTGGTATATACCCACATCCTCAAACGCATTTCAGCTCAACCACAGAGAAACCAATAGCTGACCACACTTAAGACTCATAGGCCAAAAAATATATTCTCAGGGTGCTGTCCAAAGTCTTCATTCCTGGCATTCTAATGGCTGCAGATCTTTATTTTTGGGACCACACACCCTGGAGGAGCTATGGAAAAATAACAGTTGATTCTGTCCTGTACTTTTGATGTCCCATACAGCCTGGAAGGCCTCTTCCAAATGCTGCTTTATAGATTGTTCTACACAATTCCTGCAATACCCACGAACACAAAACAAAGAAGCAAATATGTAAGCTCTTCTCCAGATGTGCTCCCAACACCCTCTCCCACCATCCCTCTGGACCTAAGAATGGGAAGGATTTATCTCTCCCTGCCTTTCCCCAGCCACTCAACTCTGCCATCCAAGACCAGAACAGTGCTTGATTTCAAAATCGCCTGTTCAGCTTCCAATTTCCCCAACAGGGACTGCTCTTCCTAGGTGCAGGTGGGGACCTTCTCAGGAACTGCTTGTCTCCCAAGAAGTATTGCCCCTTTCACAGTCCTTCCTGTATTTTACAGTCCATCCCTGACATTTTTGAGCCCTCCAAGCCCAGTGGGCATCTGAATCTGTTCCCCATTAGGCCAGATTCTCTCTCAGATCCCCATCCATTTGGCCGAACTCCACAGAGTCCAACTGCCTTCTCCTCTAAAACAAATGCCATCCCATCTGAGGCTCTGCGAGAGAAGACTCACTTCATAGAAGGGACACTCAGGCTGGGCCTTGGATCCCCTGGTCCAAGCCATTTTTATAACTATATCCCTGAAATGAGAAGGGAAAGGATTTGAATATTTTTTCAATATAGTAATCCTGTAGTTGGTTTAGGTTAATGACTCGAGCAAGAAGTTTCCCCTACTACAAGACACCAGGGCTAGATGTCACAGGTGCAAAGATCTCAAGCACAAGGCACTGAGAAGGAAATGCCAGGCACAAATGCAGGGCATAGAGCAAGTTGTAAAGTCTTCATCAATATAGTTTCATGGTGACTTTTAATGTTTATCAAATATGGAGAACCATAACTTCATTTCTTTTCACAAGATCTATGTAAATCTTCCTCTGGAAACCCTAACTTCCAGTGTAAAAGCTTTACCTCTGTCACGGGAAGGACAGCTTTAGGCCGCTGGAATAAGGGCGTCAGTGCTCCTGTGGCCAAGCAACAAGCCTTTGCATCTCGAGCACCCGTATCACAAGAAATCTTAAAGAATTCATTTACAGCTAAGTTTTTACTATGGCAAAAATCACAAGATTTCTTTTATACTGCAAACGCACTGAGTTCAGTGTCTCTTCCTTTAGTTGCAGATTAAAAAAAAAAAATCATCTAGTGGGTGACGACAAAGAGAAGGGTCATCAGACCACCGCCGTAGACAGTTACTGCACTAACCAAAACAAAGCTGCAGTGGCTACTGTTAGCACAAAAGATGCACAAGTGTGATAAACCTGGACCACTAGCCTGTTGGACTCTGCAGACATGCTCTGCCCACCCTGCCTGGGGCCCAGTGAAGCTACTGCATTGGGTATACCAGCTTTCCCACTTCATAGCCTAGTCTGTTAACACAAAAGAGTAACTTTGACTTCCAAGTCCTTGTCCTTTAACACTGTCTGAACAAGCCAATGCTTTCCCATGAAGACTTGTGGGGAAATGTGTAGTCAACTCAAAATTGTGTCCCTTTCCCCTACATATTAAACAATAGAAAATGACAATAACTTACACATTTCTCAAGTGAAGTATTTTTTTCCACTAACACTTCCTGGGAAAGAAGCAAAGCCATCGCAAGCCAGAGTTATCGAGTCCTTGATGAAGGCAGGTGAAGAAAGGATAAATTTAGGCTAGTTCGCAACTCTGAATTAGCTGAACACAGAGGTTCCTCCACTTGAAGACAAGAAATGGCCCTCCAGTATCTGAAGTAACTCTCTCTCTCCAACCCAGGGAGAAAAGTGAGCACCAATAAGGCTACCTGACCTAAGCCTTCCCCTTAGGCAGCGCGACATTACCTAACCTTGTGAAAACCAGAGAGCCCAGGACAAACAGAGCAGACCTGATGTCCTCTCAAAGCCCTTGCATTTTGATGGTGCTGTGGTTTTAGTATTGAGGGGGTGGTGGGGATCGTCTGAATCACATGCCAAGAGAGATGGCCTATTGGAATAACAGGAAATAAAACAGAGCTGCCATCAATGGGCACCGTGTTTTAAGTGGAGGGAGCTGGGGCCAGAGAAGCCTGGGGGAGTGAGCTTTCAGTTAACCCCACTTTGTATCTGATTTCATCACTTTGCCATCTGATCCTCCTGCTGGCCTCTGATGCATTCCCAGGGATGGGACAACTCACAGTAACCTCCAAGCCTAAGGACATTCCAGTGACAGATATATGGGGGCTGTTACTCCAAAGGCAAACAAGTCACTTGAAATGAGCAAGGAGCTGGTGATTTGCAGGGCAGTTGTGCTGACCTCAGAATAGGAGAAGGTGTCGCTTCTTACATGTTGGCTTGAATTACAAGCACCTCTGAAGAGCCAGAGAAATTCCCTCCCGCAATGCTACACCAGTGCACAGCGCTTGCAAAAGTTCATCTCTTGCTCTTCTCTTTCATGTTGCCAGGAGAGAGAGAGAGAGAGAGAGAGAGAGAGAGAGAGAGAGAGAGGAAAAACAAAAACAAATTTCTGATTCTGGGGCATCTTCCCTTGTTTGTCTCCTAGTTCCTCTGCAAGTTCCTTCAAGGGTTTTGCTTCTTTTTCTAGAACAATCTGGCCTTGTTAAACCACATTCATCCAACCCATTATCAAGAACAAGTGCCATTGCCTTCCACTGCTGGAGTTTATCACCTCCATTCTTACCTATAGACCCAGGCTCAGCTACCCACAAACAGGGAAAGAGCTGTCCCTTCCATCACCTAGGCTTTGTACGGCTTGTTGCCAGGAAGGAAATTCATAATTGCCTCCTGAAGTTATGAACCAGTTCTAAAGGGACTGCAAATCTATGGTGGCATCCTGAGACAGAGTGCTTGATGCTTCTCCAAACTCCTTGTAAGTTAGTGCCTTGGTCTTACACTCAGAAGAAAGAACACTGAGATACTACACTGAGAGGTAACTCTCCCAGAGAAATCATGTACTCAAACGAGGACCAGAAAGAACCCTGAGGAATTAAATGGTGAAGGCATGTACCAAACCAGCTGTAGCAGTAACATGAAGAAGGAAACAATTTTAACGAATAAAACAAAATTCAAAGGAGGAAAAATGTAGTTTCAAAAGAAAGAAAGAAAAATCCACAGAAAGCATTTCATCCGTCTAATAAAGGATTTTAGTGTGGTCAATAGTCTTCAAACCCAACTGATCAAAATGAAGAGGAAAGACTCATAAGAACCTATGGCCTGTGTGGATGCAAGCCAATGAATCATTTTGCAGACATGTCTGCTGAGGGGAAAGAAGTGTTTGGGGTGTAGAGGTTACAATATGCTCAGCTTCTTGCTGACCTCCACAGGAATTTATTCTGATGATGCCAACCCTCCCACATATCCTCTAGTAAGGTGGATATAGGGCATAAAACCCCACCATTCTTCTGTGATTAGTCTGTGCTCACATCATGAATATCCTCCAGAAAGCAAGCCAGGAATGCAGAGGACCCTCGGAAAGTCTTTCCTACCTACTTCCCCAGGGCTTCTGAGGGCCTTCAGAGCAGCTGGCCAACGCAAGGGTTGTTGAGACAGGTGGGCTCAGGTAACCTGGAGGGTTCAGAGAGTCTCCAGCTCTGCCTTGGCCAAGAAATATTCTTTACATCCATAAATCTGTGGGATCTGTGCCTGGTACATGCCACTGTTTTAGAGCTGATAAATAAGAGGAAAATAATATCTGCACACAAGAGGCTGAATTAACCACACTGGCTGCAGAGTCAGGGGACAAAAATGCCCTACAAAACTCTGAAAAAGAGATTAATGTTCTTAACTAAGAAACAAAACATATACACTCTCTCTCTCCAAAATAAATGTTTCTTAGGGAAAAAGAGAGAATATTTTGCTAGGTTTGGCTTTCTATTTATTTATTTATTTATTTATTTTTGATAATCGAGCAAAATACAAAATAAATGTGACCATGAAGATAGTGGGAAAAATACTTTATGAGAGGGATAATTAGGTCTCTGGCTCCCAAGCTCCAGTGAGAACTAGTGTAAACTTTCTGCCCACAGACTAAGTAGGGTCTATTGTAAACGGCTCAAAGAGGCCAAGCATGGTGGTGGACACCTCTGTAATCCCAGCTACTTGGGAAACTGAGACAGGAGAATAAGTTCAAAGTCACTCTGGGCTACAACAGTGAGTCCTTCTTTCAAAATGTGAGCATATAAAAAAGGGGGGTGGATATAGCTTAGTGGTAGGGCACCAACCTAGAAGAAGTTTAATATCCAATATGGGGCAGTGTTGGAAAGGCTCAGAGAAAAAGGCTTTCAAAGATGGTCGTCTGGGTCACTCGATGTAAATACCTACAACAGCTAAGGAAACGTCTTGCTTCAATTTTAAGTAATGATGCTTCATTTTCCTCCTGTGCCTACCATCTCATTAAGTCTGTGTGAAATGCACAATTACCACACTATGCAGGTGAGCTGACTTCGCTGGTATGTGCATGAAAGTCTCACATTAATTGCCTATGGAGGACCCCCAGAGCAAGAACAGGGCATACCCATCTTGTACACCCCACTCCTAGTGCAATGCATATAACCGGGTGCACATTCCAAAGAGGATCTCCAGATCTTAGGAAAACATCCTGTTTCTGTCAACCTCCATTCCTGAAAAGAGAGAGTAGCTAGACACTACATACCATTGTCTCTGGCCAATGCAGTCAGTCAGATACCAGCATCTGCCCAGTTACTTACCTGACTCAGCCAATCTCAAACACCAACGTCATCCCCTGATTCCTACTTTACTAATATAGCCTGAGAGATATTTCTAGTATACTAATGATGATGCCTTCATTTATAGTCAAAACAAGACCCTGTTTTATTTATATACCTTACCCTTTGCTTTCAGACCAGAGTATTATTTTCAGTGGTAATTCTCCAGCCTCCTAACTAAATTCCAGGTAAGGCTGCGAAGGAGTGTATCAAGACTACCTCCTCCTGTAGGCAAAGTCCTAAAGCATAAGTACTGAGAGCTTAGTAGCAGGCAGAAGTATTGAGAACTTAGTAGTAGTACCCAGAAATAGTGAATGGAACTAACTTGAGAGTTTTGAAGCAGAGGCAGGAGGAAGGGAGGGAGAAGACACAGGCTGCACAGAAGGGGGCTCTGGTTGTCCCACGTGCATCTCAGGCCAACAATCAGCACAGGCTATGGTCTAAAACCCAAGGCTGAGGGATATAGACCATCAGACTTTCCTGCCTTAATGGACTCCTCTCCAAATGGCTTCCTAGGCAGCCACACTGAGTTGGAGGGACACTGGAGTCTGTTCTGTGTCTCAGCCATGATACCTATCAGCTGATCAGCTGAAAAACACCATATTTTGGTCTGTTCCACTCATACCAATCATAAGAATTCAATCACTCTTTGGGGAGACTTTCAAAATGCAATTGCATGTCACTTTGCCCACAGAGAACTGTTATGAGAAAGGCATTATGTGGTTTCCATCACTATGCCAACATCAGAGTTTATTAGTCAAGTTTCTCCTTGCTGTGATAAAATACCTGACAAAGGTGACTTCAAGAATGGAGGGCTTATTTAGTTCAGGGTTTGAAGGCTTATAGACCATCACCATAGGACAATGCTGGACCTTCACTCAGGAGGCAGTGATGACTGCTGACACTCAGTCAGCTGTCTTCCAAGTCTCTTTTACTTACCCTAGGACCCCACCCATGTAGTGCCACCCATATTCAGAATGGGTTTTCCCTCCTCAGTTAAACCATTTAATGGACAACCACCCAGATACACCAGACAGGCACCTCTCTTTTTTATATGTTTGCATTTTGAAAGAAGAACTCACTGTTGTAACCCAGAGTGACTTTGAACTTATTCTCCTGGTGTCTCCTAGAGGATTTGAAGCAGTGTCAAGAGTAGCCATTAAACCTCCCAAACTGCCTGCTAAGCCCCTCCTTTCTGTGGCACAGTAATACCCCCCTCTGAACCAACAGCTGAGCTGAGCCCTCATGGTGGACCACTGCTGACAACTGGTTAGATCTTTGAATTCAAATACTTGAAAGTTATTTTTGGACACTGTAACATGGGAGGAGAGGCTGTGTTAAATAAAGGGTGCATCTGGAGCCTCTGTGAATGGGCCAGGAGAGGAACACTGAACATCCAAAGCAGGGCAGAGGCAGACTCACAAATGAACAGTAGAAGGAACATTCAGGTGTTGCAGATGATTGAGGGGATAACGTTCACACAATATACATTTCGTGGGACCACAGAGACCCAGCAGCATCCTCAAGTGCTGAGGTAAAGAAAAGCATTCCTATGGCTAAGTCCTTTGCTGTTCCCCACAAGGAAAGTGACTGGAGGTATATAACTCCTGTTTCCCACCACACCATTCTGTGAAGCCCAGTGCAGCAGCAGCAGTGTCTTAGAGGTCACACAGAATATGACTTCAGAACGCCCTCCTAAGAGCACACGTGTCTATGGCGAAACAACTTAAAATTAGCAAAGTCAATATTTAACTTGGACCTGGTCTGGGAGTGTGGAATTTTCCGCGGAGAATCAGAGCTGTCACCAGAAGCTGGTGAATTGGAACAACAGCCCTGGCTCCTGAATTTCGAGAAGACAGAATGGCTGGGAGTGGTTCATAGCAAGAATGGTGATGGTTTGCCAGCCAAGGCCTTGAGCCAAGACCTTGCTAGACAATCATTCCAAAGAGGTCGCCCTACTGATGTTTTTCTCTCCCACTTTTACTAAACTTGGACCCAACCTTGCAACCCTGCCTCTGTCCCAGGCTGCCCTTGTCCACAGTCATACTGTGACTCCTCTATTGCTCATGCACTACCTGGAGCAGTGCATAGTGGAACACAGCTGCAGTTTCGGCATTTAGAAGGCTGAGACAGAAACATCACAAGTTCAAGGTCAGGTCCTGTTTCAAAACCTAATGAAGGTAAGAGATGAGCTTTCAGATGATTATACAAGCTTCCAGGACCAGACTTTAATGTTCTCTAACAGTGTGAGGCAGGACAGCATGGTAAAGACTCATGGACCATGATGAGGAAGAAACTAGACCCCTAAAGAGAGGACCAAATCCATCACCCTCCTTCCTCAGTCCATCTGGACACTTTTGGTCTCATTGACTCTACTTTCTCTCTCCCCCTGTGTGGATTTAGGTTTGTCGCTCTTTTTCTAGTTCCTTGAGGTGTACAACTAGGTTGTCCAGTAAGGATAACATTAAGAGATTTCTTTGTTTGCATTTTCTAAGTATGCATGTTTTACCTGTGAGTATGTCTGTGCACTGTGGGTGTGCCTGGTACCCACAGAGGCCAGAAGAGGGTGCCAGATTTCCTTTGTGTGCTGGGAACAGAACCCCAGTCCATTGCAAAGGTAGTAAGTGCTCTTAACCATCAAGCCATCTCTCCAGCCCTGCTCTCTGTTTTGTTTGTTTGTTTGTTTGGGGTTTTTTTTGTTTGTTTTTTGGTTTTTTGGTTTTTCGAGACAGGGTTTCTCTGTGTAGCCCTGGCTGTCCTGGAACTCACTCTGTAGACCAGGCTGGCCTCGAACTCAGAAATCCGCCTGCCTATGCCTCCCAAGTGCTGGAATTAAAGGTGTGCACCACCACCGCCCGGCCTGCTCTCTGTTTTTAAATGGATATGTCTTCACAGCTACCTATTTTCCTTTGGGCACTGTGTTTGCTGCATTCTTTGATGTGTTCTGCTGACATCTTTCTCTCAGTCATTACAAAACCACGATAGATTGAGGGGAATCACAGACTACTAGAGGCAATACAAATGATCTCCAGACTTGAGTTTCTTTTCCCAATCCAGGATAAATGAATCTACCTGCAAGTTAGTTATTTGGCTTGAAAGAGAAGAAATATGCTGAGCAGATTTGGCCGAAAAGAGATACACTCTATGGCTTTGCCTGAGATCTTGTAGTACATGGGGTAGACCCGTGTGATGCATGGTAGAGACTCAAAAGAGTTTATGACTATGGATACCATTTCCAGGGCTGGAGAACATGCTTTATAGTATTGTGAGTTGAATGCGAAATGACCCCCAGAAGCACCTATGTTTAAACACTTAGTCCCTAGCCAGTGTCAGAAGATCAGGAGTCCTAGGAGGTGAGACCTTGTTTGAAGAAGTGAGGTAATGGGAACTGACCTTAAGTGAGACTTCATTTCCTGTCTGCTTTCAGCTTCTTGATCATCCTACGGTAAGCAAGCATCCTGATGCTCCCACCAGCTCCTGGGAGCCCTTCCCACTCCTAGGTCTTCCTCGACATGATGGCCTACACCCCACACCATGAGCAAAAATAAACCCTTCCTCCCATAAGTTGCTCCTTTTGTCGTATTTGGTGATTGACAAGAAAACAGCAAGAACTGGACCAGCTGCCCTGGAGCCATTTCTCATTCTTACTTCTTGACATTGGGCAAACATCAAAGTACCACAGCATCTTTCAAGACTGCCTTCCCATGCTACTTTGCCTCCTCTACCAGCTGGTGTATGAAAAACCAGTCTCACTGCAGAGGACTGCTCCTCACCTCTGAGATTTGGGTAATTTAGCAGGTGGCCATGAACTGGCCTACTACAATTACAAAAACCCCTCACAGTCCTGCCCAATGCCAGAAACATCCCAGGTGATCTGAGTCAATACCAGTGTTGCTGCTTCCTTCCGGGTCTGGCTTGTTTTGGAATGCTGTTCTGCATCAGTAAACATCTGCCATGTCTCCTCCAAGAGGTGGTCCATTTCAATGGCGGGTAAAGTGATTCCTGTTTATGAGTGCAGTTGCAAAGAGTCTCAGAACCACTTGGCATGAAAGGCATCTCATGATACATCATCCATTATTTCTAACAATAGTTACAGAGAGGGGAGGGCTGCCCCTCACACACATATACTTTGAATAGGCAACAGCTTCTTCTGCTGGGGCGCCCTGCTTCTATCCAGTTGATTAATGTGCAGCTGAGAATGTCTCTTTAATGGAGAAATAAATCTTGAGTTATTTATTGGAATGTGTGTTTGATCAGAAAGAGACATCCCCCACCCCAAAGTGAGACTGAACAACTCCACATTTAGCTCCCTTAGAACAATGAGTCCTGGCACACCAGAGAGGATTTTGTATTTTATTCAGGCACGTAGCTATTGTGGTCATTATGGGCTGCTAAGCCCAGTTGATTGTGAAAATCAGGTTCTTGCCTGAAGAATGCTGGCCAAGAAAATATTGCTTAAACTTGGCACCTTACCATGAATCAAAAGCTATCGCTTGCTTAATCGAGTATCATATGTTGATAATTCTTTTCTGGTAGAGGTATAAAATCATTTCCCAGTGTTATTAAAATTGTCTTACAGATGAGGGCACTGAAGTCGGGAGAATTCAAGTCATTCCTCTGCCTCCTGTTGGGGTCTAGGTGAAGCTAAGAAATGAGATGCTTCCAGCCTCCTTCCCAACTGGTTCTTCTCACTTAAAGAGTTTCGCTCCAGGAAAGCAGCTCCTCTGAAGGAATGCTCAGGCTTGGATCCATTCACATTTTCATTATAACATAGCAAGGGGAAAAGAAATAAAAACAAAACACATATATTAACAAAATATAGGCAGATAAAGCCTTGCGTGAAATGAGACTGATACTAGTTTGCAGGAATTTTCTTTTTACATTTTTTGTGGTTTTTGTTTTATTTTTGAAATACTGTGTAGTCCAAGCTGGCCTTCAATTCACAGCACCTCTCCTGCTTCAGCCTCCCAAGTTCTTGGATGGTAGGTCCACATTCCAAAGCTGAAGACACCTTCTTCTATAAGAGACTAAGCCCTTTGAACTCATAGCTGGTCCTAACTGCAAATGTCTCGCCTTCTGATTTTACAAACTTCTAATCAGCATCATTTCTTTAAAGCACAATGGCACATAGTTTCCCAAATAAAGTTAAAAAGCCTTCTTCTGAAGTCCTGCCAAAGCAAAAATAGACATCGAGGTTTTAAAGTTTGTCACATAATTGAAGGCTGATATATTCCTGTCCTTCACAAACGCACGGGAAGGCACTAAGAGAAATATGCTGTGCAATGAGCAAATGCTTCACTTCCCTTTTGCCTTTTCTTATCAACTCTATCTCTTACCCTCACCCATATTTCTGAAAGCTACAATTAAGAGAGTTCTCAGGAAGCAGCATGGGTTCCCACCAGAATATATACCATGTAATTGCTCAGCAAACCCTCAAGGGTAAATAATGAGGTGTCAGCCCCTGACATTAGGAGAAGGTTGACTATAAAGTAACAACTTTACTCACAGTTCAGAATGGCAGCACAGAGGCTGTGTGTTCCTATCCATTCAGGGGTAGGATGGGTGTCACACACGTACATTCCTTACTGCATTCTGTAGACAGGGAGGCAGCTAAGGCCAGGGAGAAAGGGAGGGATTAACCTACAGAGAGCCAGGTTTGAACACAGGCCCCACTGGTTCAAAACAGCTGTGTGACCCTGGACTTGGCTGTCTCCTTTGTGTCTTCGGAATGCTGAAGAATAACAGATGTCTTTGAAGATCTGCTAAGACTCCCAACTCCAAAGCAGAAAGTCAAAGCTTCATTGTTCCCCGGAGGCAAAAGCTGCATGCCTCCCTTAGGGGTACATCCTCCCTGAAACCCATTTACTATCTCTTTCCAGGTGCCTACAAACTACTGCCTTCTCTCTCCTTGAATTATTTTACCTACATTGGCAAGATCTACATCCCCCACAGCGTGCATCAGCCATTAAGGCTATAGACAGTGTCCCTGACAATGGTGCCCTTAGGTTTAGGGACATCTCCATGTTCTGGTATCAGAGCCTTAGGGGCTCTGTGCTATTGGGCCAGTTGTTCTTCATACATGGCCAAACATCTGATCCCCAGCCAAAATCAAGTACTAACAACCAAAAGTATAACCACTCCATCCTCTTGAGGCTCTAAGTCATAACCAAAGAAAGTAGGGCAATTCAGAGGTTCTCCTTGGAAGGCAGACTTGTGCCTTCTACTGCTTCTACATGAGACTTTGATCTGGTGTCTCATTCTCCTCAACCTGCATTCCCAAACCTCAAACACTACTGGATGTTTCTCCTGACACAGTACCACATAAGTCCTCCAGCATCTTGTGCCCAGGGCTGACTCCAGCCCTCCAAGAGACAAAATCTCACAAGTCCTTATCCTCACTAGTGTCTCACACATACTAGACATTACATGACTGTCTTGTGAATGAATACAGACATGAATGAGACTTAGGCATACATTTAATTATGAAAATGGGGAGATGAGGTATCCTGAAGATAGTATAAAACCACTCAGAAGAATATAACAGATGCTCTGGTAAGAAAAAAAAATTCCATATATGATTTTCCTAGAAAGATTAGCAAATGCTCTAAGTTGAACAAACAATTCATGTCCTATAAGTGGGGGAGGGGTGAAGAAAAGAACAGAACAATGGGGTCTGGGAATCCTTGATTGATGGGATTTATGGCAAACCCACAGTTATCATCTGCTTTGGGGAAGCATAAATAAAAACATGTTGTTCGCAGTCCAAAGGACTCACGTTCATTATCCCAAGGTAGCTCATTTCCACCTGTCTTGCTCATCTGCCGTCACTGTCCATGCAGCACCTCTGTGGTGAGCATGAGTGTGTCTGTCTCACTGTACGACGGTTTGAAGCGAAGTAGCATGTGCTTTTCTTCTTCCCTTTTTCAAGTAGGATATATTTTCCCCCAGAGTCAGCCACATTCCTCCCATTACTCCTTCTCTTGGACTCTCACTCAAACTGATGACATCATTTGAAAGTTCTCACTAGTCTAGTCATGAGGCAACAGCAGTCTGGGTTTGTCTACACTCCAGTCTGTCTATGTCCCTCTGCTGCACACCTCTGTAACAGTGGGCGCTTACAGGCAGAAGCCACTCCATGTGCTATTATGATGAGTCCACTCCACTCCTAAATAAAAAAGGCTTCTGAAAGACAAAAACACATAAAAAAATTTTTACTTCATCAAGTTAAGCTAAGTAGAATCAGCTCTTTGAAGAAGAATAAATACATGGAATAAAAGGGTTGGGGGTAATGGCTTTGGTGATTATGTGAAAGAACAGAAAACACTTACATCATGAATAAAGCTGTGTGATGGGCGTACAACAGTTCATTTCCCTGTTCCATTTAGACTTATAATGTCAGAATGTCTCCAGAGAAGAAGAAGACAAAACCATTAAGCAATGCTAACAAAATTTGTGTTAAAAAGCAAAAATCACAGACATGGTAAAGTCTCTCACATTCTGTCCAGAGTACTCCTATCCTGGCATCAGCTCAGGCTCCTGGGCTAGCAGTGAGCAATGCTTCCGGGGACTTCCTTCCAAGGCTGGTGTGGATGCTTGTAGTGCATGTTGTAAGCCAGTGCAGAAATCGATGATGGCTGTTCTCCAAGCCACACAGCTAGGAGACAGATGGTAGGCCAGAGAGAGGTGGCAGAGCCCTGTAGTGGCATCAAGCAAGACAGAACCTCAGGGCTGTCTTCATTCTGCCAGTCTGAGTTTTGTGCCCCTGAAAGAATACCTGGTGCCAGAACCAGACCATGCCCTGCAGTCTCCAGAATGGATACGTACTGTTCACATGCAGAACCAACTGAGACTCACCTTTAGCATCCCCTCCAAAGGAGTTACCCATTTGCGGTGCCTCAGAAATATTCTGATCAGTGTGATCCACCCTAACCTATGACAGCCAAAAATGACAGCTAACACTAGCTAAGGAAGTAGAGCTAACACGGACTTCTTGTCACCCACAATTAATTTGTATCTGGGAGCCAACTGTCAGATAATATCCCAGAAATATTAATGTGAATCTTCTCTTTCTTTTTAGTCTGGTCTTTCTACCTAAGCCTGCGCAAGGCTCTCAGCTCCTATCATTTAGGAGAAGACAGAGAATGAAGTAGAGTTTGGTCAGCATACCTGTCTGTGGTGTGGTTTAGCACCTTGTTTTCTTTGAGGGGAGGTTTCGAGGGGAAAAGGAGAAACTGAGAGACCCTTGCCGTAGTTATGCCAGAATTAAAGCAGTGATTGAAACCCAACCGATTCCACCTAGGCTGTGCATCAAAGGGTGCCTGACCAGGTGTGCAAAGGTAGAGACAGCCCTGAGCTCAGAGCACCCCACTCCAGTTACTCTCACACTGACCCCCTCTTTTGGAAAGCTGACATCCCCGACTGAGGCATGCATCCCATCTTCCTCTCTAGGGCCACTTTGGCCATCTGCACAGGGGTGACACAATGCTGCCTCTTCATGAATAAACATGGTCCCACCTAAGGCAGACCAAGTCTCTTTCCTTTTATGCTTTCCGTACAGCTGCCATTAAATAATCTAACAATCTATATACTGCCTACAACTCCCGTTCCAGAGACTCTGACCCCCTCTTCTGTCCTCCAAGGGTACTTACACACATGTCCACACACACACACACACACACACACACACACACACACACACACCTCTTTTTAAAAACACAATTAAAAATTTTCTGTGAAGAAACACTGAGGAGGGGGAAGAGCGCTAATCACACAAATACAGCTTCACCTGGGCCTCTTGAAAAGTGAGTCAGAGTGATCTCAAAGAGAATAAATGTGAATAACCTATACTTCTGGGTTTTGTGTGACAGTAATCACTATCACGTGGCCACTAACCGCAAAGTGGAACTTTTTAATAAAGATATGTTGATATATTTATTAAATGGACTGGGTGAATTTATCAAAAGATAAATCTTGGACACATAGTAAGCATCAAATTAGCCCCAAGAGAAAATCAGGCATGAAAACTCTGAAGAGATACTAAAACAGATGTGGAAACAGACGGATGTTGATGAGAGCCAATAGTGATATGAACACTGAATGTTGGAGAAATATATAAAGCATCAGGCTTAGCATGCGTCTACACACTAGTCATGGGCACTAAAGCCAACCCTCGTCGTGCTGCCTCTGGCTCATGGGTGCCATAAAGTGCCTGTAATATGTCTTCTGTCCTTGATGTCACTAGCAGAGTTCTTAAAGCCCAGATGCTGTGTTGGTGGTGTAGAAATACCAAGAGAGTTAAATAGTTAGGAGAGAGAGAGAGAGAGAGAGAGAGAGAGAGAGAGAGAGAAAGAGAGAGAGAGAGAGGCAGAAGGGGGACACGCAATGCTTAACAGTGCACTGAAAAGCACACTACTCAGAACTCTGCAGAGAGTGCAGAATAGAAGTCCCTTCTGTGCCCCAAACATGCAACTCAGTCTCACTGCAGCCTTTGTTACTACTTTACACTTCTAACGCTGCCTTTGATGTTTGTTTCAAATGCATTTTTATTCGATGAAAATGTTGTGCGAAGGGGGGTGGGGGGCGATTTGTCCTGGTCCTTTAATCCTTCTGTCTGGCCTGGATCTTGAACTCCCAGGGATGGGCAGTGGCACAACTGAACAAATATTTCAGAACACTCCTTAGAGTACCAAGGAATGGGGGGAGATTTTCGGTGAACCTGACACAGTCCCCACCCACCATATACATTATGATAAAATCACTATGGTCAGGTAGGCACAGAGAGAAACTTTAAAAATGTTTCAAAGCTGAACAGCACAGCGTCATCAGGTTGTAGAGGGCTTGGGGAAGAGGTGGCCACTAATTGAAAGCAGATTGTTCTAGTCCATGATTATGTCTGCTCCAAAGACATGTGTGCGTTATCCGGGTTTTGCTCATCTACAACACCTTCCCTTCATGTGCCAAAGGCCCATGGCTTGTCTTGTGGTGCTGCAACCCATAACCAGCTCTGCCACCTCCCTACAGCTGTCACTGGATAGCTATGCTTCACCACTGTCGTGACAATTCACTCTCCAAGAAAGACCAGCAAGTACCAAATTGATCATTTTCCCCATAGCTTTATGCTTTAATAACATTTTTTTTAAAGTGTTGCCCTAACACAGGACCTCGATGTATCCATTTAAATCCCCCTTCACTAAGGGGTTTCACGATTACCAGTTTGAATTAAGAGCACTCTTTGTCTAAGCCAGCTCCGGGAATGATTGCTTTCTTCAGCTCCTGGACATCTCTCTTCTTCTTTGTTCATTGCAACAGAAGAATCTGTCACAGCAGAAGAATCCAAAGCCTTAGCCTGCAGGGTAATCATTCCCAGGGAGGCAAAGATGCAGGTGGTTTACATTGCTGATAATTTACCAGAACTACAGAGGACTTGACCTATGTGATTGGAACAGAGTCTCGAAGCCACAGAAGATGAAGAATCAAAGTCACGGACATCCAAAAGTAGGTGCCAGAGAAGTCATGTTAGAGGCTATTCTGCCCCTGACTCATCTTAGAGGACTGGGGTGGATGTGCAGTTTTGTCCAGCTTCCAAGGAGAATCCGGCAGATACACCACAGCTGTGGGTTTGGCGGCCACATGAGGTCTCCTGTGATGGAGGTGAGCTGAAAGTTAGAGGATCACTCCTTCCGGGAATTTGGGGCAGTGCCATTGGGCTGCCTCATCGGCCTGTTGTTTAGGAACTAGTACTGGCAAGGCCATCAGGATGTCCATCAACTAACTGCAGGAATGCTTTAATGCTGTCAAATATTACAATTATCTGGAGCTCAGCTGCCTTACTTTTAAACTAATTATTTGTGCGGCATTTGAGTGTGAATCTGTCTGCGTGGGTACATGAATGCCACAGAGTGTGTGAAGAGGTCAGAGGACAACTTGAAGGAGTGAGTTCTGGCCCTCTACTGTGTAGGGAGAATTGAACTCAGGTCATCAGGCTTAGCAACAAATATCTTTACCTATGAACCTGTCTCACCAGCCCAGGAGTGCCAACTTTTAAAACTGTGGGTCCTGACCCTGTAGGGGGTTAAAATAAAATAAATGTGGGGATTCCCCTACCCACCCCTCTCTCTCTCTCTCTCTCTCTCTCTCTCTCTCTCTCTCTCTCACACACACACACACACACACACACACCAGTGACAATGAAGGTCTTCAAATGTAAAATTTCAAACTCAAACATACAAGGTACCCAAGTTGCTCCTGGCAGCATTCTCCCATGATGCAGCACCTCACTGCAGCCTTGGTTCTGAACACAATGTATGTACACTTGGCATCACTTGAGCCAACCCCCATGCAGGGTGAATGGTTTACTGCCTGAAACATCTCAGCTTAGACTCTAGATGACTCTGTGTTATGAATTCTAGTTTCTTTTTTCTCCACATACAAGGGGTTGTTTGTTTGCTATTGATGTTTGCTTTTTCTTTTGTAAAAACATAATTGTTTAGCTATGGCAGGAAAACAATATTTTTCCACATTTTTCTACCATATTCCTTAGCATGAAAGTATTAACTTAATATGGTTTGGGGAATATATTGTGTTATAATGTTTAATTTTAAAAATTGATGTTTGAGCCACTAACTCAAACTCCATTTAAACAAAAATTAAGTAAAATTTAGCTTGGAATTAAGATGGAATTTCAAACAATTTTGTAATGGTCCTAAGTACTTTTGCCATTTGAAGTATACAAGGCTATCATGGAATAACTACAAAAACATTGACAGTACTCTGTATCCATCTTTATCAAATATTCAGCTGAGAGAGAGAGAGAGAGAGAGAGAGAGAGAGAGAGAGAGAGTAGTGCAGAGAACCACTTTCAGAAGTCAGTTTTCTCATTCCACCAATTTCCTTAGAGTTTACCTACCCACTAGGGGATTGAACTTAATTGTCTTGGAAAATGCCTTTACCTGCTGAGCCATTTAACTAACCCTCTCTATATAAAAATAAACAAACACATCCATCTCCTTAGTATAGAAATGTACTTACGTTATTTTCTTAGTCATTTTTCTATTCCTATGAAGATATACCATAACCAAGGCAACTCTTAGAAAACAAAGCATTTAATTGGGAGTTTGCTTACAGTTTCAGAGGGTGAGACCATTGCCATCCTATAGGAAAGCAGACAGGATTGATGCTGGAACAGTCAAGCTAAGAGCTCTTTATCCTGATCCATAGGCAGCAGTCAGAAAGAGAAGGGGTGTGTGTGTATGGGGGGGGGGGTGATGTGGTCTTTTAAAACCTCAAAGCCCATGCCCAT
This sequence comes from Rhabdomys pumilio, assembly GCA_030674055.1. Classification (NCBI taxonomy): domain Eukaryota; kingdom Metazoa; phylum Chordata; class Mammalia; order Rodentia; family Muridae; genus Rhabdomys; species Rhabdomys pumilio. The sequence continues at coordinate 202,382,565 of JANHMN010000001.1, read as the reverse complement.
GACACACCCCCTCCAACAAGACCACACCTTCTAATCCTTTTCAAACAAGTCCACTAACTGGAGACCAAGCATTCAAATACATGAGTCTATGGGGGCCATTCTCATTCAAACTACCATTGTCTTTAAATAGTAAGATTACATACATACCAAATATTTTTTAAAATAAATTTTTCTTATGGTTTATTATTAGTAGCAAAAGTTTGGCTTGCATGGCTGGCTATTTTATACATCTGCATACCTGATATCATGTAAAATTTTCTCTGGAGTCGTAAATCGTTGGCATTCTAGCATGAGGACCCAAGTTCAGTCCCTAGCATCCACACAGGAAATCTGAGTGTATCAGAGTGCACCAGTGTTGGGCTGAAAAGATGGAGAGAAAGGATCACTGGGGCTAGCTAATTTGCCGGTCTCCCTGAATTAGTGAGCTCCAGGTTCAGTGAGAGACTCTCAAACTAAATAACTAGAAAATTATTGTGAACTCCCCTGACAGTGGTCTCAGGCCTCCAAAGGCACACATGTGGGCGTGGGAAGCTACACTTTTACACACTGATTCTTGGGAATAGAGGGTCAGGAACAGAACACAGTTAAGAGGCTCTTGTATATAGAACACTCTGAGTACCTATCCCGATTTAGTACTGTAACACCCATCTTCACTGACATCTGAATTATCAAAGATTCCATGGCCTTCTACACCTTCACATGGCCCACTCCTAACTGTACTGAAAAAGGAACTGTGAACTGGTCCAGGAGACATCGATTTTCCATCACCTTGTGAGGCCTCTGCTGTGTCTCCCAATCCATGTTTCAAGTAAAGCAAAGGACACTCACTGAGTCACACACGTTTATGAAGAGGTGGAATTAGCCCTGAGTTCAGCTCCAGGCAACTTGACTAAATTTCTACATAATAAAAACCAGCCTTGGGAAAGATTTAAAAAAAAATGAAAAAGTCACAACTGTTGGTCTATTCTGAGGGTGGCAGTTAATTAGAACCTGTTTTTACTAAGCTGCTTTGTACTCAGAGAGGAGAGGACCTCTCAGTTTCAATGAGCCTGCTGCTTCCTGTGATAATGTAAAGCAAATCAATGATGCAGATGAGGCTGGTGCCTGGGATGAAGGAATCCTTCCACTGTGCTTGGGGAATCCAGGGACACACTCTATGCTCAGGAGAGCAGCACAGAGGCTTTAAGAATGTGGTAGGAAATGAGACAATTCCCATGCAGAAAAATCCAGAGCCTTTCCTCCTAGTCTCATTAATTCTACAAGTTTCTCCCAGTTGACAATGGCTGTGCCCCAGGACACCCTGAGGAGTGTCTCTCCCAGGTCTTTATGGAAAGCACCACCTGGAAGAGGGGGGGTGACAACCTGAGGATTTGCCAAGAGGGAGGGGCTGCAGAACCTTTCACATTTTTGAATTGCAACTGTTTTCTGTCATCGTAAAGAAAGAGGTAATCATTTCTTTCCAGCAATCCACCACCCCCTCTGTCTCCCGCACTGACTATTATGAAATTGCCAAAGACCACACACTTGGCTTTCTCTGTTTTCACAGTTTTTTAAAACCAGCATCAAAAGGCAAAGGGGGCAGGAGTCGAGGGTTCCTTTTCCAGCAAGGCATCTGAAGTGGAATTCCTTCAAGAGAATGCTATTCTCTTCTGGCTACTTTCCATAAGTTCCATCTTCTCATTAAGTGTTTATCATCTCGAGTAAAGAAAATGGAGTCCAAAAAAAAAAAAAAAAAAAAAAATCTCAAACTATGTCCAACTGGGAAAGTGCCATAGAACCCTGAGTCTCATGCTATTGAATATTCTGGAAGCGAATTTTAAAGACTAAAAAAAATTTAGCTCATAATATAAAAGGTTCAAATTTATGATAACATTTATCTCCATGTTAATAAGGAATTCGCAAACAAAGATGATTATCCAGGCCTCTACAGATGCTCTGCCTGCCGTGAATCAATCAGGCAAGGTACTGGTGATACAAGGCAGTTGGGTTTTGGCAGAGTTGGCCCACTGTAAGGTGTTTCTTTTTTATGTTAAATTATGTTGAGAGAGTTTTGAAACGCATACCATCTGAGTCACAGACCCTGGCTCAGGGACAGGAATTCAGCACAAACAGTTTTTAGCAGCACATCAGTGATGTAAAGTTTGTTTTCAAGGGAAAATAAAACACACGTCTCACATCCAAAACCAGCTCGACCCATGAAGCAGGAAAGAAAATGCCACTGGGCACAAAGTCGGGAGTCGCCACAGAACCCTGCCCTGTTCTAGGCCCCAGGCCCTCTAACGTGCAGTCCCTATCTGCCTTGTACCCACACCCCAAATATGCACCTCACTCTGTGCCACCAATTCCCTCAAGCTTTGGGGGCTCAAGGTGTGAGTCACCACACATACCACATCATTATTTGTGCTGTTGTTCACTACCACCCTGGCTTCAGTTTCCCTCTAGTCTCCAACATGATAGCATGAAAATCACGTACACAATTTAGATTAATACGTATGAGAGACTTTTAGAGTTTCAACAGCTCAAGAAATGTGTGCCTGTAATGAAGAGTGACATCCTTAGAGTCGTGGCCTGACCTAAGACAGAGTGTGACTTTTCTGTTCCTATTCCTGCTTCACAAAATCTCCATCTTCCTTCACACTTTTGAAACCTGATTGGTTCTTCCAGACTGAACCGTTTCTGTTCTGCGCCTGCGCTTGCCTCCGCAGTTTCCTGTCATTGTTATCTCTCTGTTTCTCTCCCACTAGTATCCGTAGTTATACGACTCGGGATTTATTATCGACTTCTTTCTTCATCACTCTTGAGCTATTTCATATGTGTACTTTGGTCTCCTCTACAGGCTTCTCAGGCTGTCTTGAGAGGTTCTTCTAATAGGCCCTGTAAAACCTAGCCTCAAGATCTATTTAGTAAAGTATTAAGGGACAGATGGAGAGACAAGGCTCAGTCCCTGCTGCAGGTCGCCTCTGATAGAGTAATACCACCACACGGTTAACAACCAAAGCACTGCCTCAGCTGATAACAGACTTGGCTTTCATTTGGAGACATAGTTGCTCTTATTTTAATTAATTTATTAACTAATTAATTAATTTAATTTTATAAATAAGAGCCCTTTGCCTGCTTGTATGTCTGTATAACACATGCACGCCTGGTCCTATGGATGACAGAAGATGTTGAATCCCCTGGAATTGAGATTATGGATGGTTGTACCTACCATGTGATTGTAGGAATCAAACCCGGATCCTCTGTAAGAGCAACAAGTGCTCTTATCCACTCAGCCTCGCTCCAGACCTAATTGCTTTCATTTTTCGGGGGGGGGGCAGGGAACGGATGAGTGGGTAGAGAAAAGAGACTGGAAAAGTCTGACACTGCTCAGTGTCCCGCAATTGTAGTATATTGGAGCTGCCTGAGAAGTTTACAAAAAAGTAAAAATTCAGGGCCAGTGAAATGACTCAGAGGGCAAGCATACTTGTCACCAAGTCTTATGACTTGGAGAAAGAGAATCTCAAAAATTGTCCATAGACACAAGAACACATACATGTGTGCACACATACAGACACACACATGAATGTAATATAAACAAATAAATAAATAAATAGGGCTAAGACTCTACCTCAATGGTAGAGTCTTTACCTGTCATCTTTAAGGCCTAAGTTCAATTCTAAACAACAAAAGGCAAAATTAAATTAAAAGTTAATTTAAAAAAACTTAGAGCTTCAGAGTAACCCTAAAATACTTAAAAGCTATTTTTTACCGTGGGACCAGAATTCCATGTCTATCTAAACCAAAGGAGCCAGAGCAGCTAGTTTGGTGTTGGTAGGAATAAACACTGGCCTGGGCTCATGATTCTAACACATCAGGCTATGGGACTTAAGGTGAGCTACTTCAGCCCTCGTCCCTGGTCACTCACTGTGAAGTATATGCAGTGCCCTGGACACAGGGAGACAACCCTTTCCTGACTGTGAGTAGTGGTGTGGCTTTGTTCTGTGGTCTGTGAACCAAGCTGTCTCTGTTTTAAAGAGGGACAGTCACCCCAGTGGCAGTGGCAGTCCTTCCGGGAAGAGAAGAGGTTATTTACAGGAGTGGAATCTTCATAGGTGTCTTTACTGAACAAAAGCTCAGTGGGGTCCCACCTGTGTTCCTAGGAAAATGGGATGGGAGGGGCACCAGCCAGGAAGAGGACTAAAACTCTGCATGAGATTGCTCCAGAGGGTCCTGTGAGATGCACTGATGCTGGAGGCCTGGTTGTGTATTATTCAGTAGACAAATTATTTCTTCTATGATCTATAATAGCAGTAGAGCAAAAGCTATTCATTTGTAAATGCTTGGTCCAATCTGAACTGCACTTACAAATGAAGGGAAATCCATGGCCACGTCAAGAGTGCAGCAGTAAGGAAGGGCCATTGCTAGTGTTAGTGAGCAGCAAAGGCACACCAAGTCAGGAGAGAAATGTAGGAAATTATGTGTTTTGTGTGACACAAGACCCTTCTCTCTGTGAAAGTAGGTTGGCAATCTATATTTGTTGAAAATACCCTGTGTCCAGGCTTAACAGCACATGAGTTGGCAGATGCCAAGGAAGGCTTCCGTAACACAGATGTCCCTCCCTCCAGATTGAATGCCTTAGAGAAGCTAAGGTAGCTAAGCTATGATATCAGGTTCCCCAGGCATGTAAAAGCCAGGCATAGCAACAACCTGGTATCAGCCTCTGGACTACACAGGCTTATTCCCAGGCAAACATATCCAAATGCACCCATACATCACACACACACACACACACACACACACACACACACACACACACACACACGGTAGAACGCAGAGATTAGCAGAAGACATTTGATAACACTAGGATTGTCAGCAAAATGCAAAGCCTGGATCCTGGCTATCACTGCCACCCCAGAAAGAGGGTTTGGTTTTGTTTCATTGTGTTGTTAGAATTTCAATCCTATTTAAGCCTAAGTAAAAGACACACAATCCAGGTATTTTATTCATAAGCCTTATGCCTAGATTGGGCAGACCTAGGGCTATAGTAATGTATTCCCCAGATATAAAGCCCCTTGGTACTTGCTGCTTCTCCTGGCCATGCAGTTCTAGTCCATGGCAGCTCCCTTCTTTTTTCTCTCTCAAACTACCAGTCCTACTTTTCCCCTCCACTGCCCAATCACAGGCTCTAGCCTTTTATAGGCCAGTTAAATTGGGGGTTCACATGGCATCACTCGAATATGTAAGGATCTGATCATCGGAGACAACCACACCTTGAGGAATCAGTATTTAGCATTAGAATACAAGCAGCATCAGAGCAACTCGCTACATTATTGTCCTAGTTAAAAATACTTCTACCTATTTTATTCTAATGTGTATGGGTGTTTTGCTTGTATACATGGACATGTACCAAGTATGTATCCTATGTCTGCAGAGGCCAGAAGAGAGTGTCAGATTCCCCCAATATGGATGCTGGAAATCAAACCTGGGTGCTCTAGAAGAAAGGTCAGTGCTGTAAACCATTAAGCCATCTCTCCAGCCCTCAGTCAGGGGTTTTCATCCACAATCTCTTCAACTAATTATTGCAAAAGCTGACATAGGAACCCAGCCTACGCAAACCTTTTCTCTACACAGTCTCAGCATGTTGGGCTTACTATAATTCTGTCCACAGACGGGTTCTATTTGCTACCGTTCCAGTCAATGGGAGAAGAGGGCAAGGAGAATCCATGTTCTTTTCACTTCCAATATGTTTTCACAGCCTTAGGATTCCAGGCCAGAGTCAGGACACTGATCTTGATTGCAGACAAAGCTAGCAAATGTAACTGTGAGTTGGAAAACCACATTAGCTCAAATACTGAAGTCAAAATGGAGAGCAGATGATGGTAACTCGTTTAGTCTTTGTGTTCCACACCCCTCCCACTGATGAATGAACCATCTCATTCCCCTGTGAAGATCCCAAGTACTATATCTACTGTGAAGCCACATATACTGAGCATTCAGTACAGAACTGACTGAACTCAAGAGTGAGTGCCAAGCAACCCTGTAGAACCTGCTAGTCATTGATTCTTCTCAGATGTGTGTGTCAGAATCATTTGTATGTTCTCCAGTAGAAACACTGCAAACCAGAGAGCAGGGAGCTGGGAGAGACAGAGAAGGAGGGCTACTTTTATGCCCTGAGGCATTTACTGTAGTGGAAGAGACAAACGTGGTTACCAGCACCAGGAAAGAAATGGTGTGACCTAGCTGGGTGGAGATGAGAAGTGAGAACTGAGGTGAGTAGGAGGTTAGCAAAACAAGAGACAGCCCTTTCTTGGAATCAGTAAAGACGGGCCAGGGTGGGAGGGTGGAAGTTTGACACCAGCTTTAGGGATTTGGAACTGGGTAGATGGTGTGGAAGTGAAGAAATATAGACAGAGCCAAGTGAAGTCTTGAACGCCCCAGTCTGGATTGGAAGTGTTTCTTCTGGGCTGTACATCAGGAGGGTGGCTGTGATGGTCAACATGTGTATAACTCCATGAAGCAGGTAGCTGGTGGAGACACTGCAAGAGGTAGAAACCAGAAGACTCTGCTGGCTGGGCTGCCTCTGTGGGAGGAGCTCATGGAAGATGATCTGCTCCAAGCAAATTCTAACTAGAAAGTGAGGACCTGCTTTGGATGGCAGCCAAGAGAGATCTTAGAACAGTCACTACATCTAGGTTCATGATCAGATTCAACATACCATTGAACTCAGAAGTTTCTAGAAAACGTTAATAAGTACCCTCATTCCATTTACATAAAACTGTTAGGGCAGAAAGCAAGAAGATCTTGTTCAACTAAAATTGCTGGAGTGGTGTAAGAAGTCAGAACATCATTACCCTAGCTGGATTATGACCAGGAAGCAGGACTGACACCTCAGAGTTTGTGGGGGAAGTGTGTAGTACTCTTGAGTAACCAAAGAGCTCAGGAAGACAGGGACTAGCCACCAGAGGAGTTGAACACCACAGCATCCTCTGGGTGTAGCTACATGGAAACCCCTGATACTACATATGAAATTATGCTGGCACCTGAAGGCCCACAAAAGGTAAACTGGAGCCCATTCTGAGGAAAATACAAGCACTTGCACATCACAGTGATAAGATTTAATAGACCTACTATCAACAAGAAGAGGAACTATTAAAACTTTAACTCCAGAGAAAAAATCACATATCTACAGGTAAACTATTGCCTTCAGCACACCATGGCTGAAAACTTTCTTGAACTAAGTTTTATAAGATATGATGCATGTGAGAATAGTTTTAAATATATTGTATGTAATCCTTGAGAATTTCATTCCTATATAGACATTGACCATATCCAGCCCCCCATTCCACTCCTCCAGCTTCTCCAAGATGACCTACCTCCTCTCCCTTCTACTCCCATTTCCTTAAAAAAAAAACAAGTCCAGTTAGTTCTGTCCATTCATGCACGGGCATAAGGCCATCCACTGGACAAAGGACCAAGGTTACAACCCTTAAGAAAACTGACTCTCCTTCTTTAAGCAGCCACCAACTTCCAATTTCTCTCTGAAGCAGTCACCAACTTCCAATTGTTCCTCAGTCAGGGATGAGGATTCAAGAGCCCTTTATTGCTTCATCCAGGTATTTTGACTGGTTTGCTCTTAAACATTATTGAAAATATCAATTAACATTCAATATACAGACAAGAACTAGACATAAATACATACCCAGATTTTAAGAAACTATTTGTCTTTCTGTGCAACAATACTACATTTTAAGGCTGAATTTAGTTGATATTTATATAAAATTGAATGAGTGAAGACATAAAGGTGGCATACTGTGATAAGTGGTTCCCAATTCCCCAGTCCCTTATAGGATCTCCTGAGGCCTTCTGTGACTCTCTATATGCAGTGCATAGCTCCAGGGGCTACAGTAGTATTTGGTCATGTGGCTTTATTGAATTAACAAAAGTAGTGATGCTATGCAGAACAACTTAATGTTTACCCCAGACTTTTTGCCTTCTTCTTCTTCCACAAGGATGGCTTGTTTCAAGTAGATGTTGTTACTTCAGCCTACATGGAGGAAAAGACATTTGCTACAGAATCAACAATTCTAAATGAGTCATCACCAATTAAAGTTAGTATGATACATCTGAACCTCCACCATCGGTTCACATGATTGAGCACATGATCCATGTCTAGTAGGCACTATTTGGGAAGCCTGGATGACCAAGTGAACCTCTCTAAAGCAAGTGGGTCACTGGGGATGGGCCTTGGATTTTCATACCCAGTTTCACTTCCTGTTGACTGTTTCCTTATTGTGAACATAATGACTGGTCCCTTCATGCTCTTGCCACCATGACATCTCAGAATGAAGAGCTCTGCTGTTAAACTAATAGTCATGGTAAACTCTTCCTTCTTTCCTTAGGTTGCCTTTGTCTGGTATTTTGTCAAAGAAATGAGAAGTAATACAGTAACCAACATGAGATGCCAACAACTGACCCCAATCAGAAACCATGGAAACAAGAAGTATTTGTTACCACAGAAAAGTTGTGCAATACACCTACCTCTGTGTTCAGCTTTATAGGGTTACCTTGCCTTCTTGTTTATCTGTATGTAGTAGCTCACCTTCTCGATCAGCTGCATGTAATCACTCTGCTTTCCTGAGCACACACTGAGCTTCTAGGGTGCTGTAAAGCTTCTCTATCAGAAAACCCAGACCTCCTAATCCCAGTCTTGTCTGGGTGATGTATCTGTCATCCTGTTTCCGTGCATCCCCAGTTAGGTCAGTCTCTGGAGCTGTTCAAGGACTCAGCAAGTTTATGTAGAGCTTCAAGACCTGAGACTCTCTTTGTCATGAAAATACAAGCAGGTTAGGGCAGAGTTAAGAGGGAGTTAATTTTGGTCAGGGTACTCTGAAACCCTTCCAACCCAATACCAGGCCCAACAGGGACCCCCACAGGCCTAGTAGACACAGAACCTATCCAACCTGCCAGAGACATATCATTCTTCCTATCCACAACTGCACAGTGGGACAGATCAGGTGCTCCAACACAGCCCACACAAGCCCACACAGAGAGACAGCTTCAATCCCAGGAGATCTGACATAAACAGGCTCACAGGAGGGATAGACTCCAGTCAGAGACAGCAAGACCAGTTAACACCAGAGACAACCAGATGGCAAGAGGCAAACACAAGAACATAAGCAACAGAAACCAATGCCACCTGGCACCATCACAACCTATTTCTCATACCACAACAAGTCCTGGATACCCTGACACACCTCAAAAGCAAGATTCTGGCTTAAAATCCCATCTCATGAAGATGATACAGGACTTCAAGGAGTACATAAATAACTCCCTTAAGAAAATACAGGGGAGCACAGGTAAACAAGTAGAAGCCCTTAAAGAGGAAAAACACAAATCTCTTAAAGAAATACAGGAAAACACAATCAAACAAGTGAAGGAATTGAACAAAAATGCACAGGATCTAAAAATGGAAATAGATGTGAAGAAATCACAAAAGTATGCAGCCCTACCTTGGAGGTGTAAAACCTAGGAAAGAGATCAGGAGGTGTAGATGCAAGCATCACCAACAGAATACAAGAGAGAAAAGAGGGATTCTCAGGCTTAGAAAATACCATAAAAGATATTGACACAACAGTCAAAGAAAATTCAAAGCGCAAAAAGTTCCTAACCCAAAACATCCCAGAAATTCAGGACACAATGAAAAGACCAAACCTAAGAATAATAGGAATAGAAGAAAGTGAAGATTCTCAATTCCAAGGGCCAGAAAACATCTTCAACAAAATCATACATGAAAACTTCCTTAACCTAAAGAAAGAGCTGGTCATAATGTACAAGAAGTCTACAGAACACCAAATAGGTTGGATCAGAAAAGAAATTCCTCCTGTCACATAGTAACCAAAACACTAAATACACAGAACAAAGAAAGAATATTAAAAGCAGTAAGGTAATAAAGCCAACTAACATATAAAGGCAGACCTGTCAGAATTACACCAGCCTCCTCAACAGAGATTCTAAAAGCCAGAAGATCATGGACAGATATCATGAAGACCCTAAGAGAACACAAATGCCAGCCCAGGCTACTATACCCAACAAAACTCTCAGTCACCATAGATGAAGAAAATACAATCTCTAAGTAACAGGAACTAACAATCATTGCTCCTTCATACCTTTCAACATCAATGTACTCAATTCTTCAGTAAAAAGACATAGACTAACAGATTGGATATGTAAAAAGGACCCCGCATTTTGCTACATACATGAAACACACCTCATTGACAAAGACAGACACTACCTCAGACTAAATGGCTAGAAAGAATTTTTCAAGCAAGTAGTCCCAAGAAACAAGCTGGAGCAGCCATTCTAATATCCAATAAAATAGACTTTTAACCAAAAGTAATCAAAAAAGATGTACTCATCAAAGGAAAATTCCACCAAGATGAATTCTCAATTTTGAACATCTATGCTCCAAATGCAAGAGTACCTATATTAGTAAAAGAAACTTATTAAAGCTCAAATCACACATTGAACCCCACACAATAATAATGGGTGACTTCAACACCCTATTCTCACCAAAGGACAGGCCATTGAAACAGAAATTAAACAAAGAAATAATGAAACTAAGAGATGTTATGAACTAAATGGATTTAACAGATATCTATAGAAATTTTCACCCCAAAACAAAAGAACATACCCTTTTCTTAGCATCTTACAGAACCTTCTCCAAAATTGAACATATAATCAGGTACAAAGCAAGCCTCAACAGATACAAGATTGAAACAACCCTTTGCATTCTATCAGGTAACCATGGATTAAGGTTGGACTTCAGCAACAACAGAAACAACAGAAACTCATGGAAACTGGACAGCTCTCTACTCATTGATAATTTGGTCAGGGAAGAAAGAAAGAAAGAAGTTAAAGATCACATAAATAAAATCCAACATCCCTTCATATTAAAAGTCTTGGAAAGATCAGGAACTCAAGGCACAAACCCAAACATAATAAAAGCAATATACAACAAATCAACAGCCAACATCAAATTAAATAAATAAAAACTTAAAACAATCCCAGTAAAATTGGAGACAAGACAAGGCTGCCGATTTTCTCCCTTCTTATTCAAGATTGTACTTGAAGGACTAGATAGAGCAATTAAACAAACAAACAAAAAAAGAGGTCAGAGCAATACAAATTGGACAGGAAGAAGTCAATATATCACCCATTTACAGATAATATGATAGTATACATAAGCAACCCCAAAGTTTCTAACAGAGAACTCCTATACCTGATAAACAATTTCAGAAAGTGACTGGATATAGAATTAACTCAAACAAATCAGTAGCCTTGCTCTACACAAAGGATAAATGGGCTAAGATAGAAATTAAGGAAACAACACTCTTCACAATAGTCACAAATAATATAAAATATCTTGGTGTAACTCTAGCCAAGCAAGTGAAAGATCTGTATGACAAGAACTTCAAATCCCTGAAGAAAGAAATTGAAGAAGACCTCAGATGGAAAGATCTTCAATGCTCATGGTGCAGTAGGATTAGCGTAGTGAAAATCACCATCTTACTAAAAGCAATCTACAGATTCAATGCAATCCTCATCAAAATTCTAACTCAATTCTTCATGGAGATAGAGCAATTTTCAACTTCATCTGGAATAATAAAAATGCAGGATAGAAAAAAAAAACAATTTTCAACAATAAATGAACTTCCAAGGGAATCACCATTCCTGACCTCAAGTTCTACTACAGAGCAATAAAGACAAACAAACAAAAAACAAACCTCATGGAAGAGAGAGAGAGAGAGAGAGAGAGAGAGAGAGAGAGAGAGCTCAATGGAATAGAATTGAAGATCCAGAAATAAACCCACATACCTATAATCATTTGATCTTTGTTTGGCAAAGAAGTCAAAACTGTAAAGTAGAAAAAAAGAAATCATTTTCTACAAATGTTGCTGGTCTAACTGGCTGTCTGCATGTAGAAGAATACAAACTGATCCATTTTTATCTCCTTGTACAAAGCTCAAGTCCAGTTGGATCAAGGACTTCCACATAAAACCAGGTATACTGAATCTAATAGAAAAGGAATTGAGAAAGAGCCTCAAACACATTGGCATGGGGGAAAATTTCTGGAACAGAACACCAGTGGCTCAGGCTCTAAGATCAACAATTGACAAATGTGGCCTCATGAAACTGACAATCTTCTGTAAGAAAAAAGACACTGTCAATAGAACAAAATAGCAAACTACAGATTAGGAAAAGATCTTTACCAACCCTACATCCAACAGAGGGCTAATATTCAAAATATACAAAGAACTCAAGAAGCACCTAAAGAAGTGTTCAACATCCTTAGACATCAGGGAAATGTAAATCAAAATGACCCTGAGAGTCCACCTTATACCAATCAGAATGACTAAGATCAAAACTCAGGCGACACTAGATGCTGGTGACAATATGGAGAAAGAGGAACGCTACTCCATTGCTGGTAGGATTGCAAGCTGGCACAGCCACTTTAGAAATCAATCTGTCAGTTCCTCAGAAAATTGCAAACAGTTCTACCTGAAGACCCAGCTATAACAATGCTGGCCATATGCCCAAAAGATGCTGCAACATATAACAAGGACACATGCTCCACTTTGTTCACAGCAGTCTTATTTATAATATCCAGAAGCTAGAAACAACCCAGATGTCCCTCGACGGAAGAATGGATATAGAAAATGTGGTCCATTTACACAATGGAATGCTACTCAGCAACTAAAAATAACAATTCACAAATTTTGTAGGCAAAGAGATGGAACTAGAAAATATCATTCTGAGTGAAGTAACCCAGACCCAAAAGGACATATATGGTATGTACTCACTGATAAGTGGATATTAGCCCAAAAGCTCAGAATATCCATGATAAAACTCATAGATCATATGACACTTAACAAAAAAGAAAGCCAAAGTGTAGATGCTTCAGTTCCACTTAGAAAGGGGAACAAAATAATTATGGGAGGCTGAGGGAGGGAGGTACCTGGGTGGGAGAGGGAAGGGGCAGGGGAAAGGGTGGCAGGAGCAGGTATAGGAAGAGACAAGAGAGAAGTCCAGAGTGCCAGGAGAATGAATAGAAATAAGTAGCAGGGGGAGGGTACAGAGGGAAACCACTAGAAAGTTTTAGACACCAGGGAAACAAGAGGCCCCAAGGACCTAATGGGGATGATATTACCTGAAATATCCAACACTGGAGACCACCTCCAGTAGGTAGACATGGCCCCCAGTGAAGGGATGGGGCTACCCACCCATCTCAAAAATTTTAACCCAGAATTGTTCCTGTCTAAAGGAAATGCAAGGATAAAGACTGCAGAGACTGAAGGAAAGGCCATCTGGAGACCACCCCACCTTGGGATCCATCCCATCTGCAGGCATCAAACCCCAACACTATTGCTGGTGTCAAGAAGTGCTTGCTAACAGAATCCTGTTATGGCTATCCTCTGAGAGGTTCTGCCAGCAGCTGACTAAGATAGATGCAGATACTCACAGCCAACCATTGGACTGAGCATGGGACCCCAATGGAAGAGTTAGAGGACGTACTGAAGGAACTGAAGGGGATTGCAACCCCATAGGAAAAACAACAATATCAGTTAACCTGACCCCACAGAGCTCCCAGGGATTAAACCAACAACCAAAGAGTATACATGTGTGGGTCCATGGCTCCTGCTATATATATGTAGCAGACAACTGCCCCATCTGACATCAGTGGGAGGGGATGTGCTTGGTCCTGTGGAGGCATATTGCCCCAGTGAAGGAGGATGCTGGAGAGGTGAGCCAGGAGTGGTAAGTGGGTGGGGGAACACCCTCTTAGAGGTAAAGGGAGGGAGGATGGAGTGGGAGGGTGCAGAGGGGAGACTGGGAAAGGGGACAACTTTTGAAATTTAAATAAATAAAATAATTAATTAAAAAACTAATTTGAAATACCACATCATCTCATTAAATTAATCATGAATATATATTTGCAAAAACACTTTTATCTTATCTTACGCTTTTCCAAGGATTCTGAAAATAACTGTAATATAAGCTTTTATTTCTTTGGTGAACTAAATGCAACTGAAGACAAGAAGGTTTTCAAAGACCTTGGGACATGTAAAATGACTAAATTAAATTTTATCATGAAAACATTTTAAATAAAGCATATATCTTCATAGAAAAAAAAACCAACAACCCTACAGCCATTCTTTAGATAATATGAGAACTCTAGAGCAAGCCACAAAGTCAAAGAAACCCAATAGCCAGAGGGACAGTTCCCCCCAGGCCTTGAAGCAGTTGGTGGGGGGAAAGGGACGGGAGGACATTCTTGCCTCCCTCTGTTCACAGAACTGTTTGCAGTGGTGCTCAGAACAGCACAGCTGCTTTCCAATAAGTGGGTCAAAGTGCAAACAAGCCCACTGTGAAACCCACCAGGCACCAAAGTGCAAAGGTGAAAATTCGAATGTATGGGGTGAGGAGGTGTTGAAATACCCACACAACCGTTCCAAAGGTTCAGGGAGGATTATTGCAGGTTGTGTCCTGGATCTGGAAAAATGCTTAAATTGGGAGGGTTTTCATTTTTGTCTGAAGTAGTTCTCCAGCTTCCAACTCACACCTTCATAACCAGGACATTTTTTATAAAACAAAGGACCTTATTGTGGACCCTTTCATCTGTGACCTCTCATTTCTTTCCCATTGCACACTGTGGTCCTTTTAGTCTTTCTTTGGTTCCCAGAACAAAACTCTATGGCATCTTCATAATTGACAGTCAAATGTCTCTAAGCCTCTCTTCCAGGATAGATACTTTTTCTTTTTTCTTTTCCTTTCTTCTTTTTTTTTTTTTGAAATGCCATTGATAGATTTAATTATGTACAACTTAAAAAAAATAATAATCGCATTGGCAAAGCAAAGTATATTGAGTTTGATGTGTTTGGCTGCAACAACTTTCATTTGGCCAAGACTGCATAGTCTGAAGTCTCCAAGTGTAAATTATAATGTTATTTGAGATGAAGCAGAGAGTCATTTGTGGTGCTCGGGCATGACACATGATGTAATCTTACCCTCTATCTGCAGGTGTGACATTGGATTCTGCTTGGACAGGCACCTGGTATCAATGTTCAGTCTGGCATTGTTTCAACACAGTCAACCATGGCTGAAGATGACTAAAGGCAAGTCTTCAGCAGACTTTTTTTCCCCAAGAAGAATGATGAGTGACAATTACCCATGAGCCTCACGGTGTCTGATTACTCTTTCTCTGAACAGGCCCAACCTCTTGTTATTCGCAGCCGTACTCTCAGCACCATGAAAGAACAGAAGGGAATTCACATCCTGTGAATAACAAATACAGTACTAGCATATGGATTTCATGTGTGGGAATGATACAGATATTAATGGGGGCTACATCCTGAGCCATGCCTCTTCTCGCTGTAACATTCATCACAGTAATTACTACTACTTTTGGAAGGTCTGTCTCTACCTCCAGACTTAAAGGAAAGAATTTGCATTCATTCTGGATATAAAGTGGGAAAGAGTTCAGTGTACATGTGCTGGCTGGATAGACTTGTTCTCCTTCCTCAAAGCCCAGTTGTTGTGGAGACATAAACAGAAATGAGGCAGCTATATGGCTGGAGTGCAAGATGCAGATCCTAATTGAAGCACAGAGGGAATTGGCTCCCGTATCCTCTTCATGTCACCATGACACCTGTACTGAGGCTTGAGCACCCCTGAAACCTTGCTGTGACCAGCGAAAACATAGGAGGAAAGGTGACCCCTCACGTAGTTTGGAGGGAAATGTATGATTTGCCAAAGCTAATAACTAAGTGCTTCAAAATTTTTAGATACTGGGAAATTTATAAAGTGGATATTTTAAATTTTTATAAAAATCCAACTTAAAGGGTTTGATTGACATTACTCCTGGCTTAGGATCAAATTGAGAGTCATGTGATGGGTAGTGATGTAAGAACATGACTGGGGTATGAACACTCAGAAAATTGCGAGGATCTCAAGATCCTATCTGAGTCATTCAATGAAAATTAAAAATATTCATTTTTCAAAGGGAAGAATGCTTATGACTCAAAGATCTACCAGTCTGTCATTATATCACTGGATTCTTAGAACATTCCCCCAAAGCAAGATGAGTTTCTGAGTCACCCTCTCTATCTCAGGAAGCAAGTTCAGCTGTGTGGGGTTGTGGGTTGACCTCTGTGCCTAGGGTTTCTTCCTGCATTGGAGGCTGCCTCTCTTCAACACTCAAGGCTCCCTAATTTCCCACACAGCCCTATTTCATCAGTGACAAAACCTCTTGAAATGATTCAATTTCAGAGCTGAGGAAATGGCTCAGTGGGAACCTAGGCTGATGACACGAACTTAGATTTGCAGAACCAATATAGAAGCCTGAAACAGGAAGGCAAATGTCTCTAACCCTAGTAAGCCCCTACTGAGAGAAAGGAGGTGACTAAGAGAGTCATTAGGCTGAAGATCATGGCGCAGCTAACCAGTATTGGCAGTGGAAAAACAGGAAATGCTTCAAAATATGTAGAAAGTGAGGACCAAGACTCAAGTGTGTCCTCTGACATCCACTCAAGAAGCATGCAAGCATGCAGGTCCCTGTATCTCGCTCTTCCTGTCTCTTTTGGCATTTTATTAATGAAGGTTCAAGCCTGTGAAACCTGTTGCTCAAAAGTAGTGTTATTTCTCAAAAGTCCTACACAGTGGGGGCCCTAACAGCATCTCACTCAATCTAGTTTATATGGTAGTGGCAATGAGAAGAAACTTCTAGGTCCTCCCTTTGAAGAGCCTTCTTGCCCACACAGCAGCAACCTCATGACAAGTTTCCATCAGGACATCAACTGTTATACCATTGACAAAAGGCACCACACTACTGAAGTGAATTGAGAGACTTCTCAGAAGTGCTAATGAATGACATTTAACATTTTAATTTGTTTTCTTTTAATTTGGTATCATAACTTGCTTTCCAAATTGTAGTGATTAAATACCCTGACAAAAGCAACTTTAGTGAAGAAATAAATATTTTCTGCTACAGTTTCAAGCTAAAGTGTATAATTGAGGGGTGGGGAGTGAGGGTGGCAAGATGGCGAACCAGTCCTTCACAACCAGAGGCAGGATCAGAGAGAGAATGGATGCTTCCATATATGCTTGCTAGCACTCAGGACCTCACCCTCTCCTTTTCATTTAGTTCACAGTGAAGCCTGTGAAAATGGAGGGCCCACACCGGGGGTCTTGGGTTCCCACTTCAGTTAGTGTAATCAAGATAATCTCCTGTAGACACACCCTTGTGTAAGTTAGACAATTCTTCATTGAAACTCTTCCCAGGTGGTTCTAGATTGGGTCAAGTTGATCACTAAAACTGACCATAATGACTAGGAAAGTGTTATTTTTAACCCGCGTTTTAATTTAACATGTTGCTTACCAAATCCAACTTAAAGAAGCTTCCAAGAACTTCTGAGGAATCATCTCAGTCATTTTCCATGTTTTTTTTTTAAGATAGATTTTCCCCTTTGCAACTTTCTGAAGGAAGGAAAATTATTTAATCCATTCCCCACTGCTTGAGCTTGAGTTTAGGGGTGAGTTAGCAGTGCTGCTGCATTGAAAGCCTACAGGAAAGAAGGAACATTGAGGAGAAATGTAAAGAAATAGTAAGAGATGATTTAACTAGGTTTAAGCTCTTCTGATTGCGACTGCCATTTCCCAAAAGATTCAAGGGATATAGTAAAAGAATCAGGGGCAGAAAATAAAATCCCAAGTGAAGTCCAGCGTGATTTCAGATCTAAGTGATGTGACATGTGCTTGTAAGTTCACTACTTGGGAGACTGAGGTAGGAGGATCATGAGTTTGAGGTCAGCCTTGGTTACACAATAAGCAATTCATGTTTAATTCATCAATGTCCAATCTTGCAAAACAACAAGTTTAAAGCCAAGCAAATGACATTCACAAAACTATAGACTAGTAAGTATGTTACCAGTCTTCCAGTCTTCTTGATTATTTAAAGAACGAATTAATAATATTTGGGTGAAAATTTTTAAAGCCTCAAAGGCCTACTAGGAGTCTGTATCAATAATAGTTGACTAAAGAAAGGTTTCTATAAATAGTATTCACTACAAATATTTACATAGCTCGGGGAAATATTGGGAACATATTGTATTCAAAAGTCTACAAGATCCCTGACAGCTTCATCTCACATTCCCGAATACAAGAAGACAAGATTGGCTTGATCATAGAAAGGGTCAGGGTACCCCTGCCCTAGCAACGACACTCAACCCTCAGAATTCAGTGGATACACACATTTCAAGTATATTCCTTTCTCATGCCACACTGCATTATGGATCAGTGAAAAAATTATGACTGATGTTCTGACTCCTGGCTCCAGGGTCCTTTCACTGTGGCTGTGACTTCTCTAGGTTTTCACAATGTTAGAGAACAAGGAGAAGCAGAGATGTACCAGCTAGACTCCTGTCCCAGGAATCTGATTTACTGAATAGTGATTGGGAAGCCATCCTGATCTAAGGACTAACATCCATGACTTCAACCAGATGCTAAATGAAACCTCCCCAAAATAAAAAGTCCTTCTGGACTAACATTGTACAGAGTTTTTTCTTGTCACCATTTTCTGAATAATCAGTGTACCAGCTATATACATCACATTTATACTTCTTGCGTATTCTACATCATCTAGAAATATTATAAGGCATACAGGATTGAAGAATTTCTATGTAAGTAGCATATTCTATTACACAGAAGACAGGAGTATGGACAGGCTTTGGTGACTTAAGAAAGTTTCTAGAAGGATCCCCCAGTATCTGTGCGTGAACTGAAGAAGCTGGGATCTGGAAGAGCTGAATAACAACACCACAGGCAGCCTCCTTGTAATTCGTCTGAATATTGGTCTTCCATGTTTGCTAAATTCTACTACTGCCATAGAATCAGAAATTATGATCGTTATAGAGAGATCACTTAAGATTACACACCTGTGATAACCTAAAGAAAAAAATCTCCCTAGCAACAGTACTGAGCAATAGACACTTCTCTCTGAGCACATTCAGACTGGGGCACCATCTGTGTAAAAGGCAGTCCCAGTGATCCTAGAATGTTCTAGTCATTGTGTAACCTCTGGCTATTAGCATCTGTTTTGCCCAAATTTTGCTGGCTTTAATTTTATGAACTCTCTAAATCTAGGTCTTGTTTAATTTGATCTCCACTCTGGTCCTCAGGATGAGACTTTGATCTTTGCTTAAATGAATACCTTTTTTGAAGGTTATAGCTCTGGTACCAAACATATGTAGATCTAAGTGATACGTGAGTAAGTACAGTTATCGGCCTGTATTGGCAGCAGATCGCTCTAGACCAGCAGTTCTCAACCTGTGGGTTGTGACCCTTTTGGGGGATCAAATCATCCTTTCACCAGGGTTGCACAGTCAATATTCTACATATCAGATATTTACATTATGATTCATAACAGCAAAATTATGAAGTAGCAACAAAAATAATTTTATTGCTGGGGTAACTTTAATACATGAGGAACTATATGAAAGGTCCATGGCATTAGGAAGGTTGAGAACCACTGCTTTAGACCTTCTCTAAGACATCGGAATCCACAGATGCTCAAGCCCTATATCACATGTCAGAGGATTGTATAGAACTTGCACAAGCCTCCTACACTCTACCATCTGAGGTGACAGTACCATCTGAGGTGACAGTATGCTCCATCAATGCAAATGTCAAGAGAGTTGTCAGCATACATTGCTCAGAAAATACTGGCACAAAAATCTCTGTGCATGTTCAGTATCAACATGTTTTTTTTCAATTATTTTGGTCTTGTAATTGATTGATGGAATTTGTTCATGGATCTGAAAGGCCAACTACATATCAGCTTCTATTTGTCATGTGCCTTGTGCCTAGGAGGCACAAGAGAAATGAATTGTGTGCATTATCCCCAGCCCTCAACACCTTTATATCATGTATTAGAACCATTTATTATGGAATAAACTGTGAATTAACACAGTGTAATGACTCTTGTCAAGGAAAATAGATAAATGCTGATACAGGTGAGGAAACCAGGTGGGTCTGACTCCAGCAAGACCCTTTTTTTTGTCCTTGGTTATTTGCTTTATTTGTCCAGCAAACGATATTTTTTCCACTGCTTCATGGTTCAACATCAGGTTTGTTTGTTGCTTTCCAGTCTGTACCAACCATAGAATTCCAGAGACTCAATGACATCTAAAGAAACAAATGCATTCCAAGCATGGTGGTTTGCACCTGTAATCCCAGGCACTGGAGGCTGAGGCAAGATCAATGTGAATCCAAGACCAGCCTGGGTGACTTCCTTAGGTTTTCTATTGCTGTGAATAAAACCACCATGACCAAAAGCAACTTGTGAAGGAAAGGGTTTATTTCAGCTCACAGTTCTGTATCACAGTCCACCACCAAGGGAAGCCAGAATTCACATAGGGCAGAAACCTAGAGTCAGGATGCTGGTGCAGAGGCCATAGAGGAGTGTTGCTTGCTGGCTTGCTCCTCTTGTCTTTCTCATCTTACCACCATCCCAGGTGCGGCACCATCTCCAGTGTGCTAGACCCTCTCATATCAATCACCAATCAAGAAATTCACCAAATGTTTACCCGTGTATAATCTAGTCGGGGCATTTTCTCAACTGATGTTCCCTCTTCCAAAATGACTCTAGCTTGTGTTGTTAACACAAAAATTAGCCAGGACAGTGACATAAATAAGTTCAAGGGTAACTTTGACTATATCTTAAGAACCTATCTAAAAGAAATTATTACTTCACTAAAAGCCAACTATTCAGCAAAAGTAATTATTATGAATTAACTATCAAATGCCATCCTGAAGGGTGACAGCTATTCTTCTTTCAATCAAATAAAATAAATGCATGTCTATGATCCTAGCTTTTGTGGGGAGGGGGGTAGAGGCAAGAGGATCATGGGTTAGCAATCATCCTCAGCTATATAGTTATTCCTAAGGCAGTCTAGGGTACAGGAGACTCTATTTCTTATGAAAACCTACTAATTTGTAAGCTAATTGAAATATATATGTGTATATACATATACATGAACAAAACTTGTGCAGAGGTACCCTGAATGACAGACGATGCTGCTCCCAGAACACATTTTGGTTAAATGAAAATCTCAGTTCCAATCATGAATTATTTCACTGTAAGTTATTAGTCAGAGCAGCCCCAGAGACACTCAAAGAAACACAGACTATCATAATACTTTTTCTCTTAGTTAACAAACTCTAATTAGACAATAAGACCTTATTGCTGAAGGCATCACATTCTTTGGTTGAGAGATATATAGGAATCTCAGACTTTCAAGGAAACTGTGTCCATGATGAGCAGCTTTCAGAATGCAGAACTGTGGTATGTAGGCTGCTGGGGGAGAAAAGACAGCCAGCACTGGCCTTTACCCAGTGCTGGACCATGCATGGTATAATACTTATTTGCCAGTTAGATGTGCCCACTCATACAATAGTGGCATAACTGTTAGGGGAGTAACTAACTACTTTTTGACTGTATTTGAGGCCTGCTCCAAAAGAAAAATTAATGCCTCATACTGTAAACCTGGTTTAAATCCTATTGCTAGAGAAGTTATAAACCCTAAGGGGGGATCTACTGTTCCTGCTAAATGGTCATATGATCAAAATTCCCACCCAAATGTTTATGTTTTGCCCATAGATTTGTGTGACTCTCAACCTTGGTCAGAGAAATTTCTTTTTTGCTCCTGACAAGAGCCAATACAGAGACTCATAGTGCTTAAAGTGTTGAGAATAAGATATTGGAGTGCTTAGCCACAGATGGGACATCGAGATCACTGCAGCGTCACCACCCCAAGAAGAGAAGGCAGGAAGACTACAGAATATGGAAAGAAGTGTTGGGAAATCTTGTCCTGTGGATACAACACAGCTGTCAGAAGCATGAGCACACAGCAGTGGTGGCTACCTCCCAAAGGCCTGAACAAGATCAAACCAGTTAAAAACTCCAGGATGGATGAGGAGAGAGGTAGTGAGGTCTCTCATTCCTATCTGAAGAGCGCATTTGAATCAGGGAGTGACTTTTCATTGGGAGTGTGAACAGCAGTGATTGGACTCGGACTCCCTGGGTTTTAAACAGAGAAAGAGAAGAGTTAAAAGTATGAGGGAGAAGTGTTGGGCAGGCTAGGAGAGGCAGAAGCTGTGAGTGAAAGCTGGATGTGATCATGATACTCTACATAGTATGGAGTGTTCAAAGAATAAAAAGAAATGTCATTTTAAAGTAATTTGTGATCATATAGTGTTGTAAACATTATATCGCTCTTCTCATCCTGGAGGGTTCCTTGAATTAAAGAGAACTAAACAACAAGGGAAATTCAAGAAAGAAGAAAAACATCTGAAAGCACAGATCAGAGAAAATACATGGGTCTCTAGACTGCAGGTATTCACAGATCTCACCAATACATGTGCTCTGGAGAAGCCTCGAGACACCTATGAGCGGCTTCACCTCTGACTCCCTCCAGCACTGCTTAGTGCTTTCTGCTAACACTGGGAAGCAAGCCTCGTGGAGCAAAGGCTGACAACACACAGGAGTCGAACGCCCTGAGTGATGTTGCTCAGAGTGTTGAAAGAAACTTCTTTTTTTCCAAATTGTTAAGCAGTACCACCCACACAGGAAACTCAACAGACATTAATTATACCTAGCATGTAATCCCAAGGATCCAGAGAATGTGCTTTATTTATTTTTACTTTGGGAATGGGAGAAGAATGAAATAAGATGGTTTCTGCCAAAGCTGTGGAGATCTGGGTGTCCTGTTTTCATCTGAGAAAAATCTTAAGTCCCACTGATTTTTCCCAAAATTGTTATCTTCCTCTACAAATAAACCCAAACTTTCATTTCAAACAACTAGTCCAATGCAAATAATTACCAAACTCCGCTTTGATATGGATCCGATTGCCCAGTGTGAGAAAGACTTCCCAAGTGACCCTCTGAGGTTTGGGGCTTTGTTTTGTGTTTTATCTTCCCATCAAATTCACTCTCATAAGCTAGTAGCAGCTTTTGTTTATCACTTTTTCCACCTCCTGAAAGACGTGTGTCACATCTGGAGTCTTTCCAACCTCTCTGACTATAAAAACTTGAGCAATCTCAAAGCACCTGGTTTACTATAAGAACCACTGATGGGGCAACCTCACCTTAAAATGACTGAAGATGAGAAGCTTCAGCCAGAATCCAGAGGCTGGTGTCTTTCTAACACACTTTCATTTTGGTACATGACTGTAAATGCAGCCAATCAGCTTTGAGGTCTAATGTGAAGACATTGAGGTCTAATACAAAGAAAGCCTTTGAGGTAAGGAACTAGCCTGAGATAGCCTTGTTTGCTTTGGTAGGACAGAAGATTGGCACCCCATGGCAAAGTTCATTTGCAGGCTCAGTGTATTCCCGCAAAGAGCTGAGCTGCACAATGCTTCCACATGGCTTGAATTGACACCTGGCTGATGTTACCTGGCTCCATTCCCTCTACCACACCTCACTTCCTTGGCACAAGCTTTCCCTCTGCCCAGAATACTGATCTTGCCTCACCTCCACTTCGAAGTTCACCTGTAACTGTAGCTTCAGAAATCACCTGAAACAATTTTGTCTACCTTTGTCAACACTCCTCTGACATCCCAGACAGTGAAAGGTTCCCTGAATCCAACCTCCAGACCATCCTTGCTCTCATTCTGACCACTTCAACACACCCAGGCCTTTGAAATGATGGTTTCTCCATTCTAACCTTCACAGCAGCAGATGCCACACATGGACCCTCTTTGCTGGGACCTCAGACCTCAGTGAAGAGGTCAGCACAGCTGTTCTCAGGGTGGACTGGTGGCTGACTACCTGCCTGCTTCATACTCCTGTGTATTGGATCAGTGTGTGAGCCATGTCATAACTATTCTTGCTTTTCCAAGTCACAGCACAAATCCCAACATAACATGAATGTGAATACATGTTAAGATAAGGAAATGTGTGAAAGGAATATGTACATCCTGTTCGTGATATGTGTGGTCCCTTGAATACGAATGACTCCCATGGGCTCGTTCATTTGAATGTTTGAGTTGGTAGAACTGTTTGGGGGAGGATTAGGAGGTGTGGCCTTGTTAGAGGAAGTGTGTCACCGAGGGTGGGTTTGGAGGTGTCAGAAACCCATACCATTTTATCATGCTAGCACTCTATTAGCTCTCTACCTTCTCCTCACAGAAAAGGAGGTGAGCTCTCAGCCTCTGCTCCAGCACCATGCCTGCCTGTCTGCTGCCATGCTTCCTGCCATGATGACCATGGACTCATCCTGTAAAACTAAGCAAGCCTCCAGTTAAATGCTTTCTTTTATAAGTTGCCTTGGTCAATGTGGACTAAAGACAGTGAATCAAGGAGCTAGCTGGGTTTGTCCCTTAAAAAATACTATTTAAAAAGATAATGTCCACAATAACAGATGATTTGACATAAGAGCAAACTTTTGTACTCTGTCTTGTCTAAATGTTCATTTACCAAACCAAAATAGTCAGTTATAACCTGAAAGCATTGTACCTAACAGATATGTGTTCTTAAATAAATTTTTAAAAATAATTTCATTAAATTTTTGAGAATTCCACACAATGTATTTTAATCATAGCCACACCCAGCTCCCCTTAACTCCCTCCATATCTGTTCCCTCCTTGTCCCCTCCTAACCTCTGACCTCTTTTGTATTTATGTCATATCTTATGGACACCCAGAAGCATAAGGACAATACAAAGCAATTCATTTAAGAACATCTTTAACTAACTCAAAAGTTGAAAAACAGAAATGTAATTTAAACAGGCTATCTCCACCAAGGTACAGAAAACACTATAGAGGAGGGGGCAGAAAGAATCTAAGAGCTGTGAGAAGGCATGTTGTGAAAAGCTCTCCTCCAGACATGGCATGAGTGATGACCCTCTAACTTATAGCAGTGGTGATCTGCCCAAGGCCTGCTGGGTCCTTCAACATTCCATCATGACTAGGACAGGAGCCACAAGCAGTTGATGGTTGCTATGGGAGGGAGAGTCATCTTCTTAGCCTCTGGCATGTCAACCTTGGTAAAGTGAAAAATACCCCCACAGCAACCCCCACATTACAGGTTCCTGCAAGCAATCCTAATGAAATGCAGTAAGCCATAAAAGTGGAGTTCCATGGAGGGGAAAGAAGGTATGGGCAGATATTACCAAAGTGTATTAAGGATGTTTGAAATTATGGAAGAATGAGCAGCTTTTTAAAGTAAGGCTATTGTTGAATATTTTAACCCCACAAATGAGATTGATTTATGCAGTGTAATCTGATGACAAATTCAGAGGCTAGTAATAAATAGATAGATAGATAGATAGATAGATAGATAGATAGATAGATAGATAGATCTGTGTGTAAAGATTAAAGATACTTGGAAGTGGGACATTATCTTTCACTGAGTTATGTGACATTACTAATTAGGCTTTTTACTCTAGAGAAGTTTTATGTATGTAGTATGTATGTATGTATGTATGTATGTATGTATGTATGTATTCAACAAATACTACTACGGG
Organism: Rhabdomys pumilio; assembly: GCA_030674055.1. Taxonomy (NCBI): domain Eukaryota; kingdom Metazoa; phylum Chordata; class Mammalia; order Rodentia; family Muridae; genus Rhabdomys; species Rhabdomys pumilio. The sequence goes on along the minus strand of JANHMN010000001.1, from coordinate 202,357,006 downwards.
TTACTTTTTAAAGAATCTTGTCCCTTTTACAATTGTTGCAAGATGGGGAGGTGTATTATATAAGATCTGTACTTTTCTACACTGGGCTGAACATGTGGCCCAATGTATTTTGCTTTCTGTTGGTGTAGACTTACTCAAATTCTAATGTTCAGTTATGTTAGTCAAACGGTTATAAAATGCCATCATAGGATTCCTGGGAAACTGGAGTGAGAGCTGAATATCCAATGCACAATGTAGTGACTAATGCAGAAAGAGTCCAATAAATGGCATCAAGAAATACTTTCTATGCCAAGTATGGTGCCACATGCCTTTAATCCCAGGCAGAGTTGGGTGGATCTTTGTGAATTCAAGGCCAGCCTGTTCTACATGGTGAATTCTAGAGCAACCAGAGCTACATACATAGTGAGATCCTGTCTCAATATAGACAATACAGGAAGAACTCACAAGCTCTCTGCTGTTCAGAACAGCAGTGCTATAATGAAAGGACAACAGACTGCTGCACTTGGGTCTGACTCTGAAGTGTTCCGGGTTTCTCTAAGGAACCAAGGGCTGGCTCCTTGATCAAGCAGACTCAGTACTTTCCAAGGAAAACAGTGTTATGCAAAATGCACTGAAAATCTTCACTCTGGGAGTATGAGAAGCACACATACCACTCCTCTTCTTAACCGCTGTCCCTGGAGTGATCTGGCCACCCACTCTGTTGTTAGATGGAACCATGCAGATAAGTCCACCAGACACCCAACAGCAGCACACAAAGGTTCTCAACACAAAGAACAGGGCATTTAAGGAGGGAGCTGTGCTAATCACATTGAGTCCATCAACACACTAGCTTGTATGGGCTTCCCTTGTCTTGATGACTAGGGATGCTTGGGGCAGGAGAGTGCTGATGACAGCCTGGGCCAGAGGAAGTGTGGAGTGCCAGACAGGATGTGTATGTCCTGGAGTTTCTTACATCCAGTGTCCCTGGTCACCAAGCATGGAAAGAAATAGAATCACAAAGCTTGCAGTAATGCAGTGAGCTGAATGAGTAGGCAGGACAGAATTTCTTTGGTGAATCCAAATGGTCTGGAGAGAAGGCTCAGCTGCTTGTGCAGCTCTTGAAGAGGACCATAGTTCAGATCCTAGCACCCATGTTGTGAGGCTCACAACTCTGAAACTCTAGCTCCAAGAGGTCTGATGCCCTCTTCTGGACTCAAAGGGTTCCTGCAGTGCAAATTATGAACTCTCATGTGCACAAAGGAATGTATGTGTGTGTGTGTGCTTATATATTAGAAAGAGAGAGATCTATCTTTAAATGGCTCCACAAAATTGGCAAAATATAACTCTTCTACTATTATCTAATCATCTACCCAAAAGTGTCAACTTCCACAAACAAACATGAAGCTTAAGCATGGGAGAAGCAACTTCCTGCCATGTAAAGGATATAGAACATGGGAAGCCATGTTATTCTCAGCTTGCTGCTCCTTTTCTGGGCAAATGCAGGCAGAACAAATTTGCCTGTCACTCAGATCTATGGAGGCATGTTTCTTTGCCAGTATTCTCCTGTGCCTTGATTTCATTGGCCTCTGTGAAGCCTGGACAAAACCTGTACTGTGTTCTCTCTAGTGACTGTTTGCCTACTTTTAAAAGTGCTTTCTCTAAGTATCCTATACCCAGACAGAAGTAACTTTCCTCCTGAAAATTATTGACCATATTGTAATCTCATGGTAATGCCCTTTCAAGTTGAGTCCTTCACACTCTCTGGTTTCTTCTTGCCAGCAACCACCAGCACCCAGGCCCCATGGATGGCTCCTGATCACACAGCCTGGGTTTGGTGAGACTCATTGATAGCAACATTCCTGGATACAGCTTAGAGGACCTGAAGCATCCTTTCTGTGTAGGTCTTGGCAAAGGACAGGTAGTCCTTTAGGACTACCCTGTGAAGTAATAGGAGACACAGTACCCCTGCCCTTAACATCCCCAGTACCATCAGGAAAATGAATTCCATGTAACATTATCCTTAATAAAGACATCTCAGCTTTTAATGTTCTAGCTACAGTTTCCTAGGTTGTGTTTTACTAGATGCTTTTATTTGCTGGTTGCTCTTGAGTGATAACACCACCAACTGTAGTTTGTGGGTTTCAAGAAACCTTTCATTCATAAACTCATAACCAAGACCCTGGCAAATGCTGATGGGGTAGGGGGCTATACAATTGGTAAGCTGAAAGATAGCTTTTACCCACATAGAAGCGTCTCCCCTTACTTCCAGTGCAGAGTGACTTATCAATAAAGTGTCTTTTGATGAAGACTAGAAATCCTCTCTGACAATCTTTTGCCGTAGGCTTTAAAATCCAGCTGAGGCTCAGATGACTCAAGAAGAATTTTGTTTTTCTCTGACTTTCACTGGAAATAAAGCAAGCGGTGTGCATGAAAGCAGGGATGTCCGAGATCTTCTCAGAGCCATGCACAGGCTTACAGGAATGCAAGAGGTGTGGTGGAAAATCACCCCAGTCCCCGCTCTGAGACGCTTCTTCTGCTCCGAGGCAAAACTGTTTGTAAAAACTTTTCTTTTGATTTTTGTTATCCAAATAATTCCAGCTTAAATTGGAACTCAAATATTAATCTGATAATGACACCGTTGAGACACATTCTCTGACGACTGATCTCAAATGACTTACAAGGCTTTATTTTCCCCATTTTCTGCATTCCTTTCCAGCCGGGGCTCCTGCTTGTGTTTAACAAGGACAGCCCTCCCCCAGCCTGCCACATCCACAGGCAGGGAGGTAAAAAGACCCTGAAATGTGCGTCTTAAGATGATTACTATGTACTTGTGAATATCCTTTAATTTAAATTTTGTTTTATTTTATTTTTAGCTTCAAAGCTCTTACAGGAATGAACACCTGTCTTTCCTGGCATTATAAGAAATTGTCAGGTACCTGGTGCACTTTGTTTTGTCAAGTCCTCAGACAGTGACACTGTGCATAGAAGTCGCATTTTAATTAATGATCAAAGCAAAGGACACCTGTAAGGCTGGGCTAGACTTCTCAAGTCTTTGATATTAGGTTTACAAACTGAAAGAACCCTTTGAGTCTCCCGTGTGTGTATGCCCTTCCTTGGAGACTGAGTTCATTCTACATTTCAATGCATTTAGCTTCTCTGAGCACTGAAGTTACTGGCAACAATGTCCATTCACCTTGCAAAAGTCATACTCTATTGCAGGAGATGCCGGGGCACAGTGGCACAGCTGTAAAGGTGCAGTTGCATGAGGATTGGTTGTGCATAGGGTACCAGAGCTTGAGAGAATCTCAAGAGAGCCTTGGAAGCCTTAAAGGTTGATCTCTACTCATTACTATGTTATTGGAAAGAAAAGAACAGCATGGGATTCATCGAGGGAACTTCAAACTAAGTTCAAATATAATCCACTCTATTAGAGAAGCTAAAACATCTAAACATCTAAATATTGATATAGGTTGATATTTCATGCTATGTGTGTTGATATACTGTGTTGAATAATACAACATTGATATGTAACTATAACTGTAATGCAAGTGAATGAGTGTGGATCCATTAACATAGGAAAAACTGGACAGATAATGAATAAAGAAAATGTGATGTATATGCACACCAGAATGCTACACAACCGTCAAGAATTAATCCATGCTATGTGCCAGAGAATGGATGGAGCTATGGCTCATCATGGCAACTGTAATGAACAAGGTGACAAAAGAGCTTGCCACCAAGAGACACTGTGTCAGAGGAGAGGAATAAGTGTGCATAAGGGAGGAGAGGATAAGTGGCCAAGCTACTATAGGTGTGTGCAAGAATGCCCAATGAGTGAAACTTATTATCTAAATGACTGTTATATAGTAACAAAATCAACATGCTTAGAGAGTGTATGTGCATAACATGACATTTGAGCTACATATAGTCATAGCCTATATTAAACTTTTTATATGTACATACATATCAATAATTTCTATGGAGAGAACAGGACAACTGAGATGCGTGAGGTTTGTACTGATGTGTGTTAGTAGCTTGGAGACTCTGGCAACAAGTGGAAATAGTATATTAGTAAATAGCATGTAAATAGCATGTAAATACTCTACAAGTGCAAAACCAAGAAGCATAAAGAATAAAATCCAGAAATCAACTCTCATAATTTGCTGCATAAGGAGCCATTACTTAGTTTTTGTTTTGTTTTGTTTTGTTTTGTTTTTGTTCAATTAGTTTGGCATTTTTCTTTATTATTACTAGTGCTGGTGAGACCCATTTAATGGACATGTCATGATACCTACTAGACTTATGATAGTTTGTTTCTCTATCATTGCATTAATTTCTAATTTTCTACAAAGCATAGAAATATTGGCGTGAGTGGTTTACTGCATAAAGCTGTTTGGAAAGTTTATTGTGCATAGTTACCAGTCACCTTTCTGAAGGTCATTCTAGGTTCCAGATCCTTCAGTGACACTGTGATCCCTTCCCAGTAACCAGCGCTCCTTTTAATTCTTCACTGTTAGTTCACATTTTAACCTTTCTCAGACTTCTGACCAATAAGAAAATTAGATATTTTTCATGCTTTCTCAAAGAAACATTCCTGTCTTCTCTTTTGCTTTTCATGTACTCTTGCTGATGAGAGTCCCATCACTGCCTTGTACCAGCTCTTTTCATTTAATAAGCACAGTGCCTCGGCATTGGGTCTGGTGTAAATACTTCTCTATATTTAAATTTGTTTTAATTTTATCAATGTAGTTTTTTTGTTTTGTTTTGTTTTTTGTTGTTACGAAAACAGGGTTTTTCTGTGTAGCCCTGTCTATCCTGGAACTGGCTCTGTAGACCAGGCTGGCCTTGAACCCAGAGATTGACCTGCCTCTGCCTCCCTAGTGCTGAGATCAGAGGCGTGTGCTACTATTGCCTCGCTCAATGACATTTTTAAAACATAAAAATATTTGTAACTATCATTAATCTCATGAAATCAAGTCCACCTATCTTTTCTTTGTGAGTCCTCCCATGGCTTCTTATCTTGGAAACTCTCTTCCAGGGAATAAATGTGTGCATATTTTCCTACTGTTTACTTCCATTAGCTCTGCCTAAATTCATAACTTTCAATTGAATAAATTTTGTAGCAAATTCTGTCCACAAAATAGTTACAACACATTTGCAAATGTCCACATTAGTTTTCAGAAACTACTAAGACAGATCCAGACCCGAGCTGAAAGATCCTGAAGCACCACAAAGCTACTCTGGCTGAGGTGCTGGGGCATCTGATGTCTTTATGCTTCAAACTCCTAAAGAACCTCTGTAATGGGAAGCCACAGTCTGAGGTGCCAGGACTTTAACTTTTCATGGAGCAATAATCTGAGCAAAACGACCTCTCTGTGTCCCAGGAGGGTGATTGTTCAATTCAGTGCTATAATTTGTATAAAAAATTTTTTTTGAAGAGCCACCTGTGTCCCTTTAAGAGAAAATCTGATGAGAAGTCTCAGCTGGGTGTTTGTTATGAGGTCACAAAACTAGAAGCAGCTTTTGATATGGTTTGAAGAAAGCACCCTTAAAAGTTTAACTGATCAAAATATTATACTGTGCAGAAGACAGGGTCCCTCACTGACCTCTCCATCATAGAGGGATGATATGCAAGTGTTTAGGGCTAGAGGTCAGGATGGTACCCAGAAGAGAATTAGCAGTCCAGCATCTACCCATCAGGAAAGGGAAAGTGATAAGAGAAACTTCAGACTCAAAACAAGAGCCCAAAGAGCTAACCAATCCTAAATCAAATGAAAAAACATCAAACATATGAGAACCAGCTTGAATCCTGTTCAACACCAGCCTCGCCATATCTCAGTGCTCCTGGTTCAGAACCTCCTTAATATCCATGGGAGCGCTACTCATTCTAACTCTTCATTTATCTTGAAACCAAATGTTGGAGTCTAACTTGATTTTCTAAAAAGCAGGAAAAAAAAAACCTGAAAGACAATCTGTCTGCAATAACAATAGAAAGAAACTCAAGAGAGCTTAAAATCTAAAATGGGGCTGGGGATATAGCTTAGCAATAAAATCCTTTCCTCACATAATATATGCGGCCCCAAGTTCAGTCTCCAGTGCCACAGAATGGTTGAATGAGTGGGTAAATTAGTGTCTGAGTGGAACTGTGGTGAAATGAAGTGTATGTCAGGAAGAGAGTTAATGAGTTTCATTGAAAAATGCCTGGTGTGTGGAAGGAAAGAGCAAGAAATGGAGGAATATTTCTCAGGGGACTTACCACTCAGTGCTAACCCAACCAGTTTTCCTATGAACATGGAAATAAATAAGACTGTTGGCTCATGGCTATTTTGTTGCTGCGATGTTTACCCATGTTACAGTGCTACAAACTACAGTCCAGACTCTTTGTGACAGTATGGCATGTGTTATCCAGGTTATTCTTACATGGAAACATGACATCTGGCCATACCAGAGTATGTCAGTGTTTTTCACCTAGAGCTCCTTCATACTAGGAAATAAATGTGTTTTGCTACAAACTCAAGATCATGACATCTTATCTCCCATTTCAAAACCCCTATCGGTGCATGTAAAGGAGTAAAGAACTGACCAGGACTTCATTCCTTGGGGTCAGCTGAGGGAGAGAATTGTAAATCTGCAAAGACTGCTTTTCCTGAAACAGGGCACTCTCTTCCCAAGGACATCCACTCCTATCCTGTAGTCCCTTTGGAACAAAATTGGCTGAGTGCTTGTTTCAGAAGGAAGGGTAAGCAAGCACACATCTGTGCCTGTGATCATTTTGTTAGACTCCAGAGCCACAAGCCTAGCAGAAGTATTGAACCTGCATGAAAGATGACAGTGGAGTCGGAGGAACCAGCACAGACAATGCACCCAAGTCAAGTCTCTGAGAGCTTGTCATCTGGCATCAGTATGCAGTGAGGGCTCACTCCCCCAAGACCCACCCCTTCCTACCCTTCACAAGTCTTCAAAGACAGGGGATCAAATCCAGCACTGTCCAAAGGTGCCTGCTTATTTTTCTCTTGATCTTCCCCCCTCAAAATCTCCCTTTGAACAGGATTTACACATGCAGAATGAATAGAGATTAAGGGCAATTATGGTTTTTGTTTTGCTCTTAATGGCCCGTGCAACCCTGAAATTTGCTCATGAAATCTATGGCTAATACTGCATTATTGCCTGTCTCATCTGTGGAGTACCATATTTCATTGCTTCCAAAAGCCATTTCTGGTATTTTCTTTCAACTTCAAGCTAAAGCTTTCCTTTTCATGTGCTTTAAGTGCTGGGCACCAAGGCTAGGAATTGAAATATCCCAGAGCTTTGAGGAAGGGGATGAGAAGTTAAGATTGCCCAGTGAAATCCCTTGCCCACCCAAGATCCCACTCATTAGAAAAAACAAAAGCCAGCGGCAGAGACAGAAGGAACTGGCAATGCATTCCTGGGCTTTAACAGCGACGCCTGTGCAGTGGATGGATTTCTGGCAGGCTGTTATCTTTGTCTGCCTTGACAGTCTATGGAGGGAAAGATTCTGGTGAATCCATTCAATTGACACAGAACTGGTAACAGTGAATATTTCCCTTTAAATAAGTGTTTGGTTTTTAGACTATCTCTATTACCTCCCTAACAGCAAAAGCCTCACAAGAACAAAGGGCATGGCAAAATAAATAAATAAAACAGGTAGGTGCCAAAGTGTCCTGTAGTGGGAAGGTGTGAGACATTTCCTGGTCCAGCCCTTTGGCCCCCAAGACCCCACCCCCTCACTGGGGACACAGTAGGGTCAATCGCCCACATTGTTTGTCAAAAAACAAATGAGAATTGTTCCCTCTGTTCATGGGCACACGTGAGCTCCCTTTCACAGGCAGATTTCATGACACAGAAACAAATAAGTAGCTCTAGGGAGTACGTAATAAATAACCTCTGTCAAGGTACATTGGTGTGACTCTAGACATGCATTCTCCCAGCCTGCAGTGCCAGGGCCCTGGGAATGGGCTCAGTCCTGAAAGCCTGGGCTTTCTTTCTTCAATTACATAAAGATCTTGTGCCATTCCACCATAAGAACCACAAAACGTAAAGGCATTAGTCCTCAAATAATTATCTGTTTGAAGATGATGAAGATGATTGAAAATGGCTAAAGATATTTGAAGTTTACAAAACAATGTCCTAAATGCCTTCATGTGGATATCCTTGGTCCTAGTGTAGTTATTATATAATGTTCTCATGTTATATATACTGCTGTATATACATATACATGCAAGTACATGAATTCTCTTATAACTTTAGCAGTATTTAGCAGGTGTCCACAATGTATATGAAGGCTGAAAAAGCTAAACTATGTAAGACAGATGCCCCTTAGTCTCAAGAAGCATATAACCCATGCTTTAAATATTTATACATTTTTCTAGCATGTTCAAGTATGTCCGTGAGTAATTATGTCATAACTATCATTACTGATGCTTTTCTGTCAGAATCTTGCTAGTACATATAAACTACTTATGTCTACTCTTTATTCTAACCCTCCAAGGGCAAGATTTCTTCTCTCACCTGTGGATGAATAATAACGAGTAATAAAATAGAAGTTAGTTCACCCAATGCCTCCCCAAGACAGCCAGCTGATGGATACTGATTGCTGGCCATACTTCTGGGCACTCACAATTGCGAGGTTGTGAGACACAATGGATGTGAGGATGCTCTAAGCCTTTGGCATGTGCTGCCAAAACCATGATTTCCTTTCAGTAGGGAAAAAAAAAAGCTGGGAAGCAGATAGTAATCTCTGCCACAGTGCACTGGGATGACTTGAAAAAAAGCAGCTCTTGATTTGGACTTGAGCCATGTCAATGGCACTCTGCCAATCATTAGGGGACTATAAGAAGAAACCCCAAGAAATAAGCTAGACATCGGGTTCTGAACAAAATGATCACGGGGTCAGTGAAACGTGTCACAAACACATGCCCCAGCTTAGCAAAATGGCTCACTGATAGAAGCTGTTTCTTTAAGATGTGGTCCTGCCTCCCCATCATAGCTATGGGTTGCATGGACATGAGAGAAACAAGAGAGGAGGGTAACAGATTCTCCACAGACAAGCCTGCATGCAAGCCCTCTAACCCCACAGTGCCTGCCCACCCTCTACCCCTAGGCCTTCTGTCCAAAGTGCTCAGCCCTCCTTTACCTCATACAGAGAAGTGAACATGTCTATGAACAAAAGCACTGGCAAGAGAGGCAGCCAAGGGAAGAGAAATAAGGCAGCTTGCCAGAAATCCCAGTGATGTCACCAGTCATGTGACCTTGGACCAATAAGCCAACCTCCTTATATCTTAGTCTCCTCGTATACAAAATATGAACTCTTACAACATATCCCTCAAAGACTGTGTATAGGGAGCCTTGTTACTCAAAACCCTGGTACCTGGTCCACACAGGGCAAGGCTACTCCATGTCTGTCCCAAATATATTATTTCATGTTTCAAACAAGCATCATGAAGGCCAGGGTATAGGCATCTTAAAAAATTAGGCCTATTATAGGTCCATAGCATAGCCTGGAGCATGCTCCCTGGGCCTTGGGGTTTTATTTTCAAAATAGGTATCTATGGATTGATTTAAGTTAAAAAAATGCATATACTCAAAACACACAGACTCATGTGGTATCAGCACTATATAATGCCGCGACACTTGAGAGAAAGGTGGCATCACTTCATGGTGTTGGCTACATATGGCCATTTGCAGATGCCCCAAAAGCCAAAGGATTGAAGAAGCCACAGTTTACCATCCTGCTCGCCTCCGAGCCTTTCAAATGAGGAGGGTCTTATTTCAAAGCACAATTTGGCTCCGTTGTGGCCAATCTTCACAAACCATTGAGGTAATGTTTATTCACCTCACACTTTAACAACTATTTATGAGCAGTGTTTACAAGTTCCCGTGAGCACCCGGTGGTTATTAGAGCTATGCAAACCAACGGCCGTCAAAATTGGTTAATCTAGACAGAACACAGGGGTAGCTCCAACCCAGCATGTGATAGTCTGTCTCTGGGTTTATTCAAGTGTAATGCACCTTTAACGTCAACTTAGATTTTTCAGCTCTCTTCACAAGGCTTGCAGTAATTATAGTCAACAGTGAAACCGAACTCAGCCCAAGCAGCCCAACAGGAAACTGTGGGGAAAATTTAAACACAAGACACTAGCTCCTGTCAATTTGAAAAAAAAAAAAAGATTTAGAAAAAAAGTGAGACTTGCCTAGTGTGATAGAATATGAAGAATGTGAAGCTGTGTGCTGGGTGTAATTGCCAATTCCCTTTAGGAGGAAGAATGGATTCCATCCTAGGCTGAACCAACCTGGCATGAGACCGTCCATACTTTCTCCTCCAAGCTGAGCGTGTGAGCCGATCATCAGCTTATTTTTGGCCTTGCAGTTAATGATCTGTTGGTGCCCACACTTCTCACTTTGTCACAACAACTGGGGCTGCAGCTGAAGCACAGCTGGCCTCTCTTTCTCCCAGCCCTATAATTTACTTTAACAGCTTTAGGGACAGGAGGAAATGGCAGAGTGCCCTGGAGCCCCACACTTGTTTCAAAAATTAGTTCCGTACCATGCTGTATATACTCACGAGTATTTTAGGCAAACAGTGTAGGCAGGTCTGACCCATGTGAGCATCGATGCTGCTGGCTCTGGGCTACTGGAAGGGTGGGTTGCTTTGGAGAAACCAGGGGAAGTAGGAGGAGTGATTGAGTCTATCCTCTGTGTGTATGTGTGTGCTTGTGTGCGTGAGTGCACATGAATATGTATGAGTGCATGTGAATATGTGACATGTAAGTATACGTGTATGTGTGAGCGTGAGCTCCCGTGAGCTAGGAGCATGCCTCCTGAGTAAGTAGATAAGAGTATGTTTTCCCCCCTGATATCTTGGAAACCGAGAAGATTTCAAAGATTGGTTTGTTTTTCATACACACACACACACACACACACACACACACACACACATATATATATATATATATATATATATATATATATATATATATATATGGTACAATATGATAGTTGAACATTGTAAATATATACACTGGACAAAAGTGAGTGCTCATCATATTTATTTCCATGAACTAATATTTCAGTGTGTTGAGAAAATTTGAATTTAATTCTTGTAAGTGTATGTGTGGAGTAAGAATGGAAATGTGGGTGTGGGTGACTGGGTACAGGTATGAGTGTGAATCCACTTTTGGAATCCCAAAACTGGTGTCTTCAGCCACCCTCCAATTTACCAAGGCCTCTTGCTGAGCTTGAAACTTCTTGTTATTGGCTGGGCTAGCTAGTCAGCTTGCCTCAGATGTTCTCTTAGCATCTCCTGAATGTTGGGAGCATAGATGGACCACCACACCTACCTGGACTTTCTGTCAGTTCTGGGGATCTGAACTCTGGTTCTTGTGCTTGCAGGGCAAGCATTTTATCCAGTGGTGATCTCTCCAACCCCTCTTCTAGTTTTAAATAAACTCAATGATAAATTGTTATAAACTGTAGTGCTCTTTCTGTGCTCTGAAGAGATGCATCCCACTAACTATATTTGGCATCCAAAATCCCAACCTCCTCAGCACCTTTTTCCTCCCCAGCTCTCACCACCACTATTCTGCTCAATTCCCATGGAATCACGTGTTTTCACACAGTAATTCTCTTCCTATGTCTGACTTACTTCATTTAACACAGTGTCCTCTCTGTTGTCGTACATGACAAACTTTCATCCCCTGAGAGTGACTCGGAATCTGTCCCACACTTCCTTTATCTGCCCAGCGACTTTTTCTACAAACACACATCAGTTCTCATCTCAGACCTGAAGTAGGAAAGCAACAACCTCCCCCACATAAGCTGTTCTTAGAAACAATTGTGGCCTCGAGTTCGCTCAGCCTCCCAGGCTCTCCTTGTAATTTTGTGACTATCTCCTGGGGTGGCAGAGTGAAAGGAGTTTTTGTGAACTGGAAACCCATTTATCATGCCCAGTCCACAGTATCCCCACTTGTAGGACTGAGTCAGCTGACCACCTGTCCATGAACCCAACATAGAGACATTCTGGACTTTGCAGTCTCTTGCTCAAGCTATTTAAGTTAGGAACAAAGGTATTGAGAACAGTGGCCAGGGCTCTGTTGGAGTGTAACAGTAACGTAGAACCCAGGCAGCTAGAAAATCTGTAACCATAGGCAGTAGTTCCCTGCCATGGTGCTTTTTACCTGCCAACCTGACTGATCTGGAATCAACTAAGAGACATAGCTCTGGGCAGGTCTGTGAGGGTATTTGATAGAAGGATGAATTGAGGCTGTGAAACCCTCCTCCAGAGTAGACACCTTCCCACAGAAGCTAAGACAGGAAGGGGCTCCCAGGGAAAGCTGTACTGGTTTTGGCTGCATATCTTTGCTCCTTGCAGGTGTATGTATCTTCTCTGTTGTTGTTGTTGCTGCTGCTGCCACCGCCGACATTGTTGATCTTTTCTGATGTCAGAACCCAATTTCTCCAACATGGACTGAAGAGCAGTGGCTCTTTGGGAATGCTCCAGGCCTTTAGTATCAGGATGGGACAGCTGGAGCGTCCAGCCTCATGAACTGAGTGACCGCTGGGGCCTCTCCAAGAGGCAGATAGCCACTGTTGAAGTACCTACCCAATATCTTGTAAGACAACCTAGTAACCCCCCTTTGTGATACACATCCATCTGGCCAGTTCTGTCCCTTTAAAGGATTCCCACAACCCCTTCAATCACTGAGGGGATGCCACTGTCACAGGTAGTGTAGATTTTGACTTACTGCTCCATAGGCAGTGGCTATCAGCTTTGGACTTGGACTTTTAGAGGAAGATGTTGGGAGGAGGCCTTTCATCGTGGGAGAGTGAGTAATGGATCTCCTGACAAGTCTTCCTGGGGCAGTAAAGGTGGGAGGCTGAGGGCACCGGGGACTTTATCTCAACTTTGGGAGCCCATTATTCCACATTCATTCTCCAAGCACTGGAGACAGTGAAGACAGCATATTGCACCAGACAACAGAGCTGTAAGCTGTAATCTCAGCTGGTCACTGCTCACAATGCAGTCACAAATGGAGAGCTAAATTCTCCCTTCTCTGGAGCATTTCTGTCTTAACCCTTTCTTTCCCAATAGCCTACATATGCATCATATTTTTGCTTCTTTTAAAACTTTCCCCTCTGCTACCAAACGTCTCCACAGTCATCACAGTTCCTCCTTGCTTCCCTACACAGCAAAGCTCTTCACAGGCTGTGTATAGTTTGGGTCTTCACCATCGATCACCCTGGGCCTCCTTGACTTCACGCTGATTCTTCTTTCTCTTTTGTAACTCATTTGAACTCCTCTTTGGGCCACACCAAGGATTCCCATGCTGCCTAACCTATAAGGGAATCGTTGATTCTCAGCTTGCCTATCTGCAGCCTTTAGGTGAGATGGTGTCATTCATATTTAAACGACAAGAATCCTGGGACCAGATAACCTGAATTCAAATACCAGCTCTCATGCTTGTGAGCTGCACAACAGGGCAAGCTTACTTACCTCTGGGCTTCGCTCCTCATCTGCAAAACAGGCATCAGGAAAGAAAATTTCCTAGGAAAATGATAGGAATGCAACAAGTCGAGGTATTAAGGTCTCAGAACAGTGACTCGTTAGCCAGAAACACTGGCATTTCCAATAGTAAAATTAATTGAATGAAATTAAATTAGTTACCTTTAATTCCTTTGGCTTCCAGGATACCAGACCCATTTGGTTTCCTGTTGGCTATGCCTTAGGCTCCTCTGCTGGCTGTGTATCATCTCCTTGGTATTAATCCACGGAGGTCCCACCTGACCTCATGCCTTCAGATCTCTCTCTCTCTCTCTCTCTCTCTCTCTCTCTCTCTCTCTCTCTCTCACACACACACACACACACACACACACACACACACAATGCACATGTATGCACTCATACATTCACACACCAACTCCAGACCCTCTCCTTATCCATAATTAAGTGCTGGGAAAACATTCCTCAATAAATTAATGAAGCATGAGCAAATGACTAACATGGGAGCATAACGCCCGAGGAGAGCGAGGTTCTTGACACCCACAGTCTTCCCAGGCTAGTCCCTTCAAGGTAGTGCCTACTTGAAACTTGGTCCTATGGAGGAAGAGGGTGATAGGTGCACATCATTTTAAAGGCTGTACCCACCTATGGCCTTGCTGTTAGACTTGCTTGAGCTTGGCAAAGACCTCACTGTGCAATATCGATGCACTGTGAGTATATCCTATTGTGACAAGTGAGGGGCAGGTGACCCCCACCTGCTGGCCTTTGTCAGGATTTATCTCGAATGCACTGGGAAGTCCTGTACCCTTGAACAAGATAGAATTGGATGTTCGGAGACTGCTGCTCAAAAAGGAGAATGGTGGGGGTTGAGACCCTTGGTAGTAGCCACTGGAGATAACTGAGCAGGCCGTGTGACTCAGGCAGAAGAAAGGTAAATTATGAAGGCTTGTGGAGGCATGAGTGATGACATTTCCTCATTGGATTTTGAGTTAGTAGATGAGTGGCTAAGGGAAGCTGTCACTAGGAGAGACAGGTAAAGAAGACATGGCTTACCACACTCAAGGATGATATTTTCTAGTTCCATCCATTTGCACCTATGGCACTGAAAGGGCTTCCAGTGGCTGAAGGTCAACCAATGAAAACAGGCAAAGAAGTAATGCAGTGTGATCTGTGGGGAAAATATCAACAGTATAACATTAAAATACAAACCTCCTAAGCTGTAAGATAAATACACCTCCTTTTCTTAATACATAGCCCACCTCAGGTATTTTGTTATAGTAATGTGAAGCTAAATAGTACCCATATCTTCTACAATGTTAGGAGCTCCCTAGCCTTTCCTAGGAGCCCTGTCATGAAGTTGACCACAGTGGGGACCATAGCTTCTTGAAAGTCAATGTACTTCTCTTTTCCTTGAGCAGCCCACTGATCTGCTGGAGAATCTGGGATGGAGTCAGGTTGTCTCTGAGTTGGAAAGAACCAGCATTTCCTATGATGGTACTGAAAACTCCCTGAGAGACACAACTTTCTCATCACTGATCTTTCCAGTAACAAAGCTTTGCCATCCGTACATGGCCCTATCGATTGTGTTTACATGTATTTTAAGTAAATGAAACTTGGGGCAGTGGTGCAAGCCAGAAAGTCAGAGGCAAAAAAACTAATAGGAGTTGTTGGCCATCCTGGTAAGAGTGAGTCTAAAAACAACCATGTGGGCATGATGATAATTTGTAACGGACACTTAGGAAATGCTGGCAGGACTGGAGTAGGCAGACCACTGAGAAGTGGCAGGGATTCTCAAGGACATGGGATTCTAAACAGTTTTGTTTCTGTAACAACAATAGCCATGGCCATTTTAAGAGCAGAGTCTGGTTCTGAGGTCTAAGGCAGAAGCTTCTGGAGTTGAAAGCCATTGCCTAAAGGCTTCTCAAACAACTGACAGAGCTAGTGAAAGCATCCAGAAATGGCCATCTCCAGCAACAAGAGGACCCATGTGTGTAGAGGCTGGAGGGCCACTCTCCGGACAGTCTCTAGGGTCACAGTTCAGGAGGGATCATTTAGATCCACAGCCTTACAAGGCACGGGGCTCTGATGCCTGTATGGTGTCATCCAGGTATGGTGGACAAGTTTCTACTCCAACAGTACAATTTTTTCCAAACCATCACTAAAAAATGACAAGGTGAATGAAAACTCAGTTACATCGTTGAAAATCACACAGTTTAACTCTTAAAACAAGTAAAGAAGATAGTTTATGCAAAGATTTGTCTCTGCATGCTATGGGCTGGATGTGATTTGGGTATATCCCTGGAAGCCTTTCCACCAGGGTGGCAATGTCATAGATCACAGAACCCTTAGAGGGTAGAGATGATTGAAAGGTGGTTAGGTCATGGGGTCTCTGCTTTCAGAAGAGGTTAATGGTGATCTTAGAGTGAGGTAGAAAAGTGAATGATCATAAAACAGAAAGGTAGGCCCATGCATCTGTCTTCATGTCCCACCCTGTAATCTCTGCTGCCTTCACTCTCACAATATAATGACAATTGTTACGAAGTCCTCTCCAGAACCTCTCCAAAGTTGTTGGATCAATGGTCTTGAGTCTCCAAAACTGTGAGGGAAACAAACCTCTTTTCTTTATAAAGTATTCAGTCTGGAGTATTCTGTGACAGTACCAGAAAACAGACTTTAAAAAAATGCTGATAGGAAAACACAAGGTTGTTGTTGTGACTGCTGCTGTTGTTTTGGAGTTCTCTCCTGGTAATGGTGATGAGAATATAGCTAGATGATAATGAGCATGCTCTTTGGAATCAGACCAACAAGCATCATAGCTTTCCTGAATCTTCCCTTCCCAGGCAATCTCTAAAAAACGTGCTTGATCTCACACTCCTTAAGGCAAAGATGGAGATTACAGCAACACCCGTGCCATAAGATCACAGTAAGGAGTTCAGTGAGGTCAGGCCATTAACCAGACATGCCCTGCATCCTGTGGGGATCAGTGGTGTGAACAAAGCTAAGTCTCCAAGGGGAGGCCAGAGTCTTTTCCATCTTTGCTGGGTTAAGAGTACTTCACTTCCACACAACTAACATGAGTATGACCGATAAGATTTTTAATTGCTTAAGATATTTATTTACTTTATATCCAGATCAAAGCTTTCCATCCCTCCTCTCCTTCTAGTCCTCCCTCTCCTCTCTTCCTACCCCATACATCCCTTCTTCCCTTCTCCTCAGAAAAGAGGAGGCTCCCATAGATGTCAACTATCCTTGGCATTTAAAGTAGCAGTAAGATTGGGCACATCTTCTACTGAGGCTAGACAAAGCAGTCCAGTTAGGGAAAAGGGATCCACAGGCAGGCAATGTAGTCAGAGACAGCTCCAGCTCCTGCTTCAGGAGTCCCACATGAAGACCTAGCTGCACAACTTCTGCATATGTGCAGAGGGCCTAGGTCTGTCCCATGCATGCTCTCTGGTTGGCAGTTCAGTCTCTAGGAGCCCTATGGGCCCAGGATAGGTAATTCTGTGGGTTTTCTAGTGGTGGTCTTGACCTCTGGCTCCTTCAATCATTCCCACTCCTCTTCCTCAGGATTTTCTAAACTCCAATCAATGTTTGGCTGTGGGGCTCTGTATCAGTTATCATCAGTTGCGGGGTGAAGCCCCTTTTATTACATTTATGCTAGATTCCTGTCTGTTAGTACAGCATAATATCATTAATAGCATCAGGGGTGGGCTCCCTCTCATGTCACGGGTCTCAAGCTGGACCAGTCATTGGTTAGCTCTTCCTTTACCCTGAATATCTTATAGGCAGGACAAATCGTCGGTCTAAAGTTTTGTGGCTGTGTTCCTGTCCCAGTCTCTCCATTAGAAGTCTTCTCTGGCTCCAGGGATGGCCAGTTCAGGCTCCATATCCCCCTTTGCTAGGAGTCTTAGCTAGGGTCACCTTCATAGAATCCAGGGAATATCCATTGTCCTAGGTTTTGGGCTCCTCCCAGAGATGCCTCCCCACCCACGTACTTCAGCTCCCAGTACTCTCCCCCTCCATCCTTCCCATGCCTGACAAATGAGATTTTATTTCACAAGAGAAAAGCAGAAGTCTGCCTGGTGATAAGGGAAATTTACAGATCCAGTATCTGTTAATGGTGCTGTCTCCTCCTAAGCTCAAGGCTGGGGGAGTAGAAGGTTTGGTAAACTCAATTTTAAGTAGATCTGGATCCCCTAAAACAGACTTTAAGTTGCCTGGGATCCCACCCTAGAAAGAGTGTTGCCTTCAGGGCCCACCCAACTCCTCCAGCACTTTGGGTACTTGCCACCTGCTTGAGTGAAAGGGAATTCTGGCTTTGACGAAAGATTTCACCTCAAAGTCAACATGTCACTTGCAATCTGTATGATTTAGGACAACCCACTTGATTATTAGCTCCTGGCCTGACAACTGCACATGGTGAGGCCAGCATCATAGTTCAGGTGTGGTGACCGAAGTCACAGTAGTCAGCAATGGGCAAGCCTCCTTCTACCTCGGCTCTGTGAGATGTGAATCTACTGCTGTTATTCTGAGCTTGTGGATAGGAACACCGAGTCTTGAAAAGACTTAAAAATCATCTATTATCAGATACATGATGTGGAGCTGTGTTCTTCCAGCTTTGGCTGGATTCATAGGCAGGAAGCAGAAAAACTCGAGTACTTCTGGCTGCTAGAGTTGATATCACTCAGCTCGCACACTCGGAATACGAGGTCTGCTTTCATGTGTCTATTTGACTCGGCTATGGTGGCCATTCGTGTAGTGACACACTAGTCTTAGAGAAGGTACTTTTAAGATGCAGTTAATGGTGACAGTTAAGAGACTTTGAGTAAGGTAGGCTGACCTTCATAACATAAGTAGACCTTATCCATTCAATTGAAGCATTGGAGCACAAAGGCCAGAATTTCCTGAAGAAGGGGGAATTTGTTCTTAACACTGGAACATAGAGGCCCTACCCAAGTTTATAGGCTGAATGAACCAGCCTGAAATTTTAGACCCAAGACTGCAACCCCAATTGTTACTTGAGTTCATCTCAACCATTAACCTTATGGACTCTGGAAAGCCCCCCCAGATCACACAGCCAATTCATTGAAATAAACCTCTCTCCTGTGTTTTTACTCTCTGTTAGAACACAAACAGACAGATCGTGATAATAGATGTTAGATAGATGAGAAGTCGATAGATTAAAAGATTTATCATATACTAACAGATGATACTTTTACCAGTAACAAATACATGGATGGATAAAAAGGATAGAGGATAGAGAAATGATAAATGGAGAACGGTGGATGGACAGATAATATAAAATGACAGATGCATAAATAATAAATGTAAAGTATAGATAGAAAGTTATAGACAGGGTGATAGATAAGAAGACTATAGATGAGTGAGTGAGCCAGTGGATGCATAAGCACTTTGTGATGTGAATGAAAGGGACCAGCCTCAGCCACTCTGGAACACCACCAGTGCACACTGAGGTGGTGCTGGGCCTTCACTGATGGATACAGAACAAGTATAAACCCATGAAGGTGAGTCTCAAATCTGGGTTTACATTTGTTCCTCATCCATCAGTGTACTCGGGGACAAATGTGAGGTAGTCTCAGCATGGGAGGAGGGCAGAGAGGCAGAGCTGTTCAGAGAAGAATGGAGAATGGAGGTAAAGGAGAGCAGAGGAGGCCTTGCCCTGAGCTAGGCAAAAGGTTGATGGGGAGGAAGGAACAGGTGAGATAGGACCCCTCTCTCAGCTCTTGCTTTAATATTATGCTATAAGACATGTGACACGATACATACTTTCTTTTTCCCAAACTCATTTCTCTTTGTGTGGATGGGCACGCGCACTCGAGGATGTACATGTATGTACACTCATGTAGGGATCAGAGGTCAATGTCAGATGACTTTATCAGTCACTTTCCACCTTGTGCTTCGAGACTGGATTCTTGATTGAGCCCAGCACTTTCTTACTGGCTAGATGTCCTGGCCAGGAACTCCAGGAATCCTTGCCTGCATCCCCTAGGACTAAGGTTACACCTCCCAATTTCACCCCATATCCACCAGTCCCTTTCCCAGATTCAATGGCTTTAGGTCTTGTTTTATGACCCACTTAATTTAACTATGCCTGGCTTTTTATGAGTGCTGGAGTTTTGAACTCAGGTCCTGACGCTTGCCTGGCAGGTACTTTACTCATCAGTCTACCTTCATAGGCACCTCAAGTTCTACCTCTTTTTTTCCAGCAAAATCATGGGGTGACCCACTTTTGTTGATTTCCTATCAGGACTCTTTGTGGATTTCTGTCCCCCGGTATGCACACTCATGTTCTTCTTGCAGATGAACTAGTCTCCTAGTGAGCCCAGACCTCTGAACAGCAGTAGATGCCCCTGTCTGTATTTTTCCCATACTACCTCTGTGTTAGGGAACCAACCTTCCCATGGAGACATAATCCCACTCTTTGAAAAGAAGCCTTCCTAGCTATTATTCCAACCACCAGATTTCCCACCTTGGACACTGTTCTTTCCCTGGGAAGACATAAACAATGTCTACCTTCTTCTCAGGTCCCAACAACAAACCAAAGGAGAGTCCACCAAAGTTCACCCTGAGGAACAATAAGTCTATCGGGTTTCCTTACAGAGCAATGGGTGGGAGGTCATGGGTCAGAGCACAAATGGCCTCAGGGCAGCCACACTGGGGGGCCTGCACCAGTAGGGACAATCACTTCCCTGTAGTTTAATAGATAGAGTCTTTGACCCTCGTCTTTCCTCGGCAATATCTTCTAGAACCTCCCCAAAGATCCCAAGGAACGTGTGATTAGGGCAAAATTGCATACAACGGGTCAGGAGTTTGTGGCTGGATACTCAAGTGATGGTTCTGTGATCCCCACTCACCCTCCTTATTGAGATGGAAGGTGAACAGTCAGTGAACTTGGCTCTGATGAGCTTTTCCCAGCAAGCCCATTAGACCTCCTGAGGATGGTGTCAGTTTGGCTTAGATGTTAGTCCTGTGCAGTAGACACACACACCACAGCCATTTCCTTTAGTATAGAATCAGAGCTAGGGACTATGCAGGCATGACCTCACAGCAGTTGAAGATGCCTGTACTTCGTCTGCACAAGAGTGGCCCGTCAACAGTCAGGTGTGGATGGAGGAGGGAGCCAACACATCATTGTTGACCTACTTGTTATTGATATGTTTAGAGGAAGAGAAGGAGTTACTGCTTTCAGTCCTGTATCTATTGATGACCCATCAGGCTCTGATGGACAGTTTCAACCCAATGGTCCCACAGATAGCCCTAGTTAGACTAAGTGCGTCATAAAACAAGACCTAAAGCCATTGAATCTGGGGAAAGAACTGGCAGAGATGGGGGGTATAATAGGGAGATAGACAGGGAATCAGAGCAGAAATCATTAGAATACATTATGCATGTCTGTAAACTTGCACAGAACAAAATTAATAAATAAAAATAAGTAAAGATACCAGTATGGAGTAAGGAATTGCTAGGAAAAGTATAGAAACAGTCTGGGGGTAGCCTGTAAACAGGAGACAGCATATAAAGGCACAGTCCTCAGTCCAGAGGTGGACCCTAACCAGGGGCCACAGGACAAAGCCACAGCTGTCAGCACTTGTCAGGTTCAAAGCAGTTTATCTATTCTTCTGTCTGGTCTGAGGAATCCTAAAATTTACCTGGAGCAAAATGGCGCCAAAGGAGAGAAAATGTATTTCCTCTGACAATTCATAATCCCAAACTACCTACAAACAACAGTGTAGCCACTGCTACAAGAGCTATAAACCATACATTTTCAAATGTAGATGGCAAACCTCTGTTTGTAAGGCATCTTTCTGGAAGTATATACCTTTATTCAGTCTCAAAACAGTCCCCACAGTAAACATCCATGTCACCTGAGCCATGGTATAAGTAATGCACACATGCACACACACACACACACACACACACACACACACACACACACACACGATAGTAGCAGTGGGTCCCTGTAGTAATAAACCCAAGACAATGTTTTACATAAATACATGATGTTTACTTAATATGCAGAATAAAGTATCAAATCAAATATGATTAAGGAGCAAGAGAGGGGCCCAGGTAATTTTTTAAGCTCATTTTTCAAGTTAGCATACAAATATTTTCATTGTGACATTTTCACACATTTGTGTCATTATGTTTTGGTCCCATGTGTCCCCCATCCCCTATGCCTTTCTCATGTTTCTTGCCTATCTCTGTGGTCACCTTCTTCCCCCTGGGAACCCTTTCTGCTTTCATATGAGTTCTGTTTATCACATTCACTCTCTTAAGATCTCATCCCCTCCATATAATCCTCTTCTGACTGTATCACACACACACACACACACACACACACACACACACACACACACACCACACACGCTCCTCCCAAAAATTCACCTAGCAACCTCAGAACCACCCTGAACCACCCACCTGCATCAAGCTAAACATACCCGATCTCTGAACAATAGTGTACATTTCCTCCCTCTGGTAACAACTGAATTTAGAGAGTTTCTATTCAAATGCACTCCCAATATATCCAGGCATGAAGAACAGAAGGGCCAATCTGGCCTGAACTGGTTTTGAGTGCATGTACAAATTACATCTTCAAGTGAACTTTTAGAGAGAACGCATATTTACCAGCTTGTGCCTATGCATAATTGGGCATGCATATAATTAAAATCAGACATACTGTGGGAAGGAACATGGCAGTAGGAAAAATGAATATGATCTAATCAATCAAAATGGAGATAACCCAAGGCTATGCCCCTTGGCAGCTCCTTCTTCTCTCAAATCCCTCAAAGGGAAGCCCCAAATAACAATGACACTATAGCACCTTCATGGTATGGCCTGGTATCAGTCCTGAGTGTCTCCCTCCACAATCTGTACCACAGCTTTAGTCTGAATCATTTTCTTATGAACCCTGGTGAGTCCCTATTTTTTGTTCTTTGGGCCAAGAAACTGGAAATTCCTGGACTAGACCCACCCACTGGTATCACAGTCACATAGAGAAAACATATAACATTTGTCATCCTGAGTCTGGCTCATTCACGTCACATGACTTCCATCCATGTCTCTTCAGATGTCATTATTTCAGTTTTCTTTTTAGCTGCATATAGTGACATGTATGTATCACATCTACCTGTTTACCTGTTGATAGGCAGTTGAGCTGGTTCCATCCCTGCCTATTGTGAACAGTTCAGCACTGAGCATGTAGGTACCAGTACCTCTTTGTGTTGACTTTGAGTGATGTATATACATGTGTCTGGTGAGCATGTATGTTTGTGTGTGTACATGTGTGTGCATGTGTGTGTGTACATGTGTACATGTGTATGCACACATGTGTCTTTGTATATGCATTTTGGTGCTTGTACAAGTATGTATGAACATGTGTGTCTGTGTGTACATGTGTGTACATGTGAGTGCTTGTGTCTTTGTGCATGCATTTGTGTGCGAATGTGTGTATTTGTATATGTGTAGGGATGTGGGGTGTGTTAAAAAGAATCTTCTTCCTGAACAGTTTATTCCTGAAGGTTCAATCTCCACAACCACTGAAGGAGAACAAAATAAACTTCTTCTGAAAGCCACTTCTCTACTCCACTCCCCAGGCTTCCTTCTCTGCTCCTGACAAGGACCCTCGCACTTCCTCTGTGAACTTCTGGGGACTGTTTCCCTTTAGAAAATGATTTTTTTTTCTTATTCTGACTCTTCCCTTTGTCAGGTCACACAGAGGCAGCTTTCAGTCCAGCAGCTTACCCACAAGTTTACTCAAGAAACTATTTTAAATTATTTAAATAAAAGATATTCTAGCCCCTCATACCCAGTTTTCTCTCTCTTCACACACACCAAAAACTGGCCTAAAACTCCAGGGACAAGGTGAAGTGATGGCTTCTATAGTAATTTTCTGGGTAATCCCACACTGACTTGGCTGTTTCATAGAAAATGGATACAGATGTCTGCTCTACAGCTCCTGAAGTGTCATGTAGGCCAGTGCTTTGAGCACTTCCTGCTAAGGCAGACCCATTTCTGTGTTGAGTGTGCAGCCATTTTGCTACAGAACGCTAGAGAACATGGAGGAAGCCAGAGCGTGTCCTGTGGACCCGTGCTGTTAGCTGTGTGCAGTAGGATGTGGTGTAGCACTGATCATCCCTCACCACAGGCTGGGTTTGAGAGGACCTGTTGCCACCACTTCAGGCTGCAGCAAAATCACTACAGTGCCTCATAATTCACTGTCCATGAACTTCTAAAGGACTGGATGGTCATGTCTCAAACTTTGAATTTTAGGCTTTAATAGGTGCCATTTAAAAACATAAAAAATAAAAAAAAAAAAAGGAAATCTTATTCTTATTCTGATTAAAATCAGTTGCTCAAAGGTATTCATTTCATAGATATTTGGGTCATAGTAACAGAGGAATTAGTGAGCTGAAAAATGGGCTCACTAGATCTCTTATTTTCTGATGTGGATTTCTGGGAGGCTTTGCTGGCTGGGAGAGACTGCTGTTCTCAAGGCTGATCAGCTGTTACATAATGAAAAACTTAGCCTGCAAATATGGCTTTTAAATGCAAACCAACCCAAGACCTACACTCCCAGCCACTACTTCCTGTATCTTGTGTTCTCAAAACAATTCAATAACTTCCTGGTGTAAATCTATCCAGGGCAAGGTACTAGACAACCAGGTATGGGACCCATGCCATAAATCTGATTTAATTATTCAAATGAGCCAGTGCTTGGCCATCTCCATGTCTCTGCCTTAACTCCTCCATGGATACTCCAGTGATGTTAGGATGCGCTCTCCTTCACTTCCTCCCGTGTTTCTGAGCCAGCTCTGCTCCCACCTTGATGAGGCTCCTTGGTCTGCAAGACCTCTCATTTCCACAGCACTGTGAGTCACAAAAGACCCTCTGTCCATGTCAGTGACCAATCAGTTCTATCAACATCCTACAAGTTCATTTTGACACATGCAGTGAGATAGAAAATTATGTCTTGAAAAGCCTAATGGAAAATTATACTTAAATTCATCCCAAGAGGAGAACCTGAAAACAAAAGAACAGATATGAAGAGAAAATAGTTGTAACATCCCATGGTCTTGAAGGACCATAACATTCAAGGTTCAAAGTACATGGAGAAACTTCCAGTAACTGTGATGCAGCTGGAATGCTCAGAGAATACAATTATCAACCCAGAATTGCACGCACAGCATAAACATTACATTACTAACCAAAAGTCCCAATGTTGGCTGAAACAAGCTGTTGGTTAGGGCAGCCTCAAAGGCTCCAGAATAACATAGGCTCATGGGACTCTGCCATTCTTTCCTCCCCACTCCTCTCTGTGGTGGTTTGAATGAAATCCCCACCTACATAGTCTCCAGCATTTAAATACTTTATTTCCATTGGTGCTATTCAGAAAGGGTTATAGGAGGTGTGGCCTTCTGAAAAGAAGTAGGTCACTAGGGGCAGGGTTATGCTTTAAAAGCCCTGTCCCATTCCTAGTGTACTCTCTAACTTGGTGCTTATGGTTCAAGATGAGAGGCCTCAGCTTCTTGCTTCTGCCTCTATGCCTGTCTCATTTTGCCATGCCTCCACTCCGCCACCATGGATATGTATCCTTCTAAAATTGTAAGCTCAAGAAAAGTCTAAGTTGCTTTGGCCTAGGTATTTCCCCCCAGCCACAAAACCTAACACACTTTCCTTTCTCCTTTTGTTTTCTTTTTGATTTCCTTCCTTTTTCTTTCCTTTGCTTTTCCCCCTTTTCTTTTTAAGCACAAAGCATATGTGGTGGTTTGTATATGTTTGGCCTAGGAAGTGGCACTATTAGGAGGTGTGGCCTTATTGAAGAAAATGTGTCATTGTGGGTAGGAGCTTAATACCCTCAGCCTAACTCTCTGGCAGCCAGTCTTCTAGCAGCCTTCAGATAAAGATGTAGAACTCTCAGCTCCTCCCTCATCATGCCTGCCTTGATGCTGCCATGCTCCCACCTTGATGATAATGGACTGAACCTCTGAATCTGTAAGCCAGTCCCAGTTACTTGTTCTTATAAGAGTTGACTTGGTCATGGTATCTCTTTACAGCAGTAAAACCCTAACTAAGATAGCATATAATGTCTAACTTCATGCTATATTTTACTTTATATTTTACAGTTTCTTAGCTATTCACAAAGAGGACAGAAATATCCTGAATGGACAAACATCAAATACAATTTCTAATTAAGCAGAAGGAGTGTGGTGAACTGAAATCCTCAGCCACCAATGATGTCAAAGAGTTCAGGTTATCAGAACATTCTGTTGGCTTCCATGTTGCAGGAATGCTAAAAAAAAATGGTAAGCAAGAAAATGACAGAAATATATGGATCACATCTGCCAACAGCAACACATTTTTGTACATATCCCTCAGTGAAATAATAGATGAAGCAATGAGAAAGGAAAAACAAGAAAATTGTAGAGTCAGGGAGTACAGCTGACAAGCATGATCCAGCTAAGAGAAACCATTTTATACTGAAGTACCCATGAATCATTTCAACTTCAGGACCACACACTGGGCCAAATCGTAACTCTCAACACATTTCAGAGAGTGGGTATTATCCCATTATCTCCAACAATAGTGAAATTGAGGTTAAAGGTCAATCCAGAGTACAGGCTTGTTCACACTCACCTGCAATCAGCACCAAGATGGCTGAGGCAGGAGGACCATGAATTCATGGCCAAGTAGAGTCATGGTGATACTTCATCTCAGAAAACATAAAATGAAAGAAAAGAAGAAGAGGGAGGGAAAATTAGTGTTAAGACGACTGCCCATCTAGCTGTGTTAACACATTAAAGGAAAATTTTTACAAAAGCATTTTAAAAAGTTTTTTTTAAGTAGCATTGAATAAAACCTCAAATCAAGTAGGAGTAGGAAGGACACACTGACAAAGCCTATGCGCCTTTTACCACAAGCAGAATGTGCTATACATGTATGGTGCAGATGAGATGAAGCTTTTGCCGTGACTTAGAGTCACTGTCTGTCACTGAATTCTTAGTAAGAGAAGAAATGAATAGAAAGTATGGAAAAAAAAACTAGGGCAGACTTTTAGAAAATGCACAGGAAAATGGTTAAATATGGAAAATAGTGATATGTGTAAAAGCAGCCACATAAAAAGCCCAAGGCCTCCCTCTATCTGCAGGATAATCAGGGCCTCTGCTTAAAGCTACAGACAGTGGTTTTACAGTGGTCAGAGAAGAGCTGAGGGAAATCCACAGACAGACAATATAGTCTGTTTTCACACATGAAGGCTGGGGAGGTAGAGCCAGCAAGGAGCATGGTCAGTGAGCTCCTGAACCATAAGATGCGGTAGAAGAAAACACTCCCACCTACCTACCGCCATTTAGACAAACCTGGAGGGCATTGTGTTAAGAGATAAGATGATAAAGAAGGCATAGACAGGCCAAGGTCTCATGACCTCATCTATATGCAGAATCTAGGTCTTAGAGAGGCATAATAGAATGGGGTTTGCCATGGGTCGGAGTAGTTAGAGGGAGAGAGGGATACCATGATGGTGAGAGCACACCATTTCCTTTATCTAGGAAGGATAAATTTCAAGAGCTCTATGCACAGCAGTGTAGACTAACACCACACTCTATTCTTGCTAACCGTGAAGACAGTGAAGCCATAACTTTGCAAGAAATATGCATCTGTTAATTGGCGAGATTTAACCACAACACAATGTACATGTGCTTCAAAATGGATTGTCACACACACAGTGAAATTTAATGGGGCTGGTGAGGTGGCTCAGACAGTAAAAGTGCTCACCTTGGAAGCCTGAAGACCTGAGTTCAATCACAGGGACTCATACACAAGCAGAATGAGAGAACTGACTTTGCAAAGTGGCCATCTGACCTCCATGCCAACCTTCCCACGTGTATCATGCACACACACACACACACACACACACACACACACACACACACACACACTAATAATAGCAACAATGAGAATAGGAGGGAGGTATTATGAGGCTTGCTGATTCAAACTTTAAAAAGAGAATGAATAAAAACTAATTGAGCAGAGTCATGAGAAGAGAGAACACTCTAGATTTAAAAGAGAACAGTAAAGATTTGTAGGGTGTACATCTGAAGAACTGAAAGAGAAGCAGAGAGCTTGGATGTTAGAGAAGTGATGAAGAAAGAGAAGGCTTGGAGAGTGGATTGCTATCACCCAGGGCCTCCTGTCACTTTTGGGCATGGTGATCTATAAATGATTTCAAGGAAATGAGAAAGATAAATGTGTTAAAACTATTATATGTTTAAAATTAATATTAATACACAAACTACAAAAAGGACAGGCCTGTCTAAGTATGCATTCATGGGGGCTTTCAAGACATCGATCACATACAAGCCTGATGACCTATGTTTAGCCATGTAAAGGTAGAAGGAGAAACAGAATGTCTCCACCAAGTTATGGCCAGATCTCCACACATATGCCTAGGCACAAGCATGTATGCACTCCCACATGCGCTCACAAAAACAATAAAATTTTGAGTGTGTTTTATTAGCAAGAACTTTTAAAAAATGTATTTGTGCAAATAGAAACAAATGAGAAGAAAGCATTAATATTCTAGAGGATGTGGCAAGTATGCATATGATGTCAAATTTATTAAAACTAGTCATCACTTCTTGGTTTTAAAAGTCAAGTTGAGAAGTAAAACATCAGGAGGAAGAATGTGGAAATGGTCCCTGAGGATTGATGAGCTGTCAGATGTTTGCTAGTTTACTGCAGAATACAGCTGTTGACTAGCTATAGACACTTCTAAATACGTGTACCACACAATGTTTAGGGGACTCACTAGAAGAAAAGAGGATACTTAAAGTTCACACTTAGGATAGAGTAACGGTAAGTAAGAGAAGCTGGGAAAGGAAAAGACTTGAAGGTCAGAACAAATGGTTAAGTAGAAGATGACAGAAAGGAAGCCCAATGTGTGAGGAATTACCATAAAGATAGATTGGGTCGTTAATGATAAAAATGGTCAGATTGCTTCTTAGTTTTAAACAGTACTTTTGCAATAACTAGAAAAGCATAGATTGCCTCTAGTCTTTTGACCCAGCAATTACACTTACATATGTGCAAACAGGAGCATGTCCAAGAATGTTAATGACTGCATTGTTTGTACTGCAAACCTATGGGAGGCCATTGAAATGCCCATCACCAGAGGCCCTGATTAAGACCTGGGTCTGTTCACACAGTGGAATGCCAGCCTGCAATTAAAATGAATGAGCGAGCGAGGTGGGGCGGTGTCTATCAACACACGCTAATTTCCAAAACACCGATTGGGAAAATCTAGTTGCCTCAGAGGAACCAGAGGACACCACACTGCTCAGAAATACTCAAAATGAAAACACACACCATTTTAAAGCTTGTTCAGTGAGATGAGGCACACAAAAGCCGGTGTGGAAATACAGATAAGTTTGATGACTGTTTTCTTAGGAAAATGACAGAAAGTTAAGCATCTCTGTAAGTATATTCAGGGCCTTCAGTTTTCAAAAGAAACCTGCGTGCAACCACAACATAGTGAACGCTACATGAAAAGGAGCAAAGCCTGGTAAAGGTGTCCTACTTGGTGAAGGTTTATTCTTCTTTAGCATTATTCAGCAGCAAGGTCATTTGCTAGACTTTTCAGTATGCCTTAAAATTTTCATAGTGAGAAATTAATTATCAAACTAATACCAGGAACACTTATGCTTACAAAATGTTTTTTTTTTTTTTTAAGTATTGAAATTACTTAAAAGGAGCCATAATATGATTTTGAGCCAGAATGGTTCTTGTCTTTGGGAGGATGATAGAGTATGGAAAAAAGTATCATACAGTAGGTGTGATAATGTCATATAAAAAGAGCTAGCTAGCACCGGGCACTATAACAAACTTTGACTGGTAAGATATAAAGGCATCTGCTAACAAGCATGACACAAGTTGTGTAGCCTAAATGGTAGAAGAAAAGAATTCACTCACAAAAGTGTCCTCTGATCTTCAAAGGTCTGCTTTGGCATTTGGCATCCCCAAACCCCACATTTGTGCACACACACCAAATTAATGGAATTTAATTTTTAAAACTCTGATATGAAGAGCATTTAAAGTATTGACAATTAAATTAAAAAAAAATGCTAAGTGGAAAAGAAGCTGAGAATAAAGAATCCACCAAATCTTCCAGGTTCCTGATCTGTAGAATTCATTAGAAATCCTTCTCTAATACTGAGAGGTTTCTGTGAAGAAGGCTGTGAAGGAAGGTTAGAGGATCATAGTCACTTTTTTGATTTGGAAATATAGCAGGCAAGTAGATTGAGATGTATGGTAAGAGGGAAAAAGTAAAGAAAAGCAACAGCATCAATAATAAATGCGTCTGCTGTGGCCTGTCCACAGAGACCTAAATAGCCAATGAATCAAATAAAAAGCTCTGCAGGAGAAAAGTGGGGCAGAGGGAAGAGGCCACACCACTCATAAATTATAAAACAGTTCCCAACTACAGGCTTAGCATTTTGCTCATCAAAAACCATCATGCACAATCCTATTTCTGCCAAGTGACTAGCCAAGTGTCTGGTCCTGTTTGAGTAGGATGTGGGGCACCAGCTGCCATGCCTTCCGCCTCTCTCCCCATCAGGGTGCTTGCTGACATCCTGATGCAAGATTCTGAAGCCCAGAGTTAGTGGTTTGTTGGAATCCATTGTACTCCCATTACATCAGACCTCAGAACTATAGTCACTCAACACCAGATCTAATGTATGCACCTCTGCCATTTAACAGCCCAACAGCAATCTACATTCCGAATGTATTTGTAATTAGGAAATAACTATTGTAGGCAGCTTGATGACTACTAATTATCTCACGTTGTGTGTCTTAGTTTATTTTGTGTTGCTATAACGAAATACCTGAGGCTGGTTAACCTCTAAAAAGAGGGATTTATTTAACCCAGAATTATAGAAGACGGGAAGTACAAAATGAGGCAGTTACATGTGATGAAGGCTGGGCTGCCTGTGTGTTCTGGTGGCTTTGTGTAGGATGGGGACAAGAGGTCCATGTGGAAAACCAAAGACACAAGCGAGGAAGTAAGCAGACAGTCTGGTGACACTGACCTTATAACTGTTTTTAATTTCTAAAAATTTGAGTACATTTTATTATTTTATAGCCTCACATATAAATTAAAACATCACTGGCCTTATTTAAGTGCTGGCTTCCCAAGAACTAACACAATCCCAGAACCCCTAATCTAGGCACGTATGCATAATCCATGCAGCCAGGAAGTGGAGGAGGGATAACTATGTTCAATGGCATCCTGAACTACAGAATGAACATTGTAGAGTATGTTTCAAGACTTAGTCAGTCTCAAAAGCCAAGCACAAAAGAAGTTCAATTGAAAAAATAAGCATTTTACATTGTCAACATGTTATTCAAAGAACAAAAATATCAGCATGTTTCCAGAGAACCTCAAAGATACACAGTGACCCAGAACCTGACGTCAACTGTCCTGGAACACTTGTGTCCTCCAACACACCCTCCACTGTGATTGCCACCTTGGTACTTGTGCCTTTTCTTTTCTACCTTGAAACTCTCAAGTACAGAACAGCACTAGTATCCTTTAAGAGTCTAACTGACTTTTCCCTGTTGGCCCAGTAGAAGGAGTGCCTTGTGAGGGAGTTAGAAAAATGTTCTGTTAGGAAAACATCTTAGTAATCCTACACACAAGACATTCTTTACACACATATCATTGACATCAGTCACCCGTGCGTTCCCATGGAGCTTCTGAGACATAACAATAAAAGTCCACCGATGATGTCACTGGGTTTCTATTCTCAGAAATATTACTCTCAACCTTCTTTTCCTAGTAGACATCTTCATTTACTAAACCATGTTTAGATTCACTTTTTTAAAAGCCTCTTCAGGTGGTTCATTGGATAAGAGTGTTACTGCTCTCACAGAGTACCTGAATTCAGTTGCTAGGACCCACATCAGGTGGCTCACCATGACTGTAACTCTAGTTCAGAGTATCCAATGCCTTCTGGGCCCCTGCAGGCACCAGAAGTCACGTGGTACATATGTATTCAGATAGGCACTCATATACACATAAATTAAAATATTTTAGATAGATGATAGATAGATAGATAGATAGATAGATAGATAGATAGATACATACATACATACATACATACATACATACATACATTCATAGATTCATACATTCATACATTCATACATTCATAGATTCATAGATTTATAGATTCATAGATTCATAGATACATAGATAGACACACAGAAGCCTCAAGGTTTAAAGACAGACACAGGAGTGGTAAGATATTTACCCATTTAAATGTCCCACAACAATGACCATTAGTAGTAAAGGTAAAACTGCCCTGACCTTGCTCTGCCATGTCTCGGCATAGTGGAATAAATAAACATTCTTCGAAATAGTGAGTGCAGTGTTACTTGCAGCCTTGTTACATTGATTTAGGGTCTGATAAGATAAAACTACCAATTAAAAATCTAATGACACTTAAGACTGATGGCAGTTTAGAGCCAACAGCTGTCTTATAGACTAAGCAAACATCTTATTTTTACAGTTAAAGGGACAGAGGGCCCTTGAGAATAGAGCTTTGTTGTTGTTGATTCTGAATTTTTTAACTTCAAATATATTCTTCTTGTACAATATATCCCTTCCACAGTTTGTTCTCCCTCCACTCCTCTCAGTACCACCCTCCACATACACTTCCCCAAACCCTGACCAGAGAAATCAGAGTTTTGTTACCAACTTTTCCAGGGCTGGCTGTGTGGCCCCGAGAAAGAGTGAGGCTCTCAGCCCACGCTTTGATCTATGTCCTTGATCTTAGCTTGTTATCACCAAACATCGGCCTCTGCCACCACCTAACATGGAGTTTTGTAAACTAACCTTAAAGCTGAGGAGTTTATTTAGTGGCTCTTTAGTGACTCTCTTTGAGATAATTATTTTTCATCTTCAGTTATTAATAAGGCCAAAAGCATTTCTGCATGACCAGAGAAATTAAAACACTAAGCCTGGCAAACATATTTCAAAGCAAGGTCCTCAAACACAGGTAAAGATGAGTAGGGGATAATAGTGTGGCTGAAAGAAGCAGTGTTTAGTAATTTAGATCAATTGAATAGATAATCAGGAATTTTGACAGCTTCAAGGTGATATTTGTATAGTGTATGAGTGAGAGCATGCATGTATATGACACACACATACAATGTTCATGAGGAAATCTTTGTAACATGTAAAACTAACAACAAAATAACCTAGTTAAAATATGAGCAACCATCTATCCCACGCAAAATGCTCAACATCACATTCACCAAGGAAATGCAAATTAAAACCACAGTGAGGTACCACCTCAAGATCATTAGTATGCTATCATTCACAAACTGCAAATGTGGATGTGAAGAAACAGAAAGTATTGCACACCTGAGTCAATGTTGCACAGTGATTCAACAGCCATGGTGGGAGATAGGTTGGTGGTTCTCCAGAAACAGGTAGGATAGCATAAGACAGTTTCTAGATGCAGGCCCAAAGGAAAGAGGAACCAGTGTTCAGGTACTTGCTTGACCACACGCACAATAGCACTATTCACAACAAGCAGCACATGGCTATACTGTCAACAGACACATGGATCCTTAAATACATCCTACACATGCAGTGAAGGAGTAGTTCATGAAATTAAGGGAAAGGCTTTGTAGGATGCACTATAAAATAATGCGCCACGTAAATATCATGATTAAAAAATAGGCCAGACACAGAACAACAAATATTATACTATATGAGTCCACTTATTTGCAATTCTTAAAGTAGCTGGATTCATAAGGACAGGAAGTAAGTAGAGTGTGGTTGCCATAGGCAAATGGAAGGGGATGGAGAGCGGTTTGATGTGCCCAGAGTTTGCATTTTGGGAAAATGTAAACATTCTGGAGATGGACAATAGTGACCATCGTACGGCAGTGTGCTTACTGCTTCTGAACTGTATGCTTCAGGAACTGGCAGGCAGGACGCAGAGACGTCCTCCACATGGACCGCAAGACAGTAGGCCCCAATAACCCAATAAAGTCTGTGAGTTTTCAAAATGGCTTTATTGGCATGATGGATAATGGTTGAATCTGATGTGCACCGCCCCTACCCCCCTAACCCCCATGAAACTCAGGGCAGACCTGGGTTAAATAAGAAGGGAGAAAGTGGGGAGGGTCTGGGGAAGAATGCCTAATTGGCTACGCCCTCGGGCCTTCAGGTATCTCATTAGTATGTAAATCTGTTGAGGCTGAGGCCTGTAGTCACGCCCTCTACATGTGGAGGGGCTGGTAGGAACCTTGCCCTACATGATTGAACTGTGCAAGTTAATGGAGTTCCATGCCATGTGTTAAGAGCTTGGATTCTGGGAGCCAGGCGGAATAGATACCCATCCCTTGCAGGGACTCTGGGCTACTTCCAGCCAGTACTTCTACCAAAAACCAAGACCTCTTTCATGGCCCTACAGTATGCTTAATGCTGGTTGAAACATTTGAAAGCTTTATGTTGTATACATTACAAAACGATCTCAGTGGAAGAAGAGCAACAACATAGAGTCCAAACTCTCTGTAAGAATGGAAAAAAATAAACAAGCATTGGCCCAGTTCTCCTAGAGTCTTATCCTCACCCTAGCACCCACCTACTGTGCAGTTTGGGGCCCAGCCCTGGAGAGAAGAAACTGTCTCAGCACCCACATTTAACCTAAGCCCCTCCCTTGGGCCTTTGCATAGAGGATGCTGAAAAACAAGAGGCCACACTTTAGAGTCCTCATAGCCAAAAGCATGGATCCTCCAAACTTTTCCTACAGCATCACTCAAGTACATGACACTTCTGTTATATCACAGCCCACTTTGATGAGTCTTACTGTGAGCAAGGCTAAATCCCATTGCCCAAAAGAAAAAGTCAAGACCTGCACTCCACTGCTGCAAACTCCTATTCCTTGTTGTTCAGAAAATTTTTGAATAAACCATCATAATAGCAAAAGAGACTCATGTTCTATATATGTCTTCCAGATATTCTTTTCCTGTTGTGTCTCTCTCGAGGTAGCTCCTCAGCCCTGGGTGAACAAGCATTCAAGAGTGCAATGAAAAATGCAGACAGGCTGATTTGGTAGCAGAGATAAATCTCAAACCAGATGCAAGAATTTTACACACAATTCACTGGATTTTACAATAGGCCACGGGTCCAGGAGTCAGCATTTCCATTGGCTTCCAGCCAGGGTGTGCCCTCCCAGATACTTTTTCCAGTAGTTACTTAGAACCAGCTCTGTCTCTTTTCCAAGAATCTCTTTCTTCGGCAAGAAGAAAGAATGTTAGCAACAGAGGAAGCAGCCGGCGCAGGCCTCCGGGTAACTTTTGCTGTTGTCTGCCTTCACAATTGCTCACACCTGCTACAGCTAGTCAGCACGTGGAAACTCAAACCTACAGCCTTGGGGAGTAAACCTAAGTCATCACACATCTTTGAAACAAGTTAGCGAAGTTCTTAATATTTTCTGCATTTTTAATTTAGTTTTAAATTTTTGTGTAGAGATGTGTGTGTATGTGGGGGGGTGGGGGGTGTATATGTATATGCATGTGCTTACACACCCATGCTTGCACATGTGGAAACCAGAGGGCAATGTCTGCTGTCTTCCTTGAACACTCTCCACCTTATTCTTTGAGATAGGCTCTCTTTCTTTTACTAAATGTGGAGCTTACAGATTGGCTACATTGACTGGCCAGCAATCTCCTGTGGTCTACCCGTCACCAACATCACAGCACTGGAGTTAAAGACGTGCCACTGAGCACATTTTTAATCCATGGGTGCTGGAATCTGAATTCATGCTTACACAGCAAGTCTTTGAACCCATTGAACCAGCTCCTTAGAGCCGACACATTTATAATTATAGCCTGATTTTTCTAGGACAATCCAACAAAAAGAATCTCCATGGGTTTCCCAGTGCAGTACATGCCTACCTATTCATTTAGTTACAGGAACATGTAGACTATGCCACATGTCCAACTGGTGTGATGAAAATGGTCATCAGAAACTCGTCACTCAATCCCTGTTTAATTGTACACAAATCAATGCAAGCGGTTTTGATGAGAGCTATCAGATTCTTATCTTTATCTTGGTTTCTTAGCAAAACATAATCAACAGCGAGTAAGTTGATTTTCAACACCTTCAAGTATCAGTGGTAAAGAGAAAAGTCTACATGAAAGTCATCAGAAATATCTGTGTGCTGTGCCTAACATATGGGCACATCAAGCCTGTGACATTTAAATGACTGGGGTTTATACTAAATTATTTTAGAATAAGTAGCAATGACTGGGAGGAAGGAGCTCAGCCTGTAACTCTGTGTGTCTTCTCAGACCTGTGATACTGGCAAAAAAAAGGAAGGAAGAGTTGGCTTGGCTTGAAGATTGATGGTGCAGTCCATCATGGTGAAGATGGGACAGCAGTGGGAGCTTGTGCTGCTTGCTCATATCTGGGAGATCCGGAAGCAGAGGAACAGGTATGTCTGAGCTCAGATGCCTTCCTCCCTGTTTTTCCAGTCAGGAATTCTAGCCTGTGGAATGAGGCTCCTCACATTCAGGGTGTTCCTTACCCTGCAGTAGTTCTGGAAGTGGCTTTATGACTACACCAAAGATAAGCCTTATTAATGCCCTAGCCACTATCAAAATTAACCGAGACAATCTGGTCCTCCAGGACATTCCTCAAGGAACGAAGCCAGGAACAGATTGACAGTGGTGACCTTTGGGCACAGCACTGTCTGAGAAGAGAACCATGGCCCCTAAGACCTTCTAATAGTCTACAACCTCCCACTCTCCCAGACTCTAAATTGCCCCAAGCTGTGCTGAAATGACTAATCAGAGGACAATTTTTTAGGGGTTCAATGTCACTTACACAGTATGGACCACACCTTAGATCAGTTACAGATTTCCAGGGCTTCTGGAAACTATTTCTCCTGCCACCATCTGCCTTAGCTCTGCCTCCTCCACTGTTGTATCGGTCTTATTGCCCACACTGCTTAGAGGGTTCCCTTGCCTTGCTGTTTGTTCTTTGAGGGCACCTGCTCTACTAAGGTCCCTTCTCTCTTACCTTGCATCTTCTCCAACTATCTCAACCATAGCCTCCAAGCTTGTCTTAGATACTGATCTGCTTCTGAGAAGCAAATCTCTTGGGTAGCACTTAACATAGTGTGATTGTCCTCCTCAGTGTCT
This sequence comes from Rhabdomys pumilio, assembly GCA_030674055.1. Lineage (NCBI taxonomy): Eukaryota > Metazoa > Chordata > Mammalia > Rodentia > Muridae > Rhabdomys > Rhabdomys pumilio. The sequence continues at coordinate 202,320,276 of JANHMN010000001.1, read as the reverse complement.
GTCAAGAAGACTTTGTAATGAGGACTTTGATTATGAGGAACACATGGCAGGAACTCTGATTAAGTGACCCTGTCACTTCACAGAGGTCTGTGTGCTGAAATATGGTGGCAAGCAGTTTCCTTGTTATATGAGAATCCTCAAGTTTGTCACACAGACTTTAGTGGACTAGGTCAACATAGTCAACACAGAATAGACAAGACTTCTACTGGGAGAGCACAGGCTACAATTTCCAGTAACCATTATTTTATAAGTAGAGGCATGCTATAAAATGATGATAAAATGTAGGCAATAGCAAAGAACTAAACCAAGAAACATACTCAGGTACTTTTATCAAGTCTTACCTCTTGTACATAAGTATGCTTTACTGTTATACAACTGGCACTGTATTAAGTGTGTTTGCAAAAGGAGGAACAATGCACAATAAAACTGCTACATCACAAGGTGATGCACGGTTTCCAGTTTCATGGTAACCTGAAACCATAACACGCGGTCCATTGTTGGCTGTTGCATTGGTAGTTAGTGCATCCCTGAACAACTTCATTGACTGAATTCAACTTCATTGAATTCATTGATGGTGGAACATTGCAGACACAGCGTGAGACAATTTCAGTTTTCCATGTGACCTCTTCTGTCTGCTGAGGGGCTGGTCCACAGAGACACAGTCCCACGAGTGACCCTTTATGCATGTGAATCCCTAGCGCTACCCAACTCACAACCTCTTATGGAGATGCCAAGTAACTCTGGGGCAGCCACAGAATGAAAGTAGGCTTTTCAGATGTCTTTATATTTACCTGGAAAGTCTAAGAAAGGAGAGTCCAAGAAAATGCATGCAAATGATCCCAAAAACTCTTTGCCCCATAGGTAGAATATTGGAAGCTCCTTCAGCTAGACACTCGCCCTGGCTTTGTGGGTAAGCCACAATTCCCTGCTTTACAGCTATTATTCTATGGCCAGAAATGCACAGATGCTCTCCAGCATAGCAAGAATTTAACAAATTCACCTGAGACAGGGTAAAAATTCACAGAAATAAAATCTATGTTTTTTAGTTACATACAGGCTCAGAGCAGAATGAGTTGATGGAGCAGGAGTGACCTAGTGTTAAAAGAAAAAGAGGAAGAGGAGAAGGAGGAGGAGAGGATTAAGGTGAGTTCAAGACTAGCCTATGCAACTTAGTTATACCTCATATCAGAATAAAAGGGGAAATGAGGGCTTGAGATATGGCTCATTGGTAGGGGACTTACCTAGTTTATACAAAGTCCTGGGTACTGAAAAAGAAAAGAAAATTAACTTGCCATAGCTATTTGGCTTTAATTTTGATTTGTCTAGTCTGTTTCATAAATTATTTTATATGTCTTAATACTATGCTGACTTTATAATGTGACTTTAAAGAACATCCTAGAGTAAGAAGGTGTAATTCTGTAATTCTCCCAATTCTGCTTTTCTATTTCTAGATGGTTTCGGCTGTATAACTTTACAAGTCAACATATTATTCTTGCTATTTAAAATTTTTAGTTAATTTTTTTCTCATCTCCTTAGCAAACTAAAATCTGTGATCTGTCTGTGAAACAGGAGAGAGAGGTGGAGAGAAATAGAGGGTATGCAATCAGAATTCTAGATCTGAACCAAAAATAAGGCTGTAGAGTAAGAGGAAGTAAGTGCTGGGAAAATCATAGTATGTCATGAAGATTGTTCTAGAGCTTTGGGGAGCAGAGCAGAAGAAGAAAGAAGAAACTGAACTTTGGAATTTGACAATCCCTAAAGTAAATGCAAATAAGGTATCTATGCACAATTCTGAAAGGTGTGTCCATAACAAATGCGGCTGGCAAATCAAACCATCTTGTTAAATTAGTCTCTGAAGGAAACAAGTAGATCCACCTTAAAAAGAAGCAGACAAAGCCTCGGGATTATGCAGGACTTGACTGCATTAAATATACCTACAGCAATAAATGGCCCTTTTAGGCCTATGGGTGCAGAAATATCCTCCTCCAACGTCTGGTCTAAGTTGTGGGGACTTGACTAGGCTGTTCCAGAATCTGGGTTTGCCAAATATCACTCACAGTCTTGGAATCTGGTGCCTTTGGCTAAGCGCGGCTGTCCTGTGCATTTCATCTATCATGATCCTGGGTGTCCGGGAGCTCAACTGCTTACTGCCAAGCCACAATGATAAGAGGGGAGCAATTGCTTTTGATGTTCCACCGTGGTGCATTTTCACACCTGCCTGTTTTCAACACTGCAAGCCAGGAACACAGAGGACAGAACTTCAAACCAGTAACAAACTGTTCCACAGCTTTTGACAGTGTAAGAGAATGTCGATGCAGATGCCTGGTTAACATGAAAGCATCTGTTTTGAATCCTAAGAGAGTTGTCTTCACTTATTTTCCAAGTCAGTGTGCACTCATCTCGTCTGAGTGTGTAGTAATGTTAAACACTGTGAAAGGACTTGGAAGACTGCAAAACACTAAACAATAGAAGAGAGTTTGGAGTATCCAACCAGCATGATCTTCATGTGTGTGCATGTGCATGAGCACGTGTGAGTGTGCGTGTGTATTTGTGTGGGGGTGTGCATGTGTGCGTATGCATGAGTGTATGTGTATGCATGTGCATGCATGTGTGTTTACCTAGGCATGTGTGTGCATATGTGTACTGAACATCTGTCCAGAACAACAAGCTTGGAATCCTTAATAGAAAAAAAACAAGCCCCTTCTTCCAGAAACGGACAAAACAGAAACAGCCTGAGAGCTATCCTCCCCTCAAAGCCCTTTAAACAAAGATTAAAAGAAAAATGCCATAAAGATGTTTTTGACATTTCCCATTTTTAAACATAACCACACTGTTGTATTTTTAATACTATAAATCAGATAAAAGAGAGAGTGATATTTTAAAGGGTGGAATACTTTATGCTAATGTAAACAAAACTGAAGAGCTGTCCAGCAAGTCAGAAGTTATTATCCACGAGGAGCATGTTGTTTTCATTACAGCGACAAACAAGTCCAAATGCTTCAGTCAGTGTCCAAAGTCCTTGTGGGTGCCCATTGCCACTTTCTGCCCCACAGCATTCACCCCTGGGTCTGAGGCAGGAGAGCAGGAAGCTTCTGTTTTTCCAGGAGTGAGGGAGGTGGGCAGAGAGGATGCTGGACGGGAGTACAGATGAAAAAGAGGATGATTTTCAAACCTAGCTATCTGTTCTAGCTACAAACGTGTACACGGACTTCTCGTATAGGCCCAAGTGCACACACAGGCACACAGTCATCAGCAGGCACATACTCACAGGCACACACACAGGCACACAGCTATCAGCAGGCACACAGTCACAGGC
>JANHMN010000001.1:202294975-202307590 GCA_030674055.1 Rhabdomys pumilio | reverse complement strand
GTGTGTGTGTGTGTGTGTGTGTGTGTGTGTGTGTGTGTGTGTGTGTGTTAAAGCTCACTGTGGCTCGTGGATAGAGACTGAATTAAAACGTATCTACACTCCTCTCCCAATGAGGGCTTTTTAAAGTTCAAAGAATTAGTTACTACATAATAGTTGTAGCTATTCTGGTTCATGAAGGGAGAAAAATAGAAGGAAATAAAAAATTTCATTAGTCTAAAGCAATTTGAAAACCCCTCCAAGAAAATTCTAAGTACTTCCAAGGCCTGAAAACATTTTTTTTGTATCTCAAGGTGCAAGCTAGGAGGCTTTTTTTCTTTGTCATGAAAACAATTCTGTGGTCACAGCTGAGTAGTTTTGTGAGCTTCCTTCTCCCTGGTAGGATTGGGGAACTGGTAGCCTCTTGTGTTCTGCCTTTTCTTTATTCTAGTCAGTCCTGAGCTGACAGTGTGTCTGCTGATAAAATATCTCTAAAACTCTGTGGGTTTCCCAAACATGCTATAAAGATTCATTCTATAAACAAGAAGACTTCCCACGAACCTTCCTAGATAATCTCATTTCTATTTTTATATTCTGCTAAGAGAGCTAAGGGAATTCATACTCTTAATCTTTTTAAAAATATAATATTTTATTTATTCTTTAAGAATTTCATACATGCACGCAATGTATTCAGCACATGTTAATTTTTCCTCTTCTGCCTCCAAAGCCTCCTGAAGCCCTGCCCACAACATCTACCTTCCAACTCACAGTCTACTCTTTTAAAAACAGTTATAACCAACTGAGTCCTAAACCTACACAGATATGCACGGGTGCAGAGTCGTCCCCTAGAACACAGTCAATCTACCAGAAATCAAGCTCCTGAGAAGAAGGGTCTCTCCCTCCTTGGCAGTTATCATTATTCATAGCCCCTCAGCTAAGAGTGGGGACTTGCCTACCCACCTCCATGGATGTTGGAATGTGGATTGGCTAGATTTTGTGCAGATAACCACAACTACCACCAAGTCCTGAGTGTCATTAGCAGGTGCAGAAGACTCTGTTTTGCCCCAATACTCCCCAGTCTCTGGCTCTTAAAATCTTTCTGCTCCTCTTCTAGAAAGTTCCTGGGCTTTGGATAAAGAGATATGATATAAATGTTCCTTCTATGCCTGATACTAGGCAGAGATTTAGTCTCAGCCTGTCAAGCAGTCATGAGTCTCTGTATGTCCACTGCACAGAGAGGCATCCCTGGTGGGAACTGAGGGCTGCTCTAGTCTGTGGGTAGACAGAGGTGCTTTCATCATAAAGCTGATTGATACTATGGTCATTTAGCAAAATGAAAGGAGTAGGTATGCTTTTGTTTTATGTCACTAAGTACTGTAACTTTGATCTTTTGGGCCAAGCTTTCCTGCCATATGCTTTCCTGATAGCTCTCTTAATTATTGCAAACTTCTAGGGTGGGAATTCCCCCAGATCATCAAGTGTCCTTGTTCCTTTTTGTTTGACATTTCTTTCCTCAATTATTCCCTCCTTTCAAACTTTGTAGGAGTGCAAGGTCAACTTAGAGACATTTTGAATCCATCTTAATAAACTATAACGTCTGGCTCCAAAGGATTAGGCTGGTGATAGCTATGTCCCCAAAAATCTAACATTACTCAAGGGGAAAGGAAAAATCCCTGCACCTGGAAATGTTCAACTCACAATGTCCAGTACACAAACAAAATCTATCACCAATCATGCCAGAAAGTGGAAAACTATAGCCTAGAGTTGAGAGAAAATATATTTGCTGGAAGCAAACACAAAAATATTGGTGATGGAACTATCGGAGGGAGGGGCCATTGAAACGGCTGCTATAACTATGCTTGTTATGCAAGAGGACCTGGGGAAGGGTGTGTGTACAGTGAAGAGAACAACAGAGGGTGCAGACACTTAGGTGGAAATAGTAGATACTTAGAAAATGAAAATATGCTCAGTGAACTAAAAAGCGCCGACACTAGAGAAGACATGGTTAATAAAATCCAAGGCAAAGTGTGAAACTTCCCATAGTGGTGTAAAGAAGAACAAAAGCTTTTAGGTGACGCGGAGGATCCCAGACTGTGGGACAGTCACACAGCGTCTAATATGTGTGTAACTCCTGTTACAGGAGGGAGGAATGGGGCGGGGGAACAGAAGAGTATTGAAAGACAGAATGATAGAGATGTTTCCTATCAGCTCTCAGAGGACAGGCCAAGAGGACAGTGAGTTTGAAGGCAACCTGTTTCAAAGAACAGAGCAAACAAAAGTTATGTTACAAAGAAAAAGTCCTTCAAAACTAAAGTAAAAATACAGACTACAGTGATGTTATTGGTGAATTCTAACCAAGCCACAAACAACTAAGCCAAAACTACTATCCTGAGTGTGTGGCAGTGTACAGCTGTAGTCGCAGCACTTAGCAAGTTGAGGGCAGAGGCTCATGCAGAGTCAAGGCCAGCCTGTGCTCTATGGCACCATCTGGGCCAGTCTGAGCAATAAAGTGAGTTCCTGTCAGAAAGAGATGGAGGGGTGATGGGAGAAGGGAGAGAGAGAGAGTGAGAGGAACAGAGAGGTGGGAGAGGGAGAGAGGGAGGGAGAGAGAACACTGAAGAAGCTTGGTTTACAAAGCTTACATTATCTTGATACCAAAGGCAAACACAAAACTTATCCTTTACACTAAATGACAACAGTATACTTAGTGAATATCAAATCTACTAGCATCCTGAGCATAACATTAAAAAATAAAACCAAGAAATACATAAAATGGCTTGCATTCTAATATGAGCAGGTCTAGAAACCTTGTACCAAGAGTGTAAGGGTTCAGGTTGGTTTAATATCAACACACAAAACACAAAGGCCATCCAAAACTTCTGTGGGAAGACACAGCCAAGGCTTCAAAAACTTTCAATACATAGTCACAGCTTTAAAAAGGAAAGTTATTGGTGAACTAGTACTAAAAGGAATTCTCTTTCTTTATTACTTTATTTACATTCTAAATGTTGTCCCCCTACTAAGTCCCCCCTCCCATAGTTCTTCATCTCATCCCATCCCCTTTGCTTCTGAGAGGGTGCTCCCCCACCCCCCACCCCCCTCACCCACCAACCCACCACACCTCATCCCCCCCCAGCATCCCCCCTATGCTGGGACATCAAGTCTCTACAGGATAAGGCACATTCTCTCCCACTGAGGGCAGACAAGGCAGTCATCTTCTACATATGGATCGTGGACCAGCCCCTGTGAGCTTTTTGGTTGGTGGCTTAGTGTCTAGGAGTTCTGAGGGGTCCAGATCAGTTGATACTGCTGTTCTTCCTATGAGATTGCCATCCCCTTCAGCTCCTTGAATTCTTTCCCTAACTCTTCAATAGGGATTCCAGACCTGGGTCTAAAGGTTGAATGTAAATATCTGCATCTGTCTCAGCTGCTGGTAGACCCTCTCACAGGACAGCTGTGCTAAGCTCCTGTCCTTGAGTACAACATGGCATTAGTAATAGTGACAAGAGTTTGGTGCCTGCCCATGGGATGAATTCCAAGTTGGTCTAGTCACTAGATGGCCTTTCCTTCAGTTTCTGCTTCATTTTGTCCCTGCGTTTCTTTTAAACAAGAACAACTCTGGGTCAAATTTTTTAAGGTAGGTTGGTAGCCCAATCCCTCCTCTGGGGGCTCTATCTATCTACTGGAGGTGGTCTCTTCAGGTTCCATCTCTCTACTGTTGGGCATTTCAGCCAAGGTCATCCCCATTGAGTCTTAGGAGCCTATCACATCCCAGGTCTCTGGGACTTTCTAGAGGTTCCCCCTGACCCCTCCACCACTACCTCCACAGCTGCATATTTCCATCCATTCTCTTGGCTCTCTGGGCTTCCCTCCTGTCTGCCCCCATACTTGCCTCCACTTTCCTACCCTCTTCCCTCCCTCCCTCTGACCACTGTGATTATGTTGTTCTCCCTTCTAAGTGGGACTGAAGTACTCACATTTGGGCCTTCCTTCCTGTTAAACTTCATATGGTCTATGGGTTGTATTATGGGTATTCTGTACTTTTTGGCTAATATCCACTTATCAGTGAGTACATACCATGCATGTTCCTTTGGATCTGGGTTACCTTTCTCAGGATGATATTTTCTAGTTTCATTCATCTGCCTGCAAAGTTCATGATATCCTCATTTTTAATAGCTGAATAATAATCCATTGTGTAAATGAACCACATTTTCTGTATCGATTCTTCTGTTGGGGGACATCTGGGTTGTTTCCAGCTTCTGACCCTTATGAATAAAGCTTCTACGAGCATAGTGGAGCACATGTCCTTGTGCTATATTAGAGCATCCATCCTCTGGGTATATGCCCAGGAGTGGTATAGTTGGGTTTTCAGGCAGAATTATTTCCAATTTTCTGAGAAACCACCAGATTGATTGCCAGAGTGGTTGTACCAGTTTGCAATCCCACCAGCAATGGAAGAGTGTTCCTCTTTCTCCACATCCTCGCCAGCATGTGCTGTCACTTGCATTTTTTATCTTAGCCATTCTGACAACAGAAAGCCCACATACTCATGTAAACTGACCAACTCTCTACTCAGTGATAACTTGGTCAGGGGAGAAAGAAAAAAGAAAGAAAGAAAGAGAGAAAGAAAGAAAGAAAGAAAGAAAGAAAGAAAGAAGGGAGGGAGGGAGAGAGGGAGGGAGGGAAGGAAGGAAGGAAGGAAAGAAAGAAAGAAGGAAAGACTTTCTAGAATTCAATAAAAATGAAGGCACAGCATACACAAACTAGTGGAACACAACGAAAGCAGTGTTAAGAGGAAAATTGATAGCACTAAGTGCCTTCATAAAAAACTGGACAGTTCCTATACTAGCCACTTAACAGCACCTGAAAGCTCTAGAACAAAAAGAAGTAAACATACCCAAGAGGAGTAGAAGTCAGGAAATACCCAAATTCATGACTAAAATCAACCAATTAGAAACAAACAAACAAAAAACAATACAAAGAATCAACAAAATCAAGAGCTGGTTCTTTAAGAAAATCAACAAGATATATAAAGGCTTAGCCAAATAAATAAATAAATAAATAAATAAATAAATAAATAAAGGCTTAGCCAAACTAACTAAATGGTCCAGAAACAGTATCCAAATTGAGAAGTGAAAAGGAAGACATAACGATAGAAACTGAATTCAAAAATCATCAGATCTTACTATAAATGCCTATAATCAACAAAACTGGAAAATCTAGATGAAATGGATGATTTTCTAGACAGATACCATGTACCAAAGTTAAATAAAGATGAAGCAAACTACCTAAATACTCCCATAAGACTTCCAACCAAAAAAAATTTTTCCAGATCTTCAATGAAAAGCTAATATCAATACTCTTCAAACTATTCCACAAAATAAAAGCAGAAGAAACACTACCTAATTCATTCTTTAAAAAAAAAATGTTTATTTTACATATATGAGTACACTATAGCTGTCTTCAGACACACCAGAAGAGGGCATCGGATCCCATTATAAATGGTTATGAGCTACCATGTGGTTGCCAAGAATTGATCTCAGGACCTCTGGAAGAGCAGTCAATGCTCTTAACCACTGAGCCATCTCTCCAGTCTCTCTGTCTGTTGACAAGAGTACATAGGAAAAGGAGGCTATAGGCTGGGGTGGCCATTGTGGAAAGCAATATGAGTGTTGCTGTAAAACTACAGCTACAGGGGGGGGGGGGGGGGGGGGGAGGTGCTGCAGACAATGCTCAGCAATTAAAAGCCTGCTGCTCTTCCAGGGATCAGGTGGCTTACAACTCCAGTTCCCGGTGATCTGACACTCTCTGGCCTCTGAAGGCACTCGCATGTACATGGTGTGTGCAGGCGCACACACAAATGCACATAAAATGTAATTAATTAGTTATTTAATTAATTAAAATAGATCTACCATGTGGATCTGTCATATGACCTGCAGAGCATATACTGTTGAGAACTATGCCAGAATGTGATAGAGACACATATGCTTTCAGTGGTGTTGGGCAGATAATAACAGAAACTTATGTGCCCAGGGATATAGTCAGGAGTAGAGCACTTGCCTCCTATGTGTGAAGCCTGTATTTGAAACCTTGCATAGAAGAAAATTAGATTCACATATGAAGCATGCTGCCATTTTATTATCTGAAGGTCCAAATTATTGTTTAAGTTCAGGATCCCAGCTAATTTAATTTTTTTTCTTCGTAAAATGGTACCAAGCACATTATGATCTCACTCATTTTAGGATCTCAATATTTATTAATCGATGAATAAAATTAAAAGTCTCAGACTAAGGAGTGGTGTGCTGATACATAAGACTTGTTCATGAAGTCTGAGGGTGGGAAACACATCCCTGGCCAGCACTGTTCCAGGCCTCCACGCTGCTCGCTTTCTTTCTCTGCCATGTGACCTGGGAGCTGGGTGCTGTCCTCATGTTACCCACCATACCCTCAGCACCCAGCATGTCCTCTGGCATGAGTGAGCACCTGACAACTATTTAATGAATAAGACGCCTCTGAAGCAAAACAAAGAGAGGGGGATCTTGTCAAGAGTAGGTTCTTGGTTTTGCTAACAACATCAACCAATCACTTCTTTGAAATTTTTCATTTTCCACTCTACTTACTAGATTCAGTCCAGCTGTAACAGCATCACCCCCCCTTCCCCATGCACACATTCTTTAACTACAGAGAGGCAGGGAGAGACAGAGACAGGGAGACAGAGGAGAGAGGGGCAATGGGAATAGACAGTACAATGGACACTGTTGCTGACTTGCTGTGAGGTTGCATGCTCTGTTGAGTTCCAGTGCTCTGAGGACTCCTACAATGGGCCACTTCATTTGGGCCATTTACCCTAGAGCTACTAGTCTTCAGTGACAGGGACACCAGAGGTACAAACCCAGACCTGCTGGGTTACCCTCTCAACACACATATCTCTCTACAGGCTCTTGCCCTGCAGTCTCATCATCTAAATGCAGGTCCCTCACCACATCTGGGTCAATATTTGACCTTTCCTGCTGACTCAGTAGAGAACCCCTTCATCTTTTTTTTAAAAATCAATCTACTCCTCTCTCCCGATAACTCCCATAATGCTCCTTCCCCTAACGTTCCTTATAAGTAGCATTCTACTGCAACTCAAACCATTCCACTGTTTGTTCTAAATTTCTCATTTCTTCCCCGTCACTCCCAAGCTCTGTCCATTGTGTATGGTTAATTACATAGCATGTTCCCCTGGGGTCCATACTTATGCTTTCTGTCCACACTGATAAATACAAAATACTACAGCCTCCCAGAGCTTTCTAACAGTCCAATACAACTGTCTACTCAATTATCATTCGTATGAGACAAAGACTCCACTGGCCAGAGTGAGCTGTCCACTGGGATTTTCTAGGGTAAGTCCACATCTCCTTCCTCTACTGACTTTTTCCTCTTGAATTTCAGAATGTACCTGGTAAAATCTGGAGCAAAAAAAAAAAAAAAAAAAAAGTAAAGTCTCTCTTTTTTTTTTTTTGCCTCAAGGTCAAACTATTTTTAAAACTTTCTCTCTTGCTGTCCTGGGATATCTGCAGTCTCAAAAGCGTCAAAGCCACTGATGGCCATTGCCCAGCAGCATGACAGCGATTAGAGGGAAGTTAAAGGCCATTCAGGGTGGGCTGACTGCAGGCACCTTGACTGAAAAATATACCACTAAAAGAAACTTCTGAGAGGACCTGATGATCACAGATAAGATTCCCAGTGCCTGCAGACATTCTGACATGATATCTATCAAGGGAAGCTACAGACACACTTAGAAAAGTTGAAGTACATATCATTCCCCAGCAACCCACTTTCAGGTGACTCTCAAGACAGCAAAAAAGGCCTCAGAACAGGGGAAACACAAGAGCAGGAGGCCTAGAGGAAAAATACCTCTTGATAGTAATTTGGGAAACTTTTTTTTCTATATATATCTGGGGTGGTTATCTTTGTTATCAGTCTGACTGAACTAGGAGTCACCTAGGAGATAAACCACTGGGAATGTCTGTAAAGAAGTTTTAAGAGAGGTTTCAGCTGAGGAGAGAGGACCCTTCGTGAGTCTGGGAGGCACTATACAATGTGCTGGAGTCCCAGAGGGAACAAAATGAAAGGAAGTGAACGAAGTATACCAGTCTTTCCTCCTCTCTATTTTCTGTGTCTGTGGAGAAGTGCATAAGCAGCTGCAATTGCTCCCACCAGGGAGCCACCTGGTCCCATGTCTTCCCCATAACAGTCGACTGAGTGCCCTCAGACTATGAGGCCAGAGAAAGCTCTCCTCTATTAGTCTGCTTCCTGACAAGCATGGTCGGTCACCACATGAGAAAAGGAGCCAGTGCAACAAGATGCACCAAAGAGTGCACAGACGGCAAAACTGCTCTAGTCTCGAAAGGGAATGGACATGGCAGTAGCTGTGGCATAATGTGGAAATGCCTGCAGAAATATTGGACTTCTGAAATAAATAAAACCTTCTCTCCAGCATCGATATAGGACTCCCCTTCTCTGTGTGTACGTCTATGGCACTTGTAAGTACAGGTGCATGCAGGTATAGAACATCCAAGACTATATAAATTTTTATTTTTACTTCCACACAAAAGGAGTGGGTCAGAGCATCGCATTACTTCAAAAGCAACCCATTCCAGTTTGGTTGGCACGAAACAAGTAACTAGTAATTGTTGGTCACTTTGGGTGTTATTGTTTGTAGTTTGGATAAGTGTCCCCCAAAGTTCTATGTGTTAAAGGCTTGATCCCAGCCAATGGGGTGATGTGGAGGTTGTAGAACTTGACTGGCTATTCTACCCTGGCTATGTAGTGGACAGTTTGTTCCATGACATGCTCCTGCCATGAAACAATCAGCTCATGTTGGGTTTCAGCTCATATTCAGCTCTGGAACCTGCACGGAGACATGAAACCCAACTTAGGCTGATTGTTTCATTACTCCCTATGGTAACAGAGCACTGAGTAAAGCCAGCCATGACTTATCATTGCTGTAAGATACAGATGTGTAGCCTGTGGACAGCCAGCTCTTCCAGGCACATTAATTCTAGCCTAGAGTCATTTTGAGGAACATTCTCAAGTTGTATAGTCTCTCACTGAACATTATATCAAAGTAGAATTGGTGGCACAGGCAGAGTGGGGCCCACCCACAGGACTGGGTGCTGATGCAGACATCCCACCATCCATCTTCCTGTGCAATGTGGTTTGTTGCTGAGAGCACACAGCTGCCTCCACCTCGAAGCCGAGTCTTCTGGGAGCTTTTCTGGGTGTTCTCTGAAGTCTTGTCAGGTATTTGAAGCTCAGCAAATGACTTTCTTATGGCTACAGTGACTTTGGAACTTCTTGCTCACACTCTGAGCAAACAGCTTCCTGCTGTCTTGCTTGGCCATCTCTCCAAGAGCCAGATGTCTTTGCTGGCTGATCTGGAGCCCAGCATTGTCTTCTGCAGACTCATCCCCTAAGCATTCTCCCTCTCAGACCTGCTGTTCGTGGCTCCAGAATAAGGGGCCAAAGGACTGTCAACAAGGACAAAGATAACTGGCTTGTGGAGAGCTTATCACAGACTCAGAACACACATGGCCACACCATCAGAGGAAGATTTTATTTTCACTTCTTAGTGTTTTCACATTTAGTAGAGTAATATCAACATTCATCAAGAGGGTGCACTCTTATGATACTTGGTCCCAGGATCTTGGCGACCCAGTAAAGCTTTATCACCTCCAACTCAAAAACTTAGGTGACAGCATGGCCCATCATAGGTGAAAAATTCCATGTCTAACATCATAGGTCACAGCCAAAATACAATACCAAAAATACTGGACCAAATTACCACCAGGCTAGTGAAGAAAGTGAGTCAGTCATGAATAAAATTCATGTCAAGCTTGGATCCCATCCCAAAGATAACTTGTTATTATTACATACATAAATGTTCCAAGATTCAGAAAAGTCCAGATTTGAAACAAGTTCATTTCCAACCTTTCCAGAAAAGGCATCCTTAACCAGAATCAGAAATTTGTTTGTTTCCAGCTCACCAGGCTGGGTGTAGGGGAGTGACGTTCTGTTGATATCTAGGAAAGAAAACCACTCCCTTGCCTTGTGCCACAGTGTAGCAGGAAATATTAGAAAAGGTGGCAGCCACCTGGCTGCCAGCTCTAAGTTCCTGCCCTAATGGGGTCACCCGAAGCGCAAAGACAATGACCGCTGGCTCCCAGTTCTGGTGCCATGTTGACAGAATTGAGTATTACCAACAGGCTACCTTGGCCCAGCCAGGTGTTCTCATCTCAGTGGGCTCTATGGATAGACCATGCTAGCCTCATGCCAAGGTTGTCCACCCCACGGTCAGCCGCCACACCACCCAACAACCAAGCAAATCAAAACTCTAGATGCTTAAAAATTAACCAAATAGATTTATATATTAGCAAATACTCAATTCACAAGATGTCCACAAAATTAGTTGTGATCCCAATTATCTAACCTTTTGATATGAATAAATACCGGAGACTGCTAGAGACACATTCGCCTCTCTCTTCTCTCTCTCCTTGCATTTTTCCCTCCTCCCAACTCCTAGCTCTGCCTCCCTCTTCCCTGTCCAATGACAGCGCAGGAAAATTCTGCCACACCACACAGAGATGGGCACCATGGAGCAGGATAGCACTTGGTCCAGCCTGGATCAGAGAAAACAGATGGTGGCTGTTCTCATCATGAGACTGTAAGCTGGTGAATGTGTTGTAGAAATTATTAAATCCCAGGGTTTCCACCCCAGCTTGGTTATTGAGTTCCCAGATGAAAGACAGCCTTTCTATTTACAATAAGCCCTAAACAGTACAACAGTTGGGCAGCTGCCTACCTTACTTGCTGTTAGAATCTACTTTCCTAGTGATAACCCCGAATTATTACTTACTATTTATTGTGTTCTATCTGGGCTGCTCTTAGCTCCAATTGGGCAGCCCTCGAGGCCACTCTCTCTCGATTGTTAACCCATGGTAGCTTCTTCTTCCTCCTCAAGCACCTTCTTCTCTTCTTCAAGCCTGCAAAACCTAAACCCTTCCTATATCTCCTCTACCCAGCTATTAGCTGTCCGTATCTTTATTAACCAATCAGAATTAACTTGAGGGTAGGGTCACAGGGACTACCTGCAGACTCCAGGCTCCAGGTCTTATGGGCAGCACTTAGCATTACAATAGACAGAAAAAGACAAAACAAGAAAGAAAAGAAAAATAAGGAAAGAATTAAAGAAAAAAAGCGCAGATCACCTCAGATCTAGTCACTTAATGGTCAAGAACATAACACATTGTCGTTAACATTGTATTATTCAAAGGATTTCTTGAAGGAATTTGTATGAAATAGCAAGTTCAAACACAAGCCCCAGACCATACCCAACTGGTCCAGAGCCTGTGCCAGCCCCAGTAGCAGCTGCAGGTTCATACAGTGGCTTAGAAAACAACAGGCTTGCTGGAAGCCCCAGTGTGGGAGAAATCGTGAGTGGGGAGGTGAGAGTGGGAGGGTGGGTGGGGGCATATCTTCATAGAAACAGGAGGAGGGGGGATAGGATGGGGGTTCTTGGGTGGTGGTGGGGAGGGGATTACATCTGAAATGTAAATAAAATATCCAATTAAAAAAACTAGAAGAGAGAGAAAAAAAAGAAAAAAGAAAACAACTGGCTTTGTAGCCTTCCGTTTGGGAGCAATTTGAACTGACAACAATCTAGGAGCTTGTAGAACCCAGGGCCCAGAAGCAAGAGCCATGAGAGGCTACGAAATGTCTAGAGAAGTCCTGAATAAACAGAACGTGAGGAGAAACTAAGACAGGGCATGGTGACATGCAGGAGACAATTCAGAGTAAAAGTCAATGTGGGACACCGACAACCTGTAAAGTACAAAGAGCTATGTGCAGTATGTGCTGTGGCTGAATACTCAAAAACAGAGTCATTATATAGCCAAGCCTGGCACAGGCCAATAGCAATCCCCCTGCCTCAGCCTCCCATGCAACACCACATCGGGCTCAATAATCATATCTCATACAGTCGCCTTTCTCCTAAAAGTGCATTCCTCACTTAAGCCAATTGTTTATAATAATGAATATATTTTTACAAATTTTTGAACACACAGAAGCAAATAGGGGAAAACCCTCTTTGGTTTCACAAGGAGCTGGAACAACGGTGTAGTTTTCACGATGTCCACGCTTGCCTGCACGCTTTTCACCTACATGTGTCCTTGCCCTTTGTAAGATGATTTAGAAGAAGGTAACCCCACGATAAAGTAAGCAAAGGCTGTCAAGCTGCTCATAAAACAGAACGATGTATTTAAGAGCCCAGTGTTTACAGTTTACCAACTAAGCTTTCTAAATACTTTATATTGAAATGGAATTTGCTCTACAAAAAACACGCAGTGATTATAGGTTGTAGAGAAGACTCATTTTTTTAAAATCTGATTCAGTTGGTCTTTTCAAATAAATATTCTTAGGGTTTTGGTTTTCTTTTTTTAATAAGTTGAAAATTGATAGACATATCAGCACTTCTCATGGGCTTAGAAATTTCCTTCCTGTGTGAAAGGCTAAAGTCTGATAAAACTTTAACCCTATCTATATGGAAATTGAATCTCCCCTGGGAGATTCCCACAACAGTCGGAAGACAGCCCCCCC
>JANHMN010000001.1:202259980-202289975 GCA_030674055.1 Rhabdomys pumilio | reverse complement strand
TAGGGAGGTGCTCCACAAGGAGCTGGGGCAGTGCTCCACAAGGAGCTGGGGCAGTGCTCCACAGCACTTGTGAGAAGTGGAGTTTGGATCCCAACAACAATATGGCAAAGCCAGTGTCACCACAAACACTTGCAACCCCAGCTCCAAGAGGGGCAGAGACAGGAGGATTACTGGAGCCTGTTGTCTTCATCCAAGCCCAAAACACCCACAGTCCACAGTAATTAACTGTAAAGATTCAGCTACAATTCAGTTTGAAAGCCTGAGAACCTTGTAGAATACCAACAGCCAAAAGCCCTTTCTTTTATCCTACTGTTACTGTGACGGAATACCAACACCCAATGCTTTATAAAGGAAAGAGGTTTCTTTAGCTCCCAGTTTTGCATTCTGCAAAGTCCAAGAGCATAGCACCAGAATCTACGAGCTTCAGAGAGGGCTTCAAGTTGACTCAACTCCACAGAAACTTCAAGAAAAAGCATGGTTGAGAAGAGACAAGACGTAAAGCTGAGCTTGGCCTAAGCAACAACCTTCACTCAAGGATTGGTTGTCTTGAGAATTAGGGTTTATCCCACAGTCAACTCTCAGGACTTAGTTATCTCTCAAAAGCCACTCCTCCCAACCCTGAGTGCTATACCCACACACCACTCATATTTCAATGTGAGTTTTAGAGGAAGTACCCCATTTTCACACCATAGTATTCCCACTTAATATTTAAAAGGAACCTTTTTGAAGGGGCTTCCCAACTCTGAAGTAGTCTGCACAAAGGGGTTCAGGACATACCATCCTAAATATGTTTCCTTGATACAGAAGGAAATGTCCAGGGCAAGAAAGTCCCCACTTGACTTTCTCTTTTCCTCCCCAGAATCACAAAGGCCCCCAGGACCCCTGAGGAAGGGGCCATCATCTGCCTTTATCTCTGGAGACATTCAAATTACCTGACCAAACAGGCCTTGCTAATTCACTCAGTCTCTGAGTCTTGCAGAGAACCCCCTTTGTCCACCCACACTTCTGCTCCAAAGTCCACACCTCACTACACTCCATGGCCTGAGGTCTGTGTTACATAATGACTACCCCAAGTCATAGCACCTCTACATTAGGTAAATACACATGTATGTTTTTTAGTTTTTCTTGACTCAGCCATCCGCTCTAGGACCCCTGCCTTGACAAGGTGGAATAAAACCTTTCACTTTTTCTCCCTACACCAGTGCCCTTGGGCCTGTGGCCTTCCTAGAGAACAGGCACTATTCCTAGAGAATGCAATGGTTGACGTTTGTTCTTTCAGTTGACCTTTTATTATGGGAGAGCTGGAGCAGAGTCAGAAAAGCACTTTCAGGTTTCACATCAGATGGGAGTGTCACCTACACTGATGAGGGCTCAGCCTGGAGCAATCTCTGCAGAATAAGCAGAAGAGACACTAGCCATGCCCCTACCTCATGTCCTGTCTGCAATTCCACCGATCACTGACACCCTCACCTACCCTAGCACCTGGCATGGATTACAGTTAGTGCTTGCAAAAGCTGGTTAATTTACTACCAAGACATGTGCATGGGCTTTTCCTTCTAAGGTGACAGGAATCCTGGCCCTTAATCGTTGGTGTTTTATGAAGAAGTGATAACAGTACTCTGTGTACATTTCCACTGTAATCTGAGAAACATGTTACAAAGTCAAGCATCGTAGCAGTTATGAGCCACCCTGCCTCCCTGGCCACCTAGCTGCTTGCCTGACAAGAAGTTTAGGCTGATGATACGTGTGTTCTTAAGTTCTAGAGTCAGTACGACCACTGCAGAATTTCGTGTGTACAATGGGAATGCTGGAGGGAAACACATAAGCCACCTTGAAGAGCTCATAGCTGTGAGCACAAGAGCGTTTGGAGGCCACCCTAGTCCCTGACGTTCCCTGCTGACTAGTAAGTCCGGCTGGCTTCCTTCCCAAGCACTGGTTTGCATTCCTTGGCGTCTACTTTTTCAGTTGGATCTCATTTAACTGTTGTCATTTCACGTGTTCACCTTGAAGCCCCAGGGCACCTTAAGCACCTTAAATATATCAGGCACAAAGCATACAAAAATAAATTCCAAGTCAATGTTTCCACATGGCGAAATGCCGCCATTTATAATAGAACCCTGATGTGTTTCCCTAGAACATCTGAGGCACACCTCTCCGGAACAAAACAGGACAAAAGTGAAGTGAATCAGCTCCACCAACTCAGGACTTGGAAAAGAAGGGAAGAGGAGACTGGGGAGGCAGGAAAGACAGGAGGATGGAGAAAAGGAAGATTACATGGGGTGGTCATTTTTCTTTCTGACACATTAGTTTCAAATTGTTTTTGAGGACAATTAGCCATAAATATTGAGTCAGGCTCTCCATATCTTGTGAATCAGTGGCCATGTCAAAAGAAACACATTTGACAACATTCAGAAAGCCACAGTGCCTGATGGGGAGATTCATCCTCCAGGCAGTCTAAGGCCTGATACTCATGAAGGTTTCTATTGACACAAGGCTATAGCCTCTATTTTTCTTCTAGTGAAACAGGGTGAAACTAAACTAAGGCCAGCTTTATCTAGTCTCACTGGGAACTGCTGCCCTGGCCTGGACCTGCCTGTGGGACTCTTCTATGTCTGGTCCCCACAGAGGTATAATAAAGACCAGAGATAGCTGATCTACCACAAGGTCCTAAGGGTTCTGTCCACACATATAGATAGCTTTCTCACCCTGCTGGAAACCTGGAGGGGGCAGTGATTATCAGAACCAATAGCAGACACAGAAGACTGAAATAGAGACACCAAATCAAAGAGAAAAGCAAGCACTGGAGGCCAATGGCCAGGAGAGAGAGAGCCTATGTGTCTACACAATGCTCTGCAGAACAAGATGGGACCTTCTCGAGTCTTTGGCACAGGTTCATTCTGAGGAACCATGTAGAAATGGTGGGTGGTTCCTCACACCTATATTCTCTGATCTTTCACGAGGAGCCAAATGCAGGGTTTCTAAGTGACATTAAGTATTCAAATCTCTGCTCCAGCCAACACTATGTGGCCAAGGGTGTATATAGATACTGAGCACCCATGATCCCTTTGCTGAACTGCTCTGACATCAAGTGTCAGGAACCATCCCTGATTACACATGTAGTTCTTGCTGTGTCTGTGATCTACCTGGATCCTATGAGTACTGAGGTTTTTAAGAATAGACGTAGTTATGTCTACCACCAGATGCCACTTTATAAACAAGGAGACTTAGATTGGAGATGAGGGAACCTCAGAGCCTATGTCACATGTCACATGCTCTGATGTGACATAGGTAATGTTCACTGGTCTATTCCTAGACAGTGGGGTCAGCTCTTGCCCAGCCTCATCACCTGGTGGCTTGGTGGCCGATACCAAAGGTGTCTTCAACACTATAGCTAGAAATGAACTAATTAGCATGGTATATCTTAAATTCTGTGTGTTTGTTTCTGTAATAGCCAACTTACTCCAAACTCTACAGGCTTCATAAAGCAAATGTATCATTCTCCTGTATCTGCAGATCAGTTAGCTTAGTCCTCCAGCTGGTGGCTTTCAAGCAACTATATTTAAGGTGTTTTCTGCAAACATTGTCATCTGAGAGCTCTGCTGGGGAGGGGGCTGGCCCAAAAGGCCACACAGTAGCACTTGCTGACTGTTGGCCAGAGACTTGGAATCCTCACATCTTCAGCTTCACATCTCAAAAGCCATCTCACTGCTCCCCAGAAGGAGGGATTCAGAGAATGAGAAAGCTGTAAGAACAGTCAGACGCCATGGGCATTTTATAATGTAGTCTCTGAAGTGACCACCCTCAACCTTTTTGTATTCTATTTGTTCCAAACAAATCTTTATGTTCATGTTCATCACACATTTAGCAGAAGGTTTCAAAAAGAGGGGTGGGGGTTTATTCCTTGGGAGCCATGTTGAGAGCTGTCTACGATTCTCTGTATTCTCCTAGGAGAGAACAGCACCTGGTAGGAACACAAGAACCCTTCTGTTCACATCTTCTGCCCAATGTCATTGTGTATGACATTGTGTATGACCCTCTTTTGCTCTCACTGGTTAGACATGCTCTGAGCCTGACTTCCCAACAGAGGTTTGGGACACTGAGTCTTGAGGTTAATTAGCAGTCACTGTCCCAAGGCACACAGAGCTCTCTGGCTAAGTGGCAGTGTCCTGTCCACCAGACCCACACATTCTACTTGTTTGATAACATCATCTTGTCAATGCACTAGTTTTCTGTGTCACACTATAAGTCTATGAGATTGATTAGAGTGGAGAGTCTAGATTTGGATTGATTTATAAATGTGTGTGCATATATTTAGCATGATCTGAGACAATGGCATTATTTACCTTTTATCATAAAAGTTTATCATATGGTACAATGCCAAATTTTCTAAAAAAATATTTCAACCTCCTGACATTTTTGCACATACAAATTAATGTATCATAATTGCAACTTTTTTTTTGTTTTCTGTTTAAGTAATCTCTCAAACACAATGGTGGTCTCGTTACCAAGTAAGACTGAAAACAGGCTCAAAGAAACCAGAGTGTGCCTGTTATTCCTGCTGTCTGAATCTCCTTTCTAAGGCTCTGCATATCCCTTTTCATTTTATTTTCATAAACATTTCCTAAGGACAAAAGTATTTCAGAACATATGGGCCGTGTCTCTGTTTTGGATGTAGAAACTTCTGGCATTTCACTGACTTCATTTCACTCTGAATCACTCTCTCATTTGCTATAAACATCAGGGTATTTTGATCAATTAGGAATAACTGAGATACTTGGAGCATAACACTACATCACTCCAACTTTCCTAAATGGGTAAGCGATTGCCCAGTGTGTGTCTTCTTAATTATTTTTAAATTTATATGTTCTGCTTATTTAGTTACCGAAACAGATGGTGTGAGTGGAGGTTTTGTTTAACTTCAAATCAGAGCCTGCCTCACCCTGTGCTCTAAGCAGAGTCCATAGAGAGGCATAGCCTCCATTTTTTGATGTAATGAGTGATATCACTTTCGTGACCTTGACATATATATATATATATATATATATATATATATATATATATATATATCAGCATGTGAGTCTTCACCAGAATGGTGAGCTTTGCATTTGCATTGGCCATAGTCACAAAAGGACTATGGGCTCCAGTAACAGGCTAACTTCTAAAGACTTTGTATGCCTTGTCCAAATCAAGTGAGTCCTAGAACTGGGGCCACAAGCACACAATCTGTCACACACACACACACACACACACACACACACACGTGTGTGTGTGTGTCATACATGTACATCTCTCACTCTCACAGGCACACACATGCACACTTATACATCCATGCACACATACATGGCACACATGTATACATTCCCCCAAAATATTTTATATATATCATTTATATATGCCATGGGTAGATACTACTTGTTACACAGAAATACATACATCATACATGTACTATGTATGCTGCCTGCACACCACACAAACTAAAACTGCACATACCCACACGGACACTCCACCATTGCACACATGTGTCCTCTGTACATATATACACACTGCACAAACAAGCACTCATTCTGCCTGTGTGTGTGTACCATACGCTAAAGACACATGCCCTTTCTTTTTCTTTCCTTTTCTTTTTTTCATTTAAATTTCAAAAACATTGATTCAGGTATGCCAACACTGAAACACAAAATAAAGCACCAACCATGACAAGCAAAATTTTTTCTTCAAAGAGTCTAAAATTCCTTTTGTTTTGTTTATTTGATTTGAGGTTGTTTTAGATAGGCTCCTGACTGGCCTGGCACTCATTATGTAGTTCAGAGCAGCCTTGAACTTCTAGGCAACCTGCCTGCTTCTGCCTCTTGAGTGCTAAAATTATAAGCCAGCACATGCCAGCCTCAAACTTTAATTCCTGTCAGAAGCAGATAAACATATGAACTAATGAGTAACACTTTCAAATCTCAGAACAAAACTGTGCATATGGCAGTTTGCAGGAACAGGTAGAAAAGGCAAAGACTATCACAGGATCAGGAAGGGTTTTCTAGGCTGTGTTGGGGCAGAGAGCTGTATGTGTTAGGGAAATTAATCCCATTCACTCTGAGGGGGATAGTGCCACCTGGTTCCACTAGTCTGTGGGCAGGACACACAGAGAAAGGAGACCCAGCTGGGGCTTCCAAGATGGTGGGTGGGCAGTTGAAATCTAATCTTCTAAATTGGCTGTGTCCTCATTCTCCCAGACTCTCAACAGCCCACAGCGAACAGTCTCCTAAAACAAAGCCAACTGGCCTCAAATCTCTACAGTGTCGTGATCATATCTGGCTCTCAGCACACTGTGAGAAGACTAGTGGGAGACACAGGTAACAGGGTTGGTTTCTAGAGAGAAACTCTCTCATCCCCCAGACACCAGACC
The DNA here is from genome assembly GCA_030674055.1 of Rhabdomys pumilio. Taxonomy (NCBI): domain Eukaryota; kingdom Metazoa; phylum Chordata; class Mammalia; order Rodentia; family Muridae; genus Rhabdomys; species Rhabdomys pumilio. The sequence continues at coordinate 202,283,575 of JANHMN010000001.1, read as the reverse complement.
ACCAAGCTAAGCCAACTATTTCAGATTCTTTGCCTTTTCCCCTAGGTCAGTCATATATTTGACACCATAGACATTTTTAGAACCGAGATGTGTCACTGCCGATGGCTTTCCTATGAGAATGTGTCCTGAGGTGCCTTACCTCTACCTTCAGAAACTACTAAGTTCTACTCTCTCATGCCATTCACAAATGCCCCCGACACTGTTGTATGTACTTTGGTCTTATGCCACCATACGGCTCCTACTATCTCCAGATTCTCAGTTCATTCCAGCAAGTTGGCCCAGAGAGTCTTTCTCTTAGGACTCCAGATCTGGAACCATTGCCCCTCTGATTCCCCATGTGGGAGGTGAAGCTATTAGTATATTTTCTTCTTGGAATACACATTGATTTCCTAGTATTTTAAGTTTTTGTCCACATACTACTGAGCACTGGAGAGCATGTGTTGGACTGTGGTTTCTGGGTTCAAACAGCCCCTGGTGACACTCAGTTTCAACTTCACTCTTTGCCATCCCTCTCCCAGCATCCTCATTTGGATGGAAAAGTATTTATTAGTCTCATCCCATACAGGAGGAAACCAAGGTATAGAGCGATTAAAACCCACCCACACTACTCAGACGACTGGCTAGAAAGTGCTATGAGACTCCTTACCAGACTCCACATGGCTCACATCTAGCGAATATTCAGACATAATACTTTCAAAGCCTTTCACTTTCCTCTGTGCTTGCTACAGTATTTCTAGCCTAGTCTTTTCAAGTGAAAACTAAGAAAGCACTATGTGTGTGCAGAAGTACATGAACATGCACAGACTGCACACACATATACACACATACAGAGAGGGGGGGAGGGAGAGAGAGAGAGATTGATTTGCTCTGAGGACAGTGTGAGGCAGGGCTGCAAAAGGAAGGTCCTGCACCCTGAATTTCCTCTTCTGGAGGAAGTTTTCTTTCACAGCTGAGTGAGAAGAGTCCAGGACAATGGTTTGCTTAGTATACACTACAGACCTGTTCAGCTCCTGGGTTTTGATAGCTGGAGTCAGGCATCAACAAAAGTATCTGACCTTAGCTTCCACTGGCATGGAATTAGTATTGGGATGGCTAGAAACTGATCTAAAGTCGTATCCAAAGCAACAAGGCCTCTGAGTTGGAACAAGAATAAAACCACTGAGATGTCTTTGGGAACACACCTCTGCACAGTTGGTATCTGTGGAAGTTTAGCATATGTGCACAAATCTTCACCTAGCTTGTCCCTTTGTGTAAGAAGGGAGTCCTATTCCTAAGTTAAACCATACAAAGCACAAAAGGCATCAAGGCCTCTGCTTGCTGTGTCTCCAGGTGCCCCAGCCCTATATCCTACCCAAGACCTTTCAGTGAAATCCTGGGGGCTCCATGGGACCACATATAAAAAGCACATCCTAAAAGCTCTGCCTTGACACCAGACCCAAGGAAAACAATAATGACCGCATTAAGCACAAGTTAAAACATCTGAGGAAGACGGGTCCCTGCAAAGAGAAAGCAAACAAGGAAAAATGTGTGTGAACCAAAATGTGACCTGATTCAAATTGTCTTTCTCAGTAACCAGAATCAACTTTGATCTTATATTTTAAAATTTGCTTTTAACGGATAATGTCTGTAGCACAAATTATAGGAAGGCCAAAACATGAAGGATTAGAGGGATACAATATGTTAAATGTGATTTTCAAAGGCCCCTTTTGTGAGGAATTACAGTGGAGGGTTGTGAATAGAAAGTGGCTTTGAAGTCAGGAGTGCTGCCTGGCCCTCTGCTCTGGGATGCCAGGGCAGAGCTATGATTACGCTGTCAGCAAGAATGCTTCCGAGGCTCACTTCTCTGTACGTTTCTTTCCCCTATTCACAGAGAATTCTGCCTCCCCAATACTCTAATAAGTTGCTAAAAACTAACGAAGAAGGTCATTATGCACCTCGCTGAAAGTCATGCTGTTATGTAGCCTGGGAGCCTTTTACTACAAAAATGAAACATATTCCAGAGCCTTTTCGTTCTGTCTTTTTTCCTATTTTTTTTCCTACCAAGAGGTTGGGATGAATGCTGCGGTTCTCTGGGACTATGGAGATGCTGTCCTGACCTTTCAAACTCAGCCCACCGCCTCAGATCTGTGTTGTCTCTGAGGTTTGGGAAGGCTCCTGTGCTGTGTGTGGTTTGTAGCAAGAAGAAACCCAACCAACATAAGCTGAAATCCAGGGCACCTGCACTGAGCCCGCCTACCCTTCCAAGCACTCTGGCTTAGCTTGACCTGCCCTACTCATAAGTTGCTCGGCACACTCCCATTAGCCTGAAGATGGGCAAAAGCATCTACCACGAAGCTTAATTCATGACAAAGGGCTGAATTGTTGATGCCATGCTCCACTGAAAGTGAAAAGCAGTCTCATTGCAAGTCGAGGCCATTTGAATAGAAAGTCTTGGTCCTACTCCCAACCTCTGATCACTTGGCAAACGATGCCTGACTTTACATTGTGCACTGTGGGTCCAGCACAGAGCATTGAGTACTGTGCACCCAGCACTAGCCATTCAACACTGTGAGCTCAGCTCTCTAAATCCAGCACTGGGGGCCAGCAGAAAGGATACAAGCCCTTGGTGTGCTCTGGAGTGTCCTAAGGACCTACTGACACTTGATGTGCTTCATCTACCTCTACACTCCCAGAAGATGGACTGCCTCCTGGAGAGACCCCTTCCCTTTTCCTGCAGGCATCAGGCCCCTCTCCTTCAACTCCTCTCTCCACAGACCAGAAACTCCTGAGGAACCCACCCTGCTCTCAGGACGTCATTGTGCTATTTTCTCTACCTCAACAGCCCTGTGTCTCATCAGCCACCAGTCCTTTTCTATCTCCCTGGGGCTCTTCTAAGGTCCCCATGGCATACAGGGCTTTTCTGAATCTGTAAGCAGTTCTACCTGTCCAGTCTAGGACAAAAGCTTGGTGCGTATGATTCATACCACCTGGTATTCACTCCCACCCTTGCCACAAAATCTTACCTCACTATCTAATAGTTATCTTTCATTTAGTCTTATTATTAATTAGGCATTTTTGAATACTGACTTGCAAGGAAATTCAAAGGAAAAGCACAGAAGTTTTCCACTTACCTTATCATTCCACCTTATAATGAAGAAGGGTAAGCAGCTCTCTGGGGCCCCTTTATAGGGACTGGAAGCTCATCTACAGGCTCTCTGGAGGGAGATAGCCAATGGAATATGTACAGCTTATATCAGGGGAGTCACTGAACTGGCTTCCTGAATGAGACTGTTCCAAGGGTGACTACATATTAATCAGACTAAGAACCTGGTGCTGCTGAGGCCACAAATATGGACACCTTAGCAGTCCCTGTCCTGACCTGAAGAGCTGCTGGTGTTGTGTTTCCACTGCAAGGTTGAGAAAACTGGAGTCTGTGGTGAATGGAGGATGGATGGCAATGGCACCAATAGAAACATTCACTGAGCACAAAGCATACCGTCTCCATTTGGTTGAAGCTCTCTATAGTCCAAGCCACCCACTTCAAAGGTGATCTCCCACCCTCAGTTAATTCTTTCAGGAGTTCTCTCACGGGCACTACCAGCAGTGCATCTCCTAGGTGACTGCAGACCCTGACGAAGTGACAATCATTACCAACCCTTGCAGGACCCTAGGGTATACATTGTAGAGCTATGAGATGTGATGCATAGCTCTCTCTACATGCTCCGTGTCATCTGGCATCCCCTCAGGCATGCCCATTTGTATTTGGTTTGCTTTTCTTCCTGATAGTGCTTTCTATGCTTCAGAAGCTAGCCTTTGATTACATGGATTTTGCAAATGCTTCCTCCTAGGCTGTAACTTCTCTTTCCCTAGACTTGTTTTCTGTCTGTCCCATACCTCTAGGGTGGAATCCCTAAGCTTTTCATTCATTTTGGTATAATCCCCCAACCACTTCTGACATATCACCTCCAATGCAAGTGGCTGACATAATGGTACCCTATTTGTTGACTCCCGTGATGGCAAATGCTATCTCACCAGGGCTCTGGCCTCTCAAACAGAAGAGCAAGCTCAGATCTTGTTGGCATTTTGACGCTGGATCACTGTGGACCTTTCGGGACAGGTGGGTGTATTGAGAGTAGATAAGGGCTGCAGCATGGGAGTTTAGGGTTGGTGGGAGAAATTTAAGTTTTGAAGGGCAGGTAAACAGTTACTCTTTCTAGAGGCTCCTGCTTTAAAGGGTGAAGTGACTTGCCTAAGGCTACCCTTCCGCAGTGTTGATAAAGAGGTCTGTACCAGGAAACCAGGGTTGACTGTCTGCCTACAGAGCAGCCATAGTTACAAGGGGGAGACTTAGAGGAAGGGAGAGGAGAGAGGGCCAAAGCTTCCTGTTTGGGTTCAAGATCAGCATTGTTAGGAGAGATCAGAGTGGGAAGTAGTAAGTAAAGGAATGTCCATGCTGGATAAACACCTCTAGGGCCAGCCCTGACCAGGTGTCAGCGGGTGTGGCAGGAATCTAGCCAAACAGTTCACTTTAGTTCTGGGAATGTTAATTGCCATGGTTCAGGAAATAGTCACCATTTAACCAAAATGGAGGGGCTTTCCAAAACAGTGGCTGTGACTAGCAGGTACTTGATTTAAATTCAGGCTGGTCTTTGATGCATTTGGAAGTGTACTATCCAGTAAATAACCATTAAATGTACCTTCGAGGACCATTTCCCACAGCCCAGGTCCATGGTACTGATTGTTTCCTTGCATTCCCAAATCCCAATCTCTTAGAAAATGCTGATCAGCATGAATATTCTAGAAAGATACAGAAGATATTCATCCACATGCCCTAAGCTTTTTTTACTTCCAAATAATTGTATGGGCCTACCCACTTTAAATGGCAGCCTGGTAGAAATCTAAAATATCATTTGTGGTTCTATCTAGCCCTCAGGTCTTGGCCTCTAACATCCTGCCTCCATGTTCCTTCTGTTCCAGGGATTACTCTCCCAGGCAAGCCTAGGCTTTCAGGCGTCCCACATGGAGGGCAGTCTCTAACATAGGTGCTCTGTCCAATGGGGAAGAAGGGATGAGTTGTGAATAGCTACTGTGAGAACCTCTCTGTAACCGGAATTCTGTGTGAGTCATGCCTTGGTCTATTCCACATTCCTGAGACCCAGAACTTGTAGGATTTCTGAGGAAGGTTCTGATACTTTGTACCGGGTGCACCTCCATTGTCCATGTTTATATACCCATTAGTAGTGTGGGTCTCTGTCTGTGAAAAGGTTGATGTGTCCCTCCATTCTGTTCCACTTGAGACAACCCCTTCTACCTCCCTGCTTCTAGACCTTAGACTTCCCTGGACTCACTGCCCTCAGCTCCCCTCAGGTCACCGACCTCTAGGAAATACATATACATTTCTATAATTCTGACACCTATACATATTCCCTTCTTAGGACCTCTGGGCAATGTATATTTGTTACTTAATGCTGCCACCTCACAGAACCTGCTTTGGTGGCCCTATGACAGATACTATTAGTCTCCCCTTAAGTCTCCTCATCATGTTTACAAATGTATTTGTCTCTCCAAGTGACTGGACCACTCAACAGACAAGGATTCTCCTGCCTTTTCAAAGAAAACTTTGAAACTGAGCAGTAGTATCTCAGATGTCTAACTTACAAAGGTTTTTCCCACGTTTATTTTCTAGTGACTTTAAAGATAAAATCTTTATACAATGCACCCTCCCCCAGCAATGCACCACATACTTAAATGTTCACATTTTCTTTTGCCTAGAAAGCTGAGTAAAATATTCACTGTGGCTAAGAAATAGCCCTAGAATCTCTACGAAGTACACAAGTTGGTACTAGATCCATTTCTTTCTTTCTTTTCTGTAACCTATAGCTTCTGTGTTCATTTTTAATTCAACAGATAGAATAACTGAATAAGCATCTTTAGTTATGACACAAGCTGAACTAGAGCACTTTGTGACCCTAAGCCTTCACCCTACCTCTGTCAAGCAGCATGAGCAAATGCAAGGCCTGAGCCTAATAGCATGCAGATCATGATAACTAGAGGCAGATCCTAAGTAGAAAGGCTTCTGTGGTGCTGTGGTATGTCCCCTCCCAGGACCTGTATGTGAGGATAGTAAGATTCAGTCATATTTTCATGTATCTTATAAATGAAGGATAGAATACAAGTCTAAGCATGAAATTCATTTATACTTCATACATACCAGACCTGAACATAACTTCATATGATATTTTTAAGTTACCTGAATTTCATCACATGAGGCCAGATGTGGAATTTTCCACTGTGGTACCATGTCAGTACTCAGAACATTTTGGATTTGGAAGCATGCCATACCTCAGGCTGTATGAGTAAGAATGGTCAGCCTGTGTTCACACTCCCCGACAGGTAAGAAACATTCTCCAGCAAGGACTGGATGCTGTAACCTTAAGTCTCTCACAGTGGCTGTCCACACAACCATCCTGGAAGAAGTAGTTCCCTAAATTTAAAACTTCCAGATTTAAAACGAATCAACCTCCTTGAAATCTATTTTGAAAAATATACTTTTTGGTGAATTCTGTGTGCACCCTGTACTGTCATCGTTGAACAACAAGACCTGTTAAAGTATTTTTATTGGTTCAGAGCCTTCCAACACCGAACGACTTCTGAGACTCAACAGAACAGATGTTGAAAAATCAGACTTTCCAGTTAAACAGAAGATGTCAGAGCTAAAAGCTTCCCTGCTTCACAAACAGACTTGATAAACCCTGTTTTTCCACTTGCCAATAAAAACTCTGGCAACAACACTGTTCGTGCTTTTCCAGAGTAATCACTCTGAATTGTTCTTGTCTTCTTTGCTCAATAGGTAATCAGACTTCATGTAGAACACAGCTTGTCTGGGGCTCTCAGAGCCCACTAAAAGGGCTAACAAAATTATATAAAACATTCAGCCTTGATGATAAAGCATGCAGACTCCTCTCACCAGCCCAGGTTGCAATGCCCAGAGCTGGTGGCACTGTGTCCTGTTGTTTTGAAATTAGGAAGCTTCTTTTTCTGGGACAAAGCTTCAAACAATTCAGAGTTGAGGACATTAAAAATAAAATCATAATCGTAACCATTTCCTTAAGCCAACCCTTGGTTTCTTCAGGTGGTTTTCTCTGGTTTCACCTTCTCCTCTTTACAACTCAGAGAAAGTTACAGTTGGAGAAGGTCCCCACTGCCACTGTATGCGGGTTATTTGGGGGGATATTCCTTAATGAAACTGTTGTGGTTCAGATGTGAACCATCCACCGCAGGCCCATGTATCTGGACATTTGATTGTTTGCATGGGCAGTGTTTTTAGACACTGCTGAATCATTAGGAGGTAAGTTTTACTGGAGGAAGAGAGCCACTGGGGACAGGCCTTGAGATTGGATAGCCCCATCTCACTTCTTGCTCTCTCACTGCTTTCTGACAACAGATGCAGTGTAACTAGCTGTGGCACATGTCTGAGGCCATGTTTTCTCTTCCCACCATGATGGGATGTACTCTTTAAACAGTGAGTGAAAATAAGCCATCCCTCCCTCAAGTTTCTTTTTGCCAGGTTTTAAATCCTAGCAAGGAGGAAAGTAACCCCTGCAGGAGCCCTTGAGCCACACATTCGAGTGAGAGCAAAATCCAACAAGCATCCATGCCCTAAGTGGACACTGATTCTCCAAAGTTAGCCATCATACTTTTACTCTTCTGTTGCTTCTAGATCATAATATACTGTTAGTCTTGTTGAAGCTCACAAATCCTGAGGCAAGTAGGCAGAATCTACACTAGTATTTTAACTGTCTAGTTGCAGGAACAAAGTCTCAACAATTAATTCTCATATGACCTCTCTGAAACTCATGGTGAACCCAGAGCACCATACCACACCCCTGGCTTTCTTCTCTTATGGACATAATTGGTCAAGAGGTAGAGACTCATGCTTCTTGTTCTGTCTTCGTTCTCTTTACCTTTACTTCAGCTTCTCAGCATCCAATTTGGTCCATTATAATCAATATAACTGATGAACTCTCCAGAACAAAATTAAATTAAATCACAAAAAGTCCAGAAAGAGACAAGAACTTCTTTTATTTTTAATCTTCTTTTTAAAATTAATTTATTTTTATTGGATATTATATTTACATTTCAAATTTTATCCCCTTACCCCACTTCCCCCCACCACTCAGGAATGCCCTATCCCACCCCCCCTCCTCATGCTTCTATGAGGATGTTCCCCCATCTACCCCCCACTCCTACCTCCCCACCCTCGAATTCCCCACCACTTGGTGTTCAGCCTTCATGGAACCGAGGATCTCCTCTCCCACCTATGTCCAACAAGGCCATCCTCCCCTACATGTACAGATGGAGTTATGGGTCCCTCCCTATGTGCTCCCAGGCTGGTGGTTTAGACCCTGGTGAGCTCTGATTGGTTGGTATTGTTGTTCTCCTCATGGGGCCACAAACCCTTTCAGCTCCTTCAGTCTTCTCTCCAACTTCCCCATTGGGAAACCCTTGATCAGATCAGTGGCTAGCTGTGAGCATCTGCCTCTGAATGTGTCAGACTCTGGCAGAGCCTCTACGGAGACAACTATATCAGGCTCTTGTCAGCATGCACTTCCTGCCATCCACATCAGTGTCTACCTTTGGTGACTGTACATGGGATGGATACCCAAGTGGAATGGTCTCCAGACAGCCCCTCCTTCAGTTTCTGTCCCACACTTTGTCTCTATATTTGCTCTCTTGAGTATTTTTGTTACTCCTTCTAAGTAGGACCGAGGCATCCACATTTGGTCTTCCTTCTTCATGAGCTTCATGTGGTCTATGAGTTGAGTCTTGGCTATTCCAAGCTTTTGGGCTAATATCCACTTATCAGTGAATAAATACCATGTGTGTTCTTTTGTGATTGGGTTAACTCACTCAGGATGATATTTTCTAGTTCCATCCATTTACCTAAGAATTTCTCAAATTCATTATTTTTAATAGCTGAGTAATACTCCATTGTGTAAATATACCACATTTTTTGTATCCATTCCTCTGTTGAAGGACATCTGGGTTATTTTTAGCTTCTGGCTATTATAAATAAGGCTGCTATGAACATAGTGGATGGAGCATAGAGACAAGAACTTCTTATATCAGCATTTCATTTGAATTTCATTCCTGCTCCCAGCTCTTATATATGAGTTAGGAATATTAACTTAAAATAACTTTGTGACTAAGGTGCTTTTTGATCATTTCAATCTGGGGGCCACAGAGTACCAAACACAAATGAGTTATTCTCTCTGAGGCTTATGCCAGTCAGTTCAGACACTATCTGTCACTTAGAAATAAATCTCTACTTTCTACCTATAGTCCCACTGGTATGTGGCTGGAGAGATATCTCAGTGATTAAGAATATTGGATGCTCTTAGAAAGGACCTAGGTTCAATTCCCAGCACCCACATGGTAGTTCACAACTGTCTGTAATTTCAGTCTCAGGGGATCTAACACCCTCTTCTGGCTTCTGTACATGGTGCACAGACATACATGCAGACAAAACAACCATACACATAAAGTAGAATAATAAAAATAAATTTGTTTCCAGTTTTGGTTATTGTTATTTTATAGCAGTCTTAAGTTTTATATAGACTCACTCTTGTTTTCAGCCAGGTTAAATGAAGATGAACCTTTTCAATTTTGAAAAACAAAATTTAACAGTATGAAAATGTCTCTCCTTCCAATATACCTGGAAAAGTCTCATCAGGTCTGTACAAGGTGTGGCCTCACACTATGCTGAAGTAAGAAAAGCCATGAGTGAGTCAGACACAATTGTTTCTGATGATGATGCTTCACAGACCTGCAAAGCTAAGCCAGAAGTATCAATTTAATTGGAAGACTTGGTGGTTAGTTTTCATTGTCACCCTTACATAATCTAGAATGACCTAGAAACAGTGGCTCAATTGATCATTGCCTAGATCCAGTTGCCCTGTGGGTTTGTCTGTAGGGGACTGTCTTGAATATGTTAATTGATGTGGGAAGGGCTAGTCCACTGTTGGGGGCACTGTTCTCTAGGCAGGGGACACTGAACTATGTAAATGCTACAACCAAGCTGAGTATTAACAGGTATATAGGCATTCCTTCTTTCTGTTCTTGGGTGTGGTGTGTTGAGCTTGTTTGCAATGCCCCCTCACTACCTTCCTTCCCACCCCTTCACCGCCCCCAACACACTTCTCATAATGATAGACCTAGAATTGTAAGCCAAATAAACACTTTCTCCCCCAAGTTGCTTTTTTCAGGATGTTTATCACAACAATAGAAACAAAACTAAAACAGGCATTCATTCCATCCTCCATGCCTGGCACTTGTGACTGACTGTACTGAAAACCATATAGCGTAGTACTGTCCATGGAAGATAAGCCCTTCTTTGTAGTCTGGGGTGTAGTGTCGATTTTGGAACTTTGATTTCTTTAAGAACACAAAAATATTATAAGAGTTTTCATTTAATTCCATGTGTAGGGGCGTGGGACTGCTTCAGACTGCCTGCAGCAGGTGCCTATGATTTGCATAGTGCTTTAACAAATGTGTAGTTTCACCAGCTACAGATAATTTCTGTGATGGCATGTCATTTGAAATTGTGAAAACTTTCCAGAGGGTAGATGGAAGGGCCCCAGGAGGTGGGATGAGTGGGCACTGGTCATTTGGGAAGGTTAATTGTGTTTTGTTAGTAGCTGTGATCAAAGAAAAAAACAAAAGAAAAGAAGGTTCAGCATTTTTTCTAATTCCTCTTTCTCCTCTATCTTTGATCTCTCCTATCTACTATTTAGGGGTGAAATTGGGGGGATAAAAGTGGAGGGAAAAAGAACTCACAAAGTAGCAAAATCCAGCCACACCTGGGCCTTTAAGGGTCTTTGAAAGTTTTACTCCTGTGAAGGCCCTTCACTTGTCTTGATCTGAAGATTCTCTCTCTCTCTCTCTCTCTCTCTCTCTCTCTCTCTCTCTCTCTCTCTCTGTGTGTGTGTGTGTGTGTGTGTGTGTGTGTGTGTGTGTGTGTGTGTGTTCCAGAACTAAAGAAAGCTAGAACCATCTACTTCCATTCTAGAAATATCCTTCCTTCTCATAATTGAAGCTATGATACTGAGAAAGTTGAGGTGTTGGGTCTTTCTCTATACGAGAAACCAAAGACCAAGGAGTGACTGTCTGGAGCTGCTCCAGCCAATAAAGAAGCTGCTAGCCACATGTGAACACGGAACATTTCACATGAGGCTCATGCAAACCACAAGATATTGAAGTGTGACAGACTCTGGGTTTTGGAGACCCATATGAGGAAAAGAACGGAAATGCCTAATTTTTTAAACATGTATTGCTAGCCAAAAGAACATTGATCAAATTTTAAAGACACATCATTATAGTTACTTTCTCTCCTTATTGACTCTTTCTTTTCTGTTCTGTTCTTTTTCTTTTCATTGTTTTTAAACCTGTAACCATAAGAAAAAGACTCCAGAGCAGAGGCAGGCAAACTTTTTCCGAGAAAATCCAAGTGGTGAATGCTGATTTGCAAGTGAGAACAACTCTGTTGAAGCTCTGACACTCTGCTGTCGTGGGAAAACCAACCCCACAGCATGCATGAACAGATGAGCATGGCTGTAGTGAACCTGCAGTTGCAAAAGCAGGTGGCAACAGGCTGTGTATGCAGCTCTGGTCTACAGTTGATAGTTCCTGCTTTAGACCATACAGAGCATTTTTAGATTAACATGTCAGTTTTCAATGACTTCCTTTTGCTCATCAGCCTGAATGAGCTAATGCTAACTATGCATGGGGGAGGTTTTACCACTTCTTTTTGGAAAGGAAGAAGCCTTTCAGGGCAATGATGGACATTCTATGGCCCATCTGACAGGGAGGGCCTGGTTTCCTTATTTCTTGCCATCTACTGGCAGCAATTAACCAACCAAAGTTCTCCACGAAGACAGAGCATCCCCTGACATACTCTCTGAAAGAAAATCTCATGTTCATGTTTAGACACTTGGGTTCCTCTTTTGGTCCAGTGTCACCAGCCTAATCCATTAGTGAATCTCCATTTTGGAATGATACATACTGCCTCTCTTGACACTCTACTAATTTCTCCATAGCTCACATCTTTAATTCAACGTCACATACATCATGTGGTCATACCATTTAGTTGCAATATATGGCCCGGCTATTGAGGGACAAGTTGATATTCTTGGACAAACAGCAGAAGCCCTTTAACAACTCAGCTCACCAAAACAGAGAATCCCTGTTTGCAAGGTGTTTGCAAAAAAAAAAAAATCCCAAGTATCCAGTATCCAAACTAGCTATCCCCTCTGATACGACTGTCACAGAAATGTCTCATGCTGGTTTGTTCCTCATGTGTCTAACAAAAACCAAGCTAGCTATCTCAGATGATTGTCAAAGTCGCTGTCTGTCTTCAAACATGTTATTATTCTTATTTTTTTTCCAAAGAGAAAATAAAATGTCCCAACATTAAACGCATCTTAGTGACTTCTCTCCTGAAAGAAAGCACTACAGAGCGACTTCACAGTTTATAGATAGTGAAAATATCAGTGCTTCACCAGCCACTCTCTCATCAGCTTTGAACAGCCACCTTTCCTTTAGACACATTTCCCTGCAGTGTCATTCATATCCATAACCTCATCTATATTTGCCTTGTTGAATTCAAACTAATAATTGCACATTAATTCCACAGAAGATAAAAACATTCCCTCACCAGGACCAAGAGAGACTAAACCACAGAAGCAAGGGTGTTAGCATCTCCTGCTACAATTTCTCTATTTCAAACAGAGAAGATCAAGTAACTACTTCAGGAAATAAGCAAAACAAGACATTAGTGATATTAATCGTTGCTGGTTTATTTTTCCTCTTTTTGTGTCATTGGGTGCTGACACATATAATCATTAAGTAAATGGAGTGTCCTCATATTTTATTGCTCACCACAAACCCTCAAAACACTTCAATAGTCAGTGTATGTTAGAAACAGCAAAATCAATGTGAATCCTGGAGTTGACAATGATGAATGGAGAGCCCTTATCAAGATGCACAGCACAGGGACCTGAGTTTCTGGGGGCTTCATTGTGTTTGGAAGATGGGCAGCTCGGCCGATGCCTGCAGTCACAAACCCTTCGAGCTATCAGCACAAATTCCCTCTTGTTAATTTCCAGTGCTTTCCCAAACCTACTTCCTCTAAGTAAATGGAAGCAAGGAGGTCTGAGGGTATGTACCAAGTACATCTGGCTCTGTATGTTTGCTTCACAAGCTTAGAACATCTCTAGAGACTGAGAGTCACAGCAGGAGCCTCATGTGGTGCCAGGAGGACACCTGGTAAGTCAGTTCTCTTTGAGAGATGATCTCATCTGTAGAAGTTCACAGCAGTTGCAGGGAATGTAGGAGTTGTGTCAAACAAGCATTCGGAGGCACTTACTACTTTCTTGTGGCTGTGAAGCCTATGTTCTCAAGACAGAAGCTGCCTGGCTGTGCCACTCTGTAGCCCTCACATGTTTGCACCTCTTGAGGATAATGAGAATAGAAGAGTGGCTATAGTGGTTCTTTACTCATTTCATTCTTTTCCTCTTTCTTTTGTTCCCCCTTCCCTATACAAATAGGAAGCCCGAGGGTAGGTGGAACCTGAGTGTGCAGAGATCTGTAAGACAAATCTCTGTTCCCCTGGATGCCACAGCATCATCATGAACTGAACAGTCATCAATGATGACATGCAGAAGTGAGCCAGAATCTGACATCACTGTGATATGGGCTACTGATTTTGTCTGGGGAGTGGGGTGGAAAGAGAAGTTATCCCAAAGTTATTCTGTGAGCCAAGCTCTGGAGCATATAGTGAAGAGCTCCAGATGTGCACCGTGAAAATGATGAATCCTGGGATACCTAGCTTGTGATGGGGTCAAGTACAGGGTAGTAGACGATCAGGAAGAGGAACCTATGACATATTTAAACGTCTGTTGTGACACAGGTGACTTTCTCAGTAATCCACTATCTGTGCCTTGATCTGATCCCATTTTGTCTTGATTCGGGCTCACATGTAGCCCAGGGCGTCCTTAAACTATGTAGAAAATGGTGTCCTTGAACCCCTGATTCTCCTGACTCTGCTACTTAAGTACTAAGGTTATAGATCTGTACCACCATGCCTGGTCTTGAGCTGAGCTTTTGAAAGTGAGAGAGAATATACTCTTTAAAGACTGTGACTGTGTGCATGCCTTTAAGTTCAGCAGAGAAACAGTTCTGTCAAAAAAAAAGGGGGCGGGGAGGAACTGCTGTTGGGACGTGAATGCACTGTATGAGAGAATTTAAACAATTCTGGCAAAAAAAAAAAAAGTGCGATTCCATGTTGTAAAAATCCATTTTTTGGCCAAGAAAAAAAAATGTCAGGGGTTTTTGTTTTTCTTTTTAATTTATGGTACACAAAGGACTACAAACAAATCCTGACTTTCCAGCCATTGTCAGTCCTCCTCTTCTTCTGAGCCTCTGTCTACCTCTCTGTGTGCTGACTATAAACTACTCAAGTAAGCACACTCGTCTGAGGAATGACTGCACACTGTCCTTTCCACTGACCACAGCCCACAAAGCTGTTCTCCAGCCTAAAACTCATGTCATGAAATAGCAAGGCCTGTGCTAGGAGGAAGCTGGCTTGGGGCTCCTTTTCCACCAGCCACATCAGTTTGCTTCTCTGAGACCTCGGCTGCTTATCAAACAATAGGAGGAGTGACTGTGGTCCCTGGAGACCTACAGGGTCTGTGTTCCGTAGAGCTGTACTCAAGTGCACTCACAAAGCATTTAAGGTACAGAATGGTGCTTGGAAGACATAAGATGTCTTCCAAGTCCTTCCTTCTGAGACCTGTTCCTATTCAATGTTGAACCTCCTTGGTCCTGACCCACAAGGGGAATGGAGAATGCTGCACAGGCCTGCTTCAGGTAAAGGTGGCTCAGCTTAGTTAGGGGAGACTTTCTCCTGCCATTTCTACACAAAATGTCACTTCAAAGAACCCAGCACACATGAGATGCTGTTCAGATGCCAACAACATTTGAATTTCCCAACTTGAATTTCCCAACAACAACAATGAATAGGATCTATGACAAAGACTGCAAGACTTTTGAGAACCTTGGATGCGGCTGCTACTGTCTGAAGCATTGGGAGTAGAAGGACGTCTGTGGGTCGTTCAAGTTTGATAATGCTTCAAGTCAACACAGCCCAAGAGTTAAATTCTGGCAGGATGATGGTAGATCACAATGATCTGTCTTCTGTCCCAGGAGTAATTAGAAGATAGGGCTCAGAGATACCAAACAGTAAGAACAAGGAGGTGAGAAGGGCACTTACCATGGCCTGACCAGTAAGCTCTGCATACATGAAAATGTGTGGTTGTTATGGATTAATAAAATATAAGCTTAAGGAAACAGGGGTGATAAATGCCCTGATTTTTTTCATTACATACTATTTACATGTATCTGATTATTTCTCTGTGCTCATAAATATGCATAATGAAAATAGTAGAAAACACTTTAATTTTTAAATTATATAAATCAGATATTGCAAGCCTGCCTAGACTCATCCATGGATCTTAGAATGATGGACCTAGGGCATGGAGAGTTGGTTAAGCATTTTCTACTGTATCAGAGGACTTCAGTTTGGCTCCCAGCATCCATGACAGGTGCCTCACAATTGCTCAAGGGAATATGGCACTCTCTTCTGGTTTCCATGGGTACCCACATGCATGTCACACACACACACACACACACACATACACACACAGAGAGAGAGAGAGAGACAGAGACAGAGACAGAGACAGAGAGACAGAGAGACAGAGAGACAGAGAGAGACAGAGAGAGACAGAGAGAGAAATCCCCTGATGAACAAGCAGTACCTCAGAGAAAATATCCTGGTAGCATTTACAGCAAAGGTGTGACATGTTGGGAAGCCTACAGTTCACATATCTGAAGCATCCTACGTGCTGAAGATGGTTGTAAGTATTCTTTCGGCTCCATCTCTGCACACATAGGTCCTCTCCATTCTAGCCAATCAGTGAATCCAGGACTGAAGCTGGTAAATTGTTTTTGCCAAAAATAAGCCCCTGAGCAGATCCTTCCCACAGTCACAGGGTATACTGTAGCCAGTCTTTTGCTATTTTATGGGTTCTTCTTTCTTCCACTCTTCTCCAGCCTTTCAACCTCTTAACACTAGATAAGAGAGAAAAAGGGATAGAGAGGAAAGGAAAGAGGTCCTTGAATAAAGTCAGGGGTCAGAAGGGGGCAATGTTATTGTTAGATTACTTCCTATTGATTAGGGGTCGAGGTCCTTGAGGCAAGTTTAATCTTTACCATCAAGATATCTACTTTTTTCTTCCTCTTCCTCTCCTCTTCCTCTTCTTCTCCTCTTCTTCCTCCTCCTCTTCCTCTTCTTGGTTCTTCTTTGCTCATGACTACTTAACAAACCAACAATAATCAACAGAGAACAACAAACAACCAACAACCCACCAACCTCTTGGAGCCCTAGCATTTATATACCCTCTGAAAAACCACCAGAATTCCAAATGTCACACAGTCATAGAAACTATCTGCAGCTGGCAAAATCATGCCCCTGCTAGAGCAAAAGGCAACACACAGTCAGTTGCTGTGGACAGTCTGAAGCAGCCCCATATCCCACACCTGGGAATAAAATGAAAACATATTCTTATAATATTTCTATGATTCTTGAAGAAACCAAAATTCCAAAATTGTCACTACAGTATAATTAATCTAAGGATTCTATTCAAAATTTATGTGGCTACACTGGGGTTGGTAGGTTCTATTGGAGAATGAGTTAAAATCATCGTTGTTCTGGGTCACTCTGAATCCTGAGTCAACAGCTGAGTGACTACAAAGGGATTTGACAGCTAATGGCAATCCAGGAATGACAGTGGACCCCATGGAGCCACTGGGAGAAAGACATGTTTTAACTAGGAAGATTAAATTACTATAATGCTATACACCAGTTAAGTGGGGCAAAGCCATACACAGGCACGGATGGTTCATCTATCAGTTGGGAATATTTGGAACCAGCAGGTGGCACCTCTAAGCTCTCAGATGAACTTCAGGGTGGACCCTGCCAAATGCTCCGATGATTTTACAGTGTCTAGCCACCATGTTTCACGGCCGGTGGAACAGATGTCCTAAGCAAAGGGTGAAGGGTGGGGTCCACGCTGGTAGCTGTGGAACAGGGGGAAGTGAGCTGCTCACACAAACTCCAGGCCTTGAACCATGGTGACCAGACACTTCCAGTCTCAGGCATAAAGATAATGGAGACCACAAATTTATAAACAGTTCCCCAAGAGGCTAAAGGAACACACCTCAAAATTGATCTTCAGGAAAAGTAATGGTAACAACATCATAAAGTTTTCTGTAAGAACATCATAGAGACAAGGTGTTCCTTTCTACCCTTGTCCTCTTTCTGTTCTTTGAATTGTGTTCTGCAGACTTGGCTTGAAAGAGAAGCATGCTATCTAAGGTTAGATTGTAAGGAAGCTTCAGCGTCCAGAATGCGAAATCAAACTTGCTAGCTTACAAGAAGCCCACTGGGAAATGTCAGCAACTTAATTGTATTTATGTCCTACAATATTTTGAAGACATTTTGTCAAATGAATTAGTTCTCAAGCTTCTCAGAAACACATGAGGTCTCATTGGGTGTCCCCTGCATTTTCCAATAGGTCCTAAAAAGTCCTCATTGTTTCTGGCAGCCATTTATTAAGGGCCTACTATGCATCAGCAACTCCCCTTTGATGACCTTCTCTTCATTAACCACTCCCCAACCCCCACTTAGTCCAAGCAACCCAGCCAAATTCCTGGGTATGCTCATTCCTCAATGGAGAAAACAGACTTATGCAACTTCTTTGAAATGAAGACACACTCAGGGGAATGGGTACAAAGAACACCCTGGACAAGCCCTGTCAAAGTGTCGTTCATAAGCAGACACATCAGAAGGGCATATACAGTCCTGATAACTCAGGTTGGTTTCATAAGAGTCCATTTTAGTAGCGCTTATAAAGACATCATCTCACACAATGGTTCAGATCATTGTTTTATTACGGTCACAGTCTTCTGGTTGGCTCCATTCATAATGCAATGCCACAGACATGGGAATACTATTAGGAACAACACTTTCCTGAGCCTGCAAATGACCTTGTTAAGTAGTAAGTTAATTCATCACATTGCTCAGCATTTACTTAGACGGAGCAGCTAAAGAAAAAGAAGTGTGTACAGGCCCAGGCTGGAGGGAAGTCACCTAAGAACATTAATTATGTTACCTAACATTCATTTACTGTACCTGGTTTTCCAGGAACTCCTTAAAGTACAAATCCATGTAGTCATATTAACCCTGCCAGCCAGTGTAGAAAAAAAGAGAGAAAAAAGTGTGGTTAGTCCTATCAGCTGGATTAGAATTCTAGTTTAATTTCTACTTTTGAGGTAAAACTCAGCTGTCAAAAGCAACTTAGGGAATAAGGGGCTTCTTTCAGCTTCTACTTCCAGGTCTATCATGGATGGAAATCAAGGCAAAAATTTAACAAGGATTTGCAACAGAAACCATAGGGGAACACTGCTGGTTCTCAGGCTCTTCTCTTTGGTTCATATATAGCTTTCATATATAGCTCAGGCCTATCTACCTAAGAATGGTGCCACCCACAGTGGACTGTGGCCTCTCTAGTCAATCACGACAATTCCTCACAGACACAACCACAGGTCAGTCTGATTTAGGCAATTCCTCAGTTGAAGTTACCTCTGCCCAGATGTCTAGGTTGTATCAAGCTAATACTATAAGCTACCCAGCACAATTTGTCTGGGAGATATCTCTACTTCCTGGATGCTATGGTCTGCACTGCCATGAGAGGTGGCTGCTTCTGAAACTATGAGCTAAAGTAAATCTCCCTCCTTTTGAGTTATCTTCTTAGGTAGTGTTTTAAATCATAGTGACCCAGAAGTGACAGATAGAAAAGGACTAAGTAAATCACCTCTGCCCACAGGGGAGACAAAAAAGCAGTTTCAAGCCCAGTAAGGCAACAGAGGCCCTGCTCCAGTCTAAGTGACAGTGCCATCTTCCATAGGAGGGAGGCATCTAGATTGCCAGAGGATTCCTTAGATGCCAATTCTCTAGACACTAAATTTTCAAGTCACATTTCAGAGTGGTTCAGGCACATTTCCTCTTGAGTTATCATTTTGTCCTATATCACCAAGCTTGAAATAAGATAGCCCCTGTAATGTCCTAGCACTGTTTGGTTTCAATAAATAGTGTAATTATATGTAGAGAAGAAAAAGGAGTATAGTGGCCAACTGTTAAAACCCTTAGCCACGCCTCCAAAAAAAAAAAGCCTTCAAAATAGTCTAGGTTTCATGGGAACATCTCAGTAGTAAATGATTCACACAGCACTCCTGTGGGCTCAGCTTCTGTACTCAACCAAAAGATTTTTAAAGTTAATATGTTAAATAAATTTTAGTCTAAACTAAAGACATAACTTAAAAAGAAAGAACAAAAAAGCAAACAAACAAAACAAAACAAAACAAAACGTTATCAGTGTCCTGGCAAAATATTAGTTTGATCAGAAACCCAAACTGTTGAGAGTAAGGATTCCATGCCTGTAAGCTAGGTCTTTTATAAGACATTTTAGTGCAAAAATATGGATGTAATAAAAAGCATGGTACAGAACTAAGATGAGCTGCTTGAAAATGAAACATAAAGTTATAGGCGACTCATGGCCCCAGCCCTGTGACTAAGCGGAAGCATTGGTCAGTAGCAGGCAGCAGACACTGGCAAGATTTCTGTGGTGCTCAGGGCCTTCAGCATCTGCAGACACTCTTTCTCCTTTGAGTTAGCATAAGTTTGAAAGCTGGAGAAGTCTGTGGCTGTCAGAGGCTATACTACAAGCCTAAAGCAGAATTAATTTGTATTCCAGGGGCTTGGGGAAACTTTTATGAAAATAAAATGTAACCACAAAATTTCCTCGTGTCCTTGTGGCCACAAGGCTTTATTAGAAACCAAAGCGGAAGTGCGCTTCCAGAGTTCCACACAAAATGTCATGGTGAATGATGAGCTTTAATTTATCTTTAACTAGTGCTGGAGTAGCAAGGAGAAAATACCCAGTTTCTATAGTCCTGTGAACCAGCAGGAACTTGCACCTCGCTGCTCTCAGGTCCTCAAGTCTGCAAAGAAAGGGCATCTTCAAGATCTGGTATGACATTGTTCCTCAAGGGGCCAACATCTCCTTCCCCCATAAAACCCAGGAGGAAGCTCAACTAAGGACCCTGGGGAGATGGTATAAGGACCCAAGTTTAGTCTCTAAGACCTACATTCAAAAAAAAAAAAAAAAAAAAACTTGAGCTCATGGCATGGAGGTAAGTGGGGTGAAGGGGACACACAGGAATATCCCTGGAATCCACTAGCTAGCCACTCTGGTCAAATTGGTCAACTCCAGATTCAGTGAGAGCCCTGTGTCAAAAAAATAAGGTGGATAGTGATTGAGGAAGACTTCTGGTCTCCACACTCATGTGCACACCTGCACACACATAAAGGAGAAGAAAACATAACTAAGTTATTTAACTCAGCATTCAAGAGTCTTTGTTCTGTAGCAGTGAGATGCTTCACACGGCAACACTCATACAGATGTGGCCTAGCTTTGTCAACTGTGTGTGGTCTCAGGTCACGCACAGATATCAAATTCTTCCAAATTCACTTGATGCCATGGGAGCTGTGCTTGAATCAAAATGCTTCCAGCTTCATCTGATACCTCCTGTCTACTCTGTAAAATTACATGTGTTGCCACTAGAGAACCAGGATAAGCTTTGGCTGTTAAATCTTTGGGGCTACTTGCCCACCCTCCTTACTCTCCCTTTCTTCTCTGAATAGGTCAGTATTCACCAGCTTTTCCCAGTCTGTATCCAAGTGCAACTCAAGCAAGAAGAATCTTCGTTTCAGTTAGACTCTTGTAGCTCTGACAGAACCTGATTGGAGCAACTTAAGTCAGGGAAGGTTTATTTGGCCTCTTGATTTCACAGAGGTCTGTCTATTGTGGTGGAGCAAAGTTCATCAAGGTAGCAGGTAGGGGAATGCTTGCCCTGGATTGCTTCCTTCTTCACCTGCTCTTACCCCATCTGGATCCCCAGCCTACAGAGGGTACCATCCACAGTCAGGGTGGGTCCTTCCCTTTACTTAATTCTCTCTCAGAAACCCCATTTACAGACACACTCAGAGTAAACCTATTTGACCAGTGATCCATTAATGGCCTGTGACCCTGAATGCAGAAAAAAAGCCAGGAGGCCTTTTTCCCCTTGTAGAAAATATTCTACTCTCCTAGTTTCTTTTCTGTTGCTATGATAAAATGCCCTGACAAAAGCAGATTAAGGAAGGGTTTGTTTGAGTTCACACATTCAGGTTCCAGCTTATCACTGTGGGAACATCATAGCAGCAGGAGCTTGGGACAGTTGGTTATACTACATTTATAGTTCAGAATCAGAAAGGAATAAATTCAGGAATACATGCCTATGCTAAGCTCTCCTTCTCTTTTACACAGTTCAAGATCCCCTGCCTAGAGGATGGTGCTGCCCACAGTGGCAGGTCCAATCTCAGTTGATATACTCAAGATAATCTTACATAAACATATCCACAGATCAACATGGTCTAGATGATCCTTCACGGAACTCCTCTCCCCAGGTAACTCTAGATTGTATCAAGTTGTTTGTATAAGATTATCTTGAGAATGTCAAATGAGGTTGGACCAAAACTCAGATATGCAAAAGTCAAGTGTTGTTAACATTCATCTTAACAGCTGGTGGAAAAAAAATACTATGCCTCGTCCTCAAAGAAAAGGGAGGGAAATAGAAGATTAATATCACATTAGATTAGTTGTTTTTCTCATTCCTGTGACCAAAAGTGTGAAGCAACTAAAGGAAAGATGAATTTATTTGGACTCATTGTTTGAAGGACTCTATTCCCAAAGTTTCCCCAGCCTAGGAAAACAGCATCACCAGCTGCACACATGAGGCTTGAGAACTGTTTCTTTTTAAACCTTGACACACTTCCTAGAGCTAGGTCATTACAAGGAGAAATAGTTGGTTTGCTATGCATTGCTGTAATGTAATAAATTCATTAAAGCAAAACACTGAAATCCTAAAGGAACTAGATGGTGCAGAAAGACTCCATTGTTAGAGTCTGTGAATTCACAGGACAGAGAGTTTACTTCTGTTTCATTATGTAGAGCCATGATTATGTAGGGCAGAGGTAAATACTTGATAAGGACAGTGGAAGGCAACAGAAGAAGAAGGATGACAAACATATTTTCACTCTTACAAACTCCAAAGTAAAATGGAAGTTTCTTAAGAAATACCCATAATTTAATATAACAGTTTAAAATAAAAAACCTACCAAAGTGAGCTCAGAAGAGGAAAACCAAGGGAATTGGGAAACCAAGTCAATGAATGGGAAATTGTTGAAATATCTAACAACAAAAGATGGACAAAGTAAGGAATGAGCTAGGAAGAAAAAAAAATATTTCCTGTAGCATAGAGTAAATGGCTACCACATTAGAACTGACAGTCCAAACTGCTGGGATTCTTGAGAAATTGACACAAGAATCCTAAACTTTCTAAAACTTGGGAAGCAAAACTATAAATAGATACTCAAAAGAAAAATATTTTAGGTGCAATGTTGAATTTTATTTTTATTCTTTTTTTTTTTTAAGCTGAGAACTAAATCCAGGGCCTTGAGCTTCTCTACCCTGAACTAAATCCCCAGCACCACATGTTGAAATTTTAGATGCCAATCACAAAATCTTTTCTGAATAAAACCTAGTCACCTTATAACTTTTGGCAATCCAATGCACATTTTGACAATGGTACTCTAAAACATAAACAAAAGAAATCAACTACTTCTCAGACACCTCCAAAGCTGATCGGGAGTGAGTCACGTGAGCACAAGGCCACCCAGTTCTCTGTCCCCACCTCCATGGCTTCCTGTTGGAAGTCCCAAGACTGTCCCCACCTCCCACCAGAGGGTTTCCTGTCAAGTGTCCCCTTCTTCTGCCATCACACCTATGTAAACTCTTCCCTCACCTCAGGGAAGCACCTCCACTTTCCTGGCCTGGTTGGATGGTAATGAGTTAATCACTGTAGTCTGAGACAGAGTGACTGAGAAGGATTCATCTATTGCCTTTTTATTCCCTGCTACATTCAGTCATATTCTGAAAATATGACAAAAAATAATAAAATATTATGATAAATAATGTTCACTCAACATTTATAGCACTGTGTGGTGTAGTTGTTCTGTTTCCATTGGTAGTTATTATTGTTAATTTATTTTTAAAAAATTTGTGTGTGAATGGTATAAAAGTGTGTGTGTGTGTGTGTGTGTGTGTGTGTGTGCATATATGCTGTGTGTGCGAATATATGTGCAAATAGGCTCACCTCACAGGCATGTGTGAAGACCAGAGACTGACATCCAGATGTTTTACCTCTCTACCTTATTCACTGAAGTTCGTCTCTTACTGAACCTGAAGCTTCTACCACTCCAACTATACTCACTGGCCAGTGAGCCCCTGAGATTCTTCCCCACCCCCACAAACCTACCACCACCACCCTCCCCACCCCCCC
>JANHMN010000001.1:202206715-202259880 GCA_030674055.1 Rhabdomys pumilio | reverse complement strand
CCACCCCCCCGTACACACACACACACACACACACACACACACACACACACACACACACACACCAGCTCTGGAGTTAAAGGCACAAGCCATCATGGCCAGCTTTTCTAACTCAAGTTCTTATGCTACACAGAAGTACTTTGCTCACTAAGCCATCTTCCTAGACCCTGCAGTTTATCTCTTTCTATGTCAAATTGGTGAACTTGATCATAGAAATATAATTATGGAAGAAAACAGTGTATATGGGCTCCGAGCTAACAGAAGTTCACAAACACAACAGAGGTCTTAGCATGTACGCCATGGGGATGGAAGGGAGTGTTCATCCATTACCTAGTAGTAACTCCGAAGTATCTGTTAAATAAGGGAGTAAATTAATAAACATAGAAACTTGTTGGGAGGAAGATGGTGACTGTGAAATAAACCAGGAGTCAGCACAGAGCAATGTTTGGTCCAGAGGATGGACAATACGGTCCAGGTGAATCAGAACAGGCTCTGGATACCTGGAAAGTAGCCCAGAGAGGCACCATGCCAACTTTACAGATTTGACTGGAGCCCACCCTGGTTGTAACCCTAACCAAAGCTAAAGAAACTGACTCCAGCTCATAAATAAATCTAATTACATTCCCAAAGACAGAAGATGTGAAAGGATGAGAGCGAAATTTTTTTGTTGAGATCTTACACTCGGAATGCCTTAAATGGGTCTAATCATAGAAGTGGCATCAAAACTCAGAATTCATGCCAAAGATCAAATCAAGGTACTTGATCTGGGGGTTATAACACTTCTAGAGGCAGGTTACTATAACTGACAGACCAGTGACCTCATACAAAAACGATTTCTTACCCCCCTCACTGTCTTCTCAATGGCATGTGGATAGTGTTAATAGTCTTCTTGAGATGATTTCACAGTTTAGGTACAAGACAAGCCTGGCTTCATCTGGTGCCTCATCGTACAAGTTTAAAAAAAAAAAAAAGAGAGAAAGAAGGCCTAATTGTCCCATTCAAATAATGAAACTATGAATAGTCCTATAACCATCAGCCCAGAAGGACTTCCCTAAAGAGATTAACTTCAGAGAAATTTAGAACAGGAGCATGTGGCAGGCTCTAAAGGCAGAAACCTACAAACATGTGGAAAAGGCCAAGGCAGAATAAAGCCCTGTGTATTTAAAGCTGCATGGAGGCTTAAGCAGAGTAGGGAGAAAGAGCAGCCCCTTAGGATCATGAAATTATTTCTGGCACGCCCCTTGCGAGGTAGTAAATGAACCCATGCCCCTTCCTCCTTTTTAAAAATAAAATGACAAGATCAAGCAGAGAGTATTT
This sequence comes from Rhabdomys pumilio, assembly GCA_030674055.1. Taxonomy (NCBI): domain Eukaryota; kingdom Metazoa; phylum Chordata; class Mammalia; order Rodentia; family Muridae; genus Rhabdomys; species Rhabdomys pumilio. The sequence continues at coordinate 202,258,566 of JANHMN010000001.1, read as the reverse complement.
AATTTAGAACGGGCTATCCAAGGCTGTGCCTGCCCATCATTCATTTCTCTCTAAAGTGCTTACCTCTAAGAAACTACCCTAAAGGTTTTGGAATCAAAATGTGCTAATATTTCATAAATAAAAGGCATCAAACCAGCCACGAAGGCATACTGAGACATGTAAAAATGCTTCTCTTCTCACACACGCAAGTTATTTTACAGAATTGGGTGGCTGGCTGCTACTGTTTGTCTAAACAGCAAAAGTAAGCCTCTATAATATAGAAACACGTGTTTACCAGATGTTCCTAAGAGTAACTATAGGGCAGAGACCTATTTGATGGTCACCTAGTGTAGCTGTCAGCCAGGCATCAAGTGGCAGTAACTACCTAAACACCCAATGATATAGCTAAACATTTGTGGTTTTCTGACCCCTCTGAGGGACATAAGTGTATATACCCTTCTGGTCATAACCAGCCAAAGTTAACAACAGGATGCACAATCTAGACAAATCCCAGGCTTGAAAGACTAGCAAGCCATCCTCCCAGGTACATTTGTGGGTTCCTACATTGGGTTGCAGCAACACAATGCAAAAGTCTTAAGGTTTCCTACTAAGTGCCACACTAAAGGTGTTCCTGGATCTCGATGGTGGCACAGCTGGGTTGTTACAATTGTATATGGCATAGAAGTATGCAGACCACCCTCAGAAACCTTTTGTGCAGGTCATACATCTGAAAAATATCTCCCATTTAGGCCCAGGCATTTTTCTTGCCCATTGCAGTTGTCTAGCAGGGAGAGGTATCAAAACGCAGGGGTTTGTTTGCTTGCTTGCTTGTTTTTGTTTTATATGGAGTCCATTCTATAAAACCCAAGACTTCACTTTTAGATTTGAAACTCATTTTAATTGTCTTCTCTCATCTTTCATTGTCTTCTCTCATCTTTCCCAGCCCACTCGTCTGTCTGGTTCAGCTGCTATGGATGCCATCACTTTGTATGGCTGCCTCTTTGTTCCCCTCACACATCCTGACTAGCATCTAAAAGTGTCAGATCAACACTTGCTCCCAGACCAAGAATGGCAGAGCCACATCCCACCATCTTCCTCTGTAGCTCAGACATACAAGCTGGCTTGGCCCCAGCTCCTGCGGAGGGTTTGTTGAGACTAGTTCTGTTCCATACTAAAATTGAAAAGTGTGCACCTACTTATATAAATGTGAAGCTAATTGTATAAAGTCAATAAAAGAATAAATCCAGAAAAGTGACCATAGCAAAGCTGTCCTCAGTAGTCAGGTTCTGACTTTGAGTCTATTCAGAAATACCCATCACTTGCCTCACATGTCAGCCCTGCCCTCAGGAAAAAATTACCAATACTTAGTTACATTTTCCATTCTCGTGAAGAGACACCATGACCAAGGGAATTCTTATAAAGGACAACATTGAATTGGGGCAGGCTTACAGATTCAGAGGTTCAGCCCATTATCATCATGGTAGGAAACACTGATCATGGCAGCATCTAGGCAGGCATGGCTCTGGAGGAATTCAGAGTTCTGCATCAGAAGGCAGCTAGGAGAAGACTGGCTTCCACTTGGCTAGGAGGAGGGTCTCAAAGCTCACCCCCACTGTGACATACTTCTTCCAACAAGGCCACACCTACTCCAATAAGGCCACACTTTTTAATAGTGCCACTCCCTAGGCGAAGCATATACAAAACCACAATCTTTTTAAAAAAAAAAAAAAATATATATATATATATATATATATATATATATATATATATATGATTAACTTCAAGGGAAGCTGTATCCAGCATTGCCTGTTCCCAGTCAGGAGCCGCAGTTCAAACTGATGCCTGGGTGTCTTAGTTAGGGTTTCCACTGCTGTAATGAAACATCATAAGCAAGTTGAGGAGGAAAGGGTTTATTTGGCTTACACTTCCACATCATAGTCCATCACCGAAGGAAGCCAGAACAGGAACTCTAGCAGGGCAGGAAAAGAGCCAGGAGCTGATTCAGAGGTGAAGGAGGAGAGCTACTTCCTGCCTTGCCCCTCATGGCTTGCTCAAGCTGCTTTCTTATAGTACACAGGACCACCTGCCCAGGGGTGGCAACACTCACAATGGGTTGGTCCCTTCCACATCGGTCACTAATTAAATGAAGAAAGTGCCATATAGGCTTGTCTACAGCCCAATCTTCTTGTGGCACTTTCTCAGTTGAGGTTCTCTCCTCTTGGATGACTTTAGCTTGTGTCACCCCTAGCTGGGCACATATGTGGAGGGAGGAATGAAGCAAGCCCAATGGCTTCTACTGGTGTCTTACACAACACCTGCGTACAAGCTGTTTCATGAGTGGGTTGTGAAGACTTCTTAAGAAATGTTTCTGATGTTCTGATCACAGGCAGATACAGGTGAGGCCTTTCAGGGACACCTGGGATGAAGCCCTAGAACTTCTGGTAATGAAAACACATCTCAGTCTGTACTTCACTTCATATCTTTGTCATGAAGGCTGGGGGCCTGATTTACTTTCTCTGAAAGTTGACAGTAAACTAGAAAACAAATGTGAAAGAACTGTTTGTTAAATAAGCTGGAGTCCCAGCTTCCTCTCTGAGCCCAGGCTACAGATGATGCTCAGAATAACCCCCCAAATATGTTCATGTTTCACACTGGTACTGCCTTCCAAATCATCACAAATCGCTCCTTCTATGCTGTTCTAAGTTTGCTTTAAGGGAAAGAACATGAAATTACAATTCAAATTTAAGTGTAAGACCTTCATCAGGCCTAAGCAATCAATGTACCTACATATTAAGTGCCATTTTCCCCACCAGATATCCAAATGTTGGCTCTTTTTTCCCCCATAGATGGAAAGTTCTCTGGGAACAACATCCCCTCTTTTATACACTTCCTAAGCTTGAAGGTGGCTGGCTGTAAGGCCTACAAGCAGCCCAGGGAGAAATGGTTCTTGTTTTATCACCTCCATGAATCCTCTACCTGACACCCCATCTAACAATGCAAGCTCAATTAACTATTCCCTCCAACAAATATTCTGAAGCGTCTCAGTTTGGAACACTGTGCCAGGGGTAGAACATATGAAAAGTATATCAGAAAGGCCCTGGCTCTCAAGGAGCCTCCCTAGCAAGAAGAAATATGATATGAAAATGAATGACAGCAACCCAAGAAAGCACATAGTAGGCTCACAAGGAGGTACATAGTAAGCTCACAAGATTGCTATGGACAGTGGATGCTATTTTGCCTATAGATGGTACCAAGCAGGTCTTCATGAATAAGAGTATGAAGAGTATTTCAAACAATATGGTACAAGGTGTGTGTGCATATGCAAGCCTGGCAGATTGCTATTGGTAAACGGAACCCAAAGCATTTGATTGAGGAAAGGGATAGGGGCTTAGTGTGGCCAGAGTAACCCAGAGGTGGCCTAAAAAGAACCTTTCAAGATTAATGGGAAGATTAGGCTGTCAACAAGCAGGAAAAAATCTGTACACAGAATCCCATTAGCCAAAGTACGCACATTAACTCATCAATTAATAAACCAACCAGCAATTGCTGTGTGTGCAATGTAATCCTGTGTTGAGCTGTTTTCCACTGTTGAGACAAAATACGTTTAAAAAAATCATCTATACGGGGGGGGGGGGGGCATTGTCTGGGGTTCCATATTCCATTGATAGCCACCCCCCACCCCCAGTGCTCTAACTCTTCCCACTAGGTCCTACATGGTAAAGGCTCCACCTCCTTCCAGTAGCTACACTGAGTAAAAAGCTTTTAACACAGGAGCTTTGGGGGACATTTAAGATCCCCCAAACTGTAATTCCTACTTTCCCCTAAACACAGAGGAAATGAATTATGTGAATTCTATAGACCTTGTGGGTTAATTGAGAGAAAACTAGTTCCAGAAATCAACACAAAAGCATGCACTCTGGCTTTATGGCACAGACAGTAGGTGCAAAGTAGCTCAAACAAAGGTTAGCTGCCAGTAGGATAAAGTCATGGCAGAGAGGAACCTGAGTTTGACCTTGATTGAAAACACACCAGTCTGAGTGAAGATTCCCAGAACCCACATAGAAAGCCAGGCATGAAGGCATGCAGTGTAATCCCGTGAATGGCAAGGTCAGAATGAAGACAGGAGCATTCCTAGATGCCCACTGGCTAGCTAGTCTGTTGTACTTGACAAAATTCTCAGCCAATGAAAGACCCTGTCTCAAACAAAAGATGGAAGACACCTGAAGAACGACACCTGAGGTTGTCCTCTAACTTACACACACACATACTCATATACACATACAACACACAAACACACACACATACAACTTGCATATACGCATATACACATATATGTCCTTACATACATATACTAAAGGAAATTCCTGAAATTTGATGTTTATATAGAAAACACATATCAATGATGTCCTTATAATGTAACATATGAAAAGGACCTGGGTCGAGGACTGGGACTGAGAGGAGGATCTCAGTAATATTACATATTAGATTTGTTGGTTTCCAGGCAGCCACGGCAGGATGAGACTTTGCCCAGGCTGCACCTTTGCTCAGTTGGGCTGACTTAGAAGTGGTCAGCTCATAGACAGTTACTACATAACTCCATGGTGGGTGCAGCCTTCAGTGTGCTCCAGAGGAAAATCCTTAAGGAAGGCGGTGCAAGAAATTTACTTGCAGGCACCTAAATACTTCAGAGCAGCCAGCCTCAAGTCATCTGGGTTTCACTGAACACCTGAAACTGGACCTTAATGGAATAAACTGTGCTACATACAGAAACCAGAAAAGAAAGAAACCCTGGCCCTTTGCAAGTGCCTTGTGTTTTCAAAGGTGATGGGGCTGGTACTGTGTGTGTTCTGGTCTGGACTGAATTTTCCTTTAAAGAATTCAATTTGCTTTCCAGAGCAGGTGAGGAGGGGGAATGTGATGTGGAATGATCGAATTTCATCCCAAACATCCAGCAGCAACAGAATCTGCCATCACATTAATCCTTAGAGTCAGCAGGTGGCAAAAGAGTGGGCCAAAGGTGACAACTGATGAAATCTGCTCTTTTCTTCTCCGGAGCCTGTTACAAAACCCACTGTCCTTAGACAAGCAATGCAAGGGAACATGCTTTGTTGCAATGAATAGCAGATTCCAGGAGTTGGGTGTTATTTATTTATTTATTTATTTACTTATTTATTTATTTAATAATCTACCCTGTTGTCTTTGATTAACATGCAAAACACTTTCAGCTGCCCTCAGGCTGGGCTGCAGATTTGGGAAGCCATGACCATGACCACCAGCTGGATCAGGAAAGGAGTTTTGTCACCTACCAAATGGAGCTCAAGCCAGATTCTCACAGCTGCTGATCTTCAGCTCCCTACTTATAATTTAAGCCCCAAATTACCTGAAAGATGGGCCCTTTCTGCCTTCATGAGTTGCTGGGAAGAACAGGATTTGAGGCAAGAAGGATGCTTGAGATTCTTAAAGTCCTTCGTCTTAGAGGATTCTTGCTTAAGATCCCCCATGGGCCTCAGCTTCTGATTCTAATTTGTACTAAACCATTGTTGTGTCAATCAACACAAGGTGCCCAGTCACTCTGTTCAACAGCCCAAAGGCTGGAATCAGGTGCCCTGGAGTGGAACCAGATGCTACCACCCTTTCCCTCTATCAAGATCCCTGAGATACTTGGAGCCCACCAGAACCCCCGACCATACATACACACACACACACACACATACACCACGCGAACACCACGCGAACACCATGGGGGCTGGAATTGAACAGCACAAAGCACATATTCTCAACCAAGAACTGGCATCCAGGGATGAATAAAAAAAGCTTCCTTGAAGAATGACCTCCACTGCAGCCCAGACTTCCAGCCCTGTGCCTCCAGACCACTAATGGAACATGGATTTAGAAAAAACAAAAAAATCCACAGATTTAAGTCTGCCCATGGCACCCAGAGTCTTCATGCGGAAGAAACTGACCTTTCTCTCTGACCTTGTAACACATTTGACCAATGACAGTGATCATTCTGGAACATCTGTGACAAATACCATTTATTTTTAAACATTCCATGGGTATTTGAAGAGCTCTTAAAGGAAACACAGAGAGTTTTTAACCATATCAAATTTCTCTTCTTAAAGTTCTGTACTGTACAGAGACAAATATGGGCTCCGATAAGATCTGAGCAGGAACATCTGAGACCCTTTCATGTTAACTCAGTTGGCAAACCCTCCCAGCAAAGCTCCCAGCACCCAGCAACGCACAGTGACAGCCCCAGAAACCTGTGGAAGAAGTCAACGTGGGTAGACAGCACACAAATGAGGTCACTGAAGTCAGACTTCTAGTTTTAAAATTCATGCAATAGGGCTGTTTTTAATTCATAATATCTTTTTATTTTGATAGATGACGCAAATGTTTTAAATTATCTGCCTGGGATCCTCCTGTGTGTTCCCACATTGTAGCAGACAGACAGAGACACCAGGAAAAATGCTGTATGGAGCTATGGGTGTGCCAGTTTTATGGCATGCCATACTGAAAAATCCAGCTGGGTGGCATCAGGAGCAAGCCACCCGAAAATTGAAGCCTGAGTCCCTGGTTCCTGGGATACCTGACTCCCACTGCCACGTCAGAGCAGTTCTGAGGGATTCAGGAGAAAAGATTCTAGTCCAGCAGCATAAGAGCAGACAGCAAAGAGTAAGGGTACGGCAGTAATGCTTAGTTATCTGATGCTTTCACACCTCTCTCTTGACCTTCAACTCAAAATGGGTACCTTCAAGGCAGATGCAACAGATCAGTTGGTAAAATTCTATCTAAGTCTGAGCCTACAGAATCCACGTCAAAGAAATCAGGCTTGGTGTTAGGGATTTTTAATCCCAGTAGTGGAGAGGTGAAGATGAATGGTTTTTCTGGAGCTCACTGGCCAGCCAGCCTAGTCTGCTCAGCAAGTTCCAGGCCAGTGAGAGACCTTACCTAAGGAAAACAAACAAACAAACAAACAAACCAAAAACCAAGGTGGTCAGCACCTCCTGAGGAGTGATCAAGGTTGTCTTCTGGCCTGTACAAACCCATGCGCATAGGTGCACAAGCACACACACACACACACACACACACACACAAATTGGAATCCCCCAAATTCAGATTCACTGAAGTATATTCTGCTAGGGAGCCATTCAACATGCCAGCTGTTGCAGATACACAAGTATGGCTAACAGTGAAATTAGAGCATGCATCATTTCCATTTAGCTGGGAATGGTGTGTGAGCAATGAGGTGACTTACCGCACTCAGAGGGATTGCTGGCGGCCATGTATACTCGTTCCACACATGCTTTCAGGTTCTTACATTTTATAAATACATTCTTTTGCACATGATATATTTCTCCAATCTGAGACTCACAAGGAAGGAAATTTGGAAGGGCAGACTCACTAGCCCTCCCTCCTTCCAGCCTTTTTGCCCTCTATTCATCCTTTCTTCTTTTCTCCCATCTCTTTTCTTCTCTCACCTTTCTTTGTCTTCTTCCTTTTCATTTACTTCTCTTCCTTCCATCCATCACTCCCTTAGACAGTCACTAGGAGCTCACTGTGCCCAGACCCTATGGTAGTTCCTGGGCATCCAAGAGGCATGATGGCCTTCCTGGCTGGGTATGGAGCCAAGGATGAGAAGAGACAGGCATGCTGGCACCCTGGTATGATGACTTCAAGAATGACAACCCTCTGAGAGAGACTCCAACCCAGACAATGACAATGAGTTCAGGTCCCCTGAGGAAATATACCAACCTTTAGTTCTGGGGGCAGGGGTCTGTCTACCCTTGTCTATGTTCCCAGCATCCTCCAGTCTCAATAGTCCTAAGAATAGTGCCAGACCATGTGTGTGTGTGTGTGTGTGTGTGTGTGTGTGTGTGTGTGTGTGTATGCCCTACCTTGTCCCCAAAGCTAACTTTGAAACATGTAGGGAAAAAATGTCTGAATCCCAACAGCCTTGCCTTCACTCTTCCTTTCTGCACTCCTTTGACATCCTTCTTTCAATTGCTGTCCTGGCGTATCTCCACCTTCACCTCCCTGAGACAGAAGCAATGAGACTTGGTAAATATATGGGTTCCCCAAAAGCAAAACTATTTTTAAGGAGTTTCTTGCCAGAGCAAGAGGCAAGTGCAGATGTTCATATGTGGTAAGATGTCCTGAGAAGAGAAGACAGGAAAAGAGATACTGTTCTGTCACCAATGTCAGTGTTTATCTGGAGCCCCACCCCACCCCCACCCCATGCCTGCCATGGTCAGGATGGACCTGGGTGTCAGGAGGCACACCTGCCCTTAATAAGGCTATCAGTGGTGGAAGATGGAGTCTGTGTGGCCATGTAAGAGGCCTTAATGGGGTCCAGCTGCTGAAGAATTCGAGCGCTACAAAGAGAGAGTAGACAGACAGGGGCATCCCAATGAGGCACACCACAGTGGGGGCTGGGATTAGCACAAATTCACATTTAGAAAGCCATGCCTGAGGTCAAGCCCTGTCCTCTAGAGGGATCAGTCAGCTGCCAGAGTTGTACGGAGCTGCCACAAGGAAATTTTTAAATAGGTTGGAATTTATATTCGCATGACATAACCATCTCCCAATGTGTTTGCTCTTACCCCTAAAGTGCTCCAAACAGTCCTGTCCCCCCTGTAAGTGGGCAGCACCAGTGTGGGTGTAAGGGAACCCACACCCCAGGAACCCTGCCAGGAATCTCATCCTTTGGACCTCAGCATTGGGCTGTAAATATTCTCTCTCTCTCTCTCTCTCTCTCTCTCTCTCTCTCTCTCTCTCTCTTCCCTTCTTTCTCTTTCTCCCTTTCTTTCCTTCCTTCTTCCCTTCTTTTTTCTTTCTCTCTCCTTCATCATTTTCTTTCTTTCTTTCTTTCTTTCTCCTTCCTCCCATCCTTTCTTTTTCTCATCAATATGTAGCCCTCAAGTCCGAAACTGTAACTAAAACAGCATCCAATAGACTTGAATCCTGAGCCTGCTGCATTCCCTTTTAAAACCCTGTGACTAACTTAGCTAATACTATCAAAAGTGTCGGGCAGGCATGGGAAATCTTCAAACCTGAGTGAGTTCCCCAAACCACAGAGGATGTCCTTGTCAGCAGAGCTGTTAAAAAGACAATTGAATGCAAGATCAGCATCTCAAAGACACATGAAGATCAGCACACTGTTACACTGGGGAATGGCTGGTTATTCTTAGCCCCTCTGTGAGAAGGTGCTGCTGTAGTCACCAAACACTTGGGAAGACAGTTATAGATCCTGTAAATAATTAACACTGATTTTTACAAGCATTACCCTGAAGGTGACGATAGAGAAAGAAAGTCAAAAGACAAAAGTATACATGATTGTGGGGTTTTCCTTTTTGTATTCTTTTTGCGATAATGACAATAACAACTAATATTCATGAAACACCAGAGGACATGCCAGGCGATTTGTATGACCATCATCTCTTATTTCTAGAAATGATAGGCATTGCAGGGAACTCCTTTGGTGACTACGAGTCAGCCCTAATGCCTGTGAGGACTGCAGTCTTACTTCCGTTCTTCTGAGGCAGGAGAGGCACAGAATGGACTCTCAAGAAATGTTTGTTTTTGTGAAACCTGACCTTGGATTTGATAGAGCTGGTTAAGAACATTGAACTGGCCGCCTTTAGGCCATGTCGTTGAACTTGCTTAATGCATTTTTCAGAAAGTGCACAGTGGCCCCACAGATAGGAGTGTGTAAGTTATTATTACAGTTTGGGTCCTAAAGAGCTTTCAACTTGTTCCTAGGGTGGCATTATTAAAAAGTGGCAGAGCCTTAAAGAAATAAAGCCTGATGGGAGGTTGCAGGTCACTGAAGGTGTGGCCTTTCAGAGGACCTCGGGCCCCTAAACCCTTTCTCTTCCTTCTCTCGGTTCCCCAGAAAAGAAGTAAATGGTTCTCCTGGTCACATTCTCACACCTTCATATTCTTCCCTCAGAAAGGCTCAAAGCAACAGACTAACGTCACAGCTTAAAACTCCAACACCGTGCTGTATAATAACCCCTCCATCTCAAAAGCTGATGCTCACAGGTATTTGTTTTACTGGTTGGAAACAGCTTACTGTGGCTTTCATTTCTGTTGCTACAATGCAACACCCTGAGTGAAAGGAATTTAGAGGAGAGGGGGTTATTCCACCTTACAATTTCACATTATGTAGCCCATTGCCGTGGAGAAGTCAAGACAGGAACTTCCAATGGTGCCATGGCCTTAGGTGGCCACAGGGACTGTCTTGGTTCAGTAGGGAGATGAAGAAAGCACAGACACACAGGAAAGCAGGGGTCAGGTGGACTGGGTCTCTGAGGAGAAACCACAGCCACCCAGAAGCTCCGAGTGTTTATTATATAGAGTTAAACAGTGAGGTAGGGTTATTGCATACAGCTAAACAAGGAGATGTGGTTATTATGTACAGATAAACAAGCAGGCAGGTTTATGGTATACAGCTGGATGGAGGAAACAGGTTTAGCTAATCTCAGCAGGAGCAGTCTTTGTAAGGGGGCAGTCTTCAGGCCGTGAATATCCAGGGTGAGAAAGCCATGTTGGATATTTTATGCATATACTGTCAACATTCACATGCAGGTCAAGAGGACAGTCTTTGTCATTTTCCCATGGGTCTGAGGCTTTGGGATCCTTAACCTGGCCATGCCAATGTCAACTGCTCACATTCATTCAGGATGTCACTCACCCAGGTCTCCCTCCACTCCCCACAAGACCTAATCACTTACCATCAAGAGCAGAGGAAAAGGAATGCGTTCATGTTCCTTTGATTCCTTGCTTGTATTCAACTTTACTTCCCATGCATACACGGTTTAGGGAACTTCAACCCACCCCACCCACACCCCCATACCTAGGGCAAGATGTAAACCAAAGTAGGTTGTATCTTCCCATATCAAGTAACTTCATGAATACAATTCCACTGAGACATGCTGAGCACAGACCAAATCATTATAGACAATCCTTCCTTGAGACTCTCTTCCCAAAGATTCTGGGTTGACAGTCAAGTTGGCAGCCAGAACTAACCGTCACACTAAGATGAGCAAACTAACCATCACATTAACTAAAAGATGAGCAGGCAGACACAATGGTTTATGGCAAATCCTCAGGAAAGCGTGATTCTCTCTCACCACTACCTCCATGTTTCAGAGTACTTTCACATCAATAGGAGACAGCATCTCAAACACCAAATAATACAGCTTTCCATCTTTTCTGTTTAATAGAGATTTACAATGTCATAAAAAGAATTTCCCAAGCCTATTACTTATATATGCAAAGTCCTCTAAAATAATGTACCCAATCTGACAATTAAGTACAGCAATTACAATGAATTATAGAAAGACTGGTCTAAATTAGGAAAAAGGTTGAACTACATAGTGTGTCCGTAAAAAGTATATACAATTTGAGTGTTGATGAGAAATCTACAAATATTGGCTGCCCTCAATTTAAACAAGCTGTGGTCCAAAAATGCATCTGTAAATTGTTGTTGGGAATTTAGAACATATTTTCCCACAAACGTAAAGTTATAAGTCATGGTTAGTACTGGTTGTGTGACAAGTTAAAAAGGTATGTGGCCAAAATCTCAGTCTCTAATTGGTGGCTTCCCTGATGGGCCATGGTTCTCCTTGTTTGGGGTAGAAGGTGGGGAGGGCAGATGTGTCCTGTTTATGTTTGCACTTGAGGCCCTGGAACTGTTGGTTTAGAATGAATAGATGTGGCCAGAAGGACCTTAAGTAACAAAGCTTGTCTACTCCTGTCTGGGTCTTAGCTGTATGCTATTTCTAGTCATGGGTTGACTGCTGTTGTAAGAATGTCTTTGAGCTGTCATGACAAAGCACCACAGACAGAATAAAGCAAAAGTATCTATTATCTCAGTTCTAGACCCTGCAAGTTCAAGATCAATGTATTGCCAGGCAGGTTTCTTGAGGCTTTTCTCCTCTACCTGCCGGACCCTCAGATACAAGCCCCCTTCTGTACCAGCCTGCATTCAACTTTCCCTGGTTAGAAGGACACATGCCATTTAGGATCAAAGCCACCTAAGAAACCACAGTTAATCTTCATTCAATTCTTAAAAGCATGTCTCCACATAAGGTCACATTGTGAAGTCCTGGCGGTTAAGAATTGAACACTTGGGGTTAGGGATTTTTGGTAGGCGAATAGGGGTTAGAGATTACAGCTCAAACCTTTGCAAAGCTCACTCCTCTTTTGTTTAAAATTCTTTAGATTTAGCTATTTTATTTTACATATATGAGTGTTTTGCCTGCTTCTATATCTGTGCAACATGTGTTTGCTTGGTGCTTGTGGAGGTCAGAAGAGGACATTAAATCCACTGGGCCAAATGATTGTGCACCACCATATGGGTGCTGAGAACCATTCTTGGTCATTCTTCTTTTGAACCATGCAGCAAAAGAAAGAAAACATCATAGATCTCAAGACTGAGAGAGGAACTGAACAGTGCTGCCCAAATCTAAGACTTCCCAGAGCCAAGAGGGAGTTCCCCTACTGGCAGACAGCCCTGGCTGCCCACTCATTCCAGCTGTACCAAGAGAAATGTATCTCAAAGTAATAAGATCCAAAAAAGCACAAACCCTGTTCCTACCCCCACCCTCACACAACAGAATGCCAGAGAGCCACAGTGACCCTCTGACCATGAGCTCCTCCTGCTCAGCAACTCAGCCAATAGGCTTTTAGTCCCAACACAGGACTCTGGGAGCAATTAGAGAACCAACACTGGATCCAAGGTGCTAATATAAGTAGGTTTGGTAAATCTTTGAGAGTTATTTTTTAAGGTTTCACAGCAAATCCTTCCATTAGAAAAAAAACTAGGCAGGGGGCAGTGGTGCATGCCTTTGATTCCAGCACATGGGAGGCAGAGGCAGGCGGATTTCTGAGTTCAAGGACAGCCTGGTCTACAGAGTGAGTTCCAGGACAGCCAGAGCTACACAGAGAAACCCTGTCTTGAAAAAGCAAAACAAACAAACAAAACAAAAAAAGAAAGAAAGAAAGAAAGAAAGAAAGGAAGAAAGAAAGAAAGACACTATGTGTAGTTCTACCAAACAATGAGTAGATTAGTTCATCTACGGTGTTACCTCCCTCCTGCCCACTCCAAGCAGTCCCTCTTTGGGGCAGGCTGCCCCTTTGTATTAGTTTAGAGGGAATATTCCATAAATGTGCCTCCCATACACCAAAAGAAGGCAGTGTGCTAGACTGTGGACCACAGCAATGCAGATACTCAGTGTAAAAGTTAATCTTCTGGCTAGGGACTAATTTGGTATGTAAAATGCTTGCCTTATAAACATAAGGACCTGACTTTGGTCCTAAAACACACATTAAAAATCAGAGTGCCAGGCATGATGGAATGTATTTGTAATTCCAGCACTGGGTAGAGGCAAGCAGATCCCTAGGACTTGCTGGTTAGCCAGCCTGGCCTACCAGAAAAATTCCAGGCCAGTAAGAGACCCAACTTCAAGAAAACAGTGGACAGTACCTGTAAAGAACACTGAAGTTTGTTCTATAACACCCATATGCACAGACACGCACACACGCACACACACACACACACACACACACACACACACACACACACACGAATTAGCACCTTTGACCACAGTCCAATCTTCAAGCGGAGACTGACCCTCATGGTTACCTTGCAAGATAAGAAGCTGAACACAGAAAAAGTAAATACTTGCTCAAAAGACATTGTTATGAGTTGAACCCAGGTCACCTAGCCCCACCCTTCAATCCCACTTCACTATGTCTTTGGTTTACTATTGAGGTAGAAGGTTTACAGTCAGCTATACAGAAAAAATACAATTTTGTCTATATCGGTTTTGTAAGTAATGGTGATGAATTGATCAATAATCACTGGAAAACAGCCACATAGAAAGTACTGTGCCCTGTGCTATATGGGAAGATAGAGAATACATTGAACATCCTCCCTTGAAGAGAGGTAATATCGGAATCATATGATTTAGGTCTCCTCTAGGCTCTTGTCTTATGCAAATCTCTCCTTGTCCATGGGACACCAATGTGCAGTTAGAATTAGGCATCATTTTGCTGCAGTGTGGACTAGGGGAGCTTTGTGAAGAACAGAGATGATTTGGACCAGTCTCCTTTACACTGATGCTGTAATGATGCTCACAGTTAAACCACCTCTTTGGGCAGCTCCACTCACACCCATCTGGAACACACCATGCTTTTCCAAATTCTTTCCATGAAATTCAAGTTTTCTCTACCTGTCATTCTCCATGCTTCTCCTAAGACTCCTTTTGCTCATAGATATTGTTCCAAAAGCTTTTCTGGGGCTCCGTGACTTGGACCCAGGACTCAGCAAGTCAGCCACCAAATCTGTTTACAGGCATAGGTCTAAAAGGCTCCCAAAGTTATATGTTCCCCACGGACCTCTCAGAGCTCCAGTCTCGACTGTCTCTTCTTCCTTGCCTTCTTTCTCTCTTCTCCTCTCCTTGAGTCTTCCATCTCTATTTTCTTCTTCCTTCCTTCTTGACTCCTTTCTTTTCTTCTACCTCTCCTTTTCCTTCTTCCATTTCCTTCATCCCTCCTTATAGCTCTCCTTCCTGTCCTCTTCATCTCTTCCTTCCTCTCCTTTTTCCTTTCTCTCATTCTTTTCATCTTTTCTCCTTTCCTACTTTTACCATCCATCCTTCCTTTCTTTCTTCCTTTTCCCTCCTCACTTCTCTGCATGGCAGCCTCTGAATAGAACCTCATGGCACTCCGTGCACTCTATACCCTCACAGCATTCCATGCACCAAAGGCATGATATGCACTACACAGAAGCAAGTATTTCCTTTGCTTATTTCTTCATCCTGATTCATATGCCCTGAATCTACACTCTTTTTCTGCCAACTCGTTCCAAGCCTCACTCTCCAGCAAAGCCCAGACTCACATCTCTATCACAGAGCACAGATAGTCTCAGTACAAATGCCACAGCTAACCACGACATGACATGTTCTGATCCTCTCTTCACTAATAGAGATTATGTGGAGTCTAGAATGTCTCAGAGAGGTCACTAGTATCTGGGCACACCAGTTATCAACCTCCAGCTCAATCCAGAGCCTCTGCCATACACAGAATGCTAAACACTGAGATGAAGAGTAAATGCTAGGTCTACACTGCAGTAGAGATGATGTCATTCACTGTATGGCAGAAGGACAAGCAGACCAAAACTGTAGGGTAACTATACAACCAACACTGCCATTTCCAGAAGAGGCAGCAAACATCAGAAGGAAGACAAGAGCAGCCACAGCCTGGAATTTGGCTCCTGAAACTGGAAGAACAATTCCCTCCTTCACATCATTTCCAATTGTCCAAGGCCAGTTATGGAAGAAAACCGTTGAGACTGGGCCTCTATCAAGGGCAAGATGGCAAATCTCAAACCTGGGCCAGTAGTTTATCTTATGAAAAAAAAATGGAAACCAAAGCTAAAGAAGAGGAGGAGGAAGAAGAAGAGGATGAGGAAGGGAGGAAGGAAGGAAGGAAGGAAGGAAGGAAGGAAGGAAGGAAGGAAGGAGAGAAGGAAGGACAGAAGAAAGAAAGAAAGAAAGAAAGAAAGAAAGAAAGAAAGAAAGAAAGAAAGAAAGAAAGAAAGAAAGAAAGAAACGCAGGCTTCATGAAGATGGCAGAAATGTTGTATTGGTGCCTAAGAGGGATGCAGTCCTGAAAAAGAAGAAACCTTTAGATCTCTTTCAGGTCCCCTCGTTAGATCTTAAAACATGCCTGATAATGATAACACGATGTTTTGTGAGACAAAAGGAAGAAAAGATCACAAGCAGAAACCAAAGAGGACAGTATTGAAAGTAACTAATAGCCAGAGTCGGGTAAACCATAAGGTCCAGAGCCCTGTGGGAACGTGGAAGGACATGGAAAGCAGGAAATGCTTTGGACTCAGATAAAGGGCCCATCTCTTCAGAGCTCGAATGGGAAGAACTTGGTGCTGAAGCCATAAAGACTGAACCTTGATAACTCTGTGACATGGAGCTTGAGCATTCCAAACCCCAATATATGAAATCCAGGACTCTCTGCACACTAGGACGGTTCTACAGAGAACACACCCACTCCATCACACCTGTTTCCATGCACAAAAATTACTAAAATTGCTATTTAAAAATCGTCTTTGAGCATAGGTAAAATTCATATGAAGTAGAAATGGATTTTGTGTTTAGATTTGGGATCGGTGTCAACATATCATATAGTTACATGTGACTCAAAGAGAAAAAAATCCTGTACCTGAAAGGCTTCTGATCTGAAGCATTCTGGTAGCAATGTGATCGTAATGAAGTGCTGTGTCTTAACCCTCAGCCTTCTCAGCTGTGAAGTGGGCCTCATTCACAGTTGTCAAGACCAATGAGAGCCCCAGAGGACAAACTCTTACATCGGTGCTGTGTCACCACCAGATGCTGGTACTGCAAAGCTCTTTGCCAGCCATTCTTTCTAATGCATTTCCACATTGTCATGTGAAGAAACAAATGTTTAAAGCTATCACTGGCCTCACAGAGACAGCAGCCCAGAGCCCAAATGTCATTAGACAGCTGAAGAAACCCTAGAAATTGTCATCTCTGCACTCCCCTTTGAGAGACAAAAATAAGCCCCAGATGGGGCAGATGTTTCCAGTTGTATGCACTCTTGCTGGCTGCCTCAAGCTTTCAGTCACCATTTCTAAGTCATAAATCTTAAGTCTAAAGACTCTGACTTTTCCATTGAGAGCATACTTACTATAGACCTTGGGGCAGGGGGTCTAGAGAATCACTCAGACCCTCATACCAGAACCTACCTGGAAGTGTTACAAAAACAGAAGCTCGGGTTCATCCATTGCTCAAGAGATTCTCCATACCTAAGGCATCTGCTCTCTCCACATCACTGCACATGGTTTGTATGTGCTTTCAGAAGTCTTGCTTACAGAAACACCATGTGTGATGAGTCATTTCATCACTACACATGTAGGTTACTCTTCTTCTTGGCTATGAACAAAGCACCTTAAGGAGATAAAGCCAAATTTTAGCTCACACTGTAGGAGAATACAGTACATCACAGGGGGAAGGTATAACAGAGTTCATAGTGGCAGGGGCACGTGCTGGGATTCCTTACATCTTGACTAACTAGGAAGAAGAGCGCTAGGAAGAACACTGACACTCTGTTGGCTTCCTCCTTTGCTCTCTACTGTGTTCAGTTCAATACCCCAGTCCATGAGTGGTGCCACACATATGTCTTTCTTCCTCAGTTAGATTTCACTGAAAATGCCTTTATAGGCACATGTAGAGTGTTTGAGTCTCCTAGGTGATTTCAAATCCAGATAAGTTTGCAATGAAGAATAATCATGCCATTATACAAATGAATATCATTTCTCCCAAGTCAACTTGTAGCAGCATTATACTAACCCAACAGGAAAGCTCTAAGCAGAAAGAGAAACCTTTAGTATGCTCTCATTCTGAATATGTGTAAGATCTCATAAAACAATGTATCTATCACAAGGTAACCAGAAGACAAGGCTAACCAGCTTCCACACAGATAACAGGAGACAGGGTGGAGACTTGGGACACAGTGACTGATGAAGTCAGCTTTTGTTGCCACTTGCAGGCCCTCTGACCTATTTTTGTAACCTCAGGACATCAGTGTTTGATGGACTAGTCATTCAACTATAAACTTGTGGCCTTTTATCTTTACTTTGTATTATCCCATAATATTTGCTGAACTCTTTCAAGTTGCCTTGGGTTACACAATCTTATTTTCCTCCAATCCACAATAGCAGCATACTTTAAAGAACTCGAAATACTTTGAAATCATCTTTAAACAAATCCATAAGATTTCTCTAGAATGTTAACAAGCACTTAAGGTAAGGAATGCACTACAGAGAACAATTAATACATTTGGAGCTAAGTAAACAACACAGCACTAGAATCAAGACCAGGGCCCAGGCATTTCCTCCTGAACAGTAAAAGCCCAATTGTCTTCCCCCATATGAAGCTCCAGGAATAGACCTCTCTGGCACAGAGAGAAAGAAATTTACTTTTCCTTCTTCTCCTCAAATCCCAGCTGCCCAAGCCTTCACCTTCAAGATCAGGACGATTTAAATGCCTTACTTAAATCAGGATCCATCTGAGAAATATATTGTTGGTTGGTTTTTCTGTGGAGAACATTCTAGAATGACCTTGTCCAGACTTCCATAGTTCAGGTCTCCACCAAGATGCATTCTAAAAATGAGATATCTGAGGCTGCCACGTAAAGAACATGGTACAGTGTTTCATTATTAACATCTTTGTGACTAACACCACAACAATGAATGTAGATAACTCACTATACATTGCTGACACAGAGTGTAGTTGCATATATGGTAGTTTCGTCATTTATCATGTTGCTAGATATGCACTGTAGATCTTAGTTGCCATGTCGTCACATGACTGCAAGTGAAGTAGGTTTGTTTAGACCAAAGAGTAACGCTTGTGCTCTGATGTCACAGGGGCATTCCATCATGATTAGAATCTTATGGAATGCTGTCATACAAATCTTATCATTGATCTGATGTCATATGAAGCACATGAGTATATTGGAGTCCATGGCTGAAGAACTATAAGTAGTTATTACCTTGGTAGAAAAACAGTTGCTTTTCACTCTCAGTGTGATGTTGTCTGCCAGGACTGTCTTCCATTCCTCTTTCCTTCATAACCATATGTGTGCCAGGGCATCCACTTGACCCTGTCTCACAGGGGGTTTCCGCACATCTGGCAATTTTTATTATTATGGGTGGAAATGTACGCACAAACAACCAAGTACTTTCTGCATACTAGCCCTGCTCTGAGACTTCACATACAATATTTCAAATAATACAAAAGATTGAATAAATGGGGGACTGTGACCACCATTTATATGATTTATGTATATGTATGATATTTATATATTATGAATAAATAATTAAAAACTTGTGACCTATAGACTCTGGTAGCATCAAAAAATTCAGTCCCATTCAACTTATGTGGTGGGTTACAGCAGGTGTCCTGGAAAAGAAGGTTCCAACCTTTACGTACCAACCTTTGACACCTTGACATAGCCAGTTCTCAACTTCCACAGGAATATTCTACTTGACAACTTTTTGAGATCTCATCATGTTGAAGAGACTTTGAACATGACATTGACTAATGTTCCCTATCACTGATAGACTAGAACATTTGGAGCCCTGAGACACCACCTGATACATTTGCCATGAGTCTCTACTAGTTACAGGGTTGTGAGATGAACCCCAGAGTTCTACTTCATTCCTAATCTAAAACAAAAAGTGCTGTGCTGTCTCTTCTTTTGCTCCTGCCTACTCCTTGATTTGCACGTGTCTTCTTAGAAATGGTTTCTGGAGCTTACCCAAGCCTGCTAGGGTGGGTCATAGTCATAAAATACAAAGTAAATAATTTTATTTAAAGTCCTAAAGGGACGAGAGAATCTACCATGGGCTTCCACTGGTGACTTTTCAAGTTTATCATTAACAGTGTTGTTCTTTAGAAAGGGGGCAGGAGCCGCTGAAAATATGATACTTCAAAAAATCCAAGCATCTTTCTTTGCAATAAAATATAACTTAGTAAGCAAATGCATTCGTGCTGAGACTTTTTTGAAACTAGAATTTAAAAGGGAACACTTAGGACGTGCACACACGCAGGACCTGGGCTCGACACCTGGGTGTTGCTTCTCATTCTGTTTCCCTTTCATCCTAGAGACTAAGATGATCTGTCAGATTTTATTTCAGTGTACGTGAAATAAGTCTTCCACATTATGTACTTCTCTTGTTTCTATGTCAAAAGAAACTTGAGAGAGGAAGAGTTTATTTTGAGTCTCATAGATTGTGGGGATACACTCAGTGCATCCTGGCAAGGAAGTCATGGCATAAAAGCGTGAGCCACATGCTCACATTGTGTCCACAGTGGGGAAGCAGTCTCTCACTGGCTTCCTTCGCTTGCTTATTCTTTAATCAGCCCATGGGACGGCATCACCTACATTCAAGATTGGTCTTCCCTCCCCAGTTAATCCTCTCTAGAAACACCTGCACAGACACACCAGGAAGTGTGTGTCCTTAGGTGATTCTAAATTCTGTAAGGGTAACCATCAGGTTCACTATCACACCTTCTAGAAACAGTTAAGAATCTTCACATAGCTTCATGGCCCTCACCAGCTCAATCTGAGGTAAAAACATTTAACATTCGATCTCATCTCTTCCATATATACCATTCTCTTTCATGGATTCTTATGGTCTAAATTCTACATCCATGTAAACACAAGTCAACTGCCTTTTTAACCCATTGTTCAATTATTTGTTGCATATTTCTTTGTAATATTCCGTTAGTATGCTAAGCAGCGCTCACTTTCTTTTTTAAAAACGTAAAGTCTAAAATGAAATCTCACTGTCTTATCATATGGCTGGGAAACAATATCAATCCGTTATCTGTTTTCCTGGCCCTACTTCTGTAGACTCAACCACGCACAGATCAAAACTGGAAGGGGAGTCGCATCTGTTCTGAACACACTCAGACTTTGTTTTCCTGTCACTATGCCTTGTACAGTGCAAACAACTGTTTACACAATAATTCTACTGCATTAGGCACTACAGCTCATCTAGAGATGATGTAAAATACACAGGAGGCTGTGCACGTGTTACACACAAATACACCATTAAATACAAGGGGCTGAAGCAACTGTGGATTTCCACGGGGATTCCTGACGCCAACTGTCTGAGGGAACTGAGGGATGACTAGATTGTGAAAATAAGCAATATTCCCAAATGTTGAAGGAGTGCAGAGAAGGCAAAGAACAGCATAGGAAGAAGTAATACGGAAAAACTTCCACAAATGAGGGAGCAGGCATTAGACAAAACTTAATAGACCAAAAGTACCACTACGAGGGAAGGAAAGGGTCACCCACAGGCTGAAAGATACTGAGACCCTGAGATGAGCAGAGAGCATCCCATCCCAGCTGAGCATGAGACACTGCAGGAAGAAGGAAGTGGAGTTAACAGCAGCACAGAAAACTATGGCATGTGCCCAGGGGCTAGCTGCCTGGAACAAGTGTACTTACTGTATTAATTACTCATGATAAAATACTACAACAAACATGATGTAAGGAGAAGTTTGCTTTGGGGTGCACTTCAAGGTGCTTTGCATTATGGTGGGGAAAGAATGGTAACTTGAGCATGAGGCAACTGCCCTCGACATGCATGACCATCCAGTCAGAGCAGAGAATGGTAAATATTGTCTTCAACTCACTTTCACAGCCCATAGAACTGTGTCTCTCACCATTAAGGTGGATCTACTCCATTTAATTTAATCTAAGTATAGTCAATTACAGGCATGCCCAGAGGCTAACCTAATCTAGATCATCCCTCATACTTATGCTCGGGGACCTGTCTCCTAGGTGATTCTAGATCCTGTTGAGTTGACAATCTATGCCATCCTTCACAGGTATACTACACAGCCCCAGGGTCTCCAGAAGACTGACCTCACTTCAGACACCAACTGTGAGCCTTACAATTCCAGGCCACCATCCCTTGTGACCAACCAGAAGCAATTCAGAAGTCCCTTCGGCTCTCAGATTGGATCATTCTGCGCATGGCTCAGCCACTAGGAAAACATTATTCTTAACAGTAGTCATCTTACAATTTAAAACAACATACAACTTAGAACCAGACAAATGGGGCAACACACAGGAACCGTTCCCTCAATATTTATCACACACCTTGTATAGCCACATGAATCACAGAGCAGAGAGTCACTGGAACTCTGAGTGTCCTGAGTTTTTATTAGTCTGATAGAGATTGGGAAGTCATATTGACACCCTCACAGTCAAACCTTAGCCCTGTGGCCATATGATGTCTTTATTGAGCCCATTCTACAATTGCCCCAGAACCACGATGGGCCACCTCATTAACATATACCTTGGCATTCCTAAGCAGCCCACCAGGAGTAACAGGAGCATTTATTGCACAGGAAATTCTAGAACTAAAGAGCACCTTGCTTGGAAACACAGCTAGCTAACTTTTCTCCTACTCATCCGTATTAATTGGAAGTTATTCAGAATGGAGAAGCTAACGACACTGGGAACATAATACAAACATTTAGATATATAAACATACTTTTCCAGCCAAACAAAACAGGGGAAAATAAAAATTCCCTAGGAATATAACTGGAAATCCATAAAAGCTACAATTAAAGGTCATATGGTATTGAGGACCATAGGAGGAAAACAAGAAGGTCTTGGATAATAGCCAATAAGAAATAATAATTAGTATGGACTTATAAGGCAGTGGGAGCTGAGAGCAGAAGGTACAGTAAATAAGTAGTAATGCCCACTGCCCTACAAAGGACAATAGGTGAGAATAAAGAGATAACTTGCTTAAGGACACATTTTCATAGCTTCAAAGAGGTGGGTCCACACTTTGACCATAGTAAAGTGAATGTGTCAGCTTCAAGTTACTATAACAAAATACCTTAAGGCAATTAACCTCACAAAGAGAAGACTTCATTTTGCTCATAGTTTGGTATTTCAAACCATCAGCAAACATCCCACTGGTGCTTTATGGCAACTGTTGTAATTCTCACCTGGCTAACCAGGTAGAAATACAGAGAGACGTTCTCATAGATAACTTGGTGCACATATCTAAGGACCCAGGATAGCTCCTTCCTTTTAAAGATGCCTCTGTTGCCCAGTAGCACCACTTTGGGACAGAGCTTTGCATGTGGATCCTTGGGGAAATGTCCACCCAAAACACGGCAGGAACCATAAAGGTGTGTGTACAGATACATCACACCAGAAAGCTCAGTGGTACAGCATCTCTACAAGTCTTTAATTACCAGACTTATGTTGAGATTTGTTAAAGAAAATTGTCTCGAGAAGTAGAGAATTTAGCAAATCATATTCTTAACTTACATCTATCACTACTGTTCATAGCCACTGAGGCATGACTATCTTTGGGGACTTTGCAAATAGAAGACAAGACTGTGATCATGGTTAGTTACTAAGATACCATCAACAGACCACTACATGGAGAACCTAGAAGTGAATACAGGGTGTCTTTGGTTTCTTACTTAGCCAAGATGGAAAATGTTAGTAAGACAGAGAGATTGAAGAGAAAGCTTACAGGTGGGTTTTAATTCAGCCCCATGAACAAAACCGGAAGCAAGTAAGAAGAGAGTGGTGAGAGACAGGATCTTTGGCAGCCACACATTTTAAATTACTTAAATGGAAACTATTTTGATGTAAGATATTCCCTTTCAACAGGAATAAAGGCTACTAGCTGATGTTTAATGATTTGTATCAACATTTGTGTTTGAGGGTGTGGTGGGTTGAATAGGAATGGACCTCGTGGGCTGATATATCTGAATGCTTAGTCATTAAGGTATAGTGTACTTGACCAGGATTAAGAGGCGTGGTCTTATTGGAGGAAGTGTGTCACTGGGAGTGTGCTTTGGGCTTTCAAATGCTCAAACCATGACTGGTGTCTTACTCTTTCTGCTGCCTGCTGATTTGGATGCAGAACTCTCAGCTACCTCTTCAGGACCATGTCTGCTTGGATGGTGCCATGCTTCCTGCGATAACAACAATGGACTCTGAGTGTAAGCAAGACCCAATTAAGTGCTTTCTTTTATAAGTATTGCCATGACTATGGTATCTCCTCATAGTGATAGAACTCTGACTAAGGCAGGGGGTATGACATTTACCCATAGACCTCACTTAATCCTCACAGTGACCCAAAGAAACACACCCAGACCCAAGTCTCACAAGCAAGGAAAGCCAAAGACTCAAGAGTCTCACCCAAAGCTCCCCTAACAGTTATATGTCAAAGCCAGTCTTAAAACTCAGGTTCATGAAGATCTGTGTCCAAGAAGGTCCTCAGTTAGACCTTATCTGCATCAGAGAGCAGGGTGCAACATTATTAAATGATTTAAACTGGAATCTTAGGAGAAAGAAATTTACCAAAACTTCTTGAACTTCTCTAAGCTAACATATTCTTATTATTCTCCATTTTAAACAAAAATAAACTGTTTTTATTGGCAATGTCAAAGGAGAAGAAGTCTTAAAAGATGACAGAAATAGCCCAAAGGGAGCTAGTTAATATTCCTGAGAGCAAAGTAAATTCACCTATAAGAAAAATCTTGAAGAAATATGAGTAGAGAGTTAAGAATCAGTTCCCAGCACTCAGCTCATATGCCTCATAACTGCCTGTGGCTCCAGCTCCAGGGAATCTGCTGCCCTCTTCTGGACACATGGAGCACACACCTATCAGATACACCCACACATATACATAATTAAAAATAAAAAAGTTGCCGGGCAGTTGTGGCGCACACCTTTAATCCCAGCACTTGGGAGGCAGAGGCAGGCGGATTTCTGAGTTCGAGGCCAGCCTGGTCTACAGAGTGAGTTCCAGGACAGCCAGGACTACACAGAGAAACCCTGTCTCAAAAAACCAAATAAATAAATAAATAAATAAATAAATAAATAAATAAATAAATAAATAAGTTAAAGCTTTTTAAAGTGTCTACAATTGCAGCAAAGAGAGTATTGCAATTTTTATTGGAGAAAGCTGGGAAGTCAGACATGGGAGAAATTTCTGAAAGTCACCAAAGCTTCTCTGACTGCATAAGAATAGAACCTGTCCATACTTTCAGAAAAACTTCTAAATGCTGTATTAGAAAACCTAAATGGTCCTTTAAAAAATCCTAATGAGCAGTCTCTCCAATATGTGTACCCCCAATACATGTGCTATGAAAAAGTTACTTCCCCCCCCCAACCCCCGTTAATCTTGAAAGCTCTGTTTTACACTGTCTTGATCTGTCATGAGACTATCTAGGCTGAAGAAAATGTAATGGCCAGAAGCTTGAACAGAAAACCCTTGCCTATATAGTAGCATCTTTCATTTTCTTTCCTTCATATTCTAATGACTAGTTTTATTCAACTTGACAGAAGCTAGAGTCATTTGGGAGAGGAAACTTCCATTGAAAAACTGCTTCCATAAGACTTGCCTGTGGGTCCAGACCATCATGGATGGTACCGCCACCCTGGCATGGTGATCCTAGGTCCAGACCATCATGGATGGTACTGCCACCCTGGCATGGTGATCCTAGGAATGCCAAGAAAGCAGGCTGAACAAGCCATGAGCAGAAAGAAACACTCTCCAATAGCCTCTGCATTGGCTCCTGCTTTCAGGTCCCTGCCCTGTTTGACTTCCAGTCTGGCTTTCCTCAGTGATGGACTATGATGTAGAATTACAAGCTGAAATAAATCCTTTCCTCCACAAGCTGTTTTCAGTCAAGGCTTTTAGTCACAGGAATGGCGACTTTAGCTAAGATAGGTAGCTACAAACTCAACACGCAGTTCCTAAGTCTACAGCTCTGTGCCAGGAACATCCCTGGGTGCCACAGGTATGGCAGTGTGTACAGTCTGTGCCCCACACTTAGGAGTTTTATTAAATCCTTCTCGGGATCTATCCTCTCCTGCTTCTCCCCACCCCTGCCACCCACCCCCAACAGGTGTCCTACAAATGGCATTCTGCCCTAATGAAACTAGGAGTCCACTCTCTGCAGCTGGAAGTAAAGACAGATGTTATTCAGATAATTTCACAAATATACAAAAAAGAACATAGTTACAAAACCTTTATAAAGGAAAGCTGCAGCCAGGCAATGGTGCAGGCCTGAGTCATCCTAGAGATTCAGGATGTTAAGACGGGGCTTCAGACCTGCCTGAGCTACCCAGTGAGCAACCTCTCTCAAAAATAGTGAAAAGAGAACTAAAGGTTGAAGCTCAGTGAAAGAGTATTTGCTTGGAATGCATGAAGGCCTAGAGTCAAGCACCACGAGACCAGAAAGGAAGAGGAAGGCAGAAGAGGGAGGGGCAAGGGAGGGGAGGGAAGGAAGGAGCTGGAGAAGGAAGAAGAAAGGGAAGAAGTGTTGAGTCTCTTCTAGGACAACTAATGGATCTAATGGATCAGGCTTCCCTGTGGAGTTGTTTGAGTTTGCAAGGATGAAAAGGGTGAAGGAGATACAGACCACCAGCAGCAATCCAAATAGAGAGACATACAGACAGGAAACTTGACAGGGGCCATAGGAACTAACATAGCCCCATGTAAGGGCCCTCAGGGGGTGGTGGCTGGCAAGGGGGACGTTAGGAAGGCAAGAAGTCTGTGCCCAGTTTCACAGGTCAGTGAGACAGGTGCTCTTGGATGGGCATCATGGTATTCGATTGATGGGATGGAGGGGTTCTCAGGGGACTTAGGAGGAACCAGTGGAAGACTAGCAAGATAAGTCAAGTGGGAACTGGTAGCCCCTGCCTGGCTGCTGCAGTTCTTACTGTCCTTTTTAGTCAATAAAGCCACACACCCAGACCCACCTAGAAGGACGTTGAAAAATCACATCCCAGTCTGCCACCCATCCCTTCCAGCAGACATGTCAGTCCCTACGCATTGCTTAACAAATGTGCTGCCAAGGAGGTAGAAAACCCAAAGTATGGAGGACACTGATCTGTCAAGGGTCTGCTGGCCACTCCCTGTGCCTAAAGAAGCAGAGACCAAAGCCATACAGACATTCATCATAGTCAGAGTCCAAATGAAGTGTGCACATCGAATGTGTCTGTCTCTTCCAAGCAACTACACTAATTAATGCTAACATACAACATAAAATTCCCTGAGGATCAATGATGTCTGTGATTGAGGTCTTAGGTCCTGCATATCTCGATAGTGAGACTTGTCAAGGAGCTTCAACATGCTTGACCCAGGGTTGACCATGGCTCCTTGACACTACTGTATACAGTAATGCCTCTCAGGCTGACATCATGTCCACAATTCTCCATGGACTAGACTCCCTTATAGCTAGAGTGGCAAGAAGATGGTCCCTATGAGAGAACAGCATATGAACAGGAGGCGTAGCCTCCTACTGGTCCACACACCCACTTTTCTCTCTTAAGTTTGACTGATGTTTCTTACTGGCTTCCAGGATCTTGGCTCCATTACCTGTCAGGATCCCACCAACCACCCAGCAGCCAAAGAGACCTCACTAAAAGGCAAATCTGTCCAGACACAAGCTAGAATTATCTCCCATTAAGTGTGTGTCCATGCAGCTCAAGGCCGACATCTGGGATGTACTCTGTCATCATCCCTGGGGACCAGGAAACATGCAGATTCCCAGGTTACCTCCAGCCTTACAGACAGGACCACAAGCAGGCTGCTTAGAAGTCTCTGCATGTAACACCTTTTCCTCTTTTAAACTAGACACTAAAACATTCTTACCACTGCCATGGACGGCCTAGCACCTGCTTTATGCTTACCTCTATGTGCTTTTGTCTGCGTGTTTTGAGGTGGAGAAGATTTTAATTGAACTAGCCTGGCACAGATAAAAGCCCCACTGTGTCTCTGTGGAATCTGCAGTCCAACTCCTTCCCTCTTCTCTACAGTATGTGATATTCTTCCTTTGAGGAAAGCAAAATGGAGCTGGTCACCTGCTCGGGCCATTCTAACAGACTGTGAAACACGCTTTGTGCAAGGCTGTCTGAATTGTTGTAGGCAGAGCGAAAGATTCAACTGTGGCATTTTAACATACAGGCTCAGCCATGCCTGGAAACTCGTTGAAGACGTTGTTTTGAGAATTCTTTACATGAAAAGACTATGAGCCCATCAATGGTATGTTAAAGGAAAAAGAAGACTGGGTGGGGGAGGAACCAAATCAAAGGGCTGTTCTGCTGAGATCTGCCTTTCATATTTTCCAACTTAATGATAGAGTTTTGTCCAACCCCGCTCTGTAACTGCCATGGAAATGTTTGCTTTTGAAGCCAAATACTAAAATCTTGTAATATTTTCACCCAAACTCAAATGCATGTGTTCTTCTTGTCCTTTCTGAGAAAAGATGGGAATACGGGTTGGAAAAATGATTGTACGAGTCCATTTTCCACTGCTATCACTAAACACGTGGGACTGGCATTCCAGAACAGAAGTCAGTTTACTTAGGTTACAGTTGTCACAACTGTATTGTGATGTGGAGTGGGCAACATCTGCCCTGAAGAAATGAGACCTTGTGTTCCCACGGAGAAAAATGGTTTCGGGGCAGAGGGTTCTCTGAGGTAGAGACAAGGCCCTGCTGCCTCAGTTTTACCGGTGTGGTTAGCAGTGGGAGGCAAGGCGGGGGAATCACTGGCCACAGACTCACAGAGGCGCACTCAGGATTTATCGGCTGCCTTTATGGGGAGCCTTAGCCATATGTTTTCCTGAGCTTTTGTTTTTCCGTGTCTCCCCAGACATTCTCCATACGCCTGTGAGAAGCAGAAGCGGAGCAGAAAGGGTCTGGGAATGCAGACATGGGTCCTGGGTTCCCAGGGCAAGGGCACGAGGTAGGGGAATTGTTTTCTTCCACCGGAGCCCTGTCCTGGGGAGAAAGAAGTCATCGCTAAGCTCCTGCTCTGGGTGATGTTTCCCCTGACAGCGCTGCTCTCCTCACCTGTCTAAACTAAGTAAAGAGGATCCAATATCCACCGCGTGCTGATCTTTTCAGCAGATACTCAAAGGATAAAGCCAGAGTAATTTATTATTCTTCTTTTAATCCCACAGAGTGCACTGAGAACTTTCAAACAGTAAGACATTCTTCTGAGAAAAGAGCCCCTCTTATCAGCTTGGCCCTGTCCAAAATAACGATGACTTCACGCTGGCCGGGCATCAGGATGTATTTGTCCCCCGTCAATAACTAACGCCTGGGATTGCATTTCACTTCTGCAGAGGGTGAATCTGGACAGCACGATAAGCTGCCCTTCTTAAAAGTGCCCCCACAACAGCCCACCTCCCTGTTCAATTATGCTCGCTACCTCTCCCTAAAGAGGAGACAGCCCAGCCTCCCTCCACTTCTTTTGGCCCAGCATTCAGGAGGAGCACTTCAGAAAAAAACACAGACAGGCAGTTTATTTCTTTAGAAGTTGTTTCTTTTGTAGGGCATAATATCTAGGTAGCTGTCGCAAACCTCATGAGCAAAAAACTTTAAGTTACTCTCAAGCTGAATTTGAAGTACAATTTTGAGCTAGAGCTGTGATGATGTGTCTGTTCCAGACACAATTAGAGCTGACTGTTGCCATAAGCAGTCCACAAAACCCTAAGGATTTACCATGCTACAGACTGGACACCAAGGCAAACCAGCAATTTAGCACGTGCCTGTTTTCCTGTGTAAGTACTTTGGGGTTGTTAAATAGCATGAAGTATTCAGGAAGTCTCTTCTCCCTAAGAAAATGACCTAGGGGTTCACAGCATCAGCATTTATATGCACACATAGAGGGAAAGAGACATATGCACACACATACACACAAGTGCAAGCATGCACACGTGCACAAGGACATACACAAACACATGCACACAAGCACGCACAAACGTGTAAGCACACACAGATACACACATACATACAAGAACACAAGCACATTTGTACCACACACCTACATACACACTACCTACACATGTGCATAATTATATTTACTTATCCAAGCTGTGTTTAAATATACCTACATACAGTATCTGCTTCTTGAAAATGTTGGGTTCATATTTACTAATGTGTTTACTTCGAATTATAGTTCTTGATTTCTGGATTCACTCACTAAGCAGTGTCTACTTAACCTACTGTTCCAGGAATCCCATGGAGCATCAGATATAGGGCTGCTCTGGAACACCACTCAGGACAGCAAATGTTTCCCTCTCAGAAATGAATGCCATTTCTAAGATCATCTTTTCTCATCATCTTTTCAAAAGAGGATATTAAAGGTTAGTTGTAAGGTTCCCTACTTTGGGGCTAGAGCAGTGGCTCGAAGGTTAAGAGTACTGGCTGCTCTTCCAGAAGGCCTGGGTTTGATTCCCAGCACCCATATGGTGGCTCACAACCATCTGTAACTCCAATCTCATGGGATCTGGTGCCCTCTTCTGACCTCTGAAGGTATTGCACTCACATGTCACTCAGACAAACATGCAGGCAAAACACTTGAACATATAAACTAATAAAATATAATGTTTTTTAATTAAACAAAAAAAAAGAATTCCCAACTTTATATAGAACCTAAGTTTATACTGCTACCACATTAAAATGCGAATCCTGGTCTCTAAATCACTCCATCCTCCTCTGCAATCATGTGGCACCTAATGACATCACATATCACAAAGGTCTCATTGACTTGGAATGGAACTCAAAAATCCCTGTGGCCCAGTGACATCACACAGTGCCAGTAAACCTACTGTGCTACAAACAACATGAAACTACAACACATGCTATCCTGTACATCCCCACTGAAGTGTGATGGCAAACATCTTGGTCTGTACATGTTCTGGGTTGTGTTTCCCATTGTCATCTTAGCCTGTGCTCCTCTACTTGTGAGCACACCACTTAGTCATGAATTAGCCTCAGGTGGGTCCATCAGGTGGGTCCCAAAAGCCACTGGCTATGGGAGAAGACAGTGTCATGCACACTGCAGAGGGACAGAGAGGGAAGGGGGCAGGTGACAATAACGGTCCTGACATTCTGCTGGACTTCACACCCCAGGTGTCACTCCCTCTCACTTCTTATACTTTGCTCTGGAAGAAGTTAGCACATGAGTATTTCTTAGATAAATATTCACTTAATGGTTGGAGGAAGATCACTGCAATCCATTAGCAACCGCTTTGCCAGGCTTGGGCATCTAGGAAGGCTCCTGGAGGAAGCCATGTGGTAACTACATGTAAGATGGGTCTGATATATGTGGTCATGGAGGAGAATCATCACATGCAGACTGAGAAGCAATACAGAGAAATAGAGAACTGCAGAGTCCAGAACAGAGACTAGAGTGAGGGCCGTGGAAGATAGAGCTAGAGGCACCGGGGAAAACTGCCCCCACTCAGAGCACATCCACAAGGCCTTACCAGCCAATGGGGCTTCTCCATCTTCTCTTCATCCTCAAGGAATATCATGAAACAAACTCCTGGGCACAGAAGATGGAGGACTTTGTCAATTGTCCTAAGATCTGTGCGCAGTTCTTCAGAGCAGGATGGGTCTTTGCCCTGATGACATTTTATTATTCCAGAAAAACATATTTATATCTCCTCTTCCCACCATCTTAGTAGCTCTATGAAATCCATGTTCTTGGGCTGAAAAGCTTTCACAGAGGCCCTGCCCCACAAGGAATACCTGCTTGGCACTCTTGATTGCCCAGACTGGGGATGGAATGTCAGCCTCTGGACCCATCTGATTTTAGGACTCTTGGAACCCAGGAAACACACTTCAGTACTGCATAAGTCATGGAAGAGTCATAGGCAGTGAGGCATAAGCTGGAGACAAAGATACACACCCCTGCCTATGGTAACCTAAAGCATTCTTCCAGAGACTTTCACTTGGGAAACAGGGATTCTTAACTTTACCACAGAGAAGAATTTCAAAATGAGCCAGTATTGGGAATAGATATTAACCAAAATGGAGGCAGTGTGGTTAATGGAAGTGTTCAAGAAAAGAGTGCAATTCACTCATATGTGGTGTGGGCTCTCAACAGACTCATGCTAAAGTCTCTTATCAAAAGCCTTTTGAAGCTTTCGAAATTATATTGCGAAAAAGATGTCTAAAGAAAGACCCTCTGCCTACTTCTTTTGCCCCTTTTGATGTGGTATTAGAGGGTGGACTGTGGAGGTACCTGGATAATGTCACAGTCTGACCAAATAAAGCCATGGGGCCCAGGGAGTGGACTCAGCAGCCTGAGCAGTGCTTGTTACCAAGTTTCACAGTCTGAGTTTGGAACCCACATGGTAGGAGAGAACTGACTCCCAGCCATTTCTCCTCTGACCTTCACACACTGTGGTATGCACACACAGGAGCACACATATGCATTAAATAGAGGTAATTTTTTTTTTACAAATGTGAGCAAGAAAGTAGAAACATGGATTTTATTTTAAATGAGATTTCTTGTAAAACACCTAGAAAATTATAGGTTTATAACCAAGAAAGGAGAAAGGCTTAGGTTTTAAGCATGCTCTATGTCTATTTTAACAATTATTCTTATTTGAAATAGTTCTATATCTAAGAATCACCCACTGTGTCTATCACAGCAAATGCTGTTAACTGTGTAGTAACTGTGTTGTAATTCTTGACTCTGCCTGCAAGGGAGTTCAACAAGACTCCAGGATGAAGGGGCTTTTTCACTTATCACATTCTCTACATTTTTTCTTTCTACCCTGCCTTGGGATGAATCAAGAAAGCCACCCTTCCTTGCCCCATATCCAGTGGAAGGACATCCAAGAATGGATAGAACCCTGACTGGTCCAGCTTCTTATGCCCTGCCGAAGAGGAGAGTTAGGCTCATTTATCCTTCTACCTCCTAATTATTACAAGCTTTTTGCCCATACCACTGCAACCCACAGGACTGAAAGATATGACAGGTCTTTTCAGGGGTCTTGAATCAGCATGCACCACTGTAAGAATCTGCCCAGAAAGTCAGCACCATAAAAACCAATAAAGACTGTGCCATCAAAAGAAAATCAAAACATATGGCATCCAGCAACAGAGCAGGCAGAGTGTCACCCTGTTCATGTAAGTAATCATTTCACAGAAGCACCCCAGAGAGAGACACTTGAGAAGGAGCCAGGAAGAATGAATTCTATGAGCCCCTTGATGCTGCCATAGCAACTGTCACCCCTGCTACCCCACCACCATTGCTGTCCCCCTTCAAACATGGCATGGAAGCCCCACAGCTGTCGAGCACCAGCCCAGCCTGTGAGGTCACAAATGCCAAAATGTGCAGCCCAGAGATGGTAGGACAGTACAGGTACCATGCAGCTACCAGCGGCAAGACTGTGCCAAGCTGACAATGTCGCCATCTGATGCATGCCAACTTCCTTGTGCTGCCACAGTCATGTTTTAAAAATTCCAGCCTTGTGTCTGTAGAATAAAGTCTCCAGGATACAGAAGATACTTATCCAGTCATGCCTGGGGGTGGGGGGAGTGTTGGAGATGCGGACAGACATCACATAGAAGAATAAACACAGAAAGAGACAAATAGAAGTTCACAGACATCAGGAGCTCCTGCAAAAAAGATGTGGAAATGGGTCTGGAAGGACTCAGGACTCCCCACCAGTGCTCAAGACACTTCTTTTCCAGTCAGCCTTATTGTGCCACCCCAGTCTCCAGCCCCAGGACATCTCCTCTTCCATAGACCATGCTTCCTCAGAGAGAGTTGTCCAATTATCCCTGCTTCTGAGGCCATGGAGCCTCATGTCCTTAAAACCACAGCTCCGTTGCCATGTGCTAGAAGGTTGAGAGCTAGCAGACATGTGCATTCCTGGTAGCTCTTCTCGGAGACTGGCTATCCAAGCAGACATGGCTGTCCTGTGAAGGACACTTCAGGTTTGTGTAGTTTGTCTTAAGCCTACTTTTAAACTATTTTCCCTCAAGCTCAGGCTAATCCATCCAGAAGAACTGCTATCACATGTGAACAAATGTGGATGGGCTGCCTCCATCCAGACTCCTACAAGAGAATTCTGAACTACACTATCACCAAAAAGACAGCATCCTTAGTAAACGTGAAAGCTGCTTTGACTGTACAAAGTTCTGTAAGAACTTGATTCACCAGGCAGAATAACGTCACATCAGACAGACAGTGAACAGGACTTCAGGGAAGCTGCAGGAGGCGAATACAGTAAAACCTGTCCACACAGAAGCCTCTGAGAATGAAAGAGGAGAGTAAGCAAACAACTTTAAAAGCTATTTGTGGGGAAACAGAAGGCATCTGTGTCACGGGGCCAGGGTATGCCCAATGGCGAGACCTTCAAATGCAAAAGCAGAGAGCTGCTCTCTAGCCTTTGTGAGCTATTCGTCACTAAGCTGGGATGAGGAACCCCGTTCAAAGAGCATGCTCGCTTTCTTTCCCAGAAGTCCTATATTTAATTTATGAAGTCACCTTAGCTTTCTGTTTCTGCTGAATCCCTGAACTGAGCAAGTTGGGGGAGGATGGCAGTCCCTGGAAAGGAGGGAAGGAAGGTGACTTCTTCATTGTTGGTTTCCTGTTTTGTTTTTTGTTTTTTTGTTTTTCTCAAAGTCTAAGCTAACAAGTAGGGAATAGCATGGCTGAAAAAAACAGGCAGGTCCTGAGGGACAGTCCAGAAGGGATAGGACAGCTAGCACTAGAACAACCCAGGAGGAATAACCAAGTTGGCCTGAACCCCAGAAGATTCAGCCTCTGGCTGTCCTAACAAACCCCTGGTCAAAGGTGTTTTTAGACCAATAATCTAAGCCCCTGGATGGCAGCAGCAGTCACATGCTCAGGCACCATGCTTGTCCTAGCCTTGACCTTGCTGCGTCTTCCTGCAAGCAAATCACAGTGTCACGTTTTGGACTGTCCACACTGCAGATGCCATCCCAGCAGGAGGAGTGGGCGTGGACTCTGTCCTCTGCAAAGGCCTGGCAAGTCAGGGACGTGGCTGCCTTGGCAACCAGCAACCTTGCTCTTCACTTTGTAAAACTCAGAATGATTCTTGGCAACATGAGCGCCTATACAAAAACAAGGTAAAGACTTAGGGTCCACACAAGGGAGCAACCTACAAAGTCACTGTTGTTCTTCCACAGTAAGCAGAAGAATAACCACAACATTCACAGAGCACATTTAGAACTCATCCGGGTCCACAGTTTGAATACAGTCCCACGGATCTGAAAGGAGCCTGGTCTTCGACTCTTGAACATTCCTTTGAGTATTTCTCTTCTTGTGAAATCACATTCTTGTTCACACTGGAGCGTTGACGCAGAGGCATTTTATAGACGCATTGCAGAAAACATGCGAAACAGGTGAGAGAGACTGTTGGAGGGGCCCAATGCCATTGTCTTTGAGAGAGGTCAGATTTTCCATGCGCTGTGAGCTGACGAGCCATGCCTGCTGCATTCTATCCCAGTGTGACATGTTTCTAATGTTACACCGTGGGAGGTGTCCTGCAACCCAACACCAGCCTCTCGTATGCACTCCAGACAGGACTTGCAGAGTGAACCTCTCGTGTGCACTCCAGACAGGACTTGCAGAGTGACTTGCTGGGCTTCACAAAGGATGTTAGGGCAACTTCACGTCTTCCCAGAAGGGTAAAAGAGCAAGAACTGTCTTCCTCAGGGTCCTCTTGTGGAATCTAATGTTTTATGATCTTAAAAAAAAAATAGCAAAACACAATGATAGACAAAGCGTTTCAGGTTTTGTTGGTGATGTGGTGGTGGTTTGGGGATTTTGTTTGTTGTTGTTGTTGTTGTTGTTGTTGTTGTTGAGGTTGTTTATTTGGTTGGCCGGTTGTTGTTGTTTTTGGTTTTCGACAGCGTCTCATTATGTAGCTCTGGCTGTCCTGGAATGTGCTATGTAGAACAGGCTAGCCTTGAATGCACCAAGATCTCCAGCCCTCTGTCCTTGCCCAAGTGCTGGGATTAAATAAAGGTTTGAACAATCACACCCAGCTTCCTTTTATTCGTTTTTTTAAGTAAATATTCTTATGTGTTTACAGGATGGGGCTGTATGTACAGGAGACAAAACTGATTTGAGCAAGGCTCCAAAAGCTTGTGCTAAGACACTATGCACAGACTAATCAGCAAAAAGGCGGGGTCGCTTCTGGGAACAGTCAGAGCAGTAGCAGCAGCTTCTGGAACCAGTCTCAGCAGAGGCTGGGATTTACCAGAAAGAGTTCTTCTCAGTGCTCCCTGAGGGATCCAAACACCAGCATCAGGGCTGAGTTTGAATCACAAACCATAGCACTGTAGCATGTCTCCATTTTCCTATATCTCTCCAAACCATTCAGTCCTTAGACTTAGAAAAGGTCCAGAGTGAGCAGCCTGTATCTGGTCCATCCAAAGAGAAATCCACTGGAAAGAGGCACTATGTTGTGGATGAGGGTTAGCAGGTCCCATCTACCCCACAAGAGAATATTTAAGGCCCAGAAGAATGGGGGAGTGATAGAATGAGTTGGTTGGGAGGAAGAAGCTTATTTGTCTAAATAAAAGATTAAAATGCAGAAGTGCAGAGAGGCAGGCACGCAGGGCAGGGGGAGAAGAAACCCTCTATAGGCAGGGACAAGAGACCTTGCTCTCTTCCCCATAGTCAAGGCTGCCAATGGCGGTCCCAGGAGGTTCTTGGCCAGCAAAAGCCTGTGCCTCTCTACCTTCACTGTAATTAAGGAAAGTGTTTGGAAAGAGATGAGATTTAGCAAAAATGACTAGGACTGAGTTCACAGAGGCATTGGCTACAGGAAAATTGATTAAAATGGTGAGTTTGAGCCAGAGGGGAGAAAATGAGCCAAGCATTGACTGCAGCAAAAGCATCCCACATCCCCAGAGGGATCAAGTGCCACGAACTTTCTGACTCTTCCTGTAGGCCTCTGGGGTCACCTGTCTGTTCCGGTCTCTCTCTTGCTTCCCAAATCTTCACTTTCTCTATAGACAAGATTTGGCAGAGCTAGGCTGTATGACAACTCAGTAATGTCCTTGGGGGGTCTTGAGGTTATCATTCATTCTTCCTGTGACCATTATTGATTGCCTACTGTTTTCCAAAGGGTAATCACAATGAACACAGGTAGATAGATCCTTGGGGTCTTCCATTCAGAATTGCAAATGTTAACAGGTTCATTCAAGAAGAGTATGTCCTGGTTGTTGTTAATGTTGTTGTTATTGCTGTTCTTTAGATTTTGATTTATACAAATTCTACATGTGGAAAAGCTGAGGTTGCTCTTTGTCCATTTTCAAGGGGAGATACAGATTTATAACAGCCATTTCTTTTCAGAATCTGGCTCCTCTAATGATGGTAAACTGGATCCATAGTGATGGCTGCACCTGAAAGCATGTCAGAAAAATTCCAGCCCTGCCCAGCCCCTCTCACCCCTGCAAGATGAAAGCTGCACTTTCACAAGATCTGCAGGTGGTCATGTGCTCACAGAACATAGCGGCTTTTGCTGGTGATTCTCAGTTACTGCCATATATCAGAATTACCCCAAACAACGGACCAGATAGGAATTTCACCCCAGGAATTCAGAGGATCCGGGATGGGGCCTGGAAGTCTGAAAGTCTGAGTTTCTCTCATTTCAAGGGCCATGCTTTGGCAACTGCTGGTACACACACACACACACACACACACACACACACACACACACACACAATGTAGCAGAATCCCACTTAACCTATGGATGAAGATAAATTATTAATTTTCTGCTCCAGTCCTTGTGCTTAAGCCACATCAGTTCACAGAGTGGCATTCCTACCACAGGTTCTGTCTTAACTGTCAACTTAACTTTCGCACACCAGGATGAAATTAAGATTAGCTAAGGCAAAAATTCCTTAAAAATCACATTGAATCTCTTAAAGTTTCCTAAAAGGTAGAAACAAAAAGATGATGTATTAGTAATATGTGGGTGTCAATGTCAAGAAGCAAGTATATCTGTGAGTTTCAGGCCAGCCTGGTCTATATTGTAATACTCTCCCTCAAGTAGATGGATGAGTGGATGGAAGATGGACAGACAGACAGAAAAAAAAAGATAGACTGGCAGGTAGGCAGGCAGTTTAACCAAAAAGATATTTTAGGCAGGATTGCCTGTCTGTGTCCTCTCTCTTGATCTTTAACTCACTCTCTTGCTATTAATTAATTAATTAATTAATTAATTTTATTTTGGGGAAAGTTTACAGCCAGGGTGTGCACAAAGATGTGAAAGGACCACTCATGAGTGTTTTCTCGTTTTACCATGCTAGGGACTAAACTCACACACCAGGCTTGACAGCAAGCACCTTCACCCACTTGACCATGGCATAAGCCTCTCCTTTCTTTTCTTCCCCTGTGTGATATGATCACAAATGTAACCCAGGTTGCCTCAAGCTCCTGCCCCCCAAATGCTGGAGAGCAGATGAGTGCCATGGATCCACATTTTGCCTCATCTTAATGTGACCAGGGCAGGGACAAACACAGTAAGCAAGGCAGGAGACCTGTCTTCAGAAACACTCTTCTGTGTGTCCATGGTACATTCCCATCAGACCTGCCTTTCATGTCTTCACCCTTGCTTTAAACTCAGGCTTCTGTCCAGAGCCGTGCCTGTGCTCAGTGTTAGGGCTGTACTTGAGTAGCTCTCTCACATCACACCTAGAGTGTACCCCAGCTGAACACCACTAAAGAATTCTTTAGGGACACACTTAGGAGCTGCTGACAAAAAGACCTGAGTATCTCAGTCCCAGGTAAGACTGCTAGCCCAACGTTTCCATCCTTGGCTTCCAGGAACTCATTTCTTTTATTCAGCATGGGCTCAGAAAAGTATTCACGTCATAAACTAGTTGATCCTCGTGCTTCTTCTGCCGTCAGCAAACATGGATGGAAGAGAGGCTTTGGTCTCCTCCTTCTCTTCCTCTCTTTCCCTCCATAGGGCTCCATGCAGCCAGGTCTACCTTTACTGTTGTTAGCATGACAAAACCAAATGCATTTCTTCTTGAGAACTTCAAAGGTGCTACTGGCTTCTTTCATTCTCTCTGATCAGCAAGTGTTATTGAAGCTTCAGCAGCCTCAGTCAGCTTCAGAAATAAGGGCAGTGAAAGCTGGTTCCTGCCAAGTTTTCTAGGCGTACTGTTCCTTCCTTCTGGTCTCTAGGGCCAGTTCTGTGGCACCTTCAGTACAGCTAGATTCCAGGCTGAGCAAATGAGCAAATGAGTTCAACTCTAGCCTCCCCGGATTCCACAAATTCTTCAGGGTTCAATTCTCTAAACATTAAGGAATAGCCACACACAGCATTTTCTTCAGCTTCAGGCCATGTTGATCTGGAGCGCTCTGAACAACTTTACATGAAAACCTAAGACTGGGTTTACATCTTTAAGGATTTGATTTCTCAGGAGTTCTCATGTTTGTTATTTCATTGGGAGTGAGCCATAGTGTTGTGTTTTGTTTTGTTTTGTTTTGTTTTATTTTGTTTTGTTTTGTTTTGTTTTCTGGCATTGCCCTGAGCTTTAGAGTCTTGCCCTGATGATCAATACACAGGATCAATACTAGAAACAAATTTGCCTTACCTGGTCAAGCTTATATTCTTTTCCCTGTGTCTAAAAGAAACAAACAAACAAACATCAAAAACAACATAAACAACAAAAACAAACAAACAAACAAAGGCAAGAAAATATGTCCCAGGACTGTAACTCCAAGCTGCTTCAAACACTAAATACCCAGGTGAAAAGAATATTTAGTATTGCAAGGACACCCTGTGATGTGTCCGCCTCCTCCAGGTGTAGCTGCCCCAACCTCGAAGTGATGCAGCCAGCCACCTCCATGCTTCACATATTATGGAAACTTCCTTACAATCACATGGACTGACCCAAAACTTCAGAAATTAGTCTGAAATAGCCCTATAAAGGAGCACCTGGCTGGGTGTCACAGATCTAATGAAAGTCAGCGCGTCCTCAAAGCTGTCTGCTCCTTCGTGCCTCGCCCTTCTTTGTGGGTGCTGTTTGGTTTCATGGAAACCAGTGTGCAAAGGCAAATACAGGCAGCTGTTCAGGTCCCCTCAGCCGCTACCCATGCTCCTTTTGAGCTATATGAAGCCTGTGAGCAAGCCCCTTCCATTTCTGAAACCCTCCAGAAGCATTCCCTGAATTCCAGCAACGCTGGGGTCAAAAAATAGACTGTTTAGGACAAGAAGCCTCCCAGCCTGCCACTATCAATGGTACAGAAGACTCCTTTCTACTTGTTGGGATTAATTAGACTTCTTGAGTCAGGGTAGCCCCCAAAAGCTGACAATTAAAATATAAAGTCTCAAAAAAATGAAAGAGGTAGGCAGAATCTGCTAGGATTCTGAGATGAATTGCAGTGGGCAGGGGGGTATTTAGGCTTTGTGTGTATGTGTGTGGCTAAGCACTTTCCCAGTAGAGCTGGCACCCCTCAGTGCACAGAGCGCTAGGCCTAGGGTCTTCCAAACCCAGGCTGGTTGGCATGATGCCAGTAACTAGTAAGTTTCCCCTTAGATGCAAATTACACTGGGCTGAACCTGACCTCACCAGGAGGGAGGACAGAAAGCTAACTCAAGGGAAGGAATGTAAAGCAGAATTCAGAAGATGAGCTGTCTGAACTCTACCAGCTCCCCCTAGCTCTTCAGTGTGCCTCACCTTCTCTTAAAGCCACCTCCTTCATCTCTTCAGGAAGGAGTGTTTCAAGAGTGCTTGGGGAGCAAGCAGTCACAGATAGAGGCACAGGGCTCTGAAGCCTCTGAGAGCCACTGGGGATGAGATGAGGCCAGGGTGTCCCTCTCTTTCTACAAATGGGTTCCTGAGGATGGGAGGAGCGTGGAGCTTATTGTGAACCAGGACAAGAGTAGGAAAATGATTC
Organism: Rhabdomys pumilio; assembly: GCA_030674055.1. Taxonomy (NCBI): domain Eukaryota; kingdom Metazoa; phylum Chordata; class Mammalia; order Rodentia; family Muridae; genus Rhabdomys; species Rhabdomys pumilio. Next base: position 202,218,273 of record JANHMN010000001.1, on the reverse strand, counting down.
CCAGCAAGCAGTAGACAATTCAAAAATAATCTCAGCATCATCTCAGTATGGGGAAGGTAGAGATACAGAAAGATGCCACATTAAGTTGGTTGGGAATCCTAAGATGCCAACGGAAGTAAAACAGTGATGGAAGAGAAAGCAGATGGTGAAGGCATCCCAACAGCTCCAGGAGATCAGCTCATCCTGCATCTTCAGGTGTAGACTAGTGCTCCTGCTGCAACTTACTGCCATCAGCAGCGATTGTACATACCTCCATGTTACCATCCACAGTTCTTTATCCATCACATACCAGGGACTGTCTACATATCACCCGGCTCTCTCCCTGCCTTGGGCCGGGTAGTTCTAAAACCACTGTGAACTTGGATCCCAGCCTTCCAGAACATTTTCTGAACAATGCAACTAAAAATGATGTCAGTGCGCAGATTGTATGAGACACAAGGCATGTGGGTGTATGTATACATGGACATAAAAGTGTGTTTATATATGTATGGGCATACATCTAGATGTGGTTTTGTATGTGTGTCCATATGTGTGACTGTGCACCTGTATATGGATATGTGTGTAGTATGTGCATACTTCCATATGTCCATATGATTTCGTACGCACACATGTCTGCTCCAAGAAGCTATGGGTAGGTACATGTACCTAGAATACAAACAGTAAATTCTCCTTTCTCCTCATACACACATTACATGTTCCAGTGTGATCTTTATGGAAGCCACAGGCACCTGCAAATGACTAGAGCACTTGCCAAGCCACCAGCCCAGCCCCACAGCTCAGAAACAAATACTCATGGTAAAGTCATTTGCCCCAGACTGCGTCTCTAATGGAAAAGCCAATCACGCCCTGAGGTGGGCAGCCTGGGTGTATCCCCAGCCAGGAAATCTCATCAGATTGCTTCAAGGTTTCCTCAGCCTTCTCTCCAACTCCTAACTGCATCACAGCCATCTGAAAATCAAATCCACAGGGTTCCTGGGTCTGTTTTGAATTTTTATGTAATTGAAAAAAATGAAATAAATTCTTTAAAATTTGATTCTAATTTGCCCTTGCTTTTTATGGATTTTGTAACTAATCAACCATGATAGCACTTATTTCATTCTTTCCTTAAATCTGTGTAATATATATGTCCCTTATTTGTGAATAAAAATGATTGATAGTTATTTGGATTTGCAGAGATTGCTGCTATTTAAATTCAGGTTGTTTATTTACTTTTTTATCTAATATGAATGAGAAGAAATAGAAACTATTTAGCTGGCCATCAAAACACACTGAGAAAGGCTCCCGAGATTTATGTAATGGCTTAGAAATAATTACAATATATTTTTGCTTCCATTTGTCTAGAATATTAGGATTTTTTCTGGCCTGTTTGGAGAGTTGTAGAAGCCAAAAATTAAATAGAAGGAAAGTGTTTTCCATGGGCAAACTCACCAAACAGGAAGGCTAATGTCTGTAGACCCGCATGCGTGAGCAAAAGTGTGAAACTTAAACACGATCCAGAGAAGAAGCAGCTGCCCTTTTCAATCCCATTGACACAAATGAGAAGAAAATGAAACTTTTTAAAAATCACCATCAGGGCAACTTGGGTGTCCTCCATGACTGATTCTCAAATTTATCACACAGGATATACGAACACAAAAGGTGAATCAAATACAGGAAATTATGGAGGCTCACATTTTTCAGAGCAGAACTAACTCACACTAGTTCTCTGGTTTCTAATGTGAGGCTCAATGTTCAGCTGAAAGCCAGTGGCAGTGGCCGACAGTCCTACAGTTTAATGGCTTCCCTTCCCATCATCATCCCACACTAAGTAGTCTTGGTTGATTTTCTGTGTTCTGCTCTCTCCACTAGTTCCTAGCTTTTTCTTTTCCTTCAGCTTTGGGAGGAGATCTAGAATTTTTAGTAAGAAAAACCTGAGGTCTTCAGTGAGTAAATCGGAGGCCAAACATGAGCATGCCAACAGGTTTCCTTTTGCCTATTTCAGGCGACTTATTTTCCATTCTCAACAAATAATTTATAACTAGAACTTAATGCCTGCTCGACCATGCTCATTGAAAACACGTGTGAATCCTGTTGTGGCTTCAGAAACAATCAGAAGTCATTTTCGTTCCCATTTCAAAGACCCAAACAGTAGCTTACATGTTTAATACATAACCAAATTGTTTCAAAACATCTGGAGGGCTATACCTTTCTATGTTTATAGACAAATTCTTTCTTGAATGGCAAACAGGAAAATCTGACATGGTCTCCCACACACCCAGCACCCACCCTCGCTGAACCAGCAGAATTCATTTTCAGCCTGAGTTACTCATAGCCTCCATGTTATTCAGGCCCAGAGATAAGCCAGGCAGACTGACATTGTCTAGCAATATCATTGCAGACAGGATATGCTCCTCCTGAGGTTACCGTGAACTCTGGAGCAATTCTTTCCTTCACCATAAAGTCTCACCTCGACACACACACTTAGTAATAGAGACAAAGCTCAATGACAGAGCATGTGTCTGGACTGCAGGTAGCCCAGAGTTCAATTCCCACCACAAGGAATTAATGTCTTAAAGCCAGGAAGGATGTACATTATAAAATACTGAGTCTTAAGTTATGTGTGTGTGTGGTGGGGGTTGTCTATGTATGTAAACCAACTCACACATTTGCATCTCTTTTCTTACGTTTCAACTTACAATCAAGTCTTTCTTTAAATAGTAAAAGAAATTTACATAGAACCAATAGCCACCACTATTAGAAGATTCTTGGCTATTGTTAATATAATTATAAATAGTTTTAAACTAGTTCTGTCAACTTGGTGTGATAAATATTGTTATGATCTCAGCATCTCCTCCTCTAATTGGTGTTAGGTGCTAATCTACTCTGCTCTCTTCCCAGGAGACTTCCTGCATGTCCTAGCTGCTAACAGCAGTGGTATGAGCTGTTTGGCTTGCTCCTGACTTTTCCAAGTCTCACTCTTCCTGGCGCTGCATGTGTTCAGCCTGTCACCTCTTTGTTCATCATTCTTTTACATATGACTGATTGGAAGCTAATCAGGACAAAGATTCAGGACAGTCCTCAATTCCATAAGCACTAGCTATAATACAAACTAACACCATTGAAAGGTTCCTTCTCCAAACACTAGCAATCGGCTTTAAAGCCTGAGCATGCTCTGAGCTGCCAGGAAGAGCACACACTCTTCTACCCTTGCCTTCCAGGTTCTCTCTGTCCACTGCCTCTCACTGGTCAAATCTAACGTCCTGGGGAGGAAGCCTCAAGAAGCCAGAGAAAAGATTTAGCATTAAAGATTAAAATGGTTAAAGAATGTTCATAAAAGCCCTTCAGCCCCTTACTTCCACCCTACACCCTAAACACTGCACCCTATACTCTGAGCTCCTCCTCAAATTCCCAGTAACATGCAGGCATCCCTGCCCCTCAATCAGCTACCCACAGCCTTCACAGGGGCACTTCTATAGTGGGTGTTTGTGTGAATAATTTTATTCACCACTGTGACCAAATGTCAGACAGGTTTTGGGGGGCTCACAGTTTGAGAAATTACAGTCCATGCTATCAGGGAAATACCCATACCCAGTGGTGGGTGGGTCTGTGGAAACTAGGGTATGAGGCAGCTGCATGCTTTTGTTGAATTGACTAGGAAGCAGAGAGAGATGGGGAACAGGACCAGGCTGTAAACATCAAGGCCCACCCAACATTGACCTACTTTCTCTAGATAGCTTCTGGTATCTGAATATTCCCAGTCTCACTCTCCAGTGGATGGACATATCTCTACCACCCATGGGTACTACAAAGTGGGCCCAGCTTGCCTCATTTGCACGTTAAACTACCACCATGATTATCAGCAGATTCTCAGCTACTGTGAATAATTGTAAATGTTTTTTTAAATACTTTTGTCTGGGGAGCTGAAGATTTTATAGCTTCTCCAAACAGTACACCCATACAGGGACCAAGTACTCAGACCCATGAGCATATGGGGAACATCATTGAACTGTACCAACATCCAAGAAACTTTTGGTTTTGGTTTTGGTTTTTATTTCTGGTTTGAAAAAAAAGATGTAAATAGTCCAGTGCCTTAGTTTAGGTTTTATTGTTGTGAAGACACAATGACCAAGGTAACTCTTGTCATTTTAACTGGAGCTGGCTTACAGTTTCAGAGATTCAGACTCTATCATCATGATGGGAAACATGGCAGTGCCCAGGCAGATATGACGCTGAAAGAGCTGAGAGTTCTACATCTTGATCCAAAGGCAGGAACAGAAAAGATTTGAGCCCATCTCAACAGTGACACACTTCCTCCAACAAGGCCACTCCTATTCCAACAAGGCCACACCTTCTAATAGTGCCAAGTCCCATGGGCCAAGTATATTCAAACCACCACACCCAGACAGACCTGGAGTTTACTATTAGGCCAAGGATGACCTTGAACTCACCATCCTCCTGCCTTCCACGAGTGAGTGCTGGAATTTTAGTCAAAAGCAACTACACCAACACAAGCCTTTCCTAATCATGTTTTCTGTGACTTCTTTTTGCTATGGCTAATACCAGTAACCACACAATGGAATATGAAAGCAGCCACTACATGAAGCATATGTTTTCTTAGACTCAAAACCACCCACAGCTGGAGCTATGGAGTTGGCTCATGGTTAGGAGCTCATACTACTCTTCCTGAGAACCTGAGTTCAGTCCCCAGCACTCACATCCATCTGTTATTCTAAATCCAGGGGCTCCAATGCCCTCTTCTGGCCTCCAAAGGCAGGTGCACTCATGTGTATAAGTACACAAGACATGTGCATACACAAAATTAAAAATACAAATAATATTAAAAATGAAATTTAAAAATAAAATTAAAACATCAACAACTTAGAAAAGTTAGTCAAGCCATATTCCTTGGCATGATATATTCAACATCCCACAGGCATCAAGACTGCTTTAATGAGTTTAATCTTAAACCTATCACCTCTTTGTACATCATTTTATTATATTTACATATGACTAGCTGAAAACCAATTTGGACAAAGATTCAGAAAGCCTTCAACTCCCAATTCCAGAATAAGACATCAGCTTTAATGCTGAATAACTGCCTTGTACATTATGAAAATAATCAAAAACATACCAATACAATTTTACACATACATTTAATTATTGTCATTAATGTAAGACCAAAGATAGTTGGACATTGCTCATTATATATCCCTAGTCTGCTTCCCATGTCCACTGCAGAGGATTGTAAGTTCATGTGCAGCTTGAAGGAGCCCAGCCTGGGAAAGTCTGTTAACATCCTCCTGATGAGAAAATAAAAACAAGGAATGAAGATTTAGAATTCCACATGTGGAATCCACCACAGATGTCTTCGTCTGCCTGTACCAACTTTCCGAGCCAGAGCTTGATATAAACTGTATTTGATAATTATAAACATAATTAGTACAGGCTGACAAAGAATGTGTTTGGGTTTGCCCAGGAAGCTCCTTTCAATAACATTAATAAAGTCTGGGGACTCAGGTTGGGAGGGGGTGGTGTGAAGAAATGTTCTTGGGAGTAGCTAGTTTACCATAAACAAGAACATGCAACATCTGGTCCCTATCCTAATCTTCCAGCTGACCTGACTTAGAGCTCAGAGCTGAAAATGGTATAGTCCACATCAGGGCTCCAGCAGGCGGCACCTTGTGGCTCAAAATCTCTAGCAGAAATCAGCAGATGACAGAAGAATGATTATGAAGAAATTCAAGAACACATCAAAAAGGTCACTCATCAGGATCAAGATGGCTTCATTCTGGGAATGCAAGGATGGTTCAATATATACAAATCAACACTTGCAATGCATCACTGAAAGGGGACTCAAGGTCAGAAGTCTCCAATCATCTCAATAGATGCAGAAAGAGCTTTTAACAAAATCCAACACCTCTTCAATATTAAGGCCCTGAGGAAGGTAGAAATATCAGGAATATATCTCAACAAACTGTATACAAAAAAACCTGTGGACAGATCTCATTACATATTCATTCTGTGAAGAGACAGTCTACATAATAAGGAAAATATTCATTAGCACACATCTGATAAAAATTATCTAGATTATATGAAGGACTCAAGAAATGTAAACACTAAGAAATCAGGCAAGATAGATAGATAGATAGATAGATAGATAGATAGATAGATAGATAAAATAAGGAGACAAATCTCAAAAGGTGAAGTATAAATATCCTTCAAACATGAAAAAAGATGAGTTAGGAGAGAAATCCAAATTAAAACTACATTGAGAGTTTTCTATATTTTATTTAGAAATAGCTGAGAGGAGTTAACAGACAACAGTCCAGATCGCCTTACATGGATAGTTGGTTTGCAAAACGTCAGAAGTCCACAGAATTGACATTACAAACATTTCTGTATTAATGTTCATTTTGATTAGAGACCTGTCTGCTCCTGACAGCTTCCTGTCTTAGATTCTAAGAAGAAATTGAGCATCTTTGGAGTTACTCCAGTTGTGCTGAGACAGCCACTAGGCAAGAATTGCCTCTTCATCTACAGACAAATCACTGTCTAGAAAAGGGCACACTTGCAGAATAGTCGACTGGTTATATCTGCCTAGACAGAGTAATCAGCCCTTAATAATTCTGTATCATTAGGTCTGTCAGATGATCCTGGGCCAGAAGGCTGAAGACCGGATGCTCCAACGTTTTGTAGTATAGGGACTGTCCAGGTGTTCAGCGATCTCTATAACTTGAGTAAGTTTTAGAAGCTATGCTTTGTGCTTCCCATAATTTCAGTTAACTCAGTCATTCTGGATTTCTGACAGGGTTGAAGACTTACAGTCTCATAGCCAATCCTGGCTATTTACTTTGAGAGAAAATATTTGAGAGAATGGTTTTCAGCTGACCTTCATTCTAAAGCCAAGAAAAAAGCCAGGTTCAGAACTAAGTCTTTTAGTTAGGAGAGATGACAAAGGTTCTGGTTAGTCAACAAAATGATAGACTGGGTATTAGGTCTATCTTGTACCTTACTGACTCAAATTGGTATAGTTATGCTCTAATTGTATTTTGAGAGAAAAGTTTTATTTTAACAGGAAGGGAGGAGCTAAGGTAGGAGGAGTAAGGAGAGGAAGAGGAGGAGTAAAGAGAGGAGAAGGAGAAGAAGAGGAGGTGCTAGGTGACAAAAGGGGTGGGAGACATGGAGGCGGATGTTCACGTGTCTCCGCAAGTCAAAGATAGTTGATATATCTAGGTTGGATATTGGGTTATACTTCTGATTGTATGGGCATCTTGTTATTGAGCATTACCAAACTTATAAAGCCTTTGATTAACATTTTAAAAAGTTGTATAAAAGCAAAAAGGAGAAGGGAGGATGGAATAGGGGTTTTCTGGGGAGGGGAAATGGGGAAAGGGGATTGCATCTGAAATGTAAATAAAATATCCAATAAAAAGAAAAAAAACACTACATTGAGAGTCAGTATCAATTCAGTTAAAATTGCATTAAGAAAACAAATAACATGGGCGGCTGTGCCATGAGACCCGTGGGGCCTCCTACATAACTGGGAGTTAGTTATAGTGAGGTTGCCTCGTGACTCGAGGTTCCTGCCCGCAGTTTGTCCCCTTCACCACTCAGCTCTGGCTCTACCAGTAAATGCATGTATTCGAGACCGGAGACTAGGCTTCATTAGGTCCAGGCCTCGAGGTAAAGACTCTACCTGGGTCCCCTTCCAAAGGCATCAGCCGTGGAGGCGATAAAGAGTCGCAGTAGCATTTCTGCTGGCACTAGACAGGACATTATGGAAATGAGGGTATCAAAGGTGCAGAGCAAGGGTTAGGAAGGAAAGGGTCAGAGGAGTTCAGAGCAAGTGTAGCTCGGACTTACAAGAAATGTTTTAAGGGATCACAAGCCCTTATGGATGGTGCAGTGGTCGTTTGTGAAACTTTCCAGCCTGTGGACAAGTGCTTCCCTAAGTAATATTTGGCCTTGCCACAGCCACGTGGAGAACCCGAAGGGAAGCCAACACGTGCTAGAGTCATTTACCAGCCAAGCCATCCTAGTATTTGGACTCACAAACTAATTGCTTTCCCAAAGAAGCATAAGAAGAAAAAAGGCCAGAAGCCATTACAAGAAGAAGATGTAGCCGAAATACAACATGCTGAAGAATTTCTTATCAAACCAGAATCCAAAGTGGCTCGATTAGACACTTCACAGTGGCCCTTGTTATTAAAGAATTTTGTTAAACTAAATGTAAGGACAACACACTATACACCTATTCCTTGTGATTCAAATCCTCTGAAGAGGGAGACTGGGGACTATATCAGGACAGGTTTCATTAATCTTGACAAGAGTCCCTCTTCCCATGAGGTGGTAGCCTGGATCCGATGAGTCCTACGGGTAGAGAAGACTGGCCACAGTAGCACACTGGATCTCAAAGTGACTGGTTGTTTAATTGTGTGCATTGGACGAGCCACTTGTTTGGTGAAATCACAACAGAGTGCAGTCAAAGAGTATGTTGGAATTGTCCAACTGCACAATGCTATTGAGGCGGATACTCAGCTTTCTAGGGCCCTAGGAACTCTGACAGGTGCACTGTTTCAGAGACCCCCACTTATTGCTGCAGTAAAGAGGCAGCTTCGAGTAAAGACTATCTATGAGAGCAAAATGGTGAGTATGATCCTGAAAGAAGGTTATGAATCTTTGGGGTCAGCTGTGAAGCTGGCACCTACATTCGGACACTATGCATGCACCTTGGCTTGTTACTAGGAGTTGATGGTCAGATGCAGGAACTTCAGAGGGTGCAATCTGGAGTCATGAGTGAAAAGGACCACATGGTGACAATGCATGATGTCCTTGATGTTCAGTGACTGTATGACAACCATAAGGATGAGAGTTACTTGTGGCGTGTTGTTTATCCTTTGGGAAAGTTGTTGACATCTCATAAATGTCTGGTTATAAAAGATAGTGCAGTGAATGCAATCTGCTACAGGGCCAAGATCATGCTTCCCAGTGTTCATACGAAGATGGCATTGAGATCAACCAGGAGATTGTGGTCATGACCACTAAGGGGGAAGCTATCTGCATGGCGATTGCATTGATGACTACAGCAGTGATTCCTACCTGTAACCATGGTATAGTAGCCAAGATAAAGAGGGTGGCCATGGAAAGAGACACTTATCCTCGCAAGTGGGGTTTAGGTCCAAAGGCAAGTCAGAAGAAGATGATGATCGAGCAGTGCCTTCTGGACAAGCATGGCAAACCTGCAGACAATGCCCCTGCCACATGGAACCAGGATTACACTGACTACAGTGATTCTAGCAAGAAAGCACTGGCTGCTGAAGCAGTGCAAGCTCCTCGGTTAGCTGCTGAAACAGTTAACGCCATAAAAAGAAAGCAGGATAGTGAGAGTAAAAGTGATGAGACCCCTCCAACAGTTCCCCAGTTGAAGAAGGAAAAGAAAGAGAAGGAGGAGGAGGAGGAGGAAGAGGAGGAGGAGGAGGAGGAGGAGGAGGAGAAGGAGAAGGAGAAGGAGAAGAAGAAGAAGAAGAAGAAGAAGAAGAAGAAGAAGAAGAAGAAGAAAGAAGAAGAAGGATAAAAAGTCCAAAACTGTGCTGGAAAGTGGGGGTGAGGCTGGAAATGGGAACAGTGACACTACCAAAAAAAAAAAAAAAAAAAGAAGAAAGTAAAAGTGGTAGAAGAGATGTCAGGTTAGTATGAGCCACTTCTTGAAGCATTATGTCCAGCAGGGAGGAAAAATAAAAGCCTTTTTGAAAAAACTTTTTGTTAAGGGAGTAAGTAGGACAGAGGTCCCAAACAGAGTAGAAACTTCTGGTACACTTTTAGCTGCCACTTGTGGCCTCAGTGGTTAGCTGGTGTGGCCATCCCATCCAGTCCTGTCCTGTCCTGTTTTAAGGATATGAGAGATAAAATCAGGAAACCACACCTTTAGACATGGCACTATCTGCAGCTATTTACTAATGACCATTTTCAACAATGCTATAGATAGTCCTCTCCTACTTTGCTTTTTAAAAAGTTTGTAAAGATTAAATCTGCTAAATAAAATGGTATAGAACCTCCAGTGTCCTGTGAGGACTGTTCTGTTTAGGTGTTGACCTTGCTGGCCTGGTGGTGTTCACGATGTTTAGGCTGGTACTCTGTGCACTGCTGTGTACAACAGGATTTCTCCAACTCCATATGGCTACTTGTGTTTGTTACGGAAGCCAAAGCATTCCTATACCTTCCTGTTTTCTTTTGAAGAATGGAATTGTTCATTGCTGGGAGAATGTAATTTGTAGCTTTTTAAAAGTATTCCTGTTAGATTTAATCTTGGACTGGCAGAGCAAAAATGAGAATATTTTTATTAAAAATCTGGGGTTTGTGCAAAAAAAAAAACACAAATAAAAAATTCTAGGGCAGCTGAGGGAAGCAGAGACTTTTATACACCACTGGGACAAACGTAGAGCAGCTTAGCCGCTATGGAAATCAAATGGAGGCTTCTAAAGGAAATAAAGACATATTCCCCCATGACCAATGTCTTAGTCAGGGTTCCTCTTCCTGAACAAACATCATGAACAAGAAGCAAGTTGGAGAGGAAAGGGTCTATTCAGCTTACACTTCCACATTGCTGTTCATCACCAAAGGAAGTCAGGGCTGGAACTCAGGCAGGTCAGGAAGCAGGAACTGATGCAGAGGTCATGGAGGGATGTTACTTACTGGTTTACTTCCCCTAGCTTGCTCAGCTTGCTTTCTTATAGAACCCAGGACCACCAGCCCAGGGATGGCACCACCCACAATGGGCCCTTCCCCCTTGATCACTAATTGAGAAAATGCCTTACAGCTGGATCTCATGGAGGCATTTCCTCAAGGGAGGTTCCTTTCTCTGTGATAACTCCAGCTTGTGTCAAGTTGACACAAAACCAGCCAGTACAACCGAGCTACAGCACTCCCAGACATTTGCCCACAGGACCGCAGGTCAATAAATATGATATTGTATACCAGTGCTTATGGAAGTACCATTTACAGTGGTTAAATTGTGAGATTAACCTAGGTGGGCAGACAGAGGAGTGAATAAAGAAAATGTGGTATCTACGAACAACAGAATTTCACTCAGCCTCAAAGAAAAATACAGTTAAATCACTTGAAAAGAAATATGCACGGAAGACTCTCATGTGTGAATTAAGTCAGACTCAGAACAGCAAGTATTCCATGTTTTCTCTCATTTGTAAATCCTAGAGTTTATATAGACTTAAAAAATCATGCCTATGTGACAACGACAGTAAGATTGAGGAGGGAGAAAGAAGGAAGGAAGGAAGGAAGGAAGGAAGGAAGGAAGGAAGGAAGGAAGGAAGGAAGGAAGGAAGGGACTAATGGAAGGTAAGGGGTAAGAAATGGGCAAACAGGAGCTGTGGGAGAAGTACAGTGTATGTATCATAGGCGATGGCATCATGGATCCCAATGCTCTGTAATAATCGAAGGTCAATAAAACAGAGTAGGTTAGGGTGGCTCAGCATAGGTGAGTGAGTAGGTTAGGGTGGCTCAGCATAGGTGAGTGAATAGTTTAGGGTGGCTCAGCATAGGTGAGTGAGTAGTTTAGGGTGGCT
>JANHMN010000001.1:202179012-202206277 GCA_030674055.1 Rhabdomys pumilio | reverse complement strand
GAAATGCAGAAGGACACTATGCTCAGTGCATACATCTATGTCTATGTGCTCATATACATACGTACACAAGTATGTTCATGTACATGATTATGTGTGCGATCATGTATGTTTTCGAGTGTGTGTGTCTGTGTGTCTATATCTGTGTATGCATATGAAAAACACAGGACAAGCTTGTCGATGTTGCTCGGTGTTGCTCAGGGGCATCTACCTTGTTTTTGGAGACAGAGTCTCTCACTGACATGGAACTTGCCAAGGGGACTAGGCCACTAGCCAGAAAACTCAAGAGATACTCTTGTGTCTGCCTGTCCAATACTAGAATTAACTGTATGCCCAGGTTCTTTACCTGGGTGATGGGGATTTGAACTCAGGTCCTCACGTTTTCTCAGCAGTTGCTTCACTGACAGAACTATCACTCTAGTGCCAGGATTGGTTGTTTTGTTTCGTTTTGTTTTGTACCAGCATTAATTGGATTATCCAACAGCTACACTCATGAATTTTATCTGCCTTCTGTTTTTCATGATGGTAGAAAGAACAGGGATTTTTAAATTACACAATACATATGACATCATAGCTCTGGGCAGCGTTGGAGTATTTAGCTAATTTTCCTTTATTTCTCTGAAATCTGAAAACGACTACAAACTCACGGGCTATTTCAGAGGATTTCACAGGCTTCACTGATCATTTTCAGCTCACAAATCTCCACTGAGCCTCTTCACTTTTTCCCTTGCCCAGAAACATGTCTGCTCTTTTTATTCTTGATTTACAAGCCAAATTTGGCATGCAGTTCACTTACATATGCTGATTCAGGCTTATTGAAGGCAGGTGCACACTTTAATATATGTGGGTACAGGGACCCCCTTTCAGCCAATAAAAGAATACTGGGCATGCTCTTGTGTGGAATATCTGCCCACTTTTATTCATAGGCCTAAAAATCTGGGGCATTTGTATTGCTTTCACATATTACCATGAAAAAATTGGGATAGGCAGAAATAATGTCCGAGCCCTGCAATGGCACCATATTAAGGAAATTTGAGCCAAACTCTGCCTGAAAGGGATCCCAGAGCTGAGGGCTATGCTGTCTTGGTGCTTTTGTATTAACGCTATGTAAACACAGTCACACTGCTCCACAGGGACAGGTAAATGCAATACCACATTTCCATCAAAGCAAGACGTGCGCACAGCCCTCCACTTGTACAAGAAAACGAAGCTGCTCCAACAGATGCATCATTGTTTGGATTAGACAAAGCTATGAGCAAAGAGTGGGTATGAGAAGACCTCATTTAGTGACCTCCAAAGTGCCTGCGTCATCGTGGTGACTGATCCTGGATGTGGTCCAGTATAGCTCTCAGGTGTAAGATGAAAACAGTGGAAGGTGACAGTATCTGATATTCACAGGTCAGAGCAGCAAGAACCTCATAAGTAGGTCTTCTCTGTCCCTGGGGCAGCCCAGTGGAGAAGAGACAGGGGCAAGGTGGATGCCCCCTGTGCCTTATCATCATGTGCACAGACCCCTACACAGTACCTAGAAGGGAAATTGTTTCATGGTTTGCTAATACCCAAGGCGGATAGTATGAAGCAATGCAAGTTGAATACAGGCTACACCTAGAGTATAAACAGTAGCTATCAAACATGTTATAGGGATGGAGAGATGGCTCAGTGGTTAAGTTGTTGCTCTTGTAAAAGACCTGGGTTTGATACCCAGAATCCATAGGATCTATAGGCATATACATGGTACACCTACACACATACAGGCAAAACATTCATATACATAGAGCAAAATAATCCAAAATATGTTTGTAAAAACATATGTTATGAGTGACTGTAAAAAAGAATGACTGAGTCAATTGCTATTAAATATATAATCAAAAAGCAGATCTTGAAAGGATTTAAAGACAGTGAAAAGGTAAGGCCCTTATCCTAGAGCTAGCAGCTTCACTCAGGGATCCATGGAGTCGCAATGCCTAACAGAACCCAGGCTGCTTTGATCCCAGCCATATGCTCTGTGTTCTGTGAATCACCAAATTCACAGCCCAGCCCAGCTCATTAGGTAATGCCTGTGGCACTCCTTCCTCATCTATATCGTCTGTGAACAGAGTCACGCAGAGTGGAGGTCAAGACGAACCTTGCAATCATGAGAGCAAGCTTGGGATGTGGGGACAGGCAATGAATCTTAAGCAATACTACGCTGCCATGAATGGAAGCTGAATGGAACTGAAACTGACCACAAGGTCCATTTCCTGATATTTAATTCTTCACCTTAAACTTCTACTTCGAGGCTGAAAGAAAAAAACAACCAACTAGCTGACCCAGATTCAACATCTAGAGTACTGAATTCATTGCTTCCTCTGAAAATTCCTCCAACCCATTTTCTCCTTCGTAAAGAATCACCACCTACTCTCTACGAGAATTCCCACTTACTTTGGTCTCCCTCACATTCTTCTTGCAAAGTAACCTTTAAGTTAAGACAACTACAGGGTGCAAACGCTATGTGCTTCACCTCTATAGCCCTTGCAAGGACCCTAGGAGGTCCCTACCATTGCCAGCTGAGTTAGAAACTGAGCCACGTTATAAGCATGACTAAACCAGCCTGTCTCTACTGGCAGCACATCACTGTGTATAAGGTCTGGGAGATGTGGAGTGCAGATAGGAGAGATAGCTCAGGAGTATAAGAGTGTGTCCTGCTCCTCAAAAGGACTCCGGTTCAGTTCCCGGCACCCATGGTGGGTAGCTCACGACCACCTGAAACTTAGGTTCCAGGGGATCCAACACCTTCTTCTGGCCTCTACAGGCACCTGCACTCATGTGCACACATCCACACACAGATAGAGACACATAGTTAAAAAATAAATCTTGTTTTTAATCAGTCTGAGAAAGGAAGGCTGCATCCCTATGGGAGGACATTGATCAAAGGATGTTTTCCTTCCTAAAAAATGCAATGGTCATCTTTAAGGAAACCTAGAAAACTCATGTTTGCAGAAATATACTCTCTCTTTCCACATCCTTCTCCCGGACCAACATCATGGCTGCCTTATCTATATTTGATCTTTCTTCAGTTCCTTTCTTTTGACTCTTCTCTAGTCTACTTCCCCTCCAATATGTGGAAGAATCATAGATCTTTTAATTTGCAAATTATTCATCCAATCCAGGACTCATATCTAAAATGTCTAACAATCATATAAGGAAAACAATCCAACAAAAATGGAAAAAGACACATGAAGAACGTTCACCAAGGTAGATTGGGGATGCCTACCAATCTGGTCACAGGGCCATCAGCACCAGCCAGCAGGCAAATCGAAGTCAAGACTGTCGGACACAACTTCACACACATAAGAATCCTGACAGGACCAGGTTCTGACACACTGGAAGCAGACATACTTGCATTGCAGTGGGAGCTGTGGGGACCAACTGGAAAGTTCCATGACCTTTTAGGTCTGGTTCTGCTGAGTCTGGGAACTTCTTTAGAATCTGCCCCCACTTCACTGCTTCACTGCAACACAACGCTCAATTCATCTCCAGATAAAATGAGCATTATAGAACAAAATGTAGGTTGCCTGCCGACGCCTCAAGCATGAATTCTCAGCATGAGACTCACCTGGGTTTGCAGTCCTGATGTCTGCTCTCATCGCTGTTACCATGCTGACTTGGTAGCCCTTTCACAGTGCTTCTAAAACAATGATGCTCTCCTGACTCCCCACCCCTGCAGCCCCTTCCCTGCTGGAGCCTTGTGCTCTGGAGTGGCTCCAGGCCAGCAGGGCTTCATTCTCCCCATCCCCCAAAGCCACAATCTGTCCTTTCATGTACTATCACTAATCTGTGGAATCTAAAATTCAGCTTCGCTCCTCAAAAGGTGGTGAGTGTGGTGTCATCGGTGCCCTTTGTTGGGACCCTATCACTTCACATCACTTCATTTCCATGAGAGAAAGATGGGGTATTAAATTCCCTCGCTCCAGTCCGGCGCATCTACCAGAACAAGCCCAACACAGGGCCAATGTTCTCAGGCGGCTTTGTTCCTTCCACATGAGGGGTTTGATGGGGAAGTGAATGAAAGTCCAGGCAGCAGATCGGTCTGAAACACCTCTGAGAAGCCCTCCAGGTGAGCTACAGGTGCACAGTGTCCTGACCAAGCAGATGAGGTAGGATAAAGTTCACTCACCAGAAGACAGATTAAGTTCACCAAGAACATATAGATTAAGCCAGTAGTGAGACAGAGCCATGAAGGGTAGGGAGGGCAGGGTTCTCCCCAGCTACTTCTCTAAGCACCGTGGCTTCTTATGACACCATCTTGTATATGTGGTGTGTGTGTGTGTGTGTGTGTGTGTGTGTGTGTGTGTGTGTGCGCGCGTGTGTGACTTGTATGCAGTTATTCAAATGCAATGTTACTATACTATCACACTTCTCCATTCATCATCCTAAGGGTACATAAGAGGCTCATTCAGTGACTTTCTGCAAGGGAGATAGCACAGAGACCTTGACTTGCTCTTACCACAGTAGGGACAAGAAAAGCTCAGCTCTCAAGTATGGCCCTAAGCATGTTGGGTGTTCAGAGCCAACACAAAGGTTTTCAAGGCTCTAGACCAGCAGTTCTCAACCTGTGAGTCTAGACCCATTTGGGGATCAAATCACCCTTTCACAGGGGTCACCTGAGACCATTGGAAAACACAGATGTTTATATTATGATTCACAACAGTAGCAAAATTACAATTAGGAAATATCAATAAAATAATTTTATGGTTGGGAGACACCACAGAGGAACTATATTAAAGGGTCACAGCATTAGGAAGGTTGAGAACCATTGATCTACCACACCAGTTATGTTATAAATAACTATTGATCATGTTGGCTAATAGTTATGTTAGCTCCTCCAACCAGAGCATATTTGACAATAAGGTGCAAACAGTGGGTGCCTCTGAAAGGGAGGTGTGGTATTAAAGGGGACACCACACCACTGGGCATCAGCCTAGTGCAGGGTCTTTAGGAAAGCAACAGGTCTGGCCTCTATCCTGTTCCCAGAGGGGAGGAAGAACCTCATGTTCTGGAACTTTCATTCCCTGAGTTCATCCTATTTTGTACACAGAAGAAATATAACTTTAATTGCTCTCCAAATCAGGGTACCGCTTTACCTTAGGCTTAGAATGAATGACAGCCGTGGTGCATTTTTATATGGAGGCCCATGGAGAGAGGCAGTAGCTGTGCAAGATGATGAGGACATAGGATTGCATCCAGTCCACCCCTGGGTATCACAAATAGCTCAAGATATTCAAGCTCTCCTAACACATCAAAGATCACGTAAAATGACTGATAACCTTGGGTTATCATGCAAAACCTAACCACCCAGCAGGAAAAGAAAAGAGAGGGAGGGGAGAGGAGAGGAGAGGAGAGGAGAGGAGAGGAGAGGAGAGGAGAGGAGAGGAGAGGAGAGGAGAGGAGAGAAAAGGGGAAAGAAGAGGGGAGGAGAGGGGAGGGAGGCAAGCTCAGCTCTCATGAATTGCTAGAAAACAAAGATAAGCAAGAATATACCTTCCAAGGTACTGGATGGGGCAAGAAAATTCAGAAGGTTATCTTGGGAATTGATGATAGCTGAAGGAGAGTTAACCCATCCCCTGGGGAAACCCAGAAGCCTCTACTCCCAGGTTCAAACAAACTGAACCCATCCCCTCACTCAACAAACAGAAGTGCTCAGCCTACCACCATATTTTCTGCTGGCTTCAGAACAAGGCCAGCCCTTCTGCAACCCTAGAGGAAGGCTCCAAACCAAGGCTGCCCTCAGGGCTGACACAAAACCTCAAAGCTAAGAGGAAATGACAAAGGGTACTGGGTCACATCTTACCAAGAAGAGTCACCTCAGTACAGATTTGGCACCAGGTTCAAGGGCAAACCCCTGGGGAGCAAAGGATGTTATCAAACATTGCAAGAAAGCACCTGAGATGCAGGAGCCCAAATAGGAGCAGGTGTCAGGAGGAGAAAAGCAAGACCTTCCCTTACCATATGAAGAGCAGCAAAACCTCATCTGACAAAATAACACGGTGTAAATAGAGAGAAACAATTAGCTGGACTCTGGAAGTGCACCGAACAGCTCATTTTAGATCAAAGCGTTTAAAGATAAACACACTATAGGGAAAGAGGGCACAGGATGAGGGGGAGGCTGAAAGCTGCCTTCCACCTCTCTCCCAGCCATCCCTCCCAGGAGCACTTGCTCTCTCTCATACCACAGTAATCAGTAAAGCCCTTTCCCTGCAGGGAGGATGGGGGAGCCTGGCAGCAGAGAAGTGTTTGGCTCTGTTTTTCTTCCATCCCAGATATCGGTGCTGAAGACCTCTCATGAGCTCGGTTCATCACAGGTCTCTGTATGTCCTCACGGTAACCACACATGCTCCCACTTTACTCGGGAAAACCCAGGGTCTGATTACTGGCAAGGTTTGCTCACGACCTCACACCTAGAGAATTGGAGCCAAGGACAGTGTTGGTTGATTCTGAAGCCACAGTTAGAAACTACAGTTTTTAAACTATTCATCGCCTGATTGCTCAATAAACTCCCACAAAGGTATTGGTGAATCTTAAACAGTAACATAAAGTGCATGAGCACGGAGGTGAATGTCTGTCATCGTCTAGGAGGGGGAGGAAGGAGGGTTAGAAGTTCAAGGCCTGCTTCAGTTACAAAGTTTGAAGCCAGCCTGAGCCACATGAGACCCAGTCTCAAAAATACAAAATAAATAAGCAGTGTTTGAGAGGTGGCTTAGTGGGTATGAGATCTGCTATGCAAGAATGAAGACCTGTGTTCAGGTCACCAGAACCCACATAAAAAGCTAGGTGTGGGCCCCATATGCTTGTAACATGTGTTGGGGGTGTCATCAACAAAAACATGGCTTATCAGTCTCCAGCCTAGGCAAAAAACAGTGAGGTCCAGGTTCAGTGAGACACCTGGTCTTAAGAGAAAACAGTATTAGAGGAGTTACCAGATGTCCATCTCTGGACTCTGAGTGCATCTACACACACTGTTAGAAGTGGTGTGTCCCAAACAAATCACATCATGCAGCAGGTCTCACATGGGAGGTTTATTGGGAGGGGAAATTGAGGCAGCCTCTGGGAGACGGAGGAGAGGGAGAGAGAGGGGCGCAGGGAGAATAAAACTTTTACTGGGTCCGTGGTGCATGTGCAAAGGGACATGTGACAGAGGTCATGGCTCATGTGCAAAGGAACAGACACAGGAGCTATGCTGTCTCTTCTTGGCCACTAGAGATGATGTATCTCATCATCAGGTCCCTCGAGAGCTGGCTGTAAGATGCTTAGTTGTCATGAAGTCACTTCTAGCTGTCCATGGATATGCCTGATTGCCAACACACACATTCACTTAAACACACCTACACAAACACACTGTGCTAGATAGTTTTATGTCAATTTGATAAGTTGGAGTCATCTGAGAGGAGAGAGCCTCAATTAAGAAAATGCCTCCATAAGATAGGGCTACAGGCTTTACTTCTAATAGCCAGAAACTGGAAACAACTTGGATATCTCTCAGCTGAAGAATAGATAAAGGAAATGTGGTTCATTTACACAATGGACTACTACTCAGCTATTAAAGATAAGGACATCATGAGTTTTTCAGGCAAAATGGATGGAACTAGGAAATATCATCCTGAGTGAGGTAACCTAGACCCAAAAGAACATGCATGACAGGATCCTAGCCTAACTGTCCTCTGAGAGGCTCCAACCAACAGCTAACGGAAATAAATGCAAAGACCCACAGCCAAACATTAGTTGGATCTCAGGGAGTCTTGTGAAAGAGCTGGAGGAAGGATTGAGGGACCCAAAGAGGACAGGGACTCCAGAGGAAGACCAACAGAGTTAACTAACCTAGAACCTTGAAGACTCCCAGAGACTGAACCACCAACCAAAGAGTGAGCACGGGCTGGGCCTACCCTGCCCAGTCCTGCATATATGTAGCAGATGTGCAGCTTGGTTTTCATGTGGGTTCCCCAACAACTGGAGCAGAGGCTGTCCCTGAATCTGTTGCCTCCCTGTGGATCCCCTTTCCCTAACTGGGCTGCCTTGTCTGGCCTCAGTGGGAGAGGATGTATCTAATCCTGCAAAGTTGATGTGCCAGGATGGAATAATACCCTGGGGGAGGGGGCTTCCCCTTCTCAGAGAAGAAAGGAAGGGAGCAGTGGGAAAGGAGCTTGTGGTGGGGGGTGGAAAGGAAGGGCTGATATCAAGATGTAAAGTGAATAAATGAATGAATAAGTAAATAAATAAATGACTACAGGCAAATTTGTAGGGCATTTTCTTAACCAGTGATTATTGGGGGATGGTCCAGCCCATTGTAGGTGGTCCTAGGTTCTATAAGAAAGCAGGCTGGGCAAGCCATGAAAAATAAGACAGTAAGCAACAGCCTCCATGACTTCTGCATCTGCTCCCGACTGAAAACTGTTTGAGTTACTGTCCTGACTTCCTTCCATGACAGTGATTTGGACATATAAACTGAACAAACCCTTTTCTCCCAAACTTGCTTTTTGGCCATAGTGTTTCATTGCCGCAATAGAAACCCTTAACTAAAACAACATTCATTTTTTAATGTAAAGAAACAAAAATAAATTCAAGCCAGAATTTTCCAAAGTATGACCTGAGGAGCCCTCGGGTTCCTTGAATTCTTTCATGGAGATCTCTGGGGTAGAACTTGTCTTCATCTGTTTCTTCCACTCGTGTTTTCCCTCCATGCCACTGTGGGGCCTCCACTACGAGGACCACACCAGCATCTACCGACAGCTTCTATGTGCTCAATATACGTGCTTTAAATTTTTCTCAATCTCATCTTCCTTAACAGTAAACACAGACACACTTAACTCATATAAATGATGTTTAAAAGCACTGTGAATGCCTGAGGTGAGACTTAAAACAACTGGGTCAGAACCTAATGTTCAGAATTGTAGAGAAGTTTTCTATAACCACCTTTTATCGTTAAATGACCACAGGAAAACAAGCGGGGCTATTTAACCCGCAGGAGGTGTGGCACCATCCATAAAACAGATCGGCACAGCAGCTTTCATAAGGAGTGTATAGTGTATATTTGAAATCTGGAGGCTTTTCAGGAATGTATCATGAAACCACCCACCATAAACCATCGCTCAGGACACAGAGTGATAACGCAGCAGCAGCCACCCTGCATTTGAAGCAGGGTACTGCAAACACAAGATTTTTGGAAGTATCATTTAGTAGTAGTAGTAGTAGTAATAGTAATTATTAATGCCGTTATTTCAAAAGCACTGAATTTTAAGAAGTATTCATGGCCTTCAAATGCCCCCTAACTAATGATTTGACACCATCTTCGCTACACAAAGATTTTGTGAGCCCAGCATTGTGTCAAAGGCCTAGGCACAGGGAGCAATTGAATTTGCCTAAAGTTTATCTACCGGGGTTTTAGCTTCTGTCTTAGCCAATCAATTGACCCCATTTGGTTTATAAACAACAGATATAGAAGCCAAGATGAACATCGAGCCCCAGAAAAAAGTAAGAGTTCTGTTGAGCCTAGGAGTGTTACAAATCTGGCGTGCCTGTACAGCTTGGTGAAATGGGCCTGCCCGGTCACTGACTTTTGGAAGACAGCATTATGCTCTTAAGAATATATATAAATTCCTGTTGTCAGGAGCATATGTTAGAGCTGGAAAATTCTGGAAACAGTTGAAAAAGAACAAAATGAACTTTAAAAAAAAAGAGAGAGACTCTCAAAGTGCTGATTCTCAGAGACCTTCAGTAGAGGTAGCTCTGATTTTGATTAATCCACGCTAGAACACAGCGTGCTTGGACACAAACTGGGCAAAAGACACTGAATAACCAAGAATGTTTCGAATCCTTGGAAAGTTGTAGTCTTTTCTTTTAGGAACCATATAAGGTATAAATCTTGGGGAAGACACCCACCAAACATTTCCCTCATACACACAAATACCACTTCCTCCAACACACACACACACACACACACACACACATGAATTCCTTGTGTTTCCATGAGGAAAGACTTTCATTAAAATAACATTCCTGGATCTGAGGGGGTGACTCAGTGTGGAGGAACACTTGTGACAAAAGCATGGAGACCTGAGGTCAGATCTTCAGCACCTCATAAAAAATGGGGTCTGAGTGGGAGCACTGGGAAGGAGGGCAGCAGTACCCATAATTCCAGTGCTGGGGGTGGAGGTTTACTGAGGCTTTCTGGACAGCCGACCTAGCCCCAAAATGATAAGCTCCAGGTTCATTGAGAGACCCTGTTGCAAAGAAATGAGGATGAAACCAGTGGAGATGGATATTCGACATCTCTCGCCAACCTCCATGCAAGTGTACAGGCATACACACATGTACACACACACCCACACACACACACCATGCAAAGTGCAACAGATACATACACACCATACACCACAACACACACACCAAACATACATGCTCATACCCTCACATACATACATACACACACAACATGCACCCAAACACACACACATATACACACATATACATCACACCATATGCAATAGATACACACATACCACACACACACCCATACCTCTACATACATACATGCATACACACATACATACATACACCACACAATATGCAATAGATACACACATCACATCACACACAACACACACTCAACATACAAACACACGCAGACATGCGTGCGCACGCACACACACACACACACACACACACATATACAACACACTATACACAAGAGATACATACACCATATACCACATACCACAACATGAACCACACACCATACACCACATCCCACAACACACAGACATACACACACACACACACACACACACACACACACACAAATAATTACAAACTGGCTTTTCTTTTCTCCATATTCTTTTCCATGGAATAGAAGGAAGAACACTAAGCCACAAGAGCTATAGGAAAGACTTAGAACACAAGTCCTGACTCTACTTGTCAGCTCACCACTCCTGTCTCTTGGACTGGGCATCCTCACACGTGAGGGCTTTGTTCTGCTCCCATAGGCCTGGGGCCTGGGTGGTAGCTGAGTGTGACTTAGGGTGAAATATTCCCCAACTCCCTTATCAACAGAGCTAACCCCCACAATTGATCCAAGCTCAAGTCAGAAAGAAAGATGTATTTGAGGCATCCTAGTATCCAGCGCATACACTGGGACCCTTAAGCACTAGCTGGGAACTGTCATTTGGAAGACACATAGCACTCGTGGAGACCACAACAGTAAGGGACGGTTTAGGTCTTCAGCTGCAGAGCCTCCATGGGGTGGGACTCTGCCCTTTACAATGCTTTGGAGTTTGTGGTATTTCTTAACAGGCTGGAATTCATGGATTATTGGTCACTTGGGGCATTAACTCAGAGGACGGCAAATTGGAACCTTAGAAATCTGCTTGGGGGCATTGGCACAGGCTGTAGGAAGCCAGGGAAGCTGAAACATGGGTTTTCTTTTGGGAGAAAAGGGCTCTTTCTCTGCACAGGGCTTTAACCACCAGAATAGAAGACAATATGTAGCCGTCTGCCCTGTTTCTTAGGCAGGCCTGCAGGGTAGGAGGTTGGGACAGGGCAGGGGTGGTGGCTCAGCCAGAAAACGCCTTTCACATGAGCATGAAGATGTGAGTTCAGATCCCTGGTGCCCATGGTGAAAAACTAGAAGTGGCAACACCTCTGTCACCCCAGCACTGTGGAGAAAAATAACGCTTGTTGGGAGTCAGCCTAGCCAATTGGTAAACTCCAGGTTCAGTGACAGACCCCATCTAAATCAACCAACAAATCAATCAATACATTCAAGGAAAAAAAAAAAGCCATTAAGGAAGACAGACATCTGACCTCAAGACTCTCTGTGCCTACATGTATGTGTATGTTGTACCTATGAACATATACACATCCCAAATAAATAATTAAAATCAAAACGTAGACTTCAGGGTTTGTGTGACATTCGGTTTTGACTTGTTTTGTACAGGTGACCTCCTTGCTCAGCACCTGAATTCAAGCCAAAGGAGGGATGAGATGGACATGCTCCATGCTGTTGCTCTCTGCTCAGTGCTCTTTAAAACTCATTCCACTCCCATTCTATGTTACCTCAAAGTAGCACGATGTTTGAAAATTATATGAGACTCTGACTTTAGGTTCCAGCAACAAGAGCTGTGGTACTGTGGTGAGATTATACATTTTTTATTTTAAATGACAGAAAACGATGCCTCTTCGGTTCAAGGAAGGATTCCAAGTACGTAGAAATGTGCCTTGTCTCCTGTCAGCTCACTCAGTAAACTCCTAAAAGATGGCGCAGTTTAAAAAGGAAGATAAACAATAATTGCGAACAAAATTGATGCAACAAAAGAGCTCAAGGAAATGAATGTAGACCCAAACGTGTTTTAAAAGCCTGGAATATTCTGTACCTGGGAGTTCTGTGTGCTTGGATAAGCAAAGGGAAAAAGGTTGGGCTGGAAAAGCCAACATTAGCTTCATTAATAGATCAGACTGATTTTTACAACGAAGTCAAAATAGAGAGAGACAGGAAAGGCACCTATGAAAGAAATGTTTAAATTTTTAAAAGCTGACTGGAGACTAAAAGATACGATACGAGGAGAAAAGACTCACCATTTGAAAAAGGGGTATGATTGAATTATGGAACATAATTTTATATGTTCCATTTGAAGAGACAAATGGGGATCAAAGACACTCAGTGAGCAAGATGAGACAGGTTCTCTACAAGGGATTGCAATATTTTTTTGCAGCAGCCAAGGTTCCCCCAAACTGGACAGAACCATCCTTAAAACTTCATATTGTCAAAAGGCCCATAGAAGCTTCTCTCCTGATAACAGGTTCATGTTGTAAAACAGCTACTACTCTGCCACCCCTGAAAACAGCGGAAAGATGCCCCAGACTCTGGTAACCTAGAACCTGCAAGGCCCTTCATTCAAGTACCTAGAGATGGTGAAGTAGAGGAGAGTCAAAAGCCACTATGCAGCAGCTGATTTCATTTGCAAGGATAGTTCAAGATATAAAATGCAATAATAACTAAATAACATACCAGTTATAAATATTATATAAATAAATGTTATATGCAAGCATAGTCCGGGGAGAAGATAGTGCCGAGTGAAACTGTGACCACCTCAGTTTGTGAGGTGCACTACACTGCCCCCATTCCACCTAACTGCATTTTCTTAGAGCATCTCCCCAACATTAAGAAATGCTGGACTATGAAATGAGACGACTGAAGTCACACGGGCTGATTTGTGTGCCACCTGAAAGAACTGCAGACATCTGACAGCATCTGTTACCTTGACACTTTGAAGCTTTTAAACCCATACAGTAATACACAGTAATGCCTTGGTCCCATCCAAATGTACAGTTTGAACTAACACTGCAGCAGAGTCAGAAACCCAGAAGACTTCATCATCTGTGAACACATGGCTACAGATTCTCCCACAAGTCTCCTGTGTTGAGCCCTAGGAGCAAATTCCAAGATTAAAAAATTCCAGACCATAATGTTTACTTGGAGTTTGAACCAGCCTACCAACACAGTCTGGAACTTCAACATTCAATAAATAGCATAAAGATTAGTCCTAGTCCTGGAGCTGTGCACAAAAACAGTTTTAAAACTACTTAGTAGGAAGCAGCCCTTGACCTTAGTGAATGAGACAGATGGAGGAGCCGATGCTAATGATGAGCTCACAGCTCACAATGACAGACAGACGGAGATGTGCTCTGACAGCACGGTCGGCAGAGAAGGATAGCACCTCAGATTCCACAGATAATAAAAAGTTTTATAGGCACTATAATATGGACATACTTAAATACATTTAAATGACTAAGAATGCCATAATAAAAATAATAAATAAGTAATACTTCGAAGAATCAACTAGAAGTCATTAAAATATAAAAGCCAAGTACATCCAAGTACAGATTACATGTGAACTGGTGAAATGGTAATAATGGATAATCTAGGGAAATTGACAATAAGGCAAATAGAGAGATGTAGAAGATTGGGAGTGTGAAAACATGTCAGCAATACAGAATAGAATGAATGGCTTCAGTTTATATTTGAATCATGAAATACTTTGCATTTATTTTAACTAACATGTAGAGTATTTGGCCTCAATGACATTTTCAAACAAATTTATTCTTATAAAGCCCCCTCCCCACCATTTCCCCTCATCCTTGGGTCTCACTGTACCCTCCCACACCACGAGCCTCCTTTCTGCTCTCATGCTACTTAAAAAACAAATACCAGACATTCCCATCCTGTTATATTGAATGTATGTATGTATGTATGTATGTATGTATGTATGTATGTATGTATGTAGTGTGTGCATGTGCGCACACACACACATCATGGCATGCAAGTGGAGGTCAGAGGACACTTCTCCAAAGTCATTTCTCTCTTGCTTCCTTGTAGGGTCCAAGGAGTAAACTTGGGTTGTCAAGAAAGTCTGTGTGGAGATGGCCCTAGAGACGTGAGAAGATGGACATGGAGGCCAGAAGAGGGTTCAAAGCCCTGGACCTAGAATTAGAAGGGGTCGTGAGGCCCCCTAATATGGGTATTGCAAACAAAACTCAGGTCGTCTGCAAGAGTCTCCATCCCAGTTCCCCCATCGCCTCTTTCAGTAAATGTCTAATCTAAGCTCCAGAGTTTAAGATAGATGAAAGTACTGAATGTGAAGAGTGCACCATGCACAGGAGATGTTCATTGAGATCTTGTACCATGCACAGGAAATGTTCATTGTGATCTCGTATCATGGAACAACTTACGTAACGCAACATACAAAAAACACAATCACTGAGAAAAAATAGATAATTGACAATATTAAAACTAAAATTTCTGTATCAGAAAACATACTTTATATAATCAAGGCAGAGAGTCCATCAGCAGTAAAAAGGCAGTGTTTATACCCCAAACCATGTAACCAGTGAGAGGTCTTCCTCTGTCATCTGAGTCTGGTGATGCAGCGGCAAGAATAGGGGAGCGGATGGACTTCCGTGCCACTTGTCAGAAGGAACATTGGTTTTGCTTCACTTTAAAGACGCTCACCTCTGTTCCAACTGTCTCCAACCCTGAACAGGACAGCTGTACAACAAAGCAATGGAAATCACCTGGGAAGACCCAGGCAGCATCCAGAACCCTGACTCTTGGGTTTCCCCACCTACTGTAAAAAGTCTTCAAAGTGCACCGTATCAGAAATGCATAAGAACACTTGATGAGGTACCATTAGTAAGAGCAACAGTAAAAGCAAGTTTTCACCAGAAGAGAAAATGAGCCAACAATCATTCATATGACAGAACATTACAGAGTCATTGACATTTTATATTTGTACATACAGTATCATAAGCTATAGTACAGAGAAAATAGTGCCAAAATAACATAGTATCATTTATGCACATTTTAGAGCATAAACTAGAAGCTGGAGAGATGGTGGTTAAGAACACTCGCTGCTCTTCTGTAGGACCAGAGTTCTGTCCCCAGCAGCGATATCAGGAGGCTCACATTCCCCTATAACTCTAGCTCTAGGGTATCTGATGTTCTCTTCTGGCTTCCACAGAAAACTGTATTCATGTGCACATACCCTACACACACACACACACACACACACACACACACATATATATATATATACATATATATATATAATTAAATAAATCATAAAATAGCCTATGCTGATTATTGATAGATCATTATGTGAGAGAAGCCCCAAAAGAATAAAGAGAACTAATTTATTCTGACATCAGGACAATGACTTCCTCAGCCAGAGGCAGGCAGCAGCGGAAGGAAAGGGGTGGCCAGTGCAATGTGTCTTTACATTTTATTTTAAAAGAAGCCTTCATGCACAGGCATGTGACTGCATGGATGGACAGTCCTTGCCTTGTGTTTTTCAATGTGAACTGCATGTGAAACTCTCCAGCACTGCACGCTGCTCCATCCAGTCAGCTGTGCAGAAAGAGGCTCCCCTGCAGACTGCTACAATGCTCACCTGGCGTGTGAGGTGCGTTTTCTATTTGATATTTTTGATATCTTCTTGACATCTTCGATATTTTTCTACTTGATACATTTATATTTTGAGTTTTTTGAACCATTGGGTTACTTGAGATGTCCTCAGTACATACAAAGATCACATCTGTGTCACCCTGGTGGGACTTACCTAAGTACGGATTCAAATATTCACAGTTCACCATTCAAATACTTTATTTGTTCAAAAGGCGTTGTTAACTGAATCTTTACAGACAAGTAGAAAGAAATTTGAGGTAACTAGACCTTGGAAAGGTTAAAAACAGAGAAGGGAGTGCATGCCATTCAGATGAAACAAGGGCCAAGTTTACGTATGGGCTGCAGTTCTTATATTTCTCTTGATTGCTTGTGCCACATCTGATTTTACAGTGAAATTGGAAGGCTTTCCAGCAGATGGCCTTTTCACAGCTGACCTCTTAAGAAACAAAGAACCAGAGCTATGGGAGGACTTTGTGACAGAAAATCCAGACTAGGCTAAGCACTGGGTGACCACACACATGGTACCTGCCTAGATTTGAACTCAGAATTCTCCACTAAATACCTTTTCCCTACTCAAACCAACTGGCTCTGGCCTCGGCACTGTCACCTGTAAGGTAAGCATGACTCTGGCGGCTCTCGGTAGGACCATTTTAGAGATTAAATGAAGGGTTTATATTGTCTTAGCTTAGCAACTCAAAATAGATCTGGTAAGTACTCAGTAAATGTTTGCTCATTTAATTATTATTTTTATTATAGAAGTTGAGCATGAGATGTAACTATATTTTCTCCCAGCATAAAAGCAAAGAATATGTAATTCAAGCAGTTGCTTAGACCCTGTTTCTCAGGACTCATGACCAGACAGAATGATGTATGGTTAAGTGGATGGTACTGGGGGTGCCGAGGAAGGAGTTCCAGAGGAAGAGAAGGGGATTTCTTATTAGTTTTGATGGTAACCACATATTTTTCCAAGTTATAAATTCTAAGAATCTTTTGCATGGTTCTCCAAATAATGGACCTGGGTCAACCAAGTATGTACCTGATCTGACATAGACCAAGGCACTCCAATGTCCTACCCCATTGTATTAAAAACAACAACAAAATAAAACCAACCCTACAAACAAACAAAAAATGAAATTCTAATAAATATTCTGAACCTCTGCTTCACTGAAAAGAAACACACACACACACACACACACACACACACACACACACACACCCCTGCACTCAGATCTATCTTGATGGGTATTTTATTAAAGCATCTGTAAGGGCTGGGTGACTTGCTACCAAACACCAGCAAGCAGACTAAACAGCATAGCTCTTTCCCAGTATACTCTTTATCACTAAAGAAGGGGTTTAAAGGCATCACAAAATCGAAAGGGCTTCCATTTATAAGACCACTGTTTTCCCAGTGTACTTCCCACCGAGTATCAAATCTTAGGATTTTATTCTTTCTAGATTTTTTTCCATTGGCTTAGTCATTCTAGGATTACATAGAAGAAAACGTTCCTGTGAACAGGTGCCCTATTTGTGAAGATATTTATAGCCACCATAAAATATAGGAAAATTCGTATTCCTCCTCCTCTTCTCACAGCTCCTGCTAATAGGATGGAGTGGGAAGCAGGATATGAAAGGCACACTTTGTTGTGTTTACCTAGCCTGGATCTTCAAATGTGTGAAAAAAAGAAGTTGGCCTTTTTTACCCTCCTTCATTTTTTTGTTATGATTCTAAAAGGCTTCTCCAGGGATAATTCTGTCTCTGAGTTTATAGTGAGCCTTTCAAAGAGCCGATAAAAATTATAAATTGCTGAACTGAAGAAGTCTCTGGGCTCACTGTCATAGCCATGCATTCAGAGAGCTGATTTTAAAAGATGGTACATCCAATACTGTCTTTATAGGTTATTTTATTCTTAAGTGTGTGTGTGTGTGTGTGTGTGTGTGTGTGTGTGTGTGTGTGCGCGCGCGCTCAAGTGTAAGCCAGAAAACAACCCTAACTGTCACCTTCAGGAATGTGTTTCACCTCTTTTGACATAAGGACTCTCATTGGCCTGGGAGCTAAACTCACACCCTCATGCTTGTAAGGCAAGCACCACTGAGCCATCCCCCAGCCCTCATTCAAGATGTGAAGTGTTGCTATGAGAAAATCCTAATGAAATTAATTCTTTCACTGACAATTATTTTCATCAAAATCATCTTTATCTTAGAAATTAATAAGAACCTGATAGTATTTTATTCTAAAAGACCTATATGTATTGCAATGGGCAGTTTTAAAATTCCTAAGGTATTCCACATGCTACCAAAAATCCTAGGTTTATAGGTCAACTACGAGGAAGCCGATGAGTCAAGCGCTACACTAGACCATTGCCAGATTAACAGTGGTAGGTTCACCCCTTAGGAGCCAACCATGGGTTGATAGCCAAATTTACAGTCTAGGCCTGTTCGTTTCCTTCTGTGGTATGAATCTTAAATACAAACAAAATGATTGATTACCCACATAACATTTGTGCCACTAGAGCATCCTTGGGCATATAGTGCTACACTGTTCTTTCCTATAGTTCACGGGGCTCAAAGTTATGTAAAACACTTACTAATGTTTCCCTAACAACCTATGAGCACCCTCCAGTATTATGAATGCTAGCCAGCAGGAAGAAAGATTCCTGGCCAGTACCAACTTGATGCTCCATGTCCTAGGACAAATATTTGTGCTATGCTCAGCAATAGAGTCTTACCATCAAGTTCTGGTAGACAATCAAGAACAGCAATAGCTTATATCATATTGGGGTCTCCTAGCCACCTCTGGCCAACGATTTGTGGGGAGGTACCCTACTTCTGACACGGAATGGTTTTTTGTTTGTTTGTTTAACAACTTCTGGTATGAACTCAATCCCCTGTGTAAGGCAAGTCCAATCACACACACACACACACACACACACACACACACACACACTATAGTTTCCATGTGACTTTTCCAAACATCTTTGTTGTTTATCCTTACAACTATCCAAAGTGCAGAGAATAAATGTTAATGAAGTGCTCATCACAAATGGGACATCTATATCACAGTCCTCCCCACGCCTGAGGGACTGTCAAGGAAGAGGCGGTGGAAAGACTAAGAATCAGAAGTCAGCAGGGACTGGAGTTAAACTGTCTTCTGTACATGGCAGAAATTCAATACTTAGGAACTCACCACACCAATGGTTGTCTGCACAAGATGTGTACAAAATCGTGCTGGTCAACATTCAGTCAAGGAGGGAAGAGGGAATGATGGGCCCCACCCTTAACTGAGAAGCTTTACTCGGTGGCTTCTAGAGGAGGCAGAGCCTTTTTTCTTTAAGGGCGTGGCTCCTGGTAGGCTGACCACCTTGAGTGGATGGTCTCAAACCCAGGAGTATATCAGCAACACAAATTGAAGTTCATAAGGTTTTGGTTTTTGGTTTTTGTTGTTTTATGGGGGAAAGTAAAAGAGATGAAGTTGGGAGGTAGGAAGGTAACAGGTTGATCTGGTAGGAGTTAGGGGAAAGACAAGGGAAATAAATATGTTCATAACGTACAAATTCTTTTTAAAAATAATAAAAATATTGAAGAAAAAGGTGACAGGAAATAGGAGACTTATCTGAATCATCTTGATATGAAAGTGAAATTCTTAAAATTCTTTCTTCTCTTTTGGCATTCTGATCCAAATATCCTGCAGAACTGGAAACTTGTAGAAACCACGACTAATTTTGGCAAAGTATGGTATGAACTACCTCTGCGAAAGGATCCCTCCACTGCCAGGAACATCTGGACCACATCTGAATATGAAGTCTGGGTACCCTGCACCATCACAATCTCTGAATTTCTGTGCAGAAAACCAGGCGATTAATGTTGTACTTAGAAGAAGCTCACATAGGGCCAGAGACTGGAACTCAAAGCGGTCTTCACCACGGAGGCCAATTGGTTTTCAAAGAAGAAAGTAGTAAGACTGTAGGGTGAGGAAAAGGTTTCCTGAGGTCTCTTGGCTAAAATTTCCATGGGAAATTCTGGCAAGTGCCTTTTCCTCTGTGTCCCCACCTCTCAACTCTTTCCCTTCAGACCTCTTCTCAGGAAGTCTAGCATGTCAAAGAGAAGCCTGCATCCTGTCTAGAAAGCCCAAAGGCAGTCATCCCACACACAAATAATAGGAAATAAATATTAAAAAAGAGATGGTGAGAAATGACACCTTGGCTTTAGCCTGGGCTGAAAAACCTAGGAAGAGTGTTTGGAGCGAGCAAACAGCAGCTGGGAAGCGAGGTTCAGGCGGGGGCCTGACCTTGAGTTCAGAGAAGGATGAGCAGGGCAAAGTATGTGTTCTGTTGTGTAACCTTAGTTTTTATGGCTATCTGCTGGTGGGCTGTTTTGCCTTGTTCTGGTCTATTTCAACATCCATTTATGCTGCACGACTAGCTCCTCCATAAACACATTTTTTACTCCACCTTGCCAAGCAGGAGTCCTCAGCCCTGGATCCACCCCAGTAATTGTAGGAGGTCTCTCCAATCAGATTTTGAGAGTGAAGGCACGCATTGGTGGCCCGTTCACTTGCACTTCTCTGCCGCACCCCCATAACTCTCATCCTTGACGCAGACCAGGGCCCCTAGCAACGCGAGCAACCTTGGCCCAGTCTTAACCACCAAATGCTCTGATCTCAGGGTGAAAGAATCCACCTTCTCTTTCAAAGCTTCAGACGAAATGAACTCATTTTGCTCGAAAATCACAGCAGATAATTTCCCATCTATGATGGATTCATAGAGGGGTCGAAGAACGTGTGAGATAGGAATGTTGCACAGACACAAAAGTCAGACAGAGGCCACCCACACAGGCATGCAGAGTTGACAGTGCTGACCTGGGAGCCCTGATGACAGCTGGGAGGTAGCCTGCTGGGAGGAGGGAAATCAAATGGCTCAGTGGTCATATCAAGGTGTGTGTGTGTGTGTGTGTGTGTGTGTGTGTGTGTGTGTGTGTGCGCGTGCGCGTGCGTGTGTGTGTTCTGTATCTGTCCCTTGCCCAAACTCTTCCCTTCTTACTGAGACAGCAGCAGCAGGGTTGACCTCCCTATGCAATGTCATGTAGCACCTACGGAGTCCCATGATATATTCTGCTCTTGCTCCAGTGATTAAGAGGCTTCCACTTGCCCTGTCATTTCACCTAGGATCCTTCAGTGCTCCCAGACACACTCATCTTGCCCAGCCTGCCTTGCCATAACATGACATTCAGGAGATGCAAAAATGTATCCTGACAGTTTAGACAAAGTTTGGTAAAAGCCAAATCTCTACTACATTTTTTTTCTACTTATCACATTAATCTGGCCACTCTTATAATCATCAGAAATGAAAATTCTTGGGGAATAGTTTTAAAAGTAGAAATGATTTATGTTATTATTTACCAGCAAGGAAAAAAAAATAAGCATGTCATTATTTCAACAGATTAGTTTGTTGGGGGGAAGGTGCTCCATACTACCAACTCTTGCTAAATAGTATGACAGGATTGTATGCTGAACTGTCAAAGACAGAATGAAGAACAAATTTTACTGAGAATTATGTCACAAATTCTCCTAACACCTGATTTTGGAGAAAGGTGCTCTGGGAGAGCCTTAACTCCAGGGAGTGTGTGTTTAACAGTGCAGTGGGTAAAATAAGAGACAGCAAAATCAAATTGTCGGTTCACACATGGCCAGCAGTGAAACATAGAAGCCAAGTCCAGCACTAGCCTTAAGTGGAGTGATTTCACACTTTCCAATGATGATATCTATGCATTTGTGGCAGCCTGGTCCTCACAGTCTAGAAGACTATCTATGGACTTGGACATAAGATCTAGCTTTCCTAGTTAGGATCAAAAAATGGCTTAATAGATGTCATTAACCTGTTTTCCCTTCTTCTATGAACAGGACCTTTACCAAAATGAACATTCTCTAACAGAGATTGTAGGAGAGATGTCTAAGCGGATTCTAGGCTTCATGGGCTGAGAAGGTCAACACAAGACACTCCGAGAATGTTCTGGGAAACTAGCACCTCCTTCCTTGGTAGGAAGCTAAAAATGAGACAGTCACAGCAACACAGGAATAGAGGCAGGAGCCGGAAACAGCCAGGAAGAAAAGAAGTAGCAAAATGACTGAGGACACACCTCCCTCCACTGGCCAACCTCCTCAGAGAGCTTCTGTTTGCAAGGAAAGACTGACCAGGAAACAGCGGGAGCCTTTGAGAAGTCCTTGCATGTGGTAATGCACTACGCCCCTACCGGCTGGGCTGATGAACTGCAGCTTTACCATTCAGGCATGCGTGCCTGTGCTGGAGAGGGAAGGAGGGAGACTTTTGGTTTGGGAAACCTGAAACCACTTTTAATTACTTTTATGTCAC
Source organism: Rhabdomys pumilio (assembly GCA_030674055.1). Taxonomy (NCBI): domain Eukaryota; kingdom Metazoa; phylum Chordata; class Mammalia; order Rodentia; family Muridae; genus Rhabdomys; species Rhabdomys pumilio. The sequence goes on along the minus strand of JANHMN010000001.1, from coordinate 202,183,927 downwards.
TGTGGTCCAACACCTGATAACGTAACTTAAGGAGAGAAGATTTATGTTGCCTCATGGGAAGATTGGCCTGGTGGAGTTCGTTGCTCAGAATGTATGCTGAGGGCTCGAGCTTGGGGTTCTTCACATCCTTAGTAGCTCAGACAGCAGAGACAGAGATGCAGCAGGAAGCAGGACCCAGCTATCAACTTCAAGGTACACCCGTCAGTAACCCACTACCTCTACATGCTCACCTCCCGAGAGTCTCAAAGCCTCCCAAAACCATGACACCAGCTAAGAACCAAGTATCCAAATGTAAGTACCCAGATCAATCCATTCAACCACAACACTTCCCACTGTCACCTTACCAGACTCCTTGGTTTGACATTGGAAGTAAAATAAAAATCAAACCCAAGTAGACCCGATTTCCCCACCAGCCGTGACCAAGTCCACCTCAATTTCCCTCCAACTACCATCTTCAGAAAGTTTTCAAATCTTATCAGACACATCCAGATTCCCCTGAGACTACACATAACTGAATTTTTACTTCCACATCTCATCGATAACAAAAATGGTTCCCTTGAAGCTTACCTCAGGTATCAGACAGCCTCAGATGGAAGTGGTTCAAGTAAGATATTTTTAGACCTTGTACGTAAGACACAGTGTCTTCTGAAAGGCGGAATTGCTAGCAAGAACATGGAAAGCTGAGTGGCCCAGCACCACCCTTCACAGCCCAAAATGTGCTTTGCTCAGTCTCAGAAAAAGCGGGCAATGAGCCCACAGGGTAAGATGCTTAATCTTCCCCTTCTCCTGTGGCTGCTGAGAGCCCTGTTCGTGAATGCCTTCTCAGCAGCATGTGGACTTTGTTATTTACACTCTTACTGATACAAAAATGTCCTTAATCTTCATTTTACACAGTGACTCACTGGGTCCTAACATAAACTCTGAGAAGTGCTACAGGGAGGAAATGGTCTTTATGATCGCAAGAGTGCAGACAGGGGTGGCAAAGGGGGGTTCTGTTCGTGCTACACTGCGTCGCGCATGTCCAAAACAACCTTGATTTTGTATGGAGGTCCCCGCCCATTGAAGAAAAGGAAAGTTGGTGGCATCTGAACCAGGCTTCTACTTACTTTAATCTAATATTACACTTTGCTGGGGGAAAAGTACTGATTAAAGAAGAGGGATTCCTGGATTCGGGAGAGGAGTGTGTTGAGCACGGGAGAGAAGTCAGAGGGAGGAGAGATGATGTAAATTATATTTTAATTCATTGTTGAAAATACTGTACAAAACTATAATTAATATTTAAGTAAAACACAGATTCACAAATTATCACTATTTCAGGGAAAGCTGTGATGTCAAATGCTCAGTAAAGACACCTTCAAGTGACAGCCATTTAATCCATGCAATGTATTCCAAGGACCATGGACACGCATGCCTGCATTCACTGCAGCATGCGCCACAACAACCAAGATAAAAAAAAAAAAAAAAAAAAAAAAGCACCTACAAATGAGGTGAGATGAATGGATAAAAGAAAATGCAACTGAGTAGGAGAAAATATTTCCTCAATACTTGGTGCTTCCAAATAGCCTACTTCGGACTCAGCATTTAGCACAGAACCTGTTTTTTAGCTGTTTCCCCCATCGTCAGCAGCCCTCGTGCCAGGAGTCCTACACTCTAACATACTGAACACTGTCTCCCTGAAGACAGCATAAGCCGGCAAGACTGACCCACTTCAGACGCTAGGAACAAATCCTGGCTACATTCTCATCACCTAGCTGTAAATGATGTGCCCCTAAAGCACCTTCTTAAGTTTAGTCACAGGATTCAGGGCAGTGCCATGCTTATGTCTCCTCATTTATTATGAGGATACTGGAGACCAGCCAGATGCAGTGATGCATAGGAATGTGGAAATGGCTACCACTGCAGCCTCTCTGTGTTGGTGTGATTGCTCACAGCATTGGCCTCTGGTTGTCAACTCACCTTTTAGGCCCCTCTCCCTGACCACAGCAAAGCTGCAATCTTCTAATGACCTGGTTGGTTTCCCTGACAACCAGCTCTCATCCAGAAACCAGATATGTAGGAATCCCCAGGCCCTGCCATCCCATTAACCTGCAATATAACTCCCACAACTTAGGGATACTGAGGGTTTCAGAAGATGTGTGCCAGGAAATATAGATAGAAACCAAATATATGATTACTTCTGTCAACTGTAAGTCCCAGGGAAATGGAGTCTGTCCTGTCACCCTCAACAACATGGGTGAGCCTGGAAGGCATTGTGCTAAATAAGATGATCCAGTCGCAGAAAGAAAACTGTTGCCTGATTGTTTACACCAGGGATGTGAAATCATCAAGCTGACAGAGCTGCTAGAACCATGGTTTCCAGAACCCAGGTAAGAGTGAAGAGAAGTTGTTATTTGAGGGGAACAGTTTCAGTTGCATGTGAGTGAGCTGAGTTCCAGAGACCAGCTGCCCACCATTGTGCTAAAAGTTAGTAACACTACACTACATACTGGAAACTTGTCCTAGACAACAGATCTTGTACAAGCTCTATACCAACAGATAAATGCTTTCAGGGGTGAGGGCATGCGTATTACCTCAGCTGTAGTGGTTGTATCTCAGGTGCATCTGTCCACAAAAAACTTCTACACATTTGCCTAGGTGTATCTCAAAACAAAGCACACTTCACGAGCAAAAGTCTCTATATTTGATCCCAACACTGAAACAAAACATGTCACACATATATGCATACTGTCATGTCCATTGTGTGTCAAAGATATGAAAAGTAGTGGGCACTGTCATGAAGGATATAATAGTTAGAAATCTGTATGGAGCTCCTTGGTTTCTTCCCTGAGTATTAAGCTCAGATTATAACCTTGAGGACATGCCTACAGTCGTGTGTGTGTGTGTGTGTGTGTGTGTGTGTGTGTGTGTGTGTGTACATGTGTTTAGATGGAATTCAGAGGTAAATTACATTGCATTTTTGAGGCAGGGTCTCTCACTGTCCTGGAGTCACCAAGTGCACTGAGCCCTGTGGATGTGCTGATCTCCACATCCCCAGGACTGGGATTCCTAGTGTTCCTTCTGTGCCTGGGATTCTTTACAGAGGTGCTGGGGATCAAAACTCAGGCCCTCATGCCTGTACAGCAAGCTCTTTATCTGTTAAGCCAATTGCCCAAGACTGCTTTTTTTAAACAAATGTGCTCATAAATAATTTTCTTCATATTTATAAAAGAAAACTATTTTAAAACTGGTTGTTGTGATGGCTGCATATATATATATATATATATATATATATATATATATATATATATACATACATATAGTGTTATATATATGTATATAGTAAATATAGTAAATGTGTTGAAAAACACATTTTAATGAATCTACCATATAACATATTATTAGACTTCCATAATGGAGTTATTTATACAAAAATGAACTGAGTGCCCATGTTGTTCCAAAGCCTCAGATGAGTAAACAAATTTGTAATGTCTACATGGATCTCCTTGGAGACAAACACCCAGCAAAAGAGACTCTTTAGAGCTCCAGGATTCAAGGATCCAGCGATGTGTAGGGCAAGGCACCAATTCTCACTTGTCTTAGCTGCTTTAAGTCACCACATCTTAAAATCCTTACGGAGAACAGAGAATTACTTCAACAGCACACAAATGTATCATCCCATCATATATTCAACAAGGATTCCTACAACGTTGTTACAAGGTCAGGGGATTTCAGAAGGCAAAAAAGTGAGTTTGCCACAGACCCAGTCTTTAAAGAGTCGATAGTGGGTATAGAATCAGTACATGACAAAGTGGATTCCAGGATTTAGATCCCTGTAATCTCAAGAACTGGACAGTTTCCTCATGCCATCCATTGCACAGAACTGTATACCCTGTATACAGTATGCCATCCTGTATGCCATCCTGTCCAATCCATCACTAACCAGCTAAGGACACTGACAGTCACATGACTTGGCCAAGATGATCAAGGTGAGTGACAAGGAGGCTAGAGGCAGTTCCCTGTCTGCTGAGTGTCCAGGTCACCTACTGCCCAAGTTACACTTCCCTGCGGATCAAACAAGATGGTATTTGCATAAAATCTGTGTGTTTCAAGGAGTCTGGTCGAGTAATTTTGCTTTTGCTTTTGTTTTTGATCTCTTAAAATAACCAAATGTTGGACTTAATAATTTCTCCCCTTGAGACAAAAGATGACCTTGTGAATGCAGTTAATTCCTTCAATAAATTATTCTGATCTTATATACACACCACAGGTAATTAAATAGCTAAGCTTGGTCAGCACAAACTAGTAGTCATTTTTTTTCAAACTCAATGAGACACCAAACAAAATAAATATGCATAAAGCACTGCTCTGGAGGTGTGAAGGTTCTTAGGAAGGAAAGGACTGTTCGCACTCAATGGCAAACACAGAAACTGAAGTCTTTTCTTCAGCAGCTATGTGAGCCATCAGAGCCTTTAAGACAGAGGCATTTAGAAAAATGGCACGATTTGCACAGCTGCATTCAGTAAGAGAATGAATGTGATCATAAGATAATGCATCCATGTTAAAATCCCATTTGGGGCCAGATTGTAAAGGCGATGGATTGGGGAGATAGCTCAGTGGTTAAACTGCTTGTGGTACAAGCACGAAGACCTGAGCTCAAATCCCTAGAACCCACACAAAGCCAAGGGCAACAGCATGAGCCTGTTACCCTAGTGCTCTTATGGCGATATGAAGGTAAAGACTGGAATCACAGAGGCTCACAGGCCAGCCTGGCCCACTCCAGTCATGAGACAGACAAGTCTCAAACAAGGCAGAGGGCAAGGAGTAGCACTTAAGTTTGTCCTCTGACCTCAACAAGTATACCATACATGTGCCTGCACTTACACATGAGCAAACACACACACACACACACACACACACACACACACACACACACACA
>JANHMN010000001.1:202112683-202178612 GCA_030674055.1 Rhabdomys pumilio | reverse complement strand
TGTGTGTGTGTGTGTGTGTGTGTGTGTGTGTGTGTGTGTGTGTGTTTAAATTTAAGGGGGTAAAAAGAGGCTCTACTTACACAAAGTTGGGCTCGAAAGGTTACTTTTGAGCAATTTCCCGATGGCCTGTAGACAGCTACTTTTCTATTTTAGTTTAATTCCTGTGGTATAAATATTTTTGCAAATACTTCCTTTTAGAGACAAGCAACCATGGAACAACCTTCGTGAAGGACCACAGAAGCAGTGCTTTTGCCAAGCTGCCATGTGGCCACAAGAACAAAACACTCTAATGTGGCAGCACAGTCATGTGTCACTTAAGAGGGACAGGTTATTAAAACTGCGTCCTCTGAAGGCTTCATGATGAGGTGAACATCACACAGTGTGACACATCACACAGTGTGAACATCATACAGTGTACTCACACAAAGCTGTATGCTCTAGCTCATCACACACCTAGGTTGTGTACTTCAGCCCATGTCTCCTAGCCTATAAGCTGCCCAGTACTACTGGGCTGAATCCTGAAAGACTGAAATACAATGGATGAAAATCTCGGAATTCTGTGGATCCCTTGTTCCAATGGGACCACCGTGGTGCAGGAGGTCTGTGATTGACTGAAACTTCTATGTACAACAACACAACACACTTTCCTAGCATGCGTGTATTCCTCACACAACGCAGAGCTGAAAGCTGAAATTTTATCCTGCCTCTTACTGGCCAGATAATTGCCTTCTAAAATTGTATCCTTAGACCTGGCTGCATTTATCATCCTTCTTCATGGTTCCCATTTCTCCCATCAATCCTGTGGTATGACATCCACTGTACAGTCAGACCTCCCTCCCTGTGTGTCTCTATCCTCTTCCCATGGGTTGGAGACCATTTCTCATCTGCTCCATGAGATGTCCCACAGTGTCAAACAGTGACCAAGCATTTGGTAAGGGGTTATGAATGCTGAAATGCTTTGATGAGAGAAGTTGATCTTTCCAATGCAGACAAGTGAAGTCTAACAGATATGGAAAGAAATAAGCCTGCAGAAATGCCCAAAACAGGAGGCAGTTCTTAACAAATAGGTCACAGGTTCCTTGAAGGGATGGAGCAAGGTCGAACATTGCATCCACTCCATAGGGTTGTTCTTTGTGTAGTTGTCTGTCCACTGGAGATAAATGATTATAAAGCACGATTGTTTTTCACTCAGAACATGATTTTGTAGCTAATATGAAGTCCTGAGTTAAAGAGTATTTGGACATTATTAACATAGACCCATGGAAGACAGCATTGAAAGATGCTTTGACGTTCAAGTGTCAGGAAACACTGATGATGCTCCTGGGAACACACACTCCTGGGAAGGCCTTACTCATTCTGAGTACTCCATCGACAGTCACCCCACTGTTCTACAATAAAAGCATAAAAAATCAGCTAGAGAAGGGGGACAAGAAAGAGTCTTTATTCTACCAATTTTGGATTTGTTAACATGGCTTCAAATTTTGCTTCCTATAAAAGATAAAGAAGTCTGAAACCAACCCAAGAAATGTGTCCCCTAAACAAATACAAGACAGATAAAAAGAAAAACTAATTCATGGTCAACCCCAAAAATGTTTAATTTTTTTCCCAGTTTATCCAAATTCAAGAGCTTGGTCTAGGAGAACTCTTCTCTATAGCAGAGGATTGGGGTGATGGGGAACTGTCTGCTAGAGAAAATAACATCCCCAAGTAGCTTCACTCTCTGACCTCGTGGCTATAGAAATCATTCCCAGAAGAGGTTCGCGTTGCTTTCTCTTCTATGATGAATGCAATAATTTTGACAAAAATGAAACTCATAGCACCAGCTATTTTTGCTTTGCAAACATACTCAAAATGATGTGGGGGTTTTCTTATTGAATCCAAATATGTGTTCCTTCTCGGTGCAGCTCCATAACTGAGTTAACTTTTTCTTCACAAACCTACAAAAGCTACTGAAACCTATTTTGGAGGAACGTGAAAATAAGAACAATATCCCAGCCGATTTAAATAGTAACTCCGAAAATTCTGACTGCATTGTGTAGTCTGCAATTCTATAAATATGTTTTCAAATCTCCATTCTGATTTCAGCCGACTGAACACGTTGGAACATGTTGGGTGTTATTTTAGAGTATGCTTTCCCACTACCTCAGATTGTGTCCAATGTGAAGATCTGAGGCCCTCCCTCTGCCCTTGCATGGAATCCTGCTAACAATAAGTGACCACCTGCTTGAGGAGGAAAGCAATTGTGTGTGTTGGTGGGGGAGGCAACTTCTGAATGACTTTGTAACCCTTTCTTTTGTTTCAGCTATAGAGAATACAAAAGACTTTTAGAGTCACAGTAGATTCGAGTTTTATAACCTAACTACACTCTGTAAACTTCAACTGTTTTTTAAACCTACAAACTGAGTGCAGTGGTTTTCTGATTCCTCATCCAATGCTCAACCCCAGGGAGAAGACATTTACCCCTTGTCTCAAGCGCCATTTTACTTTCATTGTTGCAATTCTATATCTTTTTGTTTTTATACAAAACACGACTGGGACTTATTCTAATATTGAGAATTTTAAAGACCCATTGTCCACACTTACGCTTTCTCTCCTGAAGATGGGACAGTCCTGGCACATCCTGCTGTCAGTGCCACACTGTGGACACTACATGAGCACTGGCTTTGGTCCTTGACTTACTGACATTCCTGAGGATGTACCAGGCACAAAGCAAGGCTCTGTATCATGCCCATCCCTTACAAGACCTGAGAAGAGCAGAAGTGATCTGGTAAAGGATCTGATTCTACTAAGCCTACCTGTCTGTGCAAATGCCGGCCACACCATGTGTCCCACCATGCTTTGCTGTACACCTAGACATGAGACCATATTATCAGAGCTTCATGTTCCAATAATGATACTTGAACGTTTTGGAAAGCACAGAAGAAACTATGGAGAGAAATCATAATTTCACCCTTCACAAATTTAGAAGTTTTGGGCGGGTTATTATTTATATATGCATTAGTACAGCGAAGGAAAGCTGACAATGACCGCAGTCTTTTCACTGTTTGTGGTCTCTGAGATCAGACCCACTTCTCACTCTGACTACCGTCCTCTCTGATCCTCAGCACCACGTCCTCCTCTTCCTCTTCCTCCTCTTCCTCCTCCTCTTCTTCTTCTCCTCTCTCCCCTCCTCCTTTTTCTCCTCTCCCTTCTCCCCCCTCCTCCTTCTCTTCCTCCTCTTCTTCTCCCTCCTCTTTCCTTCTCCTTCTTCTTGTTGTTCTTTCTTTTTTATAGTGCTGGTGCTTGATCCCAGGGTCTCACACACCAGGCAAGTGTCCTACCACTGAACTACAGCCCAGCCCTAGGCACCTAAAACATGCTAAATCCACAAGAGACATTTTAAAAATGACAAGAAATTTCCACTTATCTTGGCCAACAACCACATATTTATATGCTAATGAGTCAAAAATAGAACTAACATGATCACAAACGTTCATTTTGAAGATGATAGTTCCTTCATTTCCTGTTCATCTGTCATTTAAGTGGTAGATACCCTGAGACCTGAGGACATTACATGTGTTGAAGACTCATGCTTCTCCACTGGGTAGAAAATGCAGAAACACACTGAGCAAGTGAATCCAGTCTATCACCAAGTCTCTCCTGAAGCATCATAATGGAAGTGCTGATACCATACAAAACTACATTTTGGGGCCACTGTAATTGTTTTTATGTCTTTGGCTATAATGTGCTTAAGTTAAGGTAATGCCAAATGAATTGTCAGCATCAAGAAATCTTAACATCCAGACTTTACAAACACCTTGAGTTTTACAGATGAGGAAACTGAGTCCCAAGAACTCAGGGTACTTCTAAAAGTTGAACCTAAGCTAGACATGAGGAATTTAGAGAGATTTACACTTTCATTGCTTTTTTTTTTAAATCCTCTGATGATGGAATACAGTATCTGTTTTATGGAAAAATGTTAAGTTTGGAGAGTTGAAATAACTGTGAACTCCTCAAATTCCATTCCTCGTGATAGAATTGGAATGGACCTTTTACAGTGCAGTACGAATTCCAAAGTCAGGGAGAGGGAACAAGCTAGACATCTCCGATGGGAGAGAAAAACAGTCTCCTGCTGAGAGAACAAGCTTCAGTCAACATGTCATGGAGATAAATGAAGGTGCACACTCCCCAACCCTTAGCCAGATATTTTTATTTTGTTGGGGGTGGGGGAGAGTTAGTAATTTTTGATTTATGGAGATTCTTGAGAATTTGTTGCTTAATTCTACTTCAGTAATAAAATCCTTGGATATTGCTCTTTTGAAATATTTTAGAGAATCCATCATCAAAAGCCCTCGTCTCCTACAAGTTGCTCAGCCCCTTCCTAGTTCATGACTTTGCTCTTGACCATTCTTCCGGAAGACTTATGAACTGTAAACAACCTGGCTTTAAGACCTTTGACACTCGGGGAAACACCAGCGTATAACACGCCCTAGCAGATATTTAAACTCTCATGTGCTTTCTATGTTCCTAGCTACTGCCTGGAGTATATATCCAGGATAACTGTACTGTTTAAACACGGCTGCACAAGTCAGGGTCAAGGGGAGTTGGATGGGTTAATGTTTGCACAGCACTTTGGACTAGACAAACTCCACACTGGGTCTATTGTACTAAATATAAAAGGTGCTTTATTTGACACCGGAGACCAAACAATGGTAAAATAAAATTTTAAGTGTAGGAGTTGAAGGAGAGGAGGAAAGAGGCTGCAGTGCTATAAAATTGATATACAAATCCCTCTGAATTTAAAGGGTCCTTGCTTCCCGAGTCTCTTCCGCTACTCCCCATACTGTGGAAGCAGACAGGCTCCAACTCTGTTTCTGAAATGAAGTGTTTGCAAGTGTGACTCTTGCTGTTGTTGAGAGCCTCTTGAGTGTGGGCAGGCATATTGAAGCCATAGAGGTCCACTTAATGATGAAGTCTGGAAAACAAAATTTGAATGTAAAGTGTATAATTTAGATGATGTTACTGTTCCTCCCTCTTCTCTCCAAAATCCAGGACTTACCAGTTGTAAGATGGATGGATTAAGATCATTTCTCTGATTCCCTAGAAATCATTCATTCACACATTTAACAAATACCCATTGATGATGGCCAGTGTAGAAAGAGAACACCCCTGAAGGGGGGAAGTGTTAAAAATTGTATGAAATTACTCTGGCCAGTGTCTGCTGCAAAGCTGACTGAGGTCGTAGAAAGGCTTTAAGGAATTACTTTAAGGAGGACAGCTACTTCCAAGGAGTGATGCAAATCCAGACGGTGTGCACTAAGGAAACCAAAGAGCCCAAAGAGCAAAGAGAATGATTTTCCCAGAGTTCAAAAAGGTTTCAGAACTTGGGAAAGAATGGAGAAGTCTCTGTTCAGGATGAAAACTATATAAGAGGCCAATGCTTTAAATAAATTCACTAAATCTATCCCAAAGTAAGAGAGTGATGGACAGACCATCGCTCCGTGAGAGGATGTCGGAGAGTGCAAACTCCTTCTGGCAGAGAGCAAGGGAGGAAAAAGCCATACCCATTAAAAAGAAACAGCTGGATTCTGAGTGCTCCAGGACCTGTAAAACTCACACCCCGTCACTTTCCAATTAATAATCTCTTTGGATCTAAGTCTTCATTGGGAAACATCCATCTTTAAAGGAAGCAGCAGGGGCTTTTCCCAGCCCAGAGTAAAGAAGTAATCACCAATTCTTGAAGCTTCTCAAAGCAAGGTGCTCCAGCCCTGGATAACGAGCAAACCTTCTGTGCTCTCCACAGTTGCTTCCTGAAGCCCTGTCTGTTAGATGTAGACTCAACTATAACCAAGTCTGGTGTCCATCAGTTCTTGAACAGCATGACATATAGTAGAAACGAAAGACAAAGTAACAGACCTGGGCTTGCAAATGCTGCTGATGCAGTAATCCCAGCATTTTGGACAGTTTGGACTTGCTTTTCTCTGACTTCCAGGCTTCTGCAGCTTCTGATACTTAAATGTCACAGTTCTAATACCACTGCTAGCCAGAAGTTGCATGATATCACCTGTGGAGGGCTGGAGAAACTGGGCCAGACAGCCCCCTTCAAAGACTCAGAGCTTGGACAAGAGCCCAGCAAGCCATCACCCAGGCTGGCGGGTTTGATTCCTGCCAAAGGGGATAAAAGCTGCATGGCAAGCTAAAAGGGGACTCTGCAGCTGGTTCTCTCCCATGCTTCTGGAATTTACTGTGACAAAAACCAGATCTTCCCCCTTGTGTGAGCTTCTGCCTCTGGTCAACACTGTAGACAATTCAGAAAAGAAATAATTGATTAAGGAATCGATCACTTGGAGCCTCAAACACTCCTTGCTCCAAGCCTTTAAGATGCTGTCCATTAGAGCCAGTAGGAAGCCAGTATGTTGGGCAGACAGGGAAGGTATTTTTTCTAACACTTCCCCCTCTTTCTGGACAAATAAGAAATGGTAAGTAAGGCTGGCAAGAAGAAAAATGTTGACCATAGATAAATCCTTTAAATTGGACAAAAAAAAAAATCAATAAAGAAAACTGAAATTACAATATAAAGCATGAAGTCAAAAGCTAACTGCATAACTGTGTTGAAGTTTTTTTTTTCCCTTCACAAAGATATATGACCATGAGGGGCAACTCTAAAGCTTCAGAAACACATTTGAATACAGAGGGACTCAAGGGGAGAGAGAGTAGTGAGTCTCCAGTGACCTCTGATGCCTGGCTTCCAATCCAGCACCTCTGTCTTCTGGAAAGCCTTGGGATCGGAAAAAGAAAGAACACAGTCCCCTGACCAGGCCAGGACATTCTTAAGGAAGCACATTTCAGGGACTCAGGCACTTTCAGACTATAGGGATCGGCAAATCATAACACTGTCATCACAAGAAGCCGACTAGAACAGGGCCCTGTGCCACCATCTCCAATACCAGGCTTCAGAGTCACCTTGACACTTCAGCCCACTCCCCAACTTCCCTTCTCATGGTGTGTTGTGAGTGGAGGAAAGACACAGTGGTAGGCCTCTGTGCAAAATACTCAATCACAAACCTTTTCCAAATACTAGAGTTTCAAAGAGCCCTGTGTTAAAGGCTTTGTCCCCACCTTGGTGCTACTGGAAGGTGACAGAAGCTGAACGAGGGAGAGCTTAATGAGGATCTTGTAGTCATTGTAGCCTGTCCTTGAAGGAGACTGTAACCCCAACTCTTCTCCCCTTCCTCCCCATTTCAAGTCTCAGGATGAAGTGAATGGTTTGCTCTACCATACACTCAGCACAATGTTCTGTCTTACCACAGTTCCGAAAGCATCTGATCAACAACCAACCATGGACTGCACACTCCAAAACAGTGACCAAAATGGTCTGTGCCTTCCTAACTTGATAGTTTATGTATTATAGTGACAGAGAGCTGACTGAGCCAGCTGACTCTCCAGTCCCAGTGTGGAAATACTGTTGTGTGCTTTACTATGGACATGGCTCCATATCCATTAGCCAAGGCTGGAGTCACTGCATTGAGAGTAAAGGGGGTCATGTTTATAGTAATATAATAAGCAAAAGTCCTGAATGTACTCCGAAGATCACAGGATTCATCACAGAGAAGCTCCAACCCAAACCGTGCTACCCACAGGCATCCTTGACAGGTGAAGCCTCAACTTGCTAGTGAACACCCCTGGTCCCTTTCATCCTGTGTGACTGTTGCCACCCAGAGCTCATGGTGGTTATGTGCTCTGCTCTGTCCGGTTTTGTTTCATATGAATAACTTTTCTCCTTCTAAGTGTGTGTTCTCAAGAACCTAAACCTGCAATTCTTATATTTTGCATTTTGCCCATAGTTTGAGGATGTGACTAACACATTTACACATACATCAGTGTAAGTCATTTTGAATCAAAATTACATTCTCAATGGACAAAAACCAACAGCTAACACCATTTGGATAAGTGGAAGAAGACTCGGTCAGTCTGGATTTATAGTGATAAAGAACCATTTTTCTTCTTGATGGTCAGTGACTTAAAGTTATATCTTCAAAATCAGATTATAATCATCTCCCAAATCCAGGTTCTATAGGGGGAAACATGATTTAAACTCTGATGGGATATTTAATGGGGGATTCTGACTTTCAATATTGTTAATGAAAACAAGCTGATGTAGACTTTACATTTTAAGATAAGTTATCCACACAATTTTCCTGTCAAGCAGCTCATTTTAAAGCAAATAAAGAATCTGAAATACAGAATAAAATAAAAATAAGGCATAGTAAGATAAGATAAAAAGGAATATTCATGAAATTACAAGGGATCTACGTCTAAAGCAGCCCTCATTGGGCTACCAGTCCAGTGGACAGAGTCTGTACGTAACTCAGATTTCACTCGGTTATTTAGTTGGTTGTGCTAAGAGCCTGCAGTGAGTGAGGTGCCACCACAATGAGGGGAATGAGAACTGATGTGCTTTTGAACAGTCGTGGATGTTCTGAATATTGAAAAGGCGAAATGCAAATGCTGTGAGTACATGGATGGTCTTTAGCTGTCCTCCTCCCTGTCATCGGGCTCCTACATCCTTTCCATCCCCTTCCCATAGTGATACCTGAGCCTGAGAGAAGGTGAAGTAGATGTCCCGTGAGGGCTCAGCACTCAGCACTTCCTCTCAGCACCTTGAGTAGTCATGAGTCTCTGCATTCACCAGTGTTCATTGATGGTAGAAGCTTTTTCCACCAAGGCCAAGAGCAGCACTTGACGATGAAGACAAAAATATTTTGGAGGCAGTGGGACCCCGTGTTTATTTAGTAAAATAGTAAGTTTTCTCCTGTTACCTAGGACTTCCCCAGCCACGGAGTTTAGGGTCAGGTTTACAGAACAGTGAGTTAAATTCTTTCCAGTAGAAAAGGACTCAAAATTAATCAGAAAGGAGCTGGTGTCCCTGCAACAGTCATACCACTACTATACCCATGGACACAGCTTGCCTGGAAGGTTGGTACTGAGACAGTCATGGATATATTCTGTATGGCTTGATTGCTGTAATCTGAAATTCTAACAGTTTCATTTGCTTATGTTGGACCTGTACAAGACTGAACCTCTAAACAGGGGACTACAATTTGGAAAGGAACTCGTGAGCACTACCTTTCCTGGGGAACTATTAGCTACTGGATGCTGGGGGAAGACTCGTTGTCTTCAATTTTGTAGCCGCTGGTAAGCCTCCCATGCTGGAGGGGACAGTTCCATGCCCATGCTCATACAGAAAGCCCTGGTTAAGCTCAGGGGGGTGACAAAGCAAATTAAAAAGATGTAAATGTGTGTGTGTGTGTGTGTGTGTATGTGAGAGAGAGAGAGAGAGAGAGAGAGAGAGAGAGAGAGAGAGAGGGAGAGAAGTCTCAGGAAGTTACCTAGAATGGAAGAGAATTTTGAGATGAAAGAGAATATATTATATACATGAATGAAATTTGCAAAGAATAATTTTAATAAAAATGCTTCAAATAAAAATAAATAACATTAATTAGTAATATTACCTGGTGATTTAAATAAAGTACAACTTCTAGATACAAATGGATTATACCCAAAGCACAAAGGTAATGTACAGATAGTATCACGGAACACTCTATTTAAACTTTGGAAAGAACAGGAGAGGCGCCAAAAGACTAGAAGCACAAGGAAAGGGGTCATAAATTAAAACTACAAATGAAGAAAAGAACAACAAAACATAAATATTTAAAAATATGAATCAAAAGGCTTTATGCCAATCACTAGAGGAAAAAATGTGGAATGAATTATGAAATCTGAGCTTGTAAACACTTGAAGCTGTAGGCACTTGGAGGCAGGATGGCTTCAGTGGCTGAGCTTACACTGGACTCATTCACTCCACTGTGATCTCTTGACTACCTCGTTAGGACTGAGGAATAGAGAGCCTGCTAAGGGTTTTCATTTCCATCTACTGCTTAATGGAGTCTATCAATTCATCTATCTATCTATCTATCTATCTATCTATCTATCTTTCTATCTATCTATCTATCTATCTATCTACCTACCTACCTATCATCTACCTGTCTACCTATCTACCTTATCTACCTATCATCTACCTATCTACCTATCTACCTTATCTACCTTATCTACCTATCTACCTATCTACCTATCTACCTATCTACCTATCTACCTATCTACCTATCTACCTGTCTCTAGAATTGCCTTAACCCCTGAGAACATGGGCTTCTTTCAAGATTTCTCTCTCAATACCTTTGCATAGTTTCTAATACAATATAAAAGTTACATTGCTCTGCCACACCATTTTAATGAAAGTGAGGTCAATCCAAGTTCCCAAGGACTTGTGACTTGGAAGACACTTCTATTTGAAACAAAAAGGCAGGAAGACAATGTAGAAGCCAAAGGGATGACCCAGGTACTACATTGCCTAACAAGATCAAGACTTAGAAGACCTCAATAGACTGAAAACCAATAATGTCAAAATACTTGAAGGTCTTATCACAATGGGCTTCCACTGGACTTAAAAAAAGCAAAAGACAGAGAGGCAGCCCACACAGCAGAAACCACAATTTGTGTGAAAACTTCATAGAGTGGATTTCTGTATGTTTCTGTTTCAGGTTTGCTGACTAGAGTGGCACGATGCACAGAAATGTACATTCGCCTTTAGCACACAGATTGAAGGACTGCATGCAAATCACACCCTGCCCTGGTCAGACCAATAGGGAATGCTAGAAGATTAGCATCAATAAATACCTGAGGAAAGAGGGAGAGAACAGAGGCAGATGGCTGTGTGGAAAGACAGTATAGCACATGGTCCTATATATTTAGACATTCAGTGTCCTCCAGAGACCCATGTGTCTGGCTCCAAAGGGACCAGGATTAGTAAGTGCTATGGGCCAGTAGAAGGTCCTCAAAGGAAGTTATGGGACACCAGCTGGCTCTTCCTCTGTTTCCTGGTGGGATATATGACACTTCTTCCAGCTTATCTCCTTCCATCATAAAACCCATGTGAAATGCCAAACCTATGCTTTGGTCATCATTGTGACAAAATACTTAACAGAAGCATCTTCAGCAAGAAGAGGACAGTGGCTTTGAGGGACTGCTATCCACCATGGTAGGTGAGGTACAGTTCCAGAGTGTGAGGCAGTTGGTCACACAGTACTACAGTCAGGGAGCACAGGAGAGGAACACAGATGCCCAGTCAGCTTCTCCTTCCCCGCTTTTACTCTGGGATTACCCAAGACAGCACCATCAGCACTCAGAGCAGATCTCTCTCTCTCCTCCATGAAGCCTCTCTGGAAAAAGCCTCACAGGCACACCCAGAGAAATATCTCCTGGACAGTTCCAAATTCACACTTTTAGGATGACCAGTCAACTGATGGTGTGACGAGAATTCACCATGCTTTGGGTCCAGTTCTCACTGTGCCATCCGGATCGTGTTGCACAAGCCTGGGTTGGTAACTGACAAGATCATGTCCTTTCTTAACTGAGTGCCCTGAAAGGAGTGCTTGGCTCAATTTTCACATTTAGTATGGAACTCACTCCCATGTGTCCTGCCAGGAACACCTGCTGACTGCAGGCTTCCTTCTCATCCTTCAGATCCCTGTTTAAATACTGCTTTTTCTGAGGACCTTCCATCCTACCTTTAGAAAGGTCGGAAACAGCCCTCTGGTGGGGATCATGGTCTCTTAGGTTCTTATGGGAATTATGGCCTCAATTTGTTATTGGTGTGGTTACTTGACTGTCTATATCTCCCATGAATCAGCAAACATCAAGGGGCCAGATGTTGGATCTCTTCTCCATACAGTCTCTCCTGAGCCCTCTGTCAAACTCAAGCTGGCTCTTCTTTTCACATTTCATCTCTCCTTCTTTGGGGGCAATTCTGCAGTAGAAAGGGCAGAATTAGGTCATATCTGTTCTTTCTTTCCTAGGTTGTAAGTACACATTGACAGCTGAACTGCCTCTGAGCTGATAGAATTTAGGTTTATGGAATTCTAATTAAATTACAGAAAGTGCAGAAGGGTACACACATGTCATATAAGGACCACAGAATACATATTCACTAGGCTAAAAAAAAAAAATAGGTTCTCATTCCAACACTATCTATGTGTACCTTCTAGAGAAGTATAGAAATTATAGTCCTTGAAATTCAGGGGCTCTATCTCACAAATGAAAAATTAATCTTCAGGTGAAGGATATAAAAACTGCAGGTAGACCTTCCCAAATTGGTGTGGGAGTTGAAAGGCTTGGCTGCATTCCAAGCTAAGCACCAAGAAACATTTACCACCACAACTGCTCAGGCTCATCCTCGCTGCTGGGTTACTGTGAGAGGGAGGCCCAGAAGTCACATTGTCTGAGATTTATTATTACATTTACTTTAAAAGAAAACAATCAAACAGAAGAGTGTTTTCTCTTCTCGTTCACCAAAACATTGGAATCCCGGAGACAGACAGAGCAACTGATGATAAGGACTTAGGGCAGTGTTCCACTGGGCAGAAAAGCTAGTCTGATTACCTGTCAGGTTGCAGACAGCTGCTGTCTTTATAGGTGAACAAGGTGAAATAGATGTGGCTCACTAAGCATCCATAGTAGCATTCTCTGGGTCTCTGGAGCACCCATACTGAGGATGCTGCCATAGGAGTTGTGTGGCGATGCCTCTTGGTAAAAATATCATATGGGATTCATTCTGTTGGCCGCCCAGCCAACTTACATGGAGCAAGAAAAGACTTGTTTACATAGCCAGAGGGGAAGAGAGGCTTTAGAGGGAACAAAAAAAAATTGTGCATGTTTCCAAATACAGCCAAGGATAAAATTAGATGTAGCAAAAAGCCATGTTTGCCCAAGCTCTTACCAACATTAGAGTGATTATAACTAATTTCTCTGAAGAGAATTGGCCTGTAAAGGTGTCAAGTTAAAACCCTCCCATTCCAGTCTTTGAGTTCTAATGACATTTTCTGCTTTGGGTGTCTCCTGACCCCCACAATCTAGAAACCCATCGTTCATTCCTTACACAATGTTTCAAACAAGACTCTACTTCCTGGCAACATGTCAAAGGGCCTGGACAAATGTCTATATTTTCCCAGTGCCATGATAGTGGTGACAATGTCCAGTATGTCTCTAAATTCTGACAGCTTTGTAACAACAAATAAAAAACATTCTGGTGATTTACTGTTTTAACTCTCCATCGCGGCAATCTGTTTCTTTAAGAAAGGTGCAAGAGCGTGCGTGAGAGTCGTGAAACACTGCAGTTACCATGGTAATTATCTGTGTTTAGAGAGCATGTGGAGTAAAGGTCCGTGCCATAGCTGAGGAAGACTGAGTGGGAATGACAGGGTTCCATGGGTCTAAATCACATTAAGTCCTCAGTTTCAAAGAAATGTTTAAGAAAAGAAAAATTGCAAGCTTTCATCTAGACAAGCTGTAAGTGCCAAAGTGGGTTTTGTTCCAGGATGCTACTCCCCTCCGAATCATTAGAGATTAGAATCATGTCTACAGATAGAAGTTAGGATCCAGTGAGCAGTCAGCTCAGAGGAAGGTGAGTCTTCCCATCAATTTACATGGGAGAAATTTGCTCTTTTGTTTCTTACAATCTGCTTTTTCAGACCCTTCAAAAATCCCTTAGTATTACAGGTAATCTGTCTACAGGAACGTAGTAGGTCCTAGATCTTGGAAGCTGAGGTCCCAGTTGCCACCAGAATAGGACAAATGTCCAGTGTAGGGTAGCAACACACTCATGAAGGTGGGAGGTATTGGTTGGTTGAATGATGGAAATATTTTCACTCTATTAGGTATGTAAATGCAAAGAATCTAACAATGACAGAAAGCCCAACAACTTTAGCTTTCAAAAAAAATGAGCAAAGAACATTTCTCCCCCCAGAGGATATGCAAATGGCCAATAAGGGATATTCAACATCACTGATCACAAGGAAAATGGAAATCAAAACCACGATACCACTTTGCAGTGTGATGGCTATTACGTACAAAATAAAAGGCAGACGAGAGAGAACGGCCCTGATGAGGATTCATCCTGACTGGGAGCCTGGGACATTGCCAGTGCATTGAATACAGAATTACTACCATATGACCCATCAATCCAAAAGTATCCTTATACCCATGTTCATAGCAGCCTTCTTCACAGCATTCAGAAAGTCGGAGCAAGCCAGCTATGGGTGGATAGATGAATGAGTAATCCAAAGTGCAAGAGAATGTCATTCAATCTCAGGAAGGAAGGATGCTCTGGCCCATGCATGAACACTGAGGACTTCCCGCTTAGTGAAATGAGCTGGAAACAGAAGGGCATGTATCATGTGATTCTCTTACAGGAGGTACCCAAGCTAGTGAAAGTCACAGAGACAAATAATAATAAGAGTGTTACAGACCAGGGATCACCAGGGGCAGCTGGATGGTAGAAAGGGGGAGTTCACTGTTCAAGGAGTGCAGAATCTCAGATTGCACTGACAACAGTTCTGGATATGAACGACTGTACAACGTGAACTTACCTAAAGTCACTGGACTTCACACCTTCAGAGTTAAAATGGCACCTTTTAAGCTATGTATATTTTAACAAAATAAAAGGAAAAAATCAGAGGACCTGCCGTGCCCAAGGAACTGTGGGCAAAGTGTGCTAGCCAAGCACTGTTACCAGCACAGAGGCGGGAGCATCAGTACAGCTGTGCTGGCTCTGTCTTGTAACTAGGTAGTCTAAAAACAAAATAATGACTTTTCCCAATTCTTGGCTTTCATCAAATATACCCAAAGCAAAGCAAATGAATAGATAGGTGGGCAGACAGACAGACAGACAGACAGACAAAGCAAAAAAATTGAGACTGACAGATATTCATACAAAAACTCACCCTTTTCTGTCCTTCAGGACCTTGATGTGGGTACCGCACTCCTACATCCCTGTCTCCCAGCAGCTGGGCCCTGAGAAGATGCAGCAAAGGGCTCCTGTTCTCATGATGCTTGAACAAAAGTTTAGAACATTATTTCTAATTATCTCTAAACGTGCAACAGTAAAAACAATGCTTTGAAAATATAGCCTCTTACAGGGGAAAAAAAAGAAAAGGAAATAAAGATGTCTACACTGAAACATAAATACAGACTCATGGTCTTCAAGACAGGAAGAATTCATGTAACACATGAAAAGCTGTGTGCTGTCACACGGGAGTGGCTATGAGAGTGTGAGTGCATGTGAGAAAGTGAGAATGTCAAGTCTGGGAGTGCATAAGTGAGAAGGTGTGAGAGGTGTACAGTGTGTGTGTGAGAGTGGATATGAGGAGGTGTGTAAGTAAGGTGTATGAGTGTGAGGTACACAAGTGGGTGTAGGTCTGTGGAGGTGTGAGTGTGTGGCTGTGGGTGTCTGCGGAGGTCTGAGTTTGTGTAAAGTGTGCAGTGTGTGGGTAATTGTAATTGTGAGCGGGTATGTGTAAGTGGGTGTGAAGAGGTGTGAGGCAGTGAGGTGTGTGAGTGGATGTGGTTGTGTGATATGTGCATGCCTGTATGTTGAGGTAGTCCCTCACAGAGTTGAAGAGATTGGAACACTACTATACACAGGTGACATTTGCACTGTGTGCTGGAAACCTGCAAAGATGTGAAGCACCCCAGAGGCAGAGGGAATGGCAAGGGAGAACAGAAAGCATCATGGACATGCGTGAGCCTCACAGTGTCTCAGAATGGAAGCACAAATCATGAAGATAGGATTGTGGCTGTTTGCTACCAAGATCGGCTTACAGTAACGACAGGCTTTGTGACTGGTATACATTCTGCCATGGATGTTACACAAACAAGCCACAAGTTGGCCTTTCACACATTCCCAACAGGTGAATTACAAGACCAGGGTCTTCTTCAATCCTGAAATTTCTAAAGCATACCACATGGTCACAAACGCCTGTCCTTGTTCACTCACTGAGTACAGAAAACCTGCAGAAGACAAGAGCAACACAGAGCTCCTTGGATCATGTTAGCAAATCTTCAAGTGTTCTGGGATTCATTTCACAGTGAAAATGCCAAGTTTTACCTGGCACGGGAGACAACACAGAATCATCACACCTGTGATGTGGGCCCCAGGCTTTTCCAGGACTAAAATCCCACAGGATGGCAATACTTCATCTGCTTTTGAGAATCCAGACAGCTGAGCAGCAATTCTGACCAGGAGAACTTGCTTCTCTGGATGGTGGTGTGGCCATTCTCTTCACCAGAACCAAACCGTGCTGCTGGGTGCCTGCATGTCCCTCATTGCAAAAGTAGGTAACCACCAAATGTGTTTTGCTCATTCTGGTTGATACCAGGCTAAGAATTGGACCTTTGGAAGAAATGTATCATCATGTATCATGTATGCTCAAGGTCTAGTCACTGGCCTTTGGAGTTCTTTCTTAAAATGCTGGAGAACACAGCTAGCTGAAAGACTGATGGTTTTTTATGGCTTGTGCATTCAGGTTTTGCTCACATAAGAAAAAGAATATGCTCCCTGTGTGTTGTATGTCAGCGGATGTTCTAAGCATCAGAAATGCACCCAAGCCTTCAGGGAAAGTGCCAGTCCACCATCTTTTCCCCACATCACAGCTCCAGTCCTATCCTAGAAGAACAGAACAGTCAGCCCAGGAAGCAGAATGACACATTTTATTCTCAGAGAGACATGGAGCCAAACGGAAATGATCACTTGAGAGAGCAGGTTTGCATTTTTCACAAAACATACATAAGTAGCCGGTTTATTTTATTGAACTTATAGACCAAGCTGGCCTTGAATTCATGGAGATTCCCCTGCCTCAGACTCCAGAGGACTAGGATTAAAAGTGTCCACCACTATATCCAGTTTAAGGTTTTTTAATATATAGCTTTAATGATCATTGTATACCAGTGTGACCTCTGATTTTTCCATCTTGAATCCATGTCATGGAAAATAGTAGCATCAGAAGTCTCCAATGTCCCAACACAGGAAACAGGAAGCAAGTTGAGATACTTAGAGGGTTTTCTTGCAAAAATGGTAATCCTGTAATTAATTGTCCCGCCATCACTTTCCATTAGAAGATGTAGGGAAAGTGTGGTGGTTTGAATGAGAATGGCTCCATAGGCTCATATATTTGAGTGGTTGGCGGTCCTCAGTCAGTGGAACCGTTTATGAAGGATTAAGAGGTGTGGCCTTACTGGAGAGGGTGTGTCACTGGAGATGGGCTTTGAGATTTCACAAGCCCATGATACTTCCAGTTAGCTCTGTCTCATGGTTGTGCCTCAAAATATAAGGTCTCAGCTGCTGGTCTACACGCCCCCACCATGACGGTCATGGACTCACCCTCTGAAATGGTAAGCCCCCAATAAACTCTTTCTCCCATGAGTTGCCTTTGTCATGGTGCCTGTTCACAGCAATAGAAAAGTAGTTATGGTAGAAGGTGAAGGAGTATGCTCAGTGGCTGAACAAGAAGCCAAGAGATAAGTTGAGAACATGGAGCCTGGCACAGAACACCCAACTCAAGTGCAGCAGCAATGACTGAACAAATTTGTTCCATATTGCCAGAGCCTCAGTGAGCAAACACAGTGTGTTTCTACAGTGTTCTGAATGTCTGCATCCTCCCAACATTCCTATTCATAAGTAAAAACACGAAGACCTAGGACCTTTAAGAGATAACCAGAGATTGTTGTGAAGACTGGGCCCTACCATATCGCACTACCATACACCATCAGACCCCAGAGAGAGAATTCCCAGAGCTTGCTCTTCCTCCTCTTCCAGTCAGCCATACAAGAAGAGCTAACAGCAAGTTCTACACATCTCAGCCTCTTAGCAGGCTGGACAGAACAATGAATAATTCCCCCAGGACACAGCATTTTCTTACAGAAGGCCTAATTGACCAAAACACGGAGCCTCAGGCACAGTAGCCAAGAATAAGAAAATATTTCTGAAACAAACATGGAAGCATGGGAGTATAAGATCCATCTTTGGGTGTATGAACAGTATCGTGGTGAACTTTGAATGTTCATACTTTAGAAGCAAAGCAGAAATAGAGACAGAGAGACATATCTCTATGAGGCCTTCACAGAAGTTTCACAAGTGGGTAGGATAAGGGAAAAATAAAATACCAACTGTCAGATTGGAGTGCAGGATGCATAAATGGCTTGTAGTCGGTTGGCCTGATGCTCTTTGTATTCTACTTTTAATACTGGTTCCTCAAGAGGGGTTGCCCCAACAAGCAGACCATCACATATGTACACCGGTGATGCTATGTGAACCTTCTCCCCATTCTAACTGGCCAATAAGAGGCTAGAACCTATGATTGAGCAGTGGAGGGGAAAGGTGGGACTGGAGTCTTAAGTGTGTGTGGGGGGGGCAGGTAGAAAGAGGAAGAGAGGATGAAGGAAGAGAAAGAGTAAGCAGAGATGGACCAGAGCCACATGGTCAGGAGAAACCATAAGTAGCAAGGGATCTCATAGCTGGGGATAAGTTAGTATAGTGCTAGATCTGCCCAATCTAGGCACATAGCTTACAATTATAATAACTGGATTGTGTGTCTTTTATGTGGGCTTATTTGGCTTGGAAATTCCACAACAATGGCTATTACACTCTTTGTCCTTGTCCTAATTTGCTTTCTCTTGCTGTGAGAAACACCACGACTGCCCCACCCCACCCTCCCACCACCACAAAATGTATAGGAAAGAGTTTATTTCATCTTACAGATTTCAATCAATCACTGAGGAAGGTCAGAGCAGGAGAACAAGCAGGAACCTGTAGGCAGAAGCTGATGCAGAGGCCATGGAAATGTGCTGCTTGCTGGTTTGCTCATCACTGCTTGCTCAACCTGCTTTCTTATAGAAACCAGGACCACCTGCCCAAGGTGGCATAACCCACAGTGAGATGTGCCTTCGCACACGAATCATCAGTCAGGAAAATGCCCCCAAGGGATGGCCTACAGGTCAATCTCACCGAGACATTTCAAAGTTTAGGTTCCCTCTTCCCAGATAACCCTAACTGTCAAGTTAACAGAAAAACAATCAGCATATTCCCCTTATGCTGACACATTTGCAGTTTCTCATAATGAACCGTCTAATCCGAGTTTCAAACATCTCTCACTGAAGTGAAACACTATGGTAAAGAAGGACACAAGGCCACCTGGAACCATGGACATTTTATGTGGAAGGAAAAAAAGCAACTTCTGAGCAAACTGAACTGAGGAGATTTCACATGAAGCCACTTGAACAGTCAAAACAGTAGCTATAAGGATGTCTGGGTTTCAGGATTATCAAGGGGAGACAGCCATGAGGCCATGTAGACACTTGACTCTTCGATGAAGCCATGTAGACTCCATTAAAGTCTGTGCTTTCAATTCAGAAACAAATCGCTCAGGTTAGGGAAGGGACAGGGATAATAACTAGCGTGTGTACAGTGCTTTACGGCTTTACAGGTGCTCTCAGACACATCATTTCATTTTATCTCCATCTAATCTCCTCTTCTTCAATTCTAAGCTGTAAAGATTACTTTCCATCTCTTACAGCGATTTCTGCAAATTCACTTCATGGATATTTACTGCCCGCAGGAAGCTGGGGATATGGGAGGCGTAGCCTTCAGCCTCACCCATTTGGAAATTTCCAGTTTAGATTTACAAAAGGTTTTGTGTTGAAAAAAATAAAATGAAGTGTAATGCTACAGTTTTGATCTGGAGTGACCTCACAGGGCCATGTGGTAAAGGCTTGGCCCCCGGAACAGTGCTGTTAGGGCCTTTAAGATATAGAGCCTACTGAGAAGTAATTAGGTAAATGGGGTCATTCCCCTTGGTAGAGGTTAATGTAGTTCTCATGGGATCAGATTAATGCCAGCAAGACCAGGTTGTTATAAAGTGAGGCCACCCCACAAGCTTGGATTTTCTGCACAAAATTGGTTCCTTTTCCATTTCCTTAGCATGTTGTAACACTATCCAGGATGTCAGTACCACACATTTTGGTCTCCAGACACCAGATCATAAGACAGTTAAATAAACTCCTTTACTTTCTAAGATACAAAGCCCTGGGTGTTCTGACACACTAATATAAAATAGGCTACCGCAATATCTCTTGTGATTGTAGAGGAAAGATACTCCTCCTTCTCCTCCCTTGTCCAAGGTCAGCTCCACCCATGCATCAGACTTGCCCTTCCTGAGGTTGGCCTAGGAAGTCCTATAGCAACATGGTTACTAGAAATAGATTTTATAATGGCCTAAAGAAAACTACAGACTCCTCTAGGATTCCATTGGGAAATAGGTGTCATGACACAACCAGGATTTCAGGAGCTAAGTGGAAGATGCCCTTAAGCATCTGCCTCCTAACACCTACTCACCTTGTAGGCTCTATTTTGCCACCACTTGTCTAACACTGATGTCTTAGGTAACTCCCTTTCTATCTGATGTTCAAATCCTCTGCTTTAAATCTGTCCATCCTCTACCCACCCATAACCCACAACACTATCAAGGTAAAACTTTCACAGTTTGCCACTTGAATTACCATAATGGGCTAAAATTGATCTTCCATAGTTCACTGCAACCTACAAAGCTCTTAAGGTGAACACTAATAATTTGTTTGTAACAGTTTTCTCAAATTGAAATATTCCATCCTACAGGGAAGCTAAGTAAGTAAACAACTCAAAAGAGCTTCAGGAAGTCCCAGAAACTAACCAGATTCTCTAGGTTTAAGCTCTCTCTCTCTCTCTCTCTCTCTCTCTCTCTTTTTTTCTCTCTCTCTCTCTCATACACACACACACACACACACACACACATAAAAGACTATTGAGGCTTACTCTCAGACAAGCCACACTTGCAAAGACTATTGCAGGACATTTGATCACCCTGTGAACCCCAAGATTGTGTTATTTACTGGGAAAACCTGTTTTTAGTTGTCATGTGGCACAGCCTTAGTACACACCTTTTATCCAAAAGTTTTCTGCTTGAATATTATAAAAAGTATTAAATAAAAACCATAGGTCAAGAGAAGGAGCAAGCAACTAGTTGACAGGAATTGAACATAGGCTTATTAAGAAAAACAAAACAAAGAGTCAGAGAAAGTCAGGAGATAGACAGACTCACAGGAAGTAGAAAGGGGGTATTCAGTTTGAAGGAGGTTTTTTTTTTTAAGATGGTGTGAAAAAGAGGATTTGTTCTGAGACATCAGCTGAGGAGGAAGGTCAGCTAGGAGCTTTCTCTGCCTCTCTTAGCTAACAGTCTTTGACCCCAGCATCTGGCTCCTGAGTCTTCATTGGTAAACTGAAGAATTGAGATTTTGTTTTTAAAAAAATAACAAAAACAAAAAAAAATAAAAAACAAAGGACTCTGAGAGAAGCCAAGGAGCCTGAAAGAAGCATAAACCAGCCCAGAAAAGGTTAGACCAACTGAATCACCTGGAAAGGACACTCTCCAACATGTAGAGCTGCCTTCAGGGTGTGCAGTGTCCTCAGCTTCCCAGCCCTTCTGAGCTGTCACTCATGCTGGGTGGGTTTTGGTGATGCAGCTGTCCATGAGTCCTGTCTGTTCCTGTAAGCAACCCCTTGCTCATACTCCTGTAAGTAACCCCCCAAAAAGTCACTAGTTCACCAAGTTGGAGTTTGATGGTACTCATCCTTTTGTCTGTTATGGGTGCCCTACCTGGGGTGAGAAAACAGGTGTTGTGTTTTCTCTGCTAAAGTCTGGTCACACAACATGGTTCCAAAGTAATATGACTGTACTTATTGTCTTGAACTATATACTTATCAGTGATCAGAATGATACATTGTATTTTGTGTGTATTTTAACACAATTTTTAGAAAATCATTTGATAGCTCTCTCTTACTTAGAGATGAATCCTGGGTATCTTTAAATGCATTAGAAGGCATTTAAAACTCAGGGACTAGCCCCTATCTGTGCCTCCAAGTCCTGTTCATAAGCCACCATGTGCCACCTGCTGTGACCAGACGTGGACTACTTCTTGCCACTCTATCACTGGGTCAAGTTGGCATCTCTAACCTCGACTCTGTGCGAAAGACAGCATAGCACAGTGCTCAGTGGGGTTCGGGAAAGCCCCGTCTCCCTTTAGCTCCCAATGGGTCATGTGCGGCTACCTAATCTCTCAGTCCAAGGTAAACATGGAAAACCTATGGTCCTTCATGGAGACTGAGCAAAGACAGCACACATAAAACACTTTGCGCTGAGTCTGGCACACAGTAAACACCTAACACCTGCTGACTATCAGCAAATGCTGTCTGATCCTTCAAAGCAAAGTCTGTGGTGGTGCACGGTACATTGTTCTGTCATTGTCTCCCCATCCTTGCCACCTGAATGTGCTTTCTTCTGTATAGTAACTTTCACGTGCTTTTATTCTAAAAGAATAAATTATCTGTTTAAATATGTGTTGTATTTTGAATATAAAATGTTCTCCTTAGGATCTTCCATTCAAACACTTGGTCCTCAGCTGGTAGGAGATCAAAGTGGGTCACTGAAGGGTGGGTATTGAGTATTTATAAACCCACGCGTACTTCCTAGCTGCTCTCTACTTTCATTGCTGATACAATGGGACCAACCCCCTCTCACTTGGGCCTTTCTTGCCATAATGGAAATAAAATGTGTTTATTTAAAGAAACCCTTCTTCCCAGAAGTTGCTTCTTATCAGGGATTTGGTCATTAGCAGATGTAATTAATGTATGACTACCCTATTGACTGTGAGCACAGGACAATACGGAATTGCAACCTGTCACCCCACCAGTTCACTGGCA
This sequence comes from Rhabdomys pumilio, assembly GCA_030674055.1. Lineage (NCBI taxonomy): Eukaryota > Metazoa > Chordata > Mammalia > Rodentia > Muridae > Rhabdomys > Rhabdomys pumilio. Next base: position 202,155,955 of record JANHMN010000001.1, on the reverse strand, counting down.
TGAGGCAGGCCTTATGAATGGCAGAGGCTTGCTGCAGAGCTGAGTCTGGGTCACACAGGGAATCCCACAACAAGTCCAAGACTAAATTGGATATGAGGAGGAAGGGGGTCTAGAAGACTTCGTGTCTGATTCCTAGATTCACATACATCCATATTTGCAGATCACTATACTCCTGCCTTATATGAGAAAAGCCTGTAGCCCATTTGCAAGGTTAGATCATTGCAGTAGTGACAGTAAGAAGCTCCAGGCAGAACAACATCCTCACTGTAGGCACTGAGGACACAAAGACAAGTGAACCCCAGGAAGCCCTGCCCTAGCCAGGCATGCACAGAGCACACATAGACATAGACTCAAAGCCCTTGTCATTCAAGTGATTCTTAATGGTAAACTTCTCTGGATGGGTATACCCTGCAGAATCCAGGGACACAGACAATGGCAGCTCCTAAACACATCCTGTAATTACTTAAATGGAGTCAATTTGGTGACAAGGTTGGCCAACTGCACTTGTAAAAGGATCTCCATTTTCATCTTCTAAGGAAGACGCTTCCCCCACCTTACTTAAGCCTCCAGTTTTGACATTACCTTGAACTATGGGTAGAGCTAAAATTTCCATCCCCACCAGTACCTCCACCCCACCCTTCTCACAGGATATGTTAAACCTCAGGAAGAATGCCTTAGTAAACATGGCTTTCTGTTTAAACATGTTAATAATTGCTGAATTTGGTTCGGGGCAAAGTTTTATTATAATGGTTGTTAACAGGAAGGTCTCTGACTGTCAAATCGCTTCACACATTTCATACAGAGAAAACTCTAGGTGTTCCAGGGGTGGTCCAGTACATCTCGGGGGATTAGCAGCTGAACAGACAGGAAGAAAATTGTCCACAAGACACAGAGGGGGAGAGGGAGGGAAAGGGGAGTGCACAAAGTTCATGAAAGAACAAAGAGAGAGGCTTAGGCTAAAGTCTCCTGGGACTTACCTTGCTCTATTCCCAAAAGTCCTCTTGGCATCTTGTCCCCTTCCTCAGGCCCTGATGCGCTGCTTCTCTGACAGGCTCCCAGTGATAGAAGGTCACACATGAAGCCATTTGGTCTCACAAAAGCAAAACTACCCAGATGTGACAATATGCACTGGATCCCTCAGCCTTTTTTTAAAAAATGATAATTTTAGTTCTAAAGAACTTAGTGGAGAAAAAAGAAACTTCAAACATCTGTAATGTTCTCGCAGTGGTATCCCTGATGATACTACTTGCTCTAAGATTCGACTTCTTCAGATCTCTTTTGTGCCAAAGAAAGAGAAGGTAAATTAATTTGAGGACCACAGAAACAAGGCTTCGTGTGCCAACAAAGCTTAGAATCATTTTCCCTCCCATTCACGGCTTCTCGGGCTGTCTCTACTATGCTCCACTGAATTGAAAACATTTTGAAAAGGAGAATAAAGATGTCCATTGTTTTGTTTTTTTTTAATTAAATGACTACCCAACAGTTCAACTTCTAATTGCACATCACAGCTCATGAGCAAGCCTGTTAAAGAAGAATCCTGTTGTAAATATTCGGGGAAATAAGCAACTACATTAAAATCTTAACTTACCTGCCTATAAATCTGGATTATATGTTCCAGAATAAAAACAAACAAACAAACAAGCAAACAAAAAGTTTCTAGATTTTTGTCCTTTTTTTGTCAAATATTCAAACTCTTTCAGATTCCACTAACTCCAGACATTTCATCCCTCCCATACCCCAAGAACTTGTCTGATGCTCCCTGCGCCCTGAAATCTTCCATATCTTTCCATACCTTGCCCTTCCTTTCAGCCCTCCTCCCATTGAAATATTTAGCCACCACCAAAGGCGAAGGAAATAGACAGAGCCTTCTCTGTCATACAATGAAATATCCCCTGTGCCCCGGGCAGTCACAACCAAGCAGGACTGGTATTGTGGCAGGAAGTGAGCATCATCACCCAGGGCAACTCACGAGCAAGTGTGCAACTGTGCCAACACAAACATAGTGACTTGATACAGGGCCACTTCCTGACCTAATGTCACCACAGGGTCACCCACATGATGCAAGTCACAAGCCTGATCTCTGTGCCCTGAGGTGACTCCTTTTGCTTATGGGACTCCCCCAACGAACAAGTGGCCTAGCAGGACTCCAAGGCAGTGACAAAAAGATGGGGGCGGAAGGCACAGCACAGCCCAAGAGCCACTAGCTACTTAGTCTGACAGCCATTTCTGTTGCATTCACAGCAGGAATCTGATTGGCCAAACAGCCAGCCCACCCTGAAGAGCATAAGCATTCCAGACACCTGGGCAACCTGCCAACACTGTGGCCTGAAAATTCCCAGCCCTGAAATCCAAGTCTGGTACCTGCAACCCAGCAGCCCTGCTCCATCACACACTGGCACAAGGATGCAAGGGGAGAGAACACCACTGATGCCAGCAGAGCCATGTAGGAGAGCACAGCCAAGGCCATAGCATCTTGAAGGGCAGAAGCAGGTTGTGTGTTTCCACCTCTGGGACCCTTTAAAGGAGCACCTAAAGTCTGCATTTGTGTTTGTTAGGTGTGAGGCTGCGTTTCTTCTCTTGATAGCCGGTCCAACAATTTGGTCCCTGGGAACTCCAGCGAACAGTAACAGGCCCTTGAGGGGAAGCAAATTTCTATCAAATCTCTAATGTAGTATTGATACCCATACTTTAACAAGAACTTCACTACTAGAGATGTATGAAAAGCCTCAGAGATCTGCTTTCAAAATAAGGGAGGGAAAAGTATAGCCATTAAGAAAAGTCTAAAATAAGAAAAAATAGATTCCCCTGAAGGCTCCCAGACACATTTGCTTCCGAGTTTTGGGAGAGCAGTTCCCTTTCTCTCCTGGCTCTCCTTGAAGTTGAGTGAACCAAGTCTAACGGAAAAGAGCCCATCACCCCTTAAAGAGCTCACATCTCCCTCCACCCAGGCTCCATCATCTTCCAGGGAGATTTAGAAGCCATCCTGTTCTCCCCCTATTTCTCCTTCTTCCAAACCTTCCTCTTCTTATTCTCTCTGTTCTCATCCTGAGTCTTGACTTTTTTCATCTCTGCTTCCTCTTTCTCCATCATCCTATACCACAACAGTCCCACATGGCCTCCAATCCACTTCTCCAGAGTACATATCCTTCCACAGCATCTTGAAAAAGACTCGGGCATGTGGCTACTTAGACTTCAAGTCCATGCCCTAGGCTTAATGTCTGGCATCAAGCTTATTAATCCTCTCCACAAAGCAGGCCTCTACTTTCCTTCTTTTTCCTACTGGTATTAGCGCACTCTCAGGTCAGTGGAATTCCAGAAGCCTCAGCACTCTCAGTTCCCACCCAGCTTGCTCCATGTCCTGTGTGTTATCCCTCTCACATCCCTTGTGCCTTCGTCTCCATACACTGCTGCTCCAAACACAGCCTCCTGTCTCCTATCTAGACTACTAGACACACCCCTGACTGATCTCGGTAGCTTTGAGACAGAATTGGGCCCTGAAAGCAGCACATAAGTCTCCTGAAAGCACCAAATAAGTCCTCTGACTTTAGCAGAACAAGGAAAGAGTGGGACCCTGAAGAACAGCCTCTCTGTGGTCAGATGTGAGACACTCTTCCATCTTGACGTCAGTACTCACTCTGCAGCTCAAACATTACAACCCACACTCCCCTGCAAAACTACTAAATAAATAAATACTCCTTGCAGTACCGTCTGCTCACTGTACACAGCCATCCTGTCCTGTCTCTGAGCTTTCCTTGCTTACGTCCCTTCCCTTACATCCTTGTCTCTGTCACTCAGCAAAACTCTCAAGAGGTATTGCTCCTTCTGCTCTAGCAGGTTACCTACCCCTCCTGTCTTCTGAGCCCTCACAGACCTTTATTACACGTCTGTCTGTGGTTCCCCTTCATCACAGCTATTTGTCCTATGTGACACTGAAGACATCTTTCTCTCTCTCTCTTTTATCCCATGTAAAACAATAATAATTAGTTGCACTTTATGGTCCTATATGTCCTGCATAAGATGATGATGATGATGATGATGATGATAATGATGAATAACAATATTCTGCACTGCATAGTCCTACTACTACTATTGGGTAGCACAAAAGCTGGTGATGTGCTTCCTGGTACCACATTGGTGCCAAACCTCTATTTCAGGAAGGATCCAGTGATCTATTGGAAGTACAAAGATTAAGGGATTGTCAAATAGAAACAAGGGATTCTTCATGGAAAGAATGATAGAAAACCGAAGCACCCCCAGCACCCCAGCTCCCAGAGCACTGGGTGATAGGACAGAATCCCATGGCCCTACAGATGATGGAACAAGATACAAAGGTAGACTGGGGGAACTCGTTGGATACATTAGGAGCCAAGAGCACTTCCCAGTATCTCCAGTTCTCAGAACTGAAACAGAAAACAACTTCTCACCAAGGTGGATACCCAAGGGAACATTCAAGACTTGGAGAGGCTTAGACGCTGCTTGTTAGAACACATGGGAAGAACAGCACTCAGCTCTGAACCTCTAGTGACTTGGCAGGAAGTCACTGGGCTGGGCTAACAGAAATTAAACAGCTGATACTGGCACAGAAACATATGAGCAGCAGAAAGGCTATCTGACCTTAGCTAATCTAGGAGCTGCAGAACCACTCAAGCTTGAGATGTACTCTGTCTTTCAACATATAGCCTGAGCTAGATGTTGAAAAGATCTTGGAAGCCATCTTGAGAAGATAGTGCCAGTAGAGATGGGCCTCAGAAAGAACTGGACAGTGGATAGGGTTTATTACACAGCCCAGCCCTAGAGTTATTTACACCTAGTTTGTCTGAAGTAAACTCTAATCCAGGAAGCTGGTTCCATGTTACCTTATACTAGTCACTCTCATTGATAACTGGTGGGGACACACACACAAACACACACACACACACACACACACACACACACACACACATGAACAAACCTCAACATAGAAACACAAGACATATGAAAAGACAAAGCAACATGATTCTTTCAAATGTTCATAATTCTCTAACTGACTCCAAAGATGTTGAACTAAATGACATATAATTAGCTAAAGAATTCAAAAGAATGATTTATTGCCATTTCATTGAATTCCAAGAAAGCACATAAAGACAACTGAATGGATTAAGGAAGACAATATAAGTTGTTAATTAGAAGTTCAATAAAGAGACAGAGTTTTGAAAAGATAAGCAAATACTAGAAATGAAAAAGGCTCAATAAGTCAAAGTTTTAAAACTCAGAAGCAGTCTTATAGATATCTGCAGAATCTGAAGGCACAGTTGATAAATGAACACTGGTAGACAGGAGGAGGAGGAGGAGGAGGAGGAGAAATAACTGGGAGCAGAACATAGAAGGCCTCTGGAACAGGAATAAAAGACCCATTTTATGTATATTGTATAAAAAGGCTCTGAGAGGACTGGAGAGATGGTTCAGCCGTTAAAGGCTAGGCTCACAACCAAAAATATAAGAAGGCTCTGAGACACAGACTAAGGACACAGAAAACCTCCTCAGTGAAATAACAACAGAGAATTTTCTGTCTTGGGAAAGATAAGAAGATCCAGGTACAGAGACATTTGGAGCCTCGAACTGACCAACAAGTAGAGCAACTATGAAGATAAACAGAGACTGACAGACCTACTTCTAAATAAACAATGGGACACTAAAGAAGTCAGAAAGGGAATGGACAGGAAAACAGAAAGTCAATATATTAGGATTCATGGCTTCAGGTGCTACGCTTAAAAAATAAGGGAACACAAAGTTGGGTTGATAGAGAGATGGAAGGAAATCTGGGTGAAGGAGAATAAATATGATCAAAATACATTGTATAAAATTCTCAAAGAGGCAATAGAAATACTTTTAATTTTAATTGGTGTCTCAATTACTGATTTATTGCTGTGAAGAGACACCACAACCAAAGCAATTTTTATAAAAGAAAGTATCTAAGTGGGGACTTGGTTATAATTTAGGAGGTTAGTCCATATTATGTGGGAAACAGACAGTTAAGGCACTGGAGAAGTAGTTGATAGCTTTCTTGTTCCACAAGCAGCAGGGAGAGACAGAGAAAGAGAAAGAGAAAGAGAAAGAGAAAGAGAAAGAGAAAGAGAAAGATGGAGACAGAGACAGAGACAGAGACACAGAGAGACAGAGACAGACAGAGACAGACAGAGACTAAGTACGGGGCTGGCTTGGAATTTCCTTTGCCAATGTCATTAATCCAGTAACCTCCGGCAGATCTTTAGAACAACAGAAAAAAGCAGCCACATTTTTTGTCAGAATATCATAAGAATGGTCTCTAAGTCAGTTGATAATATTCTTCCCCTCTAAAACTTTGGAGGCCCCACAGTCCCCTTGAAACCCCATAGTCCACATAACCTTCAGTGCTTTTGTCTTCCATACTGCTACTAGAATGGTAATCAAGCCTGGTTAAAGCATTCAACCAACTTTCTAGTCCAAAGTCCCAAAGTCTTCCATAGTCCTCCAAGAACCTCTATGTTTAGGGCTATCAGAGCAATAAATACTCCAATCCTTGTTACCATCTTCTGTGTTAATTACTCTTCTATTGCTGTGGAGAAACACCATTACTAAGGCAACTTTTATAAGAGAAGGGGACTTGCTTACAGTTTCAGAGGGTTAACCCATGACTATCAATTAGGAAACAGACAGGCATGGCACTAGAGTAGAAGTTGAGAGCTTTCCGATCCATAAGCAGAGAGGGAGACTGGGCCTGGTATGGGCTTTTGAAACCTCAAAGCTCACCCCAGTGACACACTTCCTCTCAAGTCTACACCTCACATAGTTCCTTCCCAAACAGTTCCACTAACTGGAAACCAAGCATTTCATTATATGAGCCTACTTCTCTTTGAAACAAGCACAATCAGCAACTAATTAAAGACCACATGATCATCTCAATTCATGAAGAGAACAGACTGGTAAAATACATGTCTTTTCATGAAACTAAGTATGAAAGGATCACACGCAAACATGACATTGCCATATATGACAAACACATAGTCAACGGAAGACTAAATAAGAAGGGATGGGGTGAGAGCTTTTCCTTGAAAATTATGAGCAAGAATATCTACTGTTCTTATGTAATATAGTACTTGAAATTTTAGCCAGAGAAGCTAGGCAAGAAAAGAATTAGAGATACAAATAAAGTAAGCAGTAAATTGTCTCTATTTATAGACTTTTAGATTTAATAAACCAAATTGAACAGAGCAACAGAATACAAATCAACAGAAATAGTAGTTTATTAGTAGAAGAATAAATAACTTTATTACATGAGCTATGAATGGTGGTTTATTTGCCTTTCTGGGCTTTGATCTTTCTCAGAATTCCAGATCCTTGTCTTCTAGCACAGAGCAATATGCTTTGCCATGCTGGCCTGGTCTTGAGACAATACAGACAAGAAGCTTGTCCTGCTGAAACTGTTCCTCCAGAGGACTGCTGATTTTAGTGTTCCTATTCCTTTTATCATATTCCTTTTAACTTTTCTTTGATAGCTTTTTATTTAAAATATCTGTCTCCTCAGGAGTCTTCTTGACCCACTTCTTGCAGCCCAGGCAGGAGCAGTGCATAGTAGGACTCATAACTACTGTTGCTACAGTGTGCTGTCAATAAGCACAATGTAGTTCTATGCCAGGGTTTGGTGCAGACCAGCTTGGTATTGGATGCATTGCAGACGACAGCAATGATCCCTGGTTTTTTGTTTGTTTGTTTGTTTGTTTGTTTGTTTTGTTTTTTTTAATGAGATCTGGTTTTTTAGTACAATACTCAGAGCCCTGGAAAAAATTCCCAATATCTGGAGCAGATCCCGGGCAGCAGCTCTGCCCCTAATCTCTCAGAACCCAGAGAAAGTGGGGCTCCCAGGTGCTCTAACTCAGGCAGTATCTTAGGTAAGCAGACAGCAATGCCTACCCCAAAGAGGGAATAACTGGGACCCACAAGGACCCAGGAAGTCACTCCTGGCCCAGAGCACTGGTTCCTTCCAGTCTGGGCCTGAGCATTGAGCAGATCCCAGGTGGCAGCTCTGCCCCCAATCTCTAAGAATCCGGAGGAAGCAGGGCTCCCAGGCGCTCTAACCCTGGCATTATCTTAGGTAAGCAGACAGCAATGCCTGCCCCAAACAGGGAGTAACTGGAACCCACTAGGACCCAGGAAGTCACTCCTGGCCTGAGCAGATTTTGAGCCTCAGCTCTTACCCCAGTAGCAACACCCACCCCACACAGTTTTGATAAGACCAAGATAATATGAAAGGCAGGCTCCAGACAGAGACAGGGCAGGTAGCACTAAGGAGATCCAGATGCAAAAGGCAAGTGCAAGAACATAAGCATCAGCAACCCAGGGTACTTGGCAGCATTAGAACCTAGTTCTCCCTCACAAGAAAGTCCTGAATTCCCCATAGTACTAGGAAAGCAAGATTCAGATTTAAAATCACCTCTAATGATGATGATAGAAGACTTTAAGAAGGACATAAATAACACTCTCAAAGAATTTGAGGAGAACACAGGTAGACAGGTAGAAGCCCTTAAAGTGGAAACACAAAAATCCCTTAAAGAATTACAAGAGAACACAACCAAACAGGTGAAGGAACTGAACAAAACCATTCAGGACATAAAAATGGAAGTAGAAACAATCAAGAAATCACAAAGGGAGACTACCCTGGAGATACAAAACCTAGGAAAGAAATCAGGAGTCATAGACACAAGCATCACCAACAGATTACAAGAGATAGAAGAGAGAATCTCAGGTGCAGAAGATACCATAGAAAATATTGATACAACTGTCAAAGAAAACACAAAATGCAAAAAGATCTTAACACAAAATATCCAGGAAATCCAGGACACAATGAGGAGACCAAGGTTAAAGATAATAGGTATAGATGAGACTCAAGATTCCCAACTTAAAGGGCCAATAAATATCTTCAACAAAATTATAGAAGAAAACTTCCCTAATCTAAAGAACGAGATGCCCATAAACATACAAGAAGCCTATAGAACGCCAAATAGACTAGACCAGAAAAGAAATACCTCCTGTCACATAATAATCAAAACACCAAGTGCACAAAACAAAGAAAGAATATTAAATGCAGTAAGGGAAAAAGGCCAAGTAACATATAAAGGCAAACCTATCAGAATTACACCAGACTTTTCACCAGATACTATAAAAGCTAGAAGATGCTGGACAGATGTCATATACACCCTAAGAGAACACAAATGCCAGCCCAGGCTACTATATCCAGCAAAACTCTCAATTACCATAGATGGAGAAACCAAGATATTCTATGACAAAACCAAATTTACACAATATCTTTCCACAAACCCAGCATTACAATGGATAATAGCAGGAAAGCTCCAATACAAGGAGGGAAATTATACCCTAGAAAGAACAAGAAAGTAATCCTCTTCCAACAAATCCAAAAGAAGATAACCACACAAAGATAATTTCACTTCTAATAACAAAAATAACAAGAAGCAACAATCACTATTCCTTAACATCTCTTAACATCAATGGATTCAATTCCCCAATTAAAAGACATGAGCTAATGGACTGGATACATAAACAGGGCCCAGCATTTTGCTGCATACAGGAAACCCGCCTCAGTGACAAAGATAGACTCTACCTAGAGTAAAAGGCTGGAAAACAATTTTTTCAAGCAAATGGCCCTAAGAAACAAGCTGGAGTAGCCATTCTAAAATCTCCAGCCCAAGAACACAAAGGGAGGGACATGGCTCCACCTGTATACGTAGTTGAGGGTGGCCTTGCCAGGCATCAGTGGAAGTGGACAGCCTTGATACCTGAAAGTTCAAATTCCCTAGTGTTGGGGGAATTTCAAGAGCAGGGAGGTGGGAATGAGAAGATGGTGGGAGCACACCCTCATAGTAATTGGAGGAGGGCGATGGGGTAAGGGGTAAGTAGAGGGCCTTGGTGCCTGAAAGTTTGAATTCCCTAGTGTTGGGGAATTTGAGAGCAAAGAGGTGAAAATGGGAGGATGGTGGGAGTACACCCTCATAGAAACTCCCAGAATTATATGGATTAGACATGACAGAGGCAGGCTGCCAGAAGACTAGATTACAGAATTCAAACAAAAAATTATCTTGATACTAAAATTTGTTTTGAGAATTGTATATTGCAGAATACACAGCCTTGGTGTATCTACTCATCAAGTGAGCTGAGCAGACCTGCTCGAACCTCTGATGTCCTGGAATTGCAGCTGGATGCAGTGAAGACACAGACATCAGAGGCTTATCAATTTACTCTTCCTCCTTCCCCTCTTCTAATATCTCAACACCCACAATTAGCTTGAAGAAGTTAATGAAGAGTCAACACCCCTATTCCCTGGGCTTAGGGACTGAGGTGGTTAATATTGGGATGCCTTTCTATGGAAAAGTGGTGGTTTTGTTGGAACAGGGAGGATTAGCTAGGATTTATTGCATAGCCATAACCTATTCGTAGAAATATGTATAATTGTTATTAAGATGAAGCTATAATTTCTTAAATGGTACAAAATTCACTTTGATTTCTAATTTAAGGTTTTCATTGGTATGAGCTTCTTATTGATATAAAGTGAGATTAATATTGTTACTCTCATAGGCATTGTGCCTATATAACACATTTGAGGATACAAGGCTTAGACCCAGTCTTTCTTTAACTTTTTAAACTGATTTGAGATGGTTAGCCTGTGAGTTAAGCCTATAGCAAATTCATGGCTCTGAGTTTATTGTTAGGGTGTTTTCTATATTTTATTTAGCTGAGAGGAGTTAACAAACAATAGTCCAGATTGCCTTACATGGAGAGTTGGTTTTCAAAACGTCAGAAGTCCTCAGAATTGGTGTTACAAACATTTCTGTATTAATGTCCATTTTGATTAGAGACCTGTCTGCTCCTGACAGCTTCCTGTCTTGGATTCTAAGAAGAAATTGAGCATCTTTGGAGTTACTCCAGTTGTGGTGAGACAGCCACTGGGCAAGAATTGCCTCTTTTCATCTACAGACAAATCACTGTCCAGAAAAGGACACACTTGCAGAATAGTCAACTGATTATATCTGCCAAGACAGAGTAATCAGCCCTTAATAATTCTTCATCACTTGGTCCGTCAGATGATCCTGGGGCAGAAGGCTGAAGATCGAATGCTCCAATGTTCTGTAGCATAGGGACTGTCCAGGTGTTCAATGGTCTCTATAATTTGACTAAGTTTTAGAAGCTATGCTTTGTGCTTCCCATAATTTCAGTTAACTCAGTCATTGTGGATTTCTGATGGGGTTGAAGACTTATAGTCTCATAGCCAATCCCGGCTATTTACTTTGAGAGAAAAAGTTTGAGAGGATGGTTTTCAGCTGACATTCATTCTAAAGCCAAGAAAAAGAGCCAAGTTCAGAATTAAGTCTTTTAGTTAGGAGGGATGACAGAGGTTCTGGTTAGTCAACAAAATGATGGACTGGATATTAGGTCTATCTTGTACCTTACTGATACAAGTTGGTATAGTTATGCTCTAATTATATTCTAAGAGAAAAGTTTTATCTTAACAGGAACGGTGATATGTAGGAGGAGCTAAGGTGGAAGGAATAAGAAGAGGAAGATAAGGAGTAAGGAGAGGAGGAGAAGGAGAGGAGGAGCTAGGTGACAAGAGGCGCGGGGGACACTGAGGTGGATGTTTGTGTGTCCCCGCCAGTCAAAGATAGTTGATATATCTAGGTTGGGTATTGGGTTACACTTCTGATTGATATTGAGCATTACCAAACTTATAAAACCTTTGATTAACATTAAAAAAAATAGTATAAAAGCAAAAAGGAGAAGTGGGGGTGGGATAGGGGTTTTCTAGGGAGGGGAAATGGGGAAAGAGGATTGTATCTGAAATGTAAATAAAATATCCAATAAAGATTTTCACTTAAAAAAAGTTCCCCATATCTAATCTCAGGGCAAGGTACTTCTTATTGCCTCCTTGAACTCAGACTGTGTGTATGCAATGAAGACCAATGTTGGTAGCATCTATCCCAGCTCACAATTCTACTTCTTGTGATAGGGCTTTCTCCTGCCCCCTCTCATGCAGTCCTTGTGCCAGTTGTCCCAAGACATGCCCATCACTCAGTGCTGGCTCAAAGAGAAAGCAAAAGCTTCATGGTCTGGTTTTTTCTGTAGTGGCTTTTTTTAAATCCCAATAGCAAACATACTGGGAATGAAATCAGACAAATAATCCCATTGATAATAGCCTCAAAGGGATTAAAATACCTAGGCTAAACCAACCAAGAAGGTAAAAAGGCCTCTCTACACTGTAAAATAGAAAACAATGAAAAAAATGTTCAAAGTCAGCACAGACAAAAAGACCTTCCAATCTCATGGTCAGCAGAATTAATATTGTGGCAATGGTTTTTTATTTGTTTGGGTTTTTTTTTTGAGGGGGGGGTCCAAAAGTGATACATACATATTCCATACAACCACCATCAAAATATTAATGGCATTCTTCACAGGCATAGAATAAACTAATCTAAAATCCATACAAAGTCACAAAAAATGCAAATAGCCAAAAGACCCCTGAGCAAAGAGAACAATTGTAGAGGTATAAAAATACTGGATTTCAATTTATACTATAGAGTAGTAGTTCTCAACCTGTGAGCCACAACCCATTTGAGGGTTTAACAATCCTTTTACAGGGATTGAATATCAAATATCCTGCATATTAGATATTTATATTCTGATTCATAACAGTAGCAAAATTACAGTTATGAAGTAGCAATAAAAATGATTGGGAATGGTTTGGGAACACCACAACGTGAGGAAGTGGATTAAGATGTCGCAGCATTAGGAAGGCTGAGAACCAGTGCTATAGAGACATAAGCAGCAAAAAAATCTTGACATCAGAATAAAAATAGACACCTACACTAATACAATAGAAGATTCATAAATAAGCCCACACAACTGCAGTTATCTGACTCTTAACCTAGGTGTTAAAAATATAATTGAAGGACGTAGAAAAATGGCCTCACAGTTAAGAGCATGTAGTGCTCTTGCAGCAAACCCAGGTTCAATTCTCAGCACCTACACAGGAAATCATAATCATCTGTTACTCCAGTTCCAGATCTGATGCCCTCTTCTGGCCTCCACAGACACTGCATGCACATGGTACACAGACAGGTAGTCAGACCCACAAACAGATACTTACAAAATAAATAAATAAATAAATAAATAAATAAATAAATAAATAAATAAATAAATATTTTAAGATATTTATACGTTGAAGAAAATAATCTTTTTAACAAATGAAGTTGTGAAAAACTGAGATATATACATGTGTAAAAAAAAATGAAAACTAGATCCCTACCTATTACCTTGTACAAAACCAACCAAAAATAGATGACAAAGCGACAAAGAACTCAGGTGTAAGAAATAAAGAAATGAATGAAAGTATTAGAGGAAAACACAGAGGAAATGCTTCCAGAAAAAGAGACATAGAAAGAGAGAGAGAGAGAGAGGCAATGACATCCTGAATAGGGCACTTTGGTCACTCAGGAAGTATTAGAAAGAGATGACAAATGGGATTACATGGAGCTAAAGAGCCTACACTCTAAAGGAAACAATCGGAATGAAAAGACTACCTGCAGGCTGGAGAGAATTCTCCACAGCTATTCATCCAGTAGAGGATTAATATCCAGAATACAAAATGAATTTAAAAACATGGAACACAAGAAAGCAATCTAACCAACAAATGTCACAGTACCTGGCAGGAAGAAATACGATGACATCGTGAGACCTCGTTTCAAGAGCAAATCAAATTTTGTCTTCAACAAGTACAATGGCTATCATCATCAAGAAAACAAAACCATGCTGTCAAGCTGTAGATGGTGGCCCACAGCTTTCATCCCAGTGCTCAGGAGGCAGAGGCAGGCAGAGCTCTGGGACAGGCTGGTCTACAGAGGAAGTTCCAGGACAGCCAGGGCTATGCAGAGGAAACCCTGTCTCAAAACAAACAAGCAAACAAATGCTGTCAGGGATGCAGAGGAAGAGGAGCCCTCACACCCTGTTGAATCGCATGCTAATTAGTCCAGCCACTGTGGAAATCAGTATGGAGGTTCCTCGAAGAACAAAAATAGAACTACCTTATGATCCAGCTCTTCTACTCACGGTGCCAAAGGAATTAATTAATTAATACTCTAGAGGATTCATTTAGCACACAATCAGGATACCTCCATAGCCGTGTTTATCTCAGTCCTAGTCACGATTGCCAATGCATGGAATCAGCCTTTGTGCCAATGTGTCAGTGCGTCAATGGGTGAAGTGACAAAGGAAATGAGGACTATATGCCTCGTGATATACAAAACAAAATCGTGCTAGCTGCAGGAAAGAAAAAAAAAAACAAGCGGGTAAAACAGAGATCGTCATGGTAAGCAATATAAACTAGATTCAGAAAGACAATTTTTCTCCCAAATACAGACTCAGGAAACACAGAAACATAAAGATAAAGCAGACTGAGAGAGGCATAGGAGAGTCCAGAGATGCCCTGGGGATATGAGTGAGTAACTGCAGGGCGGCAAGAATGATCAGGATGTGTTGTATATGTGTATGAGGACTTTACAAGTCATTATTTTATGTAATCAAATATGCTGCTTAAATGTGAATAGGTATGAAGTGCAAGTCACCCTTGAAAAAGGCCACCATCCTGCTCTGTATTATTGAGCTGTGATGTCACAGGCACAACTGGAAGGTAAAGAAAATCTGGGAAGTCTTACAGACCCAAGCACTCAGGAGAATTCAGATTGTCTGGAAAGACAGTTCAAAGAGAGACTGATGGCTTTATTTCTGGGGTAAGGAGGGGGGGGCAGGTGCTCAGGCCACCTGAGAAGAACAAAGGTAAGATAGTAGTCACCTTTGTGGAGGGGTTACTCATTTGTTTGTTTTAATTTAAAATTTATTTTTTGACACTTTCATATATTGGTATTGTATTATATCATTCCTATCCTCCTTTTCCCAGTCCACCTCCCCCCATGCCCCTGATTCCCTCTCAAATTTATGACCTCTTCTTTAATTATTACTATAAATAATCATTAGTATTGTTTACCTGGATAGGGAAACTCAGGTCTCATCCCATCCTGAGGAGCAACTGTCAGGCAATGGCTGTCAGGGAGAGCAAAACTATTCTTTATTGAGGATGTGTCCTCTGCTAGGGCCCCATGCTCCAGTGTGTGGTCCCACAAGCACCCACAATCAGAGACATGCAGGAAAGATACGGATGTTTAGGGGGATCGGAGACAGATGAGTGGAGAAGGACGGAGGATAAACATAACCATATTTCATTGTATACATAGATGAAATCCTCAAAAATAAGGAAAAATAAAGAACAGAAAATGTACTTTATTATAAACATCATTATTAAAAAACTTGCAAATTACAAAAATAAATTAAAAAAATAACGAGGTATATCTCAGGGAACTTCTACCTAGCCAGAACAGATATTTGGAAATGAAACAGAGGAGCTTTATATTATATTTTACAGTTTCACTATTGAATATATTTTTAAAAATTTATCCACCACCAAAAATGAAAAATCTATGACAGGTTAGAACTAGAAAGACAACTAGCTTCATATCAAAAAATGGCTTCTTTTAAGAGCTCTTAAACATTTAATTAAGATATGGCTAAAGCAATTATATTTAATGTTATCCAAATTATATTTGCAAACAGTATGCTTTGAAAAGAATCAGTGTAGGAGGTATCATTTTTCTGTTTTCTAAATAAGTTTATTAAAATACAATCTTCAGTTTTGATATACATATATGTTGTGAAAGGATGCCCACAACTGATTAAAATACCCACATGTGTGTGGAAGACATGGGTGCACTAACTTAAAAATAATGACAGAAGTCGTAAGAGCAAACAGATGGTGTGTGCACAGGGCATGGAAAGGCTTGATATTTTATTATTTGCTGTTATAATATATATAAAATAATAATATTTTATTATTTCCCTTTGGTCATTGTATACTAACCAGCTTTGTCTCCTTTTTGGCTTAGTCTATTTTATATGATGTAAATGTAGCTTCTCCTAATGGGTTTTGCTTCTGGCTCATGCTAAATATCTTCCAACCACTTGTTTTCAGGCTGTGTATTTACTGGTGAAGTGAGTTCCTTACAGGCAACACATCCCTATATTTGTTTCTGAGTTTATGCTGCTTCTCTCCCAGCATACATTGTGCTGGCCAGTTTAATGTCAGCTTGACACAGCTAGTTATCAGAGAGGAGGGAACCTCAGTTGAGAAAATGTTTCCATAAGATCTGACTGAAGGCAAGACTGTAAGGCATTAATGATTGATGGGGCCCAGCCCATTGTGGGTGGAGCCATCCCTGGGCAGATGGTCCTGGGTTCTATAAGAAAGCAGGCTGAGTAATCGATGAGGAGCAAGACAGTAAGCAGTTCTCCTCCATGGCCTCTGCATCAGCTCTTGCCTTCAGGTTCCTTCTCTGCTTGAGTTCCTGTCCTGGCTTCCTTCAGTGATGGACTATAACCCTTTCATCCCCAGCGTGCTTTTGATCATGGTATTTCACATTAACAATAGTAACCCTCGCTAAGGTACACATCTTCTCATTGGATCGTGTGATCCATTTATTTACTTTTCATGTGGTTAGTGATTTGTAGAGACTTGTTCCTGTTTTCATGTTGATTTCTTTCTGGTGATTTTATATTCATACTATGTTTTGTTTCTTTCTTCTTCCGTTTATCATTATGATTTGGTGGTTTTCTCTATTGGTAGGGATTGATCCTCTTTCTCTTTTGCGGACCTAAATTTTGAGTGGACCCTGTAGTTTTGCGATCATTCTGGGGATGGTCCGTCCGCTACCCTGACGGTGCTCAGTTTACTTGTCTACAAGACAGCTTTGCCAGCTTCCATGCTCTTGGGTGACATTCGAGTTTCTTTCCAGGGTTAAATATGGTTTCTGCTAAGAAATATTCTAATAAGCTAATGGAGGGTTCCCAAGATGTAACTTGGCACATTTCTTGTTTTCAGAATTCTCTCTTTATCCTGGACGCTTGACAGTTTGACTGAAATGTGGCATAGAGATTACCTTTTGATAGTCAAATCCATATAAGGCCCATTGAGCCTCCCAGCTCTGGTTGTCAGATCACTCCTAAAATTCAGTACATTGAGAAGTTTTTTTGTTGAACTTATTTTCTGTGCCTTTTCCCTTCCCTCCTTCTTCAGGAATAGCTATAATTTGAAATGTGTTCACTTTATAATGGCAGATGTCTTGGGACATTGTACTTCATTCTTTTTATTTAGAGAAAGTGTTATCTCAAAAGACATGCCTTCGAGTTCAGAAATTCTTCTGTTTGGTCAAGTCTGTTGCTCGAGATTTCGACTGACTTTCATTTTATTTATTGCATTTTTCAGGTAAAAATTCTTGTTTGACTCTTGTAGTGGCTTCTAACTCTTTGCCAGATTTCTCATTCAAACCATGAATGGGTTCCCTAACTTAATTGAATTGCCCCTTTGCATTCTCTTGTATCTTATGAGGTCTCCTCAGAGTCATAGTTTGGGTCTTTTTGCAGGCAGTCTACCAACTTCCTTTACTTTGAGGTCTGTTGGTAGAGCTATTGTATTCTTTTGCAAGTATCATGTTACCTTAATTGGCCAGACTTCTTGTGTCCCTCTATTGACACTTGCACATCTCATGGACCTGTTGTCACTACCAACTTTATATAGTGATTTTTCTCCCAAAGTCTTGAGTGCTATTTAATATGTTAGTGTGCTACTCAGGCTCTGGTTCCATATGGGTGCAGCAATCTCATCACCACATAGCTTCCTGAGTTATTATCAATGGCTTGGTTTTCTGCAGATAAAGGATAGTCCCTGTACAGCCCCTCTAGAGAGCCCAGGCAATGTAACACACTCACACAGTAGTGAAAGGGCCCTGCCAGGCTCCATGGGTGGACTTACTCCAGCAAGCCTGGATATGTGTCATAGTGGTACCCCTCAGTCTCTGCAGGACTTCCAGGGATAAAGTCATTCCAGTAGTCTAAGACCCAATAAGGATGTTAAGCACACAGCAGCAGAGGAACACCAGTGGGCTTGTCTTGAAACAGTGCCCCTTGGTGGCAGCATTTTTCTTATCAAAGAGCATCTTCCTGAGTTGAGACTGATTCCAACTGACCAGTGGGGTACCTGATGAAAAGCCTTTATTTCTTTATGAAACCATCCCAAGCCTCTGCTCCAGCTTTCCCATTGCTTCATCAGGTGTTCCAACGTTCTTCCCCGATGTTCTCAGTGAACAGTGGCTGTTTATTTGATTCTGGGTCTTCCTTGTGGGGAGAAGGTGCCTCTAGCCTAGTGTTTTGCAAGTTCTGAGTTTTTCGTTATATCTTCTGTCTGTCCTTGGTTGATTTGGGGGTCTATTGTAAGATAAGGATGCAATTCCATCCTCTTTGCAGTGGATATCTATCCTATCATTGGAAAGACTTTCTTTTCCACGTGTTTTTGGCATACTCATCCAACATTAGCTTGATATGTATGTGTAGGCTTATTTCTGAACATTAGTTTGTTCCATTATTCAGTGTTCTTATTCCACTGCCAGCCTGTTTTGACTACTACTACTTTGGAATACAATTTAAAACCAGAAAGCATGATACCTTCAATTTTGTTCTTCTTTCTCAAGATAGCTTTTTTGTTTAGGGCATGTGTGATATTATACAAACTTTAGATTTTTTATTTCTGATAAAAATGACCTGGGGACTTTGCTTGTATTAATTATGTAAATATATCTGTGAAGTATAGATATTACAGTAGTAATTCTTCTAATCCATGGATAGGGGCCATTTTTCCATTGCTTTTGCCCTTATCAATTTCTTTCATAGATATTTTACAATTCTCTGTGCACAGGTATTTTACTTCCTTGGTTAAATGCATTCTTCTTTTTTGATACTGTTGTAATTGGGAATTTAATTTTCTTTTTGGATAGGTTGTTTTATGCTGTGATACTTTGCTGTGATAAAATACCCTGGCAAAAGCAAGTTAGGCAAGAAAGGGCTTATTTCAGCTTGTAATTCCAAGTCAAGCTATCACTGAAGGGAAGTCATGGCAGCAGGAGCTTGAAACAACTAGTGTTGGGAGCCGACTTTTAGCAGAAAGCGGCTTGGTCAACTTTGCAGCCATCTGGAGCCATATACCCTGATGAGAGACTTGTTTTTCAATAGCCTACAACAGCTGAAGCACACTCTGATAAACATCTTGTTTATCCCACATAGCTTGTTTTGCTGTTTAGTGACCCCAGCTGCATGGTGCACATGGTAAAATGTCTTTACCTGTGTTCTCCTGCCTGTGCTTATAAATACCCAGGATTTCCTTGTAATAGTGTCAATAGGAGACAATATGAGTCAATATGGGGGCAATAAAGGAGTAACCAGACTTGACTACACACGCTGTTTTGCCTCCATTCTTCTTGTCTCTTGCCCCTCCATCTCTACTCTCTCTCTTGACCAGAGTACTTAGCCCCAAGCATGGGGCAGAATGGTCCGAAACATAGTGGCCCCCAAGTGAGGGGCAGAATGAAACGGAGTGGGCCGTTACAAACTAGCACATCACATCCTCAATCAAGAAGAAAGAGGAATAAATGCTGCTTGCTTGCTTGCTTGCTTGCTTGCTTGCTTGCTTGCTTGCTTGCTTGCTACTTGATTGCACTCAGCTCTATTTCTTGACTTTTATATGCTTCAGAACTCCTGTCTAGGTAATGGTGCTATTCGCAGTAGGCTGAGTCTTCACACATCACAATTAAGACAATTCCCCCCATAGACAAACCCCAGATCAACCAAATATAGACAGTTCAATTACCAGTCTACCCAGGATTGGATCAAGTTGAAAATTAAGACTAACTATTACATATAAGTAAATTCCTAGAAGCATACATTTTCCCAAGACTAAATAGGAAGTCTAAATAGACCAATAATAACTTTGAATAAGCAACCAAATGTATCCCTACACTGAAAACTCAGGATCAGGCAGCTCTGTGGGTAAACTTTACCAAACGTTTCAAAGAACAAATACCAACATTTCTTACACTCTTCCAAATATAGAAGGGGACTTAAGTGAAAATTTCTGGTTTCTTTAGAGATTCAGTTATGTTGTATGATGGTTTTTTGAAAGCTGCCTTATGACAGAATGTTTTGTTGAAGCACACACATGAAAGGATGCTTTGCTGAGAACAGACCATGGCATTTTCCTAGAAGCTGTCTTGTGAAAGGGCATGTGATGTTTTGCTGGAGTAGACATTTAAGAAGATTAGAGATATTTAGAAAGAATACAGATATAATCCCACAGAGAGTAAGAGGACATCCTTGCATTGGCTCCCCTTGCAAATCTTTACTGGTCTTCATTGATCTTCACTTATAAATTTGTAGAGAGAGAAATGCCAAAGCACTTCTCGGGTTGTTCCGGAGGCTTCTTGCTACTTCTGCAGAGTCACGCTGATTAGGCGAGCCTCACAGTTTCTTTTGGATCAAGCTGCTGGTACTGTTTTGTGCTTGGCGTTTTGGACTGGACTGCTGATATCCTGATAATAAAGATTGGAATCTCTCCCTCCCAAAGAAGTACTTCTAAATAGGCCTACATCCTCCATTTCCTATCAACCTTTCTTTTACCTTAACTCTGGTAGATGGTCTAGAAGGAAGGTTGAAGTGTTTAAGAACCATTATTAAAACAGGTTTTGAAAAGTCTAAGCCTATAGGGGACTAGTTTCAAATTCATTTTATGGAACCATAATCTCTGTGATACCAAAACCAGACAAAGATACTACAAAAAGCTATCCATTATTATTAAACGCAAATGTAAACAAAAATCACCCCAAAAATACCAGCAAACCCAATTCAACCACACACATCAAAGGCCATGCACTGTAACCAAAGGGACTACACCAAGGCAGGCTCAACATTCACGCATTAATGTGACGTACCATGTTAACAGAATGAAACAGAAAAACCACATGACAACTTGATTCTCTCAATACGTGCAGAACAAGAATTCAACAGAAATCTCTCCAAATAAACTTGTCAAAGGCAATTATGTCTAAAAATATAAAATATTCATTGTTCAAGCTAGGCATGCTTTTCCTGCAGCCAAGTGCTGGAATAGAGAACAGTGATGAGCCGAATTAAATGAAGATGGCACAAAGACAGTCTCGTTGGGCACTCTTCATCTCGCTTTGAAAATGTTTTCCAGGCAACCGATGTCCACATTTATTCTCAGTCCGCTTCAGACACACACAGACATTTCAGCCTCTTTCTGGCTTCTTTAAATGGCAACAGAGATCACTTGACATCTGCAAATAAGGGACAACATGACATTTGCTTCCAGGCTAAAGGTTAAATGCATTTGTCATTAAAGTGCTCAGTAAACCCACAAAACAGTCATTTGGATGGGACATCAAATATTTAATGTGGTCAGAGGTACAAACAAGAGAGCAGATGTTCACATCTGGCGATGACAGGACTGAAAGTTTTTTCCTGAACTCCATTCCTCCTTTGTATAATCACTTTCCAAACTTTTTTTTAAAAATATATATCTAGGAGAAGATACAGACTGCATCAGAATGTGCATCTAAGGGAAGGGCATAGAGTAAACACTGGATCATTCTCCTTTCCTTCTCTTCTATTTATTTCTGGCTCATTCTAACTCCTTAAAAGGTCCCAAATAGTAATTGCATGGTACTTTTTAAATTTTTTAAGATGTATTTATTTTACCTGTATGAATGATTTGCCTAAATGTGTGTGCCCAGTGCCCACAGAGGTCAAAAGAGGGCATGACATCCCCTAGTCCTGGACTAAAATGGTTGTGAGTTACCAAATGAGTATTACATCTTGTTGAATCACTGGCTGAAAGGGTCACATAGAAACCCCAAATACTACAGGCTACTGCCAAGGATATTGGTTTCTCTCTATTACCTGATGGTAAGGCTCTATTAATGAAGACAACACACATGTCATCAAACATCAAAAAGTCCAGCTGGTGCCCAACTGAAAGCTTCACTCCTCCTGACTAGTATTCATAGTGATAGAAGGTATTCTTTACACTACCAGAGGAGAAAGGTGATCACACAGCTATAAACTCAGCCTGAAATATATACTGGGACCATAGTAAGACACATGTTTGTGGAAATAATCTACCACATTTTTATTGGACTTAAGGCCTACTCCCTGAGATAGTGCTCTGACACTGCTAAGATGGAATCCTGCTCTTCTACTAAAATCATTTTTAATGACCCCCATCAACATTCTGCTATACCCATAAGTCAGTGTCTCACTCAGGCCTCACCAGAGAACCTTCTTCTTGCAGTAGACGAGAACTAACACAGACACCCATAACTTGACAATGTAAAGATTACTAGAAACTTTGAACCCTCAGTTCTTAACTGGATGTCTTCAGCTAAAATCCTTCAGCTGAAAATCCCTGTAGACTTAGTCACCTGGTGGAAAGAAGATCTCCTGACCCTGTTCTGACTCAAAGATGGGAAAAGCAAGACCCTGATCTGAGAATGAGCATGCATTTGGGGTCGTCCTTGTGTGTACAAAGGATGGCATAGGAAAGGTTATATGTCTACTTTGTGGTTGGTGTCTAGGACTTCAGTCAGGGTCATCTCAAGCCAACTTTGCAAATGCTGTCTGAATAATGCCAGGGTTACAAGAAAGGAAGACATTGATCTATATTTGCTTTTGGTCCATTTCTGTGCCATGTGTGACCCTCCATCCTAACCTTCCTATTAATTTTGAAGACTCAAACAAGTCAACAAAAGAAACACATCTCCCTGCCGGGCGGTGGTGACGCATGCCTTTAATCTCAGCACTTGGGAGGCAGAGGCAGGCAGATTTCTGAGTTTGAGGCCAGCCTGGTCTACAGAGTGAGTTCCAGGACAGCCGAGACTACACAGAGAAACTCTGTCTCGGGAAAAAAAAAAAAGAAGAAAGAAAGAAAGAAAGAAAGAAAGAAAGAAAGAAAGAAAGAAAGAAAAGAGAAGAAACACATCTCCCCACCCCCCTTTCCTCATTGTATGCTGTTCCAGGGAGCTCACTGACAGCTGAGAGGCTGAAGCCCTGTCCTAACTCAAGCTGTATAATTACAGCCTACTGAAAAGGGCAACCTGGTGTTCAAAACCTTTGTTGTTCCTAATCCACTGTAGACTCTCTGACACCAAACAGCTGCTGTTTTGCTCTTCGTAGGTCTCTCAGGCCTCACAAATTGAAGGAGCCCTTATTTCTACACTGACATAACAGCACCAGGCAGTGCTATCAGAATATTTAGCTATGTACCCAGTCCCTCTGGCCCCAGGGAAGAGAATCCTCCACAGTCCTCAACAGATGTCACTTGGCCCCTGTGGAGGCTGGGTTTTCTCTCTTCTAAAAGTAAGCTGAGTCTTAACCACTTCCACTGCCAGACCTCAGTGCCTGCTTTGTAGGAACAAGACCTTAATCTACATCAGGAATGTGGAAACTGGTTTATCCCAGCCCATCTCCTGTTTTCATAAATAAAGAACCAAAAGAAATATTCAGGGTATATTGAATGGAAGAGACTTTATCCTAGCAAAGGACAATCCATGAACTGGCTACACCCTGAGCTGGTACAGGTCCCCAGTGCTCAGTGATGTAAACAGAGTGGGTACAAGAAAAGTAGTCAACCACCCAACTGGCTACAGCTTGGCATCTGCCCAGTCTGCCTGAGGTATGATGAGGTGGCCACCCTTGGTTGACTGAAACATGCCTATGCTATATTTCTCTGTTAGGTGGCAGTTGTTTTCATTCTAGGCCTCAGTTAGAAATCCAGGTGAGAAGCAGCCTCTGGACAAATGGAAGTCACAGGGATCTTACTGAAACAGAACTGGTCCACTTGTTTATACGTTATTCATAGCTGTCCTTCTGCCCCAGTAGAAGTAATCAGTCACAAAGATGGTCACTCTCTGGCCTTCTACAGGGGAAAAAAAAAGCTTTCCTTTTGGCTTTTGCCATTTTTCCAGCCCAGCAGTCCCACAACCTGAAAGTACCTTTCTACTCACAATTGTGATGGTTATGTCCATTTGGCATAATCTGGAATCACCCGGGCAGGAGGCTCCTCGAGGAACTGTTTAGATTGGGTTGGCCTGTGGCCAGGTCTGTAAAGGATGCTCATGATTACAATAATTGGTGTTGGAAGACACAGCCCGAGAAGTAGGTGGCCCCATTCCCAGGGTCTGGGTCCTCGACTACATAAAAAAAAGACAGCTGAGCACAGACGTCCTTCCTTCTCCTTTCTCGACACTGGACATGATGTGACTTGCTGCTTCTAGTTCCTACCAACTTCACTTTCCCAACATGACAGACTGGGGCCTGGAACTGTGAGCTAGAATAAGTTGCTTCATGCAGACATTTTATCACAGCCTCATGAAAGAAATGAATAAACCGATCAACCACAGAAGTTCCGGTGGCTGTGACTTCCAGCCTATGTGCCAATCTGCTGCTTTTGTTGTTCCAAGCCCTTGTCCTTCCTACAAAAATCTCATCACTAGAGGCAAGGCAAGAGGATGTAGTTCAAGACCAGCCTGAGCTTCTCAGAGAAAAGGGAGGGAGAGGAGAGAGCAGGAGGGAAGGAGAGAGAGTAAGGAAATTAATTCAAGGGTTACAGAGCATAGCCTGATGCAGAGGAGCACAGGTAGGTGGGAAAAACAGAATCTCCAAAAAGAAAAAAAAGAAACGGAGCAGCTACTGGGGATGTAAAAAACCCAACAGAATGAATGGATGCTTTAAATAGACAGGGAAGAACTGAGCCAAGTAGAGCTGTGTGAGACACGAGTACAAGTTCTAGGACTTAGGGCACAGAGGAGGGAGACCTTTGTCACCAGCATGGAAGCAGCATCCTGCAGAGAGGCTGATTAAGGCTGCTTAAGAAGATACTTTGTACAAAGTATCTTCTGCCCTGAAAGGGTCAAACCCTGCTCATTCACTACATCTCAAGCCTGAGAACCGACAGGGCTATGAGATGTCGGTTTTCTTCCTTATAAATCTTACTGGATCCTCATCCAGTGTCTAAACTCACTAAACTTCAGCTCACCCACCAGGGCCTTCCAGCAAAGTGAGAAAAGAATGTGCTCCCACCAGAGAGGCACTTGGCTCTCGCTAGAAGGGTCTAAACCCTCAACCCATTCACTGGGTCCTTCCCTTGCTCAGACAATTACAAACATGCTCCATGATGTGGAAGGGTGGAGGGTGGAACAGAAGAAAACCATAAGGAAGAGAGAAGAAAGAAAACTAAGATGCTGGACAGGCCTCTGAAGAAAGGAGCGGTCCTTTCAGGGAGTTGAGACTAAAGGGAAATGTGTAGGTAAAATACCCTTCCACCCACCCCCACTACCTGATGCTATCACACATAAAGGATTGTCTCCTGGATGCTGGGACTCCAGTGCTCATTCTGAGATGCAGTTGCCTTTCGATAGGAGTTAAGAGATGAGGATTCAGATGTAACTAGGTTCTGAGAGCTCTTGGAATGACCTGGAAGTGGGTAGGTTGTTGTTGGTCCTCTGAAAGGGGCAACTGGCTCTCCCAACCCTCCTGTTGCTCTCTCTATATATTACTCAGTCAGCCAGCGATCTACAGCAGGAAGGTCCTCACCAGATACAGACCTTCCATCCTAAGCAACTAATCTTTAGAACTATGAGCCAAACAGACTTCCTTTGCTTACAATTAAACCTAACACTGCATTGGTGTGTGTATGTGTGTGCATGTGTGTGTGTGTACGAGTATGTGTGTGTGTGTGCATGTACACACATGTGCATGTATGTGTGTATTTTGCTAGAAACTGACCCAGATTTATACACATTGAGCAAGTACTTAACCACTGAGCTCCACCTCAGCCCTGCCTCAGTATCTCTGTCAATAATAAATGAATATGCATGAGTCTCTAGGCTCAGTGCTCAGTACTACAATAAATAAATGCAGTTAATTAATAGATTAATTAATTAAACTGCAAATGACCTTGATAATGTATCATCTCCTTTAATCGTGTGTATTTCTTGGTCTAGTTGAGATAACTGTCTTTTTAATAAGTTGTGTGTACAAAAAAATCATTTTGTTACAAAGTTGGAGTGAAAAAGCAATCAATTGGCATAAAGCTTAATAAAAGTATATTGAGCAAAATAAATGAAGGCATACAAAGTTCTAAGATTTGTACTATTTTATTGGTCTGGGACTCACTGTAAGCATTTATACACGCTGTGTTTTCTTTGGTAGGAAACTGAAGATGTGCCAGAGATGAATGCATGTCTGAGCTCCACCTTGGGGCCCCTCAAACGTGAGTGTAAAACCCAGTCTTCTAGCTGACTAGCAATAGAGCTTGGATCAAGTGGCTTAGTATTTCTTTAGCCTCAGTTTCTCCCATTGGAAGATGATCTAAGGCTCTAAGAGAGCCAGAGAATCCGATGCCCTCTTCTGGCCTCTTTAAGTACCTACACACACGTGGTACTGATAAACTCACAGGGTACTAATGCAATCAATCACATCATCTTTAATTTTTATAAATTTAAATACAATAATATGGTCTAACAATGGCAAAGCAGTTACACCTTATGGTTATTTCAACCATCAAGTGAGATAACCCAAAGCTCCCATACCACGGCCCTCTCCTGTTGTTGGTTTCTGTTCCTCTCTTAGGACAGGCAGGAATTAACTGAGAATGTGGCAAACACTGAATAAATGGTAGCTCTGATGAGGAACAGACAGTTATAAATACAAAGACATGAAATGAGGGCAACTGTAGCCTACATGCTTCAGCGGTCCACTGTCTCCTAGTCTACCAAAATGGCAGAAACTCCCCTAAAATAATGGCTGTAAGAACCCAAGAATAGCCAGAAGCCAAGAGCGATTACATTGGCCCTCGAGGATCCTGGAATTCAACCGCTCATGTGTCTCTGAATGTGCCCTAAAGAGTATACAGTGCCATGGAAACGCACATGGTCGTGACCCACTAATTGCCCACAGGAGGAACAGCCAGGTGGAGCTTCCGTCTGCACAGCTTGCATTTTACAATTCCCTCAAAGTGAGGCCCAAGCAATTACAGATGGATCTAGCATCTCTGCCTCCCCTCCTCCACTCAGCATAAACTTGCCATTTTCAGGAAAAATTCTCTCCGCCATTCTGTCCATTCTGGATGATCACAGAATAAACAAAGTGAGAAGTGTCTTCAGGAAAAGCAGGCTAATAATTTTTCTAAACTTCATCAAGATGACACAGCCAATAGCAGGTGATGCTGTTAGGGGCCAGTACTTGCCTTTATCATGGTGGATTCCCACTACTCGGTGACAGAGAACATGTCATCATAGCCACAGCAACAAATATGCAAGAGCTTTGTCCACCAGCTTGCTGGGAGTCACAGGCACATCTCTGTAAAGAGTCTAAACCCTGTCATTCTCTGATGAGAAGCCAGGTTAGCAGGATTTGTGACTGGTATTTAATGTTGGGGCCAAGCCTGGCCCTTAGAGACCCCATGGCAAGTGTGTGCCCCTTCCTACCACTCACCCCATTGACATTGGAATGTACATCAAGAGAGTCAATAACCACAAAAGAAAGAGTTGGATTTCCTTGAAAACAGGCTCTCCCGCTCTTCTAAGCTAATTCTATAGCAGCGATAATGTACCACCAGGCATAAAGAGAATTCGCCACTGCAAGGAATTTACTTTTCTTTGTCTCTTTATGGAAGTGAAAGATATTCACAACTGAAGAAGAAAAATGAGCAAAGAACAATCCGAGGCCCCTCTGAAATGCCTGCTGGAGCTATTTTTACCTTTTCTCATTCCACTGTAACAAAAGCTTCTAAACATGGACTTGGAAAAGCCACATTTTAATGCAAGCATCTGGAAAGTTCCCTGCAAGCAAGAGCCATACATTATACTTCTTTGTGTCTACCGCCAAGCAAAAAATGAAGCTAGGAAACAAGATCAGGTGCAGGAAGGAATGATGACACGATGGCTGGTGAGAAAATGACAGTGACAGTGGCCAGGACATTGCAAACAAGATGCTCCCATGAAAATCTGGTCTGGACAATTTGCCCCAGTGCTGGCTTAACATTTTACATGTATTTATTTGGAGGGATGGTGGCATGTCTGTCCAGGTTGGGTTTTATTGTCAACTTGACACATACAGAGTTATCTGGAAAGAGGAACCTCAGTTGAGATGATGCTCCCACCTGCCTCGCCTGTGGGCAATCCTCTGGTACACTTTCTTAGCTGATGATGTGGAAGGACACAGTTCACAGTGAACAGTGCATCCTGGGAAGATAGTCTTGAGTTTTATAAAAGACCAGGCTGGGCAACCCATGGCTAGCAAGCCAGTAAGTGTAATCCTCCGTCGTGACCTCTGCATCAGCCCCTACCTCCAGCATCCTGCCTTGTGTTCCTGCCCTGGCTTCCTTCACTCATGGCCTGTGATGTGGAAGTGTAAAGCAGAAATAAACCCTTTCCTGTCCAAGCTGCTTTTTTAAAAATCATGGTCTTTTTATCACAGCAATAAAAATCCTAAGACAGAAATTGGTACAAGGTCATGGGTTATTATTACTAGACAGACTTGACTTTACAGTTTGGGTAGGATTTGGTACATTTGGACTTTGAGTTAGAAAAGCCATTGAGTGCTCAAAGATCAGTGGGCTGGTCTTGGAAGACAAGGATTTGAGAGCAATGGGAGTAATGGAGGCTTGGCTTGTGATGTTTGGGGCTAAGTTGTAGAGTTCCTTAAAGGCTCTTTGGGGCCGCTCCTATATTTTGAATTCTGAATCTGTGGTTCTGGTTCGTTGGGACTAAAAAATCAAATAGACTGTGATTAACAAAAGACCAGAACCACTAAAGTGAAACCTTTGCTTTGCTGAGACAATCAATACTGGTCAGCTGAGACTGAAAACTCAGCTTTGATTAACAGGAAACCAGCATCCTTGCTCCCAAACCTTCTGAGATGTGTTTCCTCAGGGTCACTATACAGAAGCTATGGTCCAGCAGGGGCCCAGGCTGCATCTCCTGCTGGCAGCTAGACTTGGTAATTTGTAAGCAGTACTGGTTTTGAATGAAGGGGTCATGGAGAACAGCTGAGGCCTGGCACTCTGTCAGAGCAGGGGGTCTCTGAAGAAAGGTTGAGAGAGGCCATGGATGATGGTGCAGCCTCAGTTACAGTAAAAGCCCCAGGACTGAGAGGTTTTGGAGAAAAATTGAGGCCTGATACAATGTGGCAGGGTTGGAGTCCCTGAAGAGAGAAGAAGCCATTGGTGAAGCTGGGCCCCAGATGTCACGCACTGTTGAATTTTTACTTACTTTTGATTTTATTGTGACTGTGCCCTAATTCTTCCCTCTTGGAGTAAGAAAGTGTGCATCTTATTTTTTATTTTACAGGAGCCCACAGTTGAATTTTTGGAGAGACTTTGATATCTTTGAGGGATTTTGAACTTTGAGGCTTCAGATGTTTTTAAGAGTCTGAACTTTTAAAAGCGTTTTGATTTATAAAGACTGTGGGGATGTTATTCATTTATGTTTTAGATTGTGATATTAATATAAGATCTTGGGGATAAGCAAGAAAGGAGAGGGTATGGTTTAATAGTATCATACTGGTATGTCAGGTTGACAAGGGCCCAATTGTTTTGGTTTGGTTTTGTCTACTTGACCCAAGCAAGAGGTGTCTGAGACGAGGAACCTCAATTAAAAAAACTCGTCTATCAGACTTTTCATGTCAATTGTATTTTCTTGATTAATGATTATGTGGAAGGGTCCAGCCCACTAGGGGTGGTGGACAGGTAGTTGTGGGGTATATAAGAAAGTAAACTGAGCAAGCTAATAAGGAAGGTCCCTCCATGCTTTCTGCTTTATTTCCTGCCTCAGGGTTCCTACCTTGAGTTCCTGCACTAACTTCTCTCAGTAACAGAGTGTGATTTAAGAGTCACACTCACAGGTTACATACAGTCTGTCCCTGAAGTCAGAGCAGGAACCTGGAGGGCTGAACTGAGGCAGAGGCCATGGAGGAACACTGGTTACTGGTTTGCTCCTCATGCTTCCTCAGTTCATTGTCTTAAACACCCAGGACCACCTGCTCAAGGATGGCACTACCCACAGTGGCCTTGGCTCACCCCTATGCACCATTAATTAATGAAATGTCACCAGAGACTTGCCTGCAGGCTAATCTCATGGAAGCATTTTCTCAATTGAGATTCACTCTTCCCATATAGCTGCAATTTGGGTCAAGTTGACAAAAACCAACTAGCATATGTGTAGATCATATACCACAGAGATCAGAGAACAACTTGTAGGAGTTGATTCTCTCCTCTCTATATATGAGTTCCAAGGATCAAACTCAAGCTGTCAGACTTAGCATCAGACTCCTTTACCCACTGAGCCATCATGTCAGCCCCTGGGCCATTCGTTAGAATAAGATCAAAAGTGTTGAGCTACCTGGAAAGCTAGTAAGTAAAAAGAAAGAGTGGGGAATTATATTATGCAAATGTAAGCAAATCCTAGGAAATACTCTGGGGTCTGCATTCTGCAGATTCTAAGCTGCTCTACAATGGGCACTTTGCTTACTTACCTATCTCATCAGCTTTTTATCATTGTAACAAATATCTCAAAACTATCCATTTAAGGAAGGAGGGGTTTATCTGGGGTCCTGGTCTCAGAGCCAGGGTCAGCTGGCTCCATGTTTCTGGGTCTGTGGTGAGACAGTGACAATGGGAATGTATATCAGAGAAGGCTGCTCAGCTGTGGCAGCCAGGAGGCAGAGGAGGAAAAGAAAGGGAGAGATAGGGGACAAATAAATCTTTAGGGAGTGTGTCCCCAGCTACCTACATTCTCCAGTTGGGTCTCACTTCCCAGGTTTTGCTACATCCCAGGGTCCATTCAAGCACAAACCATCACTGGAATACTCCATCAGTCAAGCCAGAACCCTCATGATTGGATCCTCTCAGTGACTGGATCCACCACTGCGGACAAATGCTTAAATCCAGGAGCCTATTAGAGTACATGTCAAATCCAACCCATAATACCTCTTAACCCAGCCTTCTCAGGAGAGCAGGACTCTCCTGTACTGAGTGTTTGGCACTGCCATGCATTAGGATGTATCATCTCATCTCAGCCTCAGAACAAACCTTGGGTTAGATATTATTTATGCTTTCTGTTTACAGAGAGTTGGACTGAGGTCAGAAGGGATAAATCAGTTTGCCCCAATTTCACTGAGCAAGTACAGAGGATAGCCAGCTGTTCCCATTCATGTAGTCTGACACAAGCATCCTTGTTTCCACCTTTGTTCACATCTCTAGAAAAGCTGGCTTCTTTTTCCCTCCTTCTCTTCGTCATTTTCCATCTCCCTTTCACTCCCAGCTCCCCATTCTCCTCCCCTTCACTGATGTTCACTCCTTGCTCACACAACCTCATCACTTGGTGTGTCCATGTGTCCTTCCTCTAACCTCATCTGAAAGCTTACGGGGAAAACTGAGTTTTCTCATTTGTTAATTAACAAATCTAAAAGTGTATTTCTGGTACATATCATTTTTGTTTTCCTTTATGGGGTGGCTGAATCAGACTAACTAATAGATGAATTACCTTACATACTTACTTTTAGATGGAAACATATAAAAGCTACTTGAGCAATCTCATGTGGGTAACACATCATTATCAATTATGATCATTATATCATACAACAGATCTGTTGAACTTATTTCTTCTGCCCATTTAAAATGTGTGTTCTTTGATCAGTTCCCCAAAATCATTCCCTCAGCCACTGACACCTACCATTCTTTTTGTCATATGACTGGTTTGGAATCTATACATAATTCAAAACACAGTTTCGTTTTCTTTCTGTGCCTTGTTCATTTTATTTAACATGATGTCTCCAACTTTATCCATATTGGATAAATCCAAAAGGATAGGATTTCCCCAAACCTTATGTTACTACTGAACAGTCTTGGGGCTGGGGAGATGTCACAGTCAGTACACTGCAAGCATGAGGACCTGCATTCTGACTATCAAAACCCATCTAAAAAACTGGATGTGGCAGCTTGCATCTGTAATCCCCAGTTGGGGAGGTGGGACTAATAGTTTCCTGGAGCTCATTACCTAACCATCCTAGCTAAGTCAGTGAAATCTAGGTTCAATGAGAAACCTGTCTCAGAGAGTAAGGTGGAAAGCAATTGAGAAAGACACTCAGTGTTGACCTCTGATCTCCACACACATATACACATACACATGTACACACACACACACACACACAAACAAACACACGCATGTATGTACACATATACATGCAAACATATACATGCATATACAACATATACTTACAAATTACTTGTCTATTACTTTTGTAGAAACTTCAGAAGTCCTTGAGAATAAAGACTATATTAGAGCCCTCCTCTAAATACTAACATGGAGCTTACCAGAGGATCTGCTCCATGAATGTATACTGAACTAATAATAGAAGTGACTTATCTTGCCTAGTTTCTCCAACCTAGTAGAAATAATCACTGTCATCTTCCTCCTGTGCTGTGACAACCTCAGAAGCTGCTTTAGGGACAGCTAAGGGGTGGTATCCTATTAAACTGGGGGCAGGGGGGTCTGATTTCCATTTGGTCTATACTAGTATTGATTTCACTGTGGTGGCCTTTCCCATCTCCTAGTGCCAAGACTCCCCAAGGTGGCCCAAGAGGGAGCTGGCATAAAGGGAAACTGAGCTCTGCATTCGTACCCTGCTATGATGGATAATGTAAATTGTCAACTTGATAAGATATATGATCACTGGGGAACTGGGCCTCTGAGCATGCCTATGAGGGATTGACTCTATCAGATTGAGGCTGGAAGACTCACCTTTGACATGGGTGGCACCATTTCATTGGCTGGGCCCTAAGCTGAATGAAAGGCAACAAGGAGCCACATTAGACATGCATGCATTCATTGCTCTCTGCCCTGGAGTGTGGATGCAATGTGACCAGTTCTTTCAAGCTCCTGCCACTGTGGTTTCCCTGTCATGATGGAGTATAACCTGGAACCATGAGCCAAATAAACCCTTTCTTCCTTAAGTTACTTCTGCCAAAGTATTTTATCACAGCAACAGAAAAGAAACCAAGACACCTTCCTTGGAAAGCTGTAAAGGAGAGGCCATTGGCTCCATGAAGCATCTCACATAGATTAGAAACACCTAAAAACAATCTAGAAAGCCCAGTGAACCATGAATCCCTGGTACTGGAAGAGGCCTCAGAGAGGTCAAAGGTTACAGGTACAGAGGTAGAAGTGAAGGAGGCACACGTGTGGCTGGGAGGAGAATGAAATGTTAGAACAAAGTAGCTACTGTACTTCCTGCCCTGATCCTCTGCTCCAACTTAGATAGGACAGACATGTTAGTTAGCTGTGAGTACCAAAGACTCTAGCATATCGTGGCATCAGACACCTGGTCAGCTTTTTGTCAGAAACTTTGCAAATCCTGGCTCTCTTTCTAGCACAAGCAGTGAGTTAGATTCTTAGGATGTTCAGGGGATCTCCTGGCCATCTCTCCTGCTTCCCTGATCTCCTTCAATGTACTTCTGCTAGTAACAAGAAAGGTAGGGAAAGCTAAGGATTACATCAGGCCATGGAGCTATGTAAATCCCATCGTCATCTCCCATTCCATTCACACCATAATGGACTCTAACCATGACCTTTTCAAGCTAGAGTTGTGAGTGTTTCTAACCTATGTGAGATATTCCATTAGAATTACATCGTCATAGAAAGCTCCATTTTCTGAGCAGATTGCTTACAGGTATAAGTAATAATGATGACTAGGCTTTTGAAATGCATTTTAACCCAAAGCAGCAGGCTTTCTTTCCCAATCTATTGACCTGTATCTCTACAGGTTTCCCTTGCCACGGTGGAAAGGCCCCAGAACAGTGAAGATAGGAGACAGAAGAAGAGAACCATTGGTCAGATCCTCTCTTTCTTGCAAAAGAAGTGGGAACGGTGGCTGATTCAATATGAGTCAGGACTTCCCTAAAGAACCAAATACGTTGACACTATTAAGTTCTCTGTGATTCCTAGAAGGTATAGAAAGTAGCTAACGGTCCCAGGGATCCTTCCCAAGTGGCTCTTCCCCATCCTGCCCTGTGTAGCCTAGGAGATGAAATAGAGGGTTCCTTCTAATGCTCACTCTCTGAACCACCATTC
This sequence comes from Rhabdomys pumilio, assembly GCA_030674055.1. NCBI lineage: Eukaryota > Metazoa > Chordata > Mammalia > Rodentia > Muridae > Rhabdomys > Rhabdomys pumilio. Next base: position 202,121,798 of record JANHMN010000001.1, on the reverse strand, counting down.
CCAACTCTGTTTCCTAACTGCACGCATGACTTCATTTCTAAATGAAGTCAGCATCTCTGAGTCTTCAGTGGCACTTAAGTTCAGTATCCATGGCTCCTTCAGTTTGCTTCTTATCAGCCTTCACACCAAAACTTGATGCAAGTGAGTCAGTAAGAGAAGCAGCTACCCCAGGGATCCTCTCCTGATGCCAATACCCTTCCTCCATGACACTAGCAATCTACTCTCAGGAAAACCCATCAACAGAAAGAGAATCTGGAAGGGAGAAAGAGAAAAGAGTATGTTGCAGTAAATCTCCAACCCCAATAACCCCACGCAAATAACACACAACTCCGTTGTAATATTTATAAGCTGTGGCCTAGACTGGGCAGATTCACCACTACACTACTCTATTCCCCAGCTATGAGACCTCTTGCTACTTGCAGCTTCTCCAGGCCACATGGTTCTGCTCCATCTTCCTTTTACCTCCTCTTCCTCCATCTTCCTCTGTCTCCTCCTTCCTCTCTCCCTTCTCTAAAACTTCCAGCCCCACCTTTCCCTTCCACTGCCCAATCACAGGCTCTAGCCTTTATGTGACCAATTAAAATGGGAAGAAAGTTCACATGAAATCACCTGAGTATGTGATCCACTCCTCCCTCATTGGGGCAGCCACTCTTGAGGAAGCAGAATTAACGTCAAAATACAAACAGCATCAGGCCAAGCCACAACAATTAAAAGGCTCTTTTGTCTCAGATATAAATTGAGCACAACTATTACCATTATGTAATTTATAAAGTATTACATACACTTAACATCCAGTCCATCAATTTTGTCAATTAGATAAACCACTCTACCATTTATCCTAACTTAAAAGGCTTACAATTCTACACCTGAACTATGTACTGGTTTTAGCTTTATCTGAAAACCATTCTCTCAAATCTATGTCATCTCTTGCAATGCTAAACAGCTTGGGTTGGCTATGAGACTACAACCAGTCTTCAACCATGTCAGAAATCTGAGAACAACTTAAATATTACCTAAAAATATAGGTAATATTTTACAAACATAGCTTCCAAAACTTAACCAATTTGTAGAAACAGCTGACCACCTGGACAGTCACTCTTTCCTCAAAACGTTGGAACATGAGTCTTCAGCCTTCTGGCCCAGGATCATCTGGCAGACCTTTGTAACACAGAGTTTTGAAGGACTGCTTTTGCTCTCTTGGCAGAGATTATCAGTCAACTCTTCCACATAGTGTGTCTTTTTCCTGAACAGTATTTTGTCTGCAGATGAATTGAGGCAATTCTTGCCTAGTGGCTATCTCGCTACAACTAGAGCAACTCCATTGATGCTCAATTCCTTCTTTGAATCCAAGAAGGGGGTCTTGTCAGGAGCAGACATGTCTCTAGTCAAATGATCTTTAGTAATGAAATGGCCTAAATGTCATATTCTGTGGACTTCTGATGCCTTTGGAGACTATCTATGCAAAGCATTTCTGAACTGTTAAGCCTTGACTACTCTCAGCCATTTCTAATTGAAATATCTCGAAAACACTCTTTTAATTAACTCAGAACCATGAGTTTGCTATCTGGCCCTTAATTCACATTGCTTAATCATTTAAAAACAGTTTGTAATAGCAGTTATAGAAGGACTAGGTCCAAGCTTTGTATTCTTAAGGCACAATATCTATATAAGAGTAGCAGTATTAATCCCAATTTTTATATCAATATAAGAAATTCATACCAATGAAAACCTTAAATCTGCATCAAAATAAATTCTGTACAATATAAAAAATTATAACTTCAACTTTGCATCAACATATTGCTATGCAATGTTTCATTTAAAAGTAAATTTGATAACCTATCCCTATTTATCTATTCCTCTAATTTCTATACCACTACATCCCCTTTTTTCTTCCACCTTCCTCTCCTTTACCTAAGAAGGAAGGATACAGAAAGGTATCTTTCCTTTCTGCAGAAATATAAGTACTCCTTCCCTGTGGCAATAAAGAAGTACCACCCAGGAGTGCTGAGCCCCAGTGGTGCATGAAATGACATTGGACAGCTGAGCAGGTTACTGCTTCCCAGCTTGGGAAGGGATGAACAAGGTGGCAGAAAGCAGCTACACCAAAGGGTGACTTAGAAATGGATGCCATGCACTCACCCCAGTGCTTAGTGAAGGAGCAACAGATTGATTAGAGAGTTATCCTTATGAAGAGCTACCTGCTGTCCCAGTACCATGGGATGGGAAAGAGGACATGGTGCATCTGAGCTGGGTTCTTGGAAGAGATTAAACAGTCTTGTCTGGGCAGTCACATAAATGAGAGGCAATGGCCAAGTCCCATTCCAAGTACAGACACCAGAGACTAGAGATCAAGAGTAAACTTGTTTTCCTAAATGGAGCTGACTGGCATAGCATTTGATAGGAGGAATAATCCCACTAAAACACTGAAATGTGTCTCTAGCTGTTATGGGAAGAAAAAAACAGTATGTGGTTTTGTTAACCATGATCACATTCATGCTTTCTAGGAAATATGAAAAGGAAACACGACCCAGACTTGAGAGCAGAACAAAAAAATCCATCTGTCCACACTCCACTGCTGCAAAGTTCATGGCCACTCAAAGGAAACCAATGCTCTTTTTTACTAATACAATAAATGTGTTGGAGAGTATTTAAGCATCTGAGAAAAAAGAAAGACATTGTTAAGAACATCAGACCTTTTTAAATACAACCTCCGATAGACAAATTCCAAGATATGGAATACTGGGTTCATCCCCAATTTTAGTTATTCCACAAACCATTCATCTTGAGAGTTTTCCATGTACATCAAGGATCTGAGGCACAGGACATTCCCGAAAGAGCAGACACAGTGCTTGCCCTTGAAGAACTTGAAATGTAATGACAGATTCCATTACTAAAACAAGTACTTTTTAGATTGTAAAATCAAATATAAAATAAATCATGTATATGGAGGTATTTTTCAGGATTGTAAATGGTATTCAAGTATTAGCCAATGTTCTTCGTGCAACCCTCAGACATCCATATTCCTCAAGAACCAAAAGTTCCAATATTCCAGCATTCGCGCTTGTTATAATTAATCCCCACCGTCAACCTGACTGGATTTGGAATCACCAAGAGCTGCACCTTTGAGTCTGGTGGTGATGGTGTTTGCACAGTGGGAACCCATCCTCCATGTGAGAGGGCTAGGGTCCTGAAGTGGATAGGAAGAAGGAAGCAAGCTGAACACTGCCTTTCATCTCTCTTCTTCCTGCAGACACCACCCGACCAGTGCCTCACACTGCTGCAGACAACCTCCATGCCATGAAGGTCTATACCCTCTCTCAAACTGCTACCACCTGGGGGTCTTAATCAGGTTTGTTTTCTCTGCCAGCTAAAGAATTAAAAGGCAGGAGCAATCTCTTGCATGATGTTAACATTGGAGAAATCTAGAACACCACAACAAGAGCAGAGAGAATCAGCAGCTGAAGAATGGCCTTTATTGGGAGTGAGGAAGCACACACATGCAGCAGACACATGGAGACCAGGATGGCTGATTGGCCCACAACTGTTGTATGACTGTGTCCTGATCCAGCCTTGAGCTTGTTAAGCCAATCCATCAGCAGGAGGCCTCCTGGTGGAAGACTAAAAGCCCACAAGGCTTTGTCTTAAGCTGCCAGACTTTTGCCCTCTGGTCAGGAAGGCACCATGATGAGAGTTCACCATCTTTGTTTCCTAGTCATGGACCCTCTTCCTCTCTGTCGGCCTACCAGGGAACCTGTCTAACTCCTAGTCTTTCACAACCATGAGGTAAAATAAGCCCTTCTTTTCTGAGCTGCTGCTGTTTGGCATTTGGCCACAGCAACAAGATGATAACTAATATAAGAGCTTTTCTTAATTTGGACATAATTCCCAAATGTCATTCAGGTAGGACTATCTCTATCTGGAAGAGACTATGGTTTGGGGACGAAGTTGTCTTACTTGAATGTTAAAGACACTAACAGCTAAGAACATCTAATGACCTGTCCAAAGTCAAATAACAAATTAAGAACAAATATAAGCAATACATCAAGCCTTCAGACAAGCGAGGAACCTTCCTTCTCTGGACTCTATTTGAAGAAATTACACTGAGAAACTATAAACACAACCCAAACCAAAGCAAATGTCAAGAAAGGCTTTGTATTCAGAATATATCATTTTTCTTTTAAAAACTCTAATAAATAAATAAAGCAATAACAATTAAGAAAATAAAAATCAGAGGGCTAGAAAGATGGCCCAGCAGTGAGAAAAGCCTGCTCTTTCAGAAGACTTAGGTTCGATTCCTGATGCCAACGTGGTAGCTCAAAACTGTAATTTCAGTTTCAGAATATCTGATACCTTCTCTGGCCTCAAGGGCACCAAGCATTCACATGATTCACAGATAGACATGCAAGCACCCATGCACATAAAAATAAATTCAATAAAATAAATAAAATTTAAGAATTATCATAAATTATCAATAGACAGAGGGACTAACACATTTTGTGTGTGTGAGTGTGTGTGTGTGTGTGTGTGTGTGTGTGTGTGTGTGTGTGTGTTGAAAGAAAGATTTACTAGTAACATATTCATAAACAAATAGTTAGATCTAGAAATACCAAAGAAACCTGCAAATGTGAAGCAGAGGCTGCATACTGAGAGTGGGGTTAGCAAGAACAGCAGCCAGTACAATTCTACTGGGAGCAACGTGGCAGCTTCTAACAAAGTTGCAAATAGCCTGAGACCCCATCACTACACTTCTGAGCGGAACCTGCGTGAATCCTAGTCATACAGTCAGGCATGGATAAGATGGCTCTGTGCAGCACTGTAATAGGGCGAACACTGCGGGCAAAGATTCCTTCAAAGGCCAGAAAACAATTGGAAGTAGATGAATCCCAATGTGTGCATATCGTGGCAATAATGAAGAACATGAAATTGAATTGCCTGTGTGTGTGTGTGTGTGTGTGTGTGTGTGTGTGTGTGTGTGTGTGTGTATGTGTATGTGCTAGGTCTGAAACACATGGTGAGGGAAGAAGAACAGGGCAAAAACAGATGAAGCATGGAGTAGGCTCCTATTTTTATAACCATTTAAAAACTCAGCAATGCTACATATTATATTCATTGAGTACATATGCATATGGTAGAAGTGCAAGAAGGAGTGTAGCATGCGTTGAACACAATGAAAATTAAACAAGATGCAAAGAACACATACCTACTTGAGGACAATCTCTGTCTTGAGATGGCTTCTGGGGTGCATCAGGACTGCAGTGGGCATTTGGGTTTCTCCCTAATTCTATTTCTCTCAATAAAAGATATGGCACATGTTTTATTTATTTCTTCATGCTATATGCTTTAAATATTTTGTAACCAAATTTAATTGGAAAATGGGATTCTCATTGTTCTTATCGATTCTGCTCCTATATACATTAAAGAGCCAGTATGTCCTACAGATTGTGAATGTAAACAAGATGGCGGTGGTTATGGAGAGGTCTCAGCCCAGCGTCCACTCTTCCTCACTCACTTCCCATCATGGCCCAGTAGAGACCAGATGGAAAGAGAAACGTTGGGAATTGTTGCAGGCTAACAGGGAGGACACAGGATACAGACAGGATTTGCCTTTTCAGAAGACGAGTTTGCCAGACTCTTAGTAGCTATGCCTGAGCCTTCTTCCCCAGACCACTCTGTTTCCTGTTTCATAGTAGATGATGTGTAAGTGGGTAGACAAAGGCAAAACCGTGGCAAGTCAATAGGGGAAACAATTAGGAAGAATGTGGATAGTGGTGATGGCTGATTTTGACTGGGCATTAGTGAGGCACACTTTTGGGTATGTCTGTCATGGTGTTGCCAAAGATTAACTGAGGAGGGAAGACCAGCTCTGAACGTGGATGGCATCACCCTTGGTCTATGGTTTCGGACTGAATGAAAAAGCAGAATAAAAGAAGCCAGCTGAACACAAACTTTCATTGTTTCCTGCTTCCTAGACGACAGACAAAGAAGCAAGCAGCCCCAAGCCCCTGCCAGCCAGGTTCACCACACTGCTCCCACCCCACGGCTTTCCTGTCATGATGGAATACACCCTAAATCACAAGGAAAGAAAATCATTCATCCCTTGACTTTCGTTTTGTCAGGTATTTGGTCTCAGCATACGAAAAAATAACTAGTACACAGAAAGAAAATATGGAAATCTGTAGACAGACAGCTGATCAAGTCTGGCTAACACAGTACACCTCGTTTTCATTGACTATTTGTCCCTTGATGGACTCTCCCTCTTTTCTCTCCTTCAAAGCTCTCCCTCTCCTTCTCTCTATATTCCCCTCCTGCCTCTCCCTACGCCTGTTCTCTCTACTCTCTCTTGGTACAGAGTAATGTTTATATTGACTAGTGATACTAGGGAATGAAATAATACGTCTATCACCTTTTGGTTTCATCATTTCTTTTTGGTTAATATATTCAAAGTCCTTGCTTTTAGTTTGAGATATTCCATATGTCATCATTAATTACATCTGCCCTGGTGGTCAGAGCACATCGGAACTTCCTCTTTCCATCATACAGTAATACTGAACCACTGAGAACCTCAACCCCTAACCCTCTTATCTCACGGATGTGATGTCCTCCATTTCCAGCCATATTCTCACAAATTAAAGAATATGATAGTTTTAACGAATAAACAGTATTTCACTGTGTTCATATATACAGTGGTGGCTCTTGTACAATTACCAACTTGAACAGATTGAGAGATACGAGGAGAGCTGTAAAGCACACCTTGTGGGGTGTCTCCAAAGATGATAAAGTGAAGGAGAAATGCTGCCTTGAATGTGGGCAAAACAATCTACTAGGCTGCAGCACTGGATGGAATAAAATAGACAGAAGGGAAACCTCAGTAATACAAACCCACTACCTGCTCCCTAGTCGCCATGATGTGAGCCACTCTGCTCTGCCCATTCCCCTCCCCCATGACATGTGCCTTAGTGTGAGCCACATGACTGTGAACTATAACCTTTGAAACTGTGAGCCAAAATAAACCTTCTCCTTCTTAGAATTGTTTCTCTGAGGTATTAGCCATAAGATCAAAGTCTGGCTAACACAGTATACCTCATTTTCCTTGACTATTTGTCCCTTGATGGACTCTGGATAATTCCTGCTTCTGACTCTTTCCAGCCCAAGAGCACATTCTGCCCTCTCCAGCCACAGAGCCCCTAGGCCTCAGTACCTCACTCTGCCCCCTCTATGGCTTTGGCCTCAGATAAGCACTAACATCATCCTCAGGAACCTGGTTCCTCTTCTCATGTCCTGCCCTTCCTCACACCTGAAGCCAGTACAGCATTCTTGGGGAGCCCAGAGCCTACCTTCCCATTGCTCTGTGTTCAGCCTCCAATCTGAAGGCTGGATGAGCCAAGTCCCGTACTCAGCACATTGTTCGAATTTAAACCTGTTGGATTACATCATTTACAATTCCTCAAGGCAGATGTCCTCAGTACAAACAAGTGGGCTACCTTGACCATTGAAGTGGGGAAGGTGACTCAGCTGAATGGGAGAATGGCTCTGAAGACACCTCACTAAGAGAGAAGATGCTGAAAGTTCTCTCCACTGGTGGAGTAAAGTAAATATGTAAATATCCTGGTGCTTAAGGCATCCTGACAGGACTCTTTCATGGAAAATAGGTTGGCAGAGGAAGGTATGTCCTCTCCACAATGTTGTTCTCCTTCAGGGCACTGCAGGACTCTAAAATATAAGGTCAAAAAGATTGGTCACAGTCTAAGAGACTATGAAAGCAACACAGTCAAATAAACAAAAGATGGGACGGCTGGCCACAACCATACTGCCAGTCACCTCCTACACAGCTTATTGGAACCAGAACGCAAGGCCCAGGTCTTCACACAGACTTTGAAAAATACTCTGAGTAGCGACAAGTGTTCTGTCCAAATCATTTTTTTCTCATTCAATTCAACCATATTTTTCAAATGGAAAAATTCACATTTTTCAATGTTAATAAAAGATGGTCCTCCTTCCTAGGAGGCAGAAAACATGGGAAGAAAGCTGATCCTGGGGCCACATGACTCTCAGCTATTCCTCTGTCAGTAAAGCCATTGAGCAGAGTCTCCACATGGACGAGGACGGTGATGGAAAATAGACAGTCTACAAGCTCATCAACCCTGTCAACCAATTGTCCTTTGAGTGAGACAGTCACCAATGTGAACCAGCAGTCCCCTGCTGGGGCATCTCCAGGAAAGCAATCACCCACTAGGCAAGCTGACACCCTACCACCATGGGAGAATCCTGCTCACAGACACACAAGGAGCTGTGCCTGACTCTGAACACAGGCCACACTGTTACACCAGCCAGACATGAATGCATCTCAATACACTCACAGCCGGTGCACCTTCCTCAATAGGTTAGGACTTCTGTAAGATCTTTAAACTCCAGAACCATCTGTGGACTAACAGAACCAAAAACTTTCATCAACACTTACCCCTGCATTGAGACTTACAGACAGCTGAGTCCTTTACCCAAACTTTTACTTTTTCTTTCTCATCCCTTCTGTTGTTTCTTGTTGTTATGGTTTGAGTTACAGTCAAGAGTTCCCAAGTTGCACGTGTACAGGCTTCAGCACACAGATAGATACTATGAACCAGTATGAGGTGGAACCTTGTAGGAGGTCTGTTGATCATTAGGAGCACATCTTCAATCGGAACACTGTTCTCTCAGTATCTTTCTGCTTCCTGGCTCAAGATTTCACCTCTCTCACTGGTACTACTGTTTTGTACTGACTTTACTAGAGGTTCAAGTCACTGGAGCTACCCTATGCTTGAATTTCCAGAGCTGTAAGCCACAATAAATCTTTTCTGCTTCCTAAGTGGCCTATGCAAGACATTCATTTATAGTAATGTAACTCACTAACACACTTATATGCTACCGGTGCTAGTACTTGCCTGTTGTGTTGCTACCACACAAAAGAAACAGTAATACTCACCTCTCACCCCTTTTTTCCAGCTTATGGAATTAACTTTCCCCCCAGGAATCATGAAGAGTCTAGAAAATTCCCAACAAATCTCAAAACCTAAAGATAAGCAAATTATATAATATATATATATATATATATATATATATATATATATATATATATATA